>CM030360.1:101642997-102242997 GCA_017893485.1 Hemerocallis citrina
GTACTAGTAGTAGTAGTAGTAGTGGTAGTAGTAGTGGTAGTAGTAGTAGTAGTAGTCGTCGTCGTAGTCGTCGTCTTACCAGTAGTAGTAGTAGTCGTCGTAGTCGTCGTCTTACCAGTAGTAGTAGTAGTAGTAGTAAAGACTAGTACTAGTAGTGGTAGTAGTAGTGGTAGTAGTAGTGGTAGTAGTAGTAGTAGTAGTCGTCGTCGTAGTCGTCGTCTTACCAGTAGTAGTAGTAGTCGTCGTAGTCGTCGTCTTACCAGTAGTAGTAGTAGTCGTCTTAGTAGTAGTAGTAGTAGTAGTAGTAGTAGTCGTCGTCTTACCAGTAGTAGTAGTAGTCGTCTTAGTAGTAGTAGTAGTAGTAGTAGTAGTAGTAGTCGTCGTCTTACCAGTAGTAGTAGTAGTAGTAGTAGGAGGAGGAGGAGGAGGAGGAGGAGGAGGAGGAGGAGGAGTCTTGTCTTACTAGTAGTAGTCTTACCAGTAGTAGTAGTACCAGTAGTAGTAGTAGTAGTCTTACCAGTAGTAGTCTTACCAGGAGGAGGAGGAGTAGTAGTAGTAGTAATAGTAATAGTAGTAGGAGGAGGAGAGGAGGAGGAGGAGGAGGAGGAGTAGTAGTTCGAGGAGGAGGAGGAGGAGTAGTAGTAGTCGTCTTACCAGGAGGAGTAGTAGTAGTAGTAGTAGTAGGAGGAGGAGGAGGAGGAGGAGGAGTAGTAGTAGTAGTAGTAGCAGTAGTAGTCTACCAGCAGCAGTAGGAGTAGCAGTAGTAGTAGTCTTACTAGCAGCAGTAGGAGTAGTAGGAGTAGCAGTAGCAGTAGCGGTAGCAGTAGAAGTAGTAGTAGTAGTAGTAGTATGATTATGATAATTATTATTACTGTTATTGTTATTGTTGTTATTATTATTGTTATTATTATTTTATTATTAATATGTGTTGTTATTAGTATTATTATGATTATTATTATTTTATTATTAATATGTGTTGTTATTAGTATTATTATGATTATTTTTGTTAAAGCCCATTAGTTTTGATGTATATTATATTATGTAATTATTTAAATTGAAGCCCATCATCTAAAGCCCAATTTTATATTCATTTGATTAGCATTTCTTATTAATATATGACTAGAGCCTAACCCAAGCCCAAATCTACAAACCCAAACCTACATCTTATTGGATCTCCTAAACCCAGTACCCAATAACCCAATTCTCCTATTATTTCCCATCTGACTAGATCAACTGTCCTCCACGTTCAAATCCCCACTAATCCCCATATTTCTCCATATCCCCACAAATCTCTCCCTGACTACCCCACTATTATATTAATATAATATTATTAAATAAAATCCCCCTAACTCCTCTCTTTCCCCCTGTTTCCCAAACCCAATAGAGAGCACCCCCTCATCCAGTCGAGCCTCCCGCTCTCCCTCAGTCAACGACTCCTCCTCGCCTTCCTCCTCCCGCAGCCTTCGAGCACTGTTGACTCCACTCCTGCCGCCATTGCTCAACCTCCGTGTCACGCCCCGCTTCCCAAAAAAGAATACGGAATACGGATACGTAACAAAAGCCCAGCGAATGATTATTATCATCCTTAAGCTGTTTCAGAATCTTTGCAACACATCACAGAATATATCAGAGTCGGAAGCAAAAGGCAGAACCAACATGCAATATTGAAACAAATTACCAACAGAAGTTTACTTGAAACCAAATACAATATTCTCAAATAAAATCAGGGTCTGGAGAAAAACAATATTCTGGGTCACATCGCCCAGATACAAATAATATCCAAATAAAACCAGATACAACTTGTCCAATGTTCAAGCAACAACTAATAATAATATTAAAGCAGAAATATCCAACTCAATACATCATTTCGCCATTACCATCTTGTAGCTGTCCAACCTGATCTGCAATAAGTAAATTTGCAGGAAAAAGGAGAAGAGAGAAAACAAGTACCCGTCAATTACAAGTCGTGGGTCACAAATAATGTAGGATACAAGCACATGGGGAAACTAAACAGATCTAACTAATATCAGAAACAGACCTAATAGGGTATGGCAGAAATAACTAACATGGTATCCTAGCATATGTCTCAAGTGTTAAGTGTCAAATAATATGCATATAGATATACAGATAGTGTAATGTGTCACATGGAAGTGTCAGACAGATAACAGATAACAGATAATCAGATATGTATAACAGATTCAGATTCAGATTCAGATTCCCATATAACAGATTCAGATTCAGACTTCAGAAATAGATTCAGATTCAGACTTCAGAAATAGATTCAGATTCAGATTTCAGATTCCCATATAATAGATTCAGATTCAGACTTCAGAAACAGATTCAGATTCAGATTTCAAATTTATGTAAGTCTTGTGTGATTATTATCTAGGTAGCACTTCATGTGCCATCCTTTTATCACATGCTTGCTACATTCAAAACAGTTTTGTTTGTAGATTTCGTAGGGGATCATATAGGGCCGTGTGCTCAGGATCAGACAGATATCAGAACAGACAAATAGAACCTAGTGGTTCTCTTCTACTCTACACCAACCTATAAGAAGTAATCTAGACAGGGTTAGAAACAGACAGATAGAACAGTGGTTCTCTTCTACTCTACACCTTCTACATAAGAAGCAATGTAGACAGGGTCAGAAATAGATAATCATATGGGAAACACGGACCCCTTTCTAAGTACACATTTCTATGCTTTTCCACTACTAGATCTTTCTGTTAAACCCCAGCTTGATTACTTTTATTATGGTTATTAAAAAGATATGAATGTGTGCGAAATGATGCCAAAATAACATGATATAATCAGGTTTAGGTTCAAGGAATCACATCAGCAAGTATAGGTAATATAGAGTCACACAAACGAGCAAAATAGCCTATGTTTATAATCAGGTCAGCAAGACCAAGCAGTACTAAAACAGAGATTCTGAGAGCTACAGACATGAAAAACAAGAACCATCAATGGATCTGGAAACTAGACATCCACACGATTCCAACGCATATAATAAAGTCACATACTAGTTCACAACATCTCAACTCAAAAATGATTTGAATACCGATTTTATGTTCAGCCAGAAAACAGGGGAACAACTTCAAATGCAAGAAAACCGCCTGAAAACATATCAAATAATTCCACGAAAAATCTGGAGTATTCCCCTATAGACATAGACTCAGAATAACAAGTTTCATAATATTCCAGTAAGTATAGATAAGTCATCAAAAATAAGAAACAACACAAAAACACAATTTGATGAATCTGGAATTTCTCAACACTGCTGTACGAAAACAAAGATATCTCGCAATCAGTGAATCGAAATCCAATTCCGCCAAAACGACGTGAAAATAGATAAAATTTTCCAACTTTCATATTTCACAAATAATTTTCATACAGTATAAAGAATTAGGGTGAAAACAGGGTTCTACACTGAACAGCACGCAATTTACAGCAAAAGTAGATTTTAGAAAAGGATATGAAACACCACACAAATCTTATCTTTAAAATACACCAAAATTCTGGGTAGTCCCTAGTATCATAAGAAAATACTTAACAAAATATTATACTAAGATATTATGTATAGCCTAGATCTTGAAAATAAATTGTTAACAAAATTTACACAAAACAGAATTAGAAAACTATCGACACACCTGTACCAAAACTATCATATCTGAGTCATATGAACTCCAAATGCAATAAAACCAGTGGGGTTTGAAAATAGACACAATTACCTAAAATTCACTTTAAATTTTAAAGTTGAGATTTGGATTATAGCATAGGTGAAAACAGCAAACAACACAGAATAGACTGCAAAATACAGATTTCACACATCTACTTAAAATCAACATAACTTTCATAATATTGAACCAAACTCAACCAAATTTGAAACACAACCTACCAATCATCTAAACATCATTATTAAGGGTTTCTAACATGTCCAAACCTATTATTTTCACATGGGCAATCAATCAAACACATATCATGCAATAATCACATACACGCATCAAAAATCAAAATTTGGGCATAACCTATGTTATAATCCTATCAAACTTGGTGCTATAAGTCATCTATGGCCAATTAACACAATAGGGACAAAATCCATCAATAAAAATACAATTTTTGGCCGTCTCTAGATCAACTACACTATATGTGAACTTTTTGACTTGTATCAACCTAATGAAATTATGTACAAGTTACTTACCTCTTAATGGAGTGAATCACGAAGCAAACGAGTCCAAGTGCAGAACCCATGAACGAAATCCCTCCTAGCGCGAATCCAAGCGAACCCATGAACCAAAACGCCTTACGATCAACCTCCTTGATGCACGAACCAAAGTGGATGATACCCACTTCAAAAACACCACAAAAGGGAGGAGTTTGTGCTGATTTGGATGTTGGTGGTGCTGGTTTGAGTAGCCGGCCACAAGGGAAGGGGGTTTAGGGTTTGTAGGGTTGTAGGAGGAAGTATGGTGGATGAAGTATGGAGTTTGGTTGCAAGGGAGGGCTTGTTTTTGTGATGTAGAGGCTCGGTTTTGAGGAAGGAAGGAGCAGCCGGGTATACTTGAAGAGGAGGCCGGGATGGATTTTGGAGAAGGAGAGAGAAAAATACAATTTGGGTTAGGGTTAAGGAGTATTAGGGTATATTTATATGGGAATTAATTAGGCTAATGGGTAGTGGGTATCAATATGTAGTAATTGGTATACAAATGGCTAATGGGTATTGGGTAGGTTTCAAATGGAGATACAATATATAATGAATTCTATGGCTCCTAAAAATCTCCTTAAGGGTCAAAAATCACAATTTGGGTAAAACACCACCAAAAATCCATCTCATCACCAAAATAAATAATAATAATGAATGAGGCCAAGAAAATGATAAAAAGAGTTCAAAATGGCGAAAACGACAAAAATGACGAACAAACGACACAAGGAGGTCAAAAATGAAAGAAAAAGAATATATATTGAAAATAATCCAATATACGGTTCCGAAAAATACAAGAGATATAATAATACACAAAAACGAAAAAATACCCTCAAATATTTCAAAAATGAAAAAAACAGGGGTTACAATCCTACCCACTTAACAGAAAAATTTCGCCCCCGAAATTCGAAAGAAAGATACATATGGTAACCTCAAAACAAAGCAAGGTAGGAGAAGCAACAATATGATCCTGGGACCTGTGGATTATGGGCCCTCAACGCTTCTGCTGCACCACTCTGATCGGGAAGACTGCCAATAGCATCCAGCGATGCTGACTAATGGACCAAGCAAGAAAACAGCAAAAGAATGGATGGCACCAAAATCAAGGAATATGGGTATGAAAGAAATGAATTCATACCCAACAAGAAATCAATCAAAGAGATGAACTAAAAGAGGATGAAGAATCAAGAAATCAAGGAATTGAATAAGAAGGGATCAAAAAGAATGGAATAAGACTAGTATCCAGAATCTGAGTTGGTATTATGTTCCATTTATGCGTGCATAGTTGGTGAAATGTTGCGCAGATCCCAGTTCGAGCCAAGCTTGTCTAATATATTAGTTGCCTAATACCTTAGCCAAACCTGATGCTCTGATACCACTAAAAAGCCTGTCACACCCCGCTTCCCAAAAAGAAATACGGAATACGAATACGTAACAAAAGCCCAGCGAATGATTATTATCATCCTTAAGCTGTTTCAGAATCTTTGCAACACATCACAGAATATATCAGAGTCGGAAGCAAAAGGCAGAACCAACATGCAATATTGAAACAAATTACCAACAGAAATTTACTTGAAACCAAATACAATATTCTCAAATAAAATCAGGGTCTGGAGAAAAACAATATTCTGGGTAACATCGCCCAAATACAAATAATATCCAAATAAAACTAGATACAACTTGTCCAATGTTCAAGCAACAACTAATAATAATATTAAAGCAGAAATATCCAACTCAATACATCCTTTCGCCATTACCATCTTGCAGCTGTCCAACCTGATCTGCAATAAGTTAATTTGGAGGAAAAAGGAGAAAAGAGAAAACAAGTACCTGTCAATTGCAAGTCGCGGGTCACAAATAATGTAGGATACAAGCACATGGAGAAACTAAACAAATCTAACTAATATCAGAAACAGACCTAATAGCGTATGGCAGAAATAACCAACAAGGTATCCTAGCATATGTCTCAAGTGTTAAGTGTCAAATAATATGCATATAGATATACAGATAGTGTAATGTGTCACATGGTAGTGTCCGACAGATAACCGATATGTCAGGTAATCAGATAGCAAATAACAGATAATTTGATATGTATAACAGATTCATATTCAGATTCAGATTCCCATATAACAGATTCAGATTCAGACTTCAGAAATAGATTCAGATTCAGATTTTAGATTCCTATATAACAGATTCAGATTCAGACTTCAGAAACAGATTCAGATTCAGATTTCAAATTTATGTAAGTCTTGTGTGATTATTATCTAGGTAGCACTTCATGCGCTATCCTTTTATCACATGCTTCCAACATTCAAAATAGTTTCGTTTGTAGATTTCGTAGGGGATCATATAGGGCCGTGTACTCAGGATCAGACAGATATCAGAACAGATATATAAAACCTAGTGGTTCTCTTCTACTCTACACCTTCCTATAAGAAGTAATGTAGACAGGGTCAGAAACAGACAGATAAAACCTAGTGGTTCTCTTCTACTCTACACCTTCTTACATAAGAAGCAATGTAGACAGGGTCAGAAACAGATAATCATATCTGAAATACGGGCCCCCTTCTAAGTACACATTTCTATGCTTTCCCACTACTAGATCTTTCTCTTAAACCCCAGCTTGGATACTTTTATTATGGTTATTAAAAAGACATGAATGTGTGCGAAATGATGCCAAACTAACATGATATAATCAGGTTTTGGTTCAAGGAATCACATCAGCAAGTATAGGTAATATAGAGTCACACAAACGAGCAAAATAGCCTATGTTTATAATCAGGTCAGCAAGACCAATCAGTACTAAAACAGAGATTCTGAGAGCTACAGACTTTAAAATCAAGATCCATCAATGGATCTAAAAACTAGACATCCACACGATTCCAACGCATATAATAAAGTCACATACTAGTTCACAACATCTCAACTCAAAAATGATTTGTTCAGCCAGAAAACAGGGGAACAACTTCAAACGCATGAAAATAGCCTGAAAACATATCAAATAATACCATGAAAAATCTGGAGTATACCCCTATAGATATAGACTCAAAATAACAAGTTTCATAATATTCCAGTAAGTATAGTTAAGTCATCAAAAATAAGAAACAACACAAAAACACAATTTGACGAATCTGGAATTTCTCAACACTGATGTACGAAAACAAGGATATCTCGCAATCAGTGAATCGAAATCCAATTCCGCCAAAACGACGTGAAAATAGATAAAATTTTTCAACTTTCATATTTCACAAATAATTTTCATACAGTATAAAGAATTAGGGTGAAAACAGGGTTCTATACTGAACAGCACGCAATTTACAGCAAAAGTAGATTTTAGAAAAGGATATGAAACACCACACAAATCTTATCTTTAAAATACACCAAAATTCTGGGTAGTCCCTAGTATCATAAGAAAATAATTAACAAAATATTATACTAAGATATTATGTATAGCCTAGATCTTGAAAATAAATTGTTAACAAAATTTGCACAAAACAGAATTAGAAAACTATCGACACACCTGTACCAAAACTATCATATCTCAGTCATACGAACTTCAAATGCAGTAAAACCAGTGGGGTTTGAAAATAGACACAATTACCTAAAATTCACTTTGAATTTTAAAGTTGAGATTCGGAATGTAGCATAGGTGAAAACAGAAAACAACATAACTTTCATAATATTGAACCAAACTCAACAAAATTTGAAATACAATCTACCAATCATCTAAACATCATTATTAAGGGTTTCTAACATGTCCAAACCTATTATTTTCACATGGACAATCAATCAAACACATATCATGCAATAATCACATACACGCATCAAAAATCAAATTTTGAGCATAACCTATGTTATAATCCTATCAAACTTGGTGCTATAAGTCATCTATGGCCAATTAACACAATAGGGACAAAACCCATCAATAAAAATACAATTTTTGGCCGTCTCTAGATCCAACTACACTATATGTGAACTTTTTGACTTGCATCAACCTAATAAAATTATGTACAAGTTACTTACCTCTTAATGGAGTGAATCACGAAGCAAACGAGTCCAAGTGCAGAACCCACGAACGAAATCCCTCATAGCGCGAATCCAAGCGAACCCACGAACCAAAACGCTTTACGATCAACCTCCTTGATGCACGAACCAAAGTGGATGATACCCACTTCAAAAACACCACAAAGGGAGGAGTTTGTGCTGATTTGGATGTTGGTGGTGCTGGATGGAGTAGCCGGCCACTAGGGAAGGGGGTTTAGGGTTTGTAGGGTTGTAGGAGGAAGTATGGTGGATGAAGTATGGAGTTTGGTTGCAAGGGAGGGCTGGTTTTTGTGATGTGGAGGCTTGGTTTTGAGGAAGGAAGGAGCAGCCGGGTATACTTGAAGAGGAGGCCGGGATGGATTTTGGAGAAGGAGAGAGAAAAATACAATTAGGGTTAAGATTAAGGAGTATTAGGGTATATTTATATGGGAATTAATTAGGCTAATGGGTAGTGGGTATCAATATGTAGTAATAGGTATATAAATGGGTAATGGGTATTGGGTTGGTTTCAAATGGGGATACAATATATAATGAATTATATGGCTCCTAAAAATCTCCTTAAGGGTCAAAAATCACAATTTGTGTAAAACACCACCAAAAATCCATCTCATCACCAAAATAAATAATAATAATGAATGAGGCCAAGAAAATGATAAAAAGAGTTCAAAATGGCGAAAACGACAAAAATGACGAACAAACGACACAAGGAGGTCAAAAATGTAAGAAAAAGAATATATATTGAAAATAATCCAATATACGGTTCCGAAAAATACAAGAGATATAATAATACACAAAAATGAAAAATACCCTCAAAAATTTCAAAAATGAAAAAAACAGGGGTTACAATCCTACCCACTTAACAGAAAAATTTCGCCCCCGAAATTCGAAAGAAAGATACATATGGTAACCTCAAAACAAAGCAAGGTAGGAGAAGCAACAATATGATCCTGGGACCTGTGGGTTATGGGCCCACAATGCTTCCGCTGCACCACTCTGATCGGGAAGACTGCCAATAGCATCCAGCGATGCCGACTAATGGACCAAGCAAGAAAATAGCAAAATTATGGATGGCACCAAAATCAAGGAATATGGGTATGAAAGAAATGAATTCATACGTACCCAACAAGAAATCAATCAAAGATATGAACTAAAAGATGATGAAGAATCAAGGAATCAAGGAATTGAACAAGAAGGGATCAAAAAGAATGGAATAAGACTAGTATCCAGAATCTGAGTTGGTATTATGTTCCATTTATGCATGCATGGTTGGTAAAATATTGCGCAGATCCCAGTTCGAGCCAAGCTTGTCTATTATATTAGTTGCCTAATACATTAGCCAAACCTGATGCTCTGATATCACTAAAAACCCTGTCACGCTCCGCTTCCCAAAAAGGAATACGGAATACGGATACGTAACAAAATCCCAGCGAATGATTATTATCATTCTTAAGCTATTTCAGAATCTTTGCAACACATCACAGAATATATCAGAGTCGGAAGCAAAAGGCAGAACCAACATGCAATATTAAAACAAATTACCAGCAGAAGTTTACTTGAAACCAAATACAATATTCTCAAATAAAATCAGGGTCTGGAGAAAAACAATATTCTGGGTCACATTGCCCAAATACAAATAATATCCTAATAAAACCAGATACAACTTGTCCAATGTTCAATCAACAACTAATTATAATATTAAAGCAGAAATATCCAACTCAATACATCCTTTCGCCATTACCATCTTGCAGCAGTCCAACCAGATCTGCAATAAGTAAATTTGCAGGAAAAAGGAGAAGAGAGAAAACAAGTACCCGTCAATTGCAAGTCGCAGGTCACAAATAATGTAGGATACAAGCACATGGGGAAACTAAACAGATCTAACTAATATCAGAAACTGACCTAATTGGGTATGTCAAAAATAACTAACATGGTATCCTAGCATATGTCTCAAGTGTTAAGTGTCAAATAATATGCATATAGATATACAGATAGTGTAATGTGTCACATGGTAGTGTCAGACAGATAACAGATATGTCAGGTAATCAAATAACAGATAACAGATAATCAGATATGTATAACAGATTCAGATTCAGATTTAGATTCCCATATAACAGATTCAGATTCCCATATAACAGATTCAGATTCAGATTTCAGATTCCCATATAACAGATTCAGATTCAGACTTCAGAAATAGATTTAGATTAAGATTTCAGATTTATGTAAGTCTTGTGTGATTACTATCTAGGTAGCACTTCATGCGCCATCCTTTTATCACATGCTTGCTACATTCAAAACAGTTTCGTTTGTAGATTTCGTAGGGGATCATATAGGACCATGTAATCAGGAACAGACAGATATCCGAACAGATAGATAGAACCTAGTGGTTCTCTTCTACTCTACACCTTCCTATAAGAAGTAATGTAGACAGGGTTAGAAACAGACAGATAGAACCTAGTGGTTCTCTTCTACTCTACACCTTCTTACATAAGAAGCAATGTAGACAGGGTCAGAAACAGATAATCATATGGGAAACACGAGCCCCTTTCTAAGTACACATTTGTATGCTTTCCCACTACTAGATCTTTTCCTTAAACCTCAGCTTGGATACTTTTATTATGGTTATTAAAAAGACATGAATGTGTGCGAAATGATGCCAAAATAACATGATATAATCAGGTTTAGGTTCAAGGAATCACATCAGCAAGTATAGGTAATATAGAGTCACACAAACGAGCAAAATAGCCTATGTTTATAATCAGGTCAGCAAGACCAATCAGTACTAAAACAGAGATTCTGATAGCTACAGAATGAAAATCAAGATTCATCAGTGGATCATCTGGAAACTAGATATCCACACGATTCCAACGCATATAATAAATTCACATACTAGTTCACAACATCTCAACTCAAAAATGATTTGAATACCAATTTTATATTCAGCCAGAAAACAGGGGAACAACTTCAAACGCATGAAAACAGCCTGAAAACAGATCAAATAATTCCACGAAAAATCTGGAGTATTCCCCTATGGATATATCCTCAGAATAACAAGTTTCATAATATTCCAGTAAGTATAGATAAGTCATCAAAAATAAGAAACAACACAAAAACACAATTTGATGAATCTGGAATTTCTCAACACTGCTGTACGAAAACAAAGATATCTTGCAATCAGTGAATCGACATCCAGTTCCGCCTAAATAACGTGAAAATAGATAAAATTTTCCAACTTTCATATTTCACAAATAATTTTCATACAGTATAAAGAATTAGGGTGAAAACAGGGTTCTATACTGAACAACACGCAATTTACAGCAAAAGTAGATTTTAGAAAAGGATATGAAACACCACACAAATCTTATCTTTAAAATACACCAAAATTCTGGGTAGTCCCTAGTATCATAAGAAAATACTTAACAAAATATTATACTAAGATATTATGTATAGCCTAGATCTTGAAAATAAATTGTTAACAAAATTTACACAAAACAGAATTAGAAAACTATCGACACACCTGTACCAAAACTATCATATATGAGTCATACGAACTCCAAATGCAATAAAACTAGTGGGGTTTGAAAATAGAAACAATTACCTAAAATTCACTTTGAATTTTAAAGTTGAGATTTGGACTGTAGCATAGGTGAAAACAGCAAACAACACAGAACAGACTGCAAAATACAGATTTCACACCTCCACTTAAAATCAACATAACTTTCATAATAGTGAACCAAACTCAACCAAATTTGAAATAAAACCTACAAATCATCTAAACATCATTATTAAGGGTTTCTAACTTATCCAAACCTATTATTTTTCACATGGGCAATCAATCAAACACATATCATGCAATAATCACATACACGCATCAAAAATAAAAATTTGGGCATAACCTATGTTATAATCCTATCAAACTTGGTGATATAAGTCATCTATGGCCAATTAACACAATAGGGACAAAACCCATCAATAAAAATACAATTTTTGGCCGTCTCTAGATCCAACTACACTATATGTGAACTTTTTGACTTGTATCAACCTAATGAAATTATGTACAAGTTACTTACCTCTTAATGGAGTGAATCACGAAGCAAACGAATCCATGTGCACAACACACGAACGAAATCCCTCCTAGCGCGAATCCAAGCGAACCCACGAACCAAAACGCCTTACAATCAACCTCCTTGATGCACGAACCAAAGTGGATGATACCCACTTCAAAAACACCACAAAGGGAGGAGTTTGTGCTGATTTGGATGTTGGTAGTGCTGGTTGGAGTAGCCGGCCACAAGGGAAGGGGGTTTAGGGTTTGTAGGGTTGTAGGAGGAAGTATGGTGGATGAAGTATGGAGTTTGGTTGCAAGGGATGGCTGGTTTTTGTGATGTGGAGGCTCAGTTTTGAGGAAGGAAGGAGCAACCGGGTATACTTGAAGAGGAGGCCGGGATGGATTTTGGAGAGGGAGAGAGAAAAATACAATTAGGGTTAGGGTTAAGGAGTATTAGGGTATATCTATATTGGAATTAATTGGGCTAATGGGTAGTGGGTATCAATATGTAGTAATAGGTATACAAATGGGTAATGGGTATTGGGTAGGTTTCAAATGGGGATACAATATATAATGAATTTTATGGCTCCTAAAAATCTCCTTAAGGGTCAAAAATCACAATTTGGGTAAAACACCACCAAAAATCCATCTCATCACCAAAATAAATAATAATAATGAATGAGGCCAAGAAAATGAGAAAAAGAGTTCAAAATGGCCCAAACGACAAAAATGACGAACAAACGACACAAGGAGGTCAAAAATGAAAGAAAAAGAATATATATTGAAAATAATCCAATATACGGTTCCGAAAAATACAAAAGATATAATAATACACAAAAACGAAAAATACCCTCAAAAATTCCAAAAATGAAAAAACAGGGGTTACACTCCGTCTCCTCACACCCTGTTCCTCCTCCTCGCCGAACCCCCTAGACACCTCCAGTCGACACTTGAGCTCCTGCGACCCCCCGCTCTCGAAGCCAATGCCGCCAGCCCTCGACACCGCTGCAGCACAGAACTCCAGAACTCATCGTCATCTTCTACAACTCGTCAAGCTCGTCTCGCTACCATTACCATCTCCCTTCATCTTCAACCTCCTGCACTGAGCCCTCCTCCTTGCCGAGGTCAGCTTCCGCCCCAGTCGCCTCCTCAAGGCACCCCGATGCTACCTTCTCTGTACTACGTCGTCGACAGCCCTACCCTGTTCTCCTCGACACTCCCCTATTTCATCGAGCCTCCTTTGGCTGGAGCTCCAACCACCCCTATCTACTTAACACTCATCGTCTTCTTCTGAGCTCCTCCCTCTCGAGCGCCTCCTCCTCTATCGACCTCGTTAGCACTCTCAGACTTCTCACCGCTCGTAGATGCCTTGTGCACTATGGTTGTCCTTACTGAGCCCTCCGCCTGCCCTGCCAGTCTCATCCTCGTCCTCCGCCACCGCAGCTCCGCCGCCACCTCTGTCGCTGCCCTGAGCCCCGTCGACCACCGCCTGCAGCCTTCCTCTCTGTCGTTCCATGACTCCATTCTCGAGCCCCTCTATTTTATCAGCATCAGGTGCTTCTTCAATCCTAGCCGTCTGATCTCATCTTATCATCAAGATCTTGATCTCGACTGCCGGATCTCCCTTGATCATCGCAATCGTGATCATCCTGATCATTTGCTTGTTGCCGGGATTTCGATCCTGTTATTCTTCACACATTCGGATTAACCTAATCGTCATCAAAGGCAAGTCCACTTGAACTCGTTTATTTTTCTAGTTCAAGATTATTGATCTCCGCAAGTAGTTCTCTTTCGATTATCGTAATATTGCATCGTGTACCTTCTGTTGGGGATATCGAGTGTTTACACGAGCTAACCCAAAGTATCCTTGACTTTGTGCCAACATCCATTGATTCAAAGCCAAACTTGCATGCACACACGATATGAATAAATTGACTAGAAACTTGTATATAGAAATATATAATGATTTGATTCCATGTTGATTGATTGAAATCTCGTGAATTGAATCATGACATTATAACTTGGCTTTGTACACTGTAAAAATTCATCTTAACCTGTTGTATATAATGTTAATGAATTTCACGGTCCACGAATAAGTAGATTGTTCACTTTGATGAATATATATGATGAGTTTTTATTATTTCTTACTGCCTTTCCTGTTTTGCACTGAGGTTTCGACCATGTTACAGTAAGAATCAACCAAAACTATATAAAAAGGAATTGTAGCCTAATGAATCTAGTTTCAAGAAAATCATGCGGATCTAGATTCTGATCTGTGAGCTGATAGATATTGCAGTTTTAGTCACTACTGGTCTGCATTTCCAGAATTGCAATTTAGTGAAATATAGACACAACTTTCAGTTGAAACACCATGATAATAGTATTGTAATGACATGAAACTCTCTAGAAACTTAGTAGACATGAGTAGGATCCATTCCTAATTTTTATATATTTTTATATTGATTTTACACCTTGTTTTCACCCATAGAGTTTTGACTATAAGCTGTTGCTAGAACCCTTAAGCTATAAAGATTAGAGTAATCGACCTAGTTATATTCCGAATCAGTTGAAACTTACTGAATATGAATTGTAGCCCCATATGTCAAGTTTACAGCCCTTTTGACGGAATCAAATTCCGAGTTATAGTTTGTGAGCTATCACTGTTTTAGTACTGCTGTGTCTGCTCTTTTCCGATTTACAATTACGTGTATATTAACATGCATCACATCATTTTGTTGCATCCTTATCATCTCCTTGACACTCTTATAAACTTGCATGATTATCAATGACATAATAAGCCGGGGTAATAAGGGTTGACTTAGTAGGAGATAATCTCAGAAACTGTACTCGGTGGGGCCCTTCTTGTTTACATGGATTATTGACATGGAAGGTGGAGAAATACTTGTGACCTTGTTATCATGTTATCACGTTATCTAGTTATCATGTTATTTTGTTATCTTGCTACACCGAGTACACACTCTGTAAATTCCGCCACTATGTCTAAAACATACACTGTTTTGGATCTACCGAACCTATGGTATGGGACAGAGTAGTACATGCACTAGATAGGGTAATAAAGTGCTAATAAACCTAAGTTGACACTTGTACACTTGACCATTGTTTATTGACATCGTTATTACTTTTGGACTTTGTTCTTACTTCATATTCCTTGATGTACCATGTTCCTTTACTCTTTGCTTTTCACTACTTGTTGTCCGTACTTGCTCTAACGAACATTTTTCCGCACTCTAGTTGATCAAACCGTAGGTGCACAAGGAGAATTGCCAGAAGGCGTTGGTGAGCAGTTCTTCTATGATTGGTTAGGGAGCTTGCTTTACAATAATTTTTTTCTTCCATGTTATTTTTATATTCGTATTGTTATCATTGTTGAACTTTGTATCCAGCATTTTGTTGACTCGTATTTGTTGTTTATTTTCAGTTATTGGTTATTATGTTGGACTACTACATGTTTTATCTCCGTATTTGTTTATGTGATTATATTTTTATGCGTGGTTGTGATTATTTCCTTTCATGTTGTTTAGTTAAGACTGGTACAGCTTATGGATGATGTTAATATCATTCACTGGGCCTTCGTCACGGTCTCGTATTCCCGTATTTTGGGAAGCAGGGCGTGACAAGTTTTCAGTGGTATCAGAGCCCAGGTTTGCCTAATGTGTTAGTCACGTTTGGCTAATACGTTAATCAAGTTTGGCTCTAGCCAGTTTAACTTAATAATATGCGCACCACGTCAATCACATGAACATGTAATAACCAACATATATCTAGATACTCCTCTTATTTGATTCCTCTTTGATTCCTTCACATTCAGTTCCTTCATTTCTTAGTTGTTTCTTCCCTTCCATTCATTCACATTCATTGATTACTTATTGGGTATAATTTTGTTCTTTTATATCCATATTCTTTTGATTCTGGTGTCATCCGTTCTTTTCCTTCTAGCTTGGTTCGTCAATTGGCCCCATGTGGTATACAACGACATGACAGTGGCTTGGAACATCACCATCAGAGTAGCGCAGCGGATGCGTGGTGGGCCCATAACCCACAGGTTCCAGGATTCTCTATTTGCTTCTCCTATTTTGCATCGCTTGCTTTCTTTTCATACATTTACATTGTCTTCATTCATTGAACCTTTATTCCACATCATTCTAGAACACTCCATTCATATTCATGTTCTTTCTTTCCACCATTTTGTGTTTTCCCTTGAATCCCTTATGTTATACCCATAAGTTTGCTTTGCCTTAATCTATAAACCACCTAAGCAAATTTTGAGGACGAAATTTTGTTGTAAGGTGGGTAGGATTGTAACCCTCGTTCCCGTAAATACGTATTTCCTGAATATTATCGATATTTTGATTATTTATAAATTTATTTTGCGCTAAACTAGTTTCGGATCTTTCACTAAGTGTTTTTTAATCGTCAGTTATAGTTTCTTTCAATAATGATGTATTTTCTATTTATAATGGATCGACTATTTATATGTTATATTATTACTATTTGGATTTTAATAAACTTGTTAATCTCAAATCCTACTTTGATACATATTATTATCATCATTATTATTATTACTATTATTTTTATTATTGCTATTGTTTTCATTATTATTATTGTTATTGCTATTGTTATTACTATTGCTATTATGGTTATTGTTATTATTGCATTACTTTCACGAAAACATTGAACCCAAATTATATTCTGTCTTGTATTATTATTCTCAGTATTGATATTAATATTAATATTAATATTAATATTATTATTATTATTATTATTATTATTATTATTATTATTAGTTTGATTATGATGATTATTAATACTGTTATTATTATTATTGTTATTATTATTGTTATTATTATTTAATTATTAATATGTGTTATTATTAGTATTTTTATGATTATTTTTGTTAAAGCCCATTAGTTTTGACCTATATTATATTATTTAATTATTTAAATTGAAGCTCATCATCTAAAGCCCAACTTTATATTCATTTGATTTGCATTTCTTATTAATATATGACTAGAGCCTAACCCAAGCCCAAGTCTACAAACCTAAACCCACATCTTATTGGATCCCTAAAACCCAGTACCCAATAACCCAATTCTCCTATTATTTCCCATCTGACTAGATCAACTGTCCTCCACGTTCAAATCCCACTAATCCCCATATCTCTCCACATCCCCACAAATCTCTCCCTAACTACCCCACTATTATATTAATATATTATTATTAAATAAAGTCCCCTTGACTCCTCTTCCCCCCAACCTCTCATTCTCTC
Source organism: Hemerocallis citrina (assembly GCA_017893485.1). Lineage (NCBI taxonomy): Eukaryota > Viridiplantae > Streptophyta > Magnoliopsida > Asparagales > Asphodelaceae > Hemerocallis > Hemerocallis citrina. The sequence goes on from CM030360.1 coordinate 101,660,578, forward strand.
TTCCCCCTGTTTCCCAAACCCAGTAGAGAGAACCCCCTCGTCTTCCTCACTGCCATCGTAGCCCCTCATCCAGTCGAGCCTCCCGTTCTCCCTCAGTCGATGACCGCTCCTCGCCTTCCTCCTCCCACAACCTTCGAGCGCCGTCGACTCCACTACCGCCGCCATTGCTCATCCTCTGCCTCCTCAAACCCTGTTCCTCCTCCTCGTCGAACCCCCTCGACACCTCCAGTAGACCCTCGAGCTTCTGCAACCACCCCTGCTCTTGAAGCCAACACAGCCAGCCCTCGACGCCGCTGCAGCACAGAACTCCAGAACTCTCCGTCATCCTCCTCACTTCATCAAGCTCATCTCGCTGCCATTACCATTACCCTTCATCTTCAATCTCCAGCACTGAGCCCTTTACCTTGTCGAGGGCTGGTTCCGCCCCTGTTGCCTCCTCGAGGCACCCCGACGCTACCTCCCCTGTGCTCTGTCGTCGACAGCCCTGCCCTGTTCTCCTTGCTGCTCCCCTATTTCGTCGAGCCTCCCCCGACTACAGCTTAAACCACCCCTGTCCATCGCAACACTCATCGTCTTCCTCTGAGCGCCTCTCGTTCGAGCGCCTCCTCCCCATCGACCTCGTCAGCACTCCCAGACTCCTCGCCGCTCGTCGACGCCTTGTGCACTGCCGTCGTCAAGTCTCCTTCACTGAGCGCGCCGCCTGCCCCGCCAGTCTCATCCTCGTCCTCCGCCACCGCAGCTCCGTCGCCACCTCCGTTGCTGTCCTGTGCCCCGTCGACCACCGCTTGCAGCCTTCCTCGCCGCCCTTCCACGAATCCATTCCCGATCTCGTCCGTTTTATTCAACTTCAGGTGCTACTTCAATCCCAACTGTCGGATCTCATCTTATCATCAAGATCTTGATCTCAACCGTCAGATCTCCCTTGATCATCGCGATCGTGATCATCGTGATCGTTTTCTCGTCGCCGTGTTGCCGGGATTCTGATCTCGTTATTCTTCACACATTCGGATTAACCTAATCGTCATCAAAGGCAAGTCCACTTGAACTCGTTTATTTTTTAGTTCAGGATTATTGATCTCCACAAGTAGTGCTCTTTCGATTATTGTAATATCGCATTGTGTACCTTTCGTTGGGGATATCGAGAGTTTACACGAGCTAACCCGAAGTGTCCTTGACTTCGTGCCAACATCCATTGATTCAATCCAAACTTGCATGCATGCATGACATGATAAATTTACTAGAAACTTGTATATAAAAATATATAGTGATTTGATTACATGTTGATTGATTGAGATCTCGAGAATTGAATCGTGACATGATAACTTGGCTTTCTACACTGTAAAAATTCATCTTAAATTTTTGTATATAATGTTAATGCATTTCATGATCCACGAATAAGTAGATTGTTCATTTTGATGAATAAATATGATTACTTTTTATTATTTCTTGCTGCCTGTTCTATTTTGCACTGAGGTTTCGACTATGTTACAATAAGAATAAACCAAAACTATATAAAAATTAATAGTATCCTAATGAATCTAGTTTCCAGAACATCTTACGGATCTAGATTCCGATCTGTGAGCTGTTAGATATTGCACTTTTAGTCATTGCTGGTCTGTATTTCCAGAATTGCAATTTAGTGAAACATCGACACAACTTTCAGTTGAAAGACCATGATAATAGTATTGTAATGACATGAAACTCTCCAGAAACTTAGTAGACATACGTAGGATCCATTTCTATTTTTTATATTTTATATTGATATTACGCCTTGTTTTCTCCCATAGAGTTTTGACAATAAGCTGCTGCTAGAATCCTTAAGCTGTAAAGATTAGAGTAATCTACCTAGTTATATTCAGAATCAATTGAAACTTACTGAATATGAATTGTAGCCCCATATGTCTAGTTTACAGCCCTTATGACGGAATCAAATTCCGAGTTATAGTTTGTGAGTTATTGGTGTTTTAGTACTACTGTGTCTGCTCTTTTCAGATTTACAATTACGTGTATATTATCATGTATCACATCTTTTTTTGCATCCTTATCATCTTCTTTACACTCTTATACACTTGCATGACCATGAATGACATAATAAAATACTAAATAAGCCGGTGTAATAAGGGTTGACTTAGTAGTGGATAATCTCAGAAACTGTACTTGGTAGGGCCCTTCTTGTTTATATGGATTATTGACATGGAAGGTGGATAAATACTTATGACCTTGTTATCATGTTATCACGTTATCTTGTTATCTTGTTACACCAAGAAGACACTCTGTAGATCATGCCACTATGTCTAAAACGTACACTATTTTGCATGCATCGAACCTGTGGTATGAGACACAGTAATACGTGCACTAGATAGGGTAATAAAATGCTAATAAACCTAAGTTGACACTTGTACACTTGACCATTGTTTATTGATATCTTTATTGATTTTGGACTTTGTTCTTGCTTCATATTTCTTGATGTACCATGTCCCTTTACTCTTTGTTTTTCACTACTAGCTGTCCGTACTTGATCTAACGGACATTTATCCCCACTCTAGTTGATCAAACCGCAGGTGCACAAGGAGAATTGCCAGAAGGCATTGGTGAGCAGTTCTTCTAGGATTGGAGCAGGAGCTTGCGTTGTAATAAATTATTTCTTTCATGTTATCTTTATATTCGTATTGTTATCTTTGTTGAACTTTGTATGCCGGGCTTTGTTGCCCCATATTTTTTGTTTATTTCTAGTTGTTGGTTATTATGTTGGACTACAACATGTTTTATCTCAGTATTTGTTTATGTGATTATATTTTTATGGATGGTTGTGATTATTTCCTTTGATGTTGTTGAGTTAAGACTGGTACATCTTATGGATGATGTTAATATCATTCGCTAGGGCCTTCGTCATGGTCTCGTATTCCCGTATTTTAGGAAGCGGGGCGTCGCAGTGGTTCACTACTTGTTACTACTTGTTGTCTGTAACTTGCTTTAACGGACATTCCCCCCTCCCCTCTGTAGCTGATGAGTTTGCAGGTACAGAAGGGATTTGACCGAAGAACTTGGTGAGCAAATCTTTTAGAGAATGGAGCTGAATAATTAGGATGCTATAATTATTTCGTTCATGCTATTTCCTTTTTCTGCATTGTTACTTTTGTTGTACTTTATTTTTCGAGCTTTCATGACCTGAAGTTTATTTTCTTCCCAGATGTTGGATATTATTTTGTAAATTTATTTCATGGATTATTGAAGTTTATTCATTGTTTATGTGATTGTACTTTGCCTGCGTGGTTGTGATTATATCTTATATTGTTGAGTTGACTGTTACAGCTTATGAATAATGTGTTTTTATCATTCGCTGATCATTAGTTGCATCCTCGTATTTTCATATTTTGGGAAAGTAGTGCGTGATAGGTTTTTAGTGGTATCAGAACTCAGGTTAGGCTTTAGCAAGTTTTAACTCAACAATAAGCGTACCACGTTGATCACATGAATATTTAATAACCAACTTGTCATCTGGATACTAACCCTGTTTGAATATATGCTGCAGGATATGGCTCGTGGAGGTTCCTCGACTTCCCAGAACAGGGAAGAACCATCAGACAATGCTGCTATCCTCCAGATGATGCAACAAATGATGGTGCTACAACAGGAACACAACGAGATGATGAGAGATGCCTTAGAGGTTGCTAACCAAACCCCCACTAGACCCATGCAAGGGCTATTGCCGACGAGGCACGGTACAGAGCCGGATTTCATGAGATTAAACCCGGATAAGTGCACGGGCACTGAGTCATCATTGGAGGCCCAACAGTGGTTGATTCGAATCAAGCAATTGTTGCAAGCAACACGGATCTCCCATGTAGATCGGGTAGATATAGTAAGCATCCATCTCATTGATCTTTCCCATATCTGGTGGAGGGCAAAAACTGAGAGGTTTGAGAGGCCTATCACTTGGGCCATTTTTATCGAGAGCTTCTTGACGAAGTTCTTCTCTGGCATCACTAAAGTTGAGATGGAACGAAAGTTTATCTCTTTAACACAGATTCGTTTGATGAGGTTAATTAATGTTGAATTTCGTTGCTTATTCCATGTGTAGCAATATTAATTTAACGTTATTTTAACATAGGGGACTCGGTCTGTAGATGAGTACGTCACTGAATTCACTCGACTTAGTTGCTTTGCTGCAGCCATGGTGGCAAATGATGAGGACAGGGCCCGTAGGTTCTTGTTGGGTCTAGACTTTGATATTCAGGATCGTCTGGTTGCCCACCAGTACTGTACCTTCACTGCAGTTCTTGATGCAGCTAGATTCCAGCAACTGATCCACAAACAGAGGAGAGCAGTCCATTGGGCAGTACAACATCCTGCTGCCACCCATTCTACAGGTGAGTCGATACGGGGACCAGCTCTGGCCCCTACAGTGAGAGCATTGCCATATCCACTTGCTAATCCAAGAAAGGACGTGACATGTGATTTTTGCCACAAAACTGGTCACATGCACAAAGATTACCGGGCTGCCAATCGCTTGTGGTTCGGGTGTGGAGCGGGTGATCACACACTCCGAGATTGCCTGCGGAAAAGGGTTGGCCCACCGGCCGGGGGATCAGCCCAGCAGGGAACACCAGCTTGTGGTCAGGGCAGGCCACTGCTTCCACCACAGAGGCAAATCTATGATTAGAGGAAAGTAGTTCCTAGGGGAGGCCAGACTGGTGGTCATGGTCAGGCTTACAATCTGACTACGGAGGAGGCAGAGACTGCTGAGGGAGTTGTTGCAGGTATTATAACTATTGTATTCAGTCATTTCATTCTATCTTGCACTCTATTCTTCTTGAACCATGTGTTCTTGCCCATACCATGCTTATGTTTCACTCACACCTATTGACTTATTACACGGTATCATATTAGCACACTCTTTCCCTGCACATGTTTTGTTTGATTGTGGTGCTACCCACTCCTTCATCTCTTCATGCTTTGTTTATCGTCATCATTTGCTGAGTGATGACTTGCAAGTTGCTTGGGATATCACAACAGGTGGAGGTGTCATCGTTTGTTTAAAATTGCGCAAGTTGAGTCCCTTATTGATTTGTGGCATGGACTTTAAATCGGACCTAATTGTGATCAATAATTCAGGGTTTAATGTTATTCTTGAGATAGATTGGTTGGGAGCCACTCATGCCGTGATTGACTGCCGAGAGAAGAAAGTGGTGTTCAGAATCCTGAGTCGCCAAGAATAAATTGAATTCCATGCTAGGGAGACACCACTTGGACGTGCCAAGGACTCTACGAACTAGAAGGTGAGTGTACTAGGGTCGTTGTGCACTAATGGTGAAGTTGCACTCATGGTAGTGCAGGATTTCCTTGATGTCTTTCTAGAGGAATTTCCCGAGTTGCCACCAGATCAAGATGTAGAGTTCAATATCGAAGTTCATTCTGGTACCGCACCAATCTCGAAGAGCCCCTACAGAATGACACCAGTGGAGTTAGCCGAATTGAAGGTGCAGATTCTGGAATTGTTAGAAAAGGGATTTTTCAGGTCATGTGTTTTGCCTTGGGGAGCCTTGTTTTGTTTGTGAAGAAGAAGGATGGTTGTCGCAGACTCTGTATTGACTATTGGGAACTGAATAATGTTACTGTGAAGAACCGATATCCACTATTGAGGATTGCTGACCTATTTGACCAACTTGGCGGTGCTTCAGTTTTCTCAAAGTTGGATCTTCGCTCAGGTTACCATCAGATTAAGGTGAAGCCTGAGGATGTTCAAAAGACGGCGTTCCAGACAAGATATGGACATTACAAATTCTTAGTAATTCCCTTCGGAGTTATCAATGTACCGTCTGTATTCATGAATTTGATGAATAGGGTATTCTCGCCATTTTTGGACAAGTTTGTCATAGTATTCATCGACGATATTTTGGTATATTCTCGGAACAGGGAGGAGCATGCAGAGCACTTGAGAATGGTTTTGCAGACCTTAAGGGGGAATCAATTGTATGGGAAACTAAGCAAGTGTGAATTTTGGTAGGACGGTGTTGCATTTCTAGGCCATATTATCTCAGGCGATGGAGTTTCAGTTGATCAGTGAAAGATTATCGCAGTCAAGGATTGGTCGGTGCCGAAGTCAGCATCAGAAGTGTGAAGTTTTCTCGGATTGGCGGGGTATTATCGAAAGTTCGTTCAGGATTTCTCGAAGATTGGCGGTCCTCTAACTAAGTTGACAAAGAAAGAGTAGAAGCTTGTTTGGGACAAAACTTGTGAAGAAGCCTTCAAGGATTTGAAGAATCAGTTGACGTCAGCACCTGTGCTAACTATACTGGATCATGGACGCCCTTGCTAGTGATGAGCAGTTTCAGAAATTCAAAATGGAAGTGGAAGCAGGACTAAGAACCAACTTGATTATTCATGCAGATGGCTTGCTTCGCTTTGGAGCTAGATTGTGTTACCAAAAGGAGAAGCCAGAAAGAAATTACTTGAAGAAGCTCACCATTCGCCATATTCCATTCATCCTGGAGGCACAAAGATGTACAGAGATTTGAAACAAAACTTTTGGTGGCACGGCATGAAGAGAGCAGTGGCAAGATTTGTCAACATGTGAAAGCAGAGCATCAGAGGACCACCGGACTTTTGCAGCCTCTTCCAATCCCGGAGTGGAAATGAAAGAACATTACTATGGATTTTGTGACTGCATTTCCAAGGAGTCCCAAGGGTCATAATGCCATTTGCATGATTGTGGACCATTTGACGAAGAATGCCCACTTCATCCCTTTCAAAGTGGGTCAGTCCATAGGAGACTGTACGATTGCATAGAATCCTTGTCAGCATTGTATCGGACAGAGATACGAGGTTCAGGTCTCAGTTTTGGGAGAGTCTTCAAGAAAGCTTGGTGAGTAAGTTGAATTACAGTACTGCATTCCACCCTTAGACAGATGGATAGTCTGAAAGGATGATTCAGACTCTGGAGGACATATTGAGGTCTAGTGTTCTTCAGTTTGGCGGTTCTTAGGAAGATCATCTGTGCATGGTTGAGTTCTCGTACAACAAAAACTACCAGGAGAGTCTCAAGGCAGCTCCGTACGAGGCACTCTATGGTCGGAAGTGTTGATCGCCAGTCTGTTGGGATGGCATTTTTGAGAGGAAACTTTTGGGGTCTGAGTTGATCACGAAGTCAGTTGATGTAGCGACTCAGATCAGGAAGCACTTACACGCAGCTCAAGACAAGCAGAGAAAGTGGGCAGATATTCATCGAAGACCTTTATAGTTTGAGGTGGGTGATCATGTATTCCTGAAGGTATCACCATGGAGAGTTGTCATCTGTTTTGGAGGTGGGGGCAAGCTAAGTCTCCGATTCATCAGTTCCTTTGATATTGTGGAATGTGTGGGCAAGGTAGCCTACATACTAGCTCTACCGCCAACATTATCAGGAGTCCACGATGTTTTCCACGTCTCTCAGCTCAGAAAGTACATCAGGGATGACAGTCATGTGATTCACCACTCGGAGTTTTCTGTGACGCCAGATTTGTCTTATGAGATCCAACTGATCTTTATCTTTGACAGGCGTGAGAAGGTGCTGAAGAATAAAGTCATCAAGCTTGTTCGTGTCTAATGGAATCCTCACTCGCCCGGTGAGTCGACTTGGGAACATGACGAAAAAATTCAAAAGAAGTTTCCTCATCTCTTTGAGTAGTCTTCTTGTAAGGTGGGTAGGATTTGTAACCCATGTTTCCAATTTTTCGGATTTCCTTTTGTAATTCTTTTCTCTTCTCATTCCTGTAATCTGTTCATTTTTATGATAAATTTTGTTATTCGTCTTCAACCCAATTGTATTCTTTTTATCAATTTTATTTTCCTATGTTGAACCCTAAGATTCTTGTGCACTCTATTTTATTTTCTTTGTGTTCTGGGTATTTTATTAACCCACTAATTGATTTAATTTTTGAGCCCAAACCCAATAACCCATTATTATTTAATTATTTATATTAAAACTCAACCATTTCTTGTTGGAAACTTATTTAATTATTTATATTAACACCCAAACCCTTTTTTTGGATACTAACCCGTTAACCCATTAACCCAAACCCAAACCCACATCCTAATTCCCCTGTATATAATAATTAACCTAAACCCTAATACCCTAATTATCAATTTTTTATAAGCCGCCTAATACCGCTTTCCTTCCTTTCTCCTTCCTCTGATAGATCCCAAACGCCTAGTCCGCCACCTTCGCCATCTCTTTATGTTGCCACCATCTTCTCCACCCCGTCGACCCATCTCCAGCAACCACCATCCCCAACTCCACCATTGCAGAGTCTCGCCACCATCGAACGTGAAGCCTGCATCCGCTGTCGTTGCTCCTGTCTCCTACCCGTAGCGTCGCCGAAGCACCCCATCGACAACCACCCTCTTCCCCGTCGCTACCGTAACCTCCGCTCGCCCTCTACCACCCCAGCCTTGCTGCCGACCACCACAACTGCACCCCTGCCCTGCCTCGCTGCAGCCCCAACCGCAAACATCCTGTAGGATGCTTCTAGAGCACTAGTTCAGTAAAGAACCAGGCTTTTTACCAAACTGCAGATAATATTATGTAAGGCCCCACAAAATAGTATATATCTATTTTGTATTTTAAACCATGCACGATTGAGAGTTGCATGTATTAATGAATTTTTCTCAATTTTAATTTAGTAAGTATTGAAACATATTATTATTCGATATGTTTTGAACTCGACAACGATATATTTGTAGATCCAGAGTTGGGGATACACTTGTCTCAATTATAAGTGAGATGGAATGTATAAATGATTGATAATTATTTTGTATTCTATATATGAATATGAATATGAATATGATTGCTTGTGTTAAAAATTTTGTCTCAAAATTAATCTTTGAAGTGTCTTTGTGCAATTTGTTTTATTGTGCACTTAAGTGTATGTTTCAGTCAACCAAACTCAACATAGCTAGGCATTTGGGTTCTAACCATGCTCAATTTGATCCTATGAGCCCAACATGTTATGTGCACATAGCACATATATAATATACTACACACTACACTGTGTACATATATAAATATTAAAAATGAAGCAACCATGGAGGGAAAGAAAAGAGAGAGTCAAGATATTTTGTGTTTGAATCATGAAGAATCTAGTGTTTACGGGAACCGTAACACACTTGAGTATTTTCTGGAACCCTAAAAGGTTGTCCACTCTCACACTCAAGCCTCCCCTCTCTCTCTACATCAGGCCAAACTCTCTCTCTCTCTCTCTCTCTCTCTTTATATATATATATATATATATATATATATATATATATATATATATATATATACCCCTCCCCAAACACCCTAGCTCACTTTCTCATTTTCTACTACATCCAACAATCTCTCATATCCTTAAAACCAATCCTATACACTCCCCTACTTCTCTAAATTCTAAAATTGGAGGCAAGAAGGAGCCAAGAAGGACCAAGGAGAAGAAGAACTAGGAATTTGGAGTAAGGAGGACCAAAGGCAAAGATAGGAGCTTGAAGTTGTAATTTCGTCAACAAAACAATGTGGGTGTCTCTAAAACTTTTGAGGTGTTAATATCCTTATGGTGAGATCTTGATGTATTTCTTGTCAGCATGAGTTGGTCATGGAGTTGTGAATTAGTAATAAAGAAATTCGTTGCATGCTACTTTTATTAGTAGAAAGATAATGAAACCCAATAAAATACCGAATCTAATTCATGCTAGTCTGGAAATCATAAATTGAAAAATGCTAGGAATTTAGACTTGAAAATTTTATGGCAGCAAGATATGCATGTTAGGTATCTTTTCACCAGTTTTCATAATTTTTGGAATTTATTTTCCATTTTAATTAAATACGAATTTGAACACTAACTGTGTTGAAAACTGATTTATCATTGGTTCTAACTATGATATTCAAAATCTTATAACTCTTTAACCACTCGAGAAATGTTGCTGAAAATTTAATATGTGTTACTCGGAAGTGTTTAGTACATGAATATAAAATTTAATAATTTTTGGACATCATTTGCTATTTTTATTAAATCCGAAACCATTGGCTGTTTTGAAAAGAAAAGACAGAGTGATGGTGATCTGTTCAGTTTTTAGCTAATCTTCAAGAATTCATAACTTGAATAATACTTGGTAGAATCAATTAAAATTTAAATGTGATATGTTACCATGTATAAAGAACTTATGTTTCAAATTTTATAAATTTTGGACGTCATTTGATATTTTAAAAGTAATTTTTTTTATCACTAGTTAGTTGTTGCTCTGTTCTAAAAATTATCGAATGCATGTTAAACAATGACTTATTTGACAACTTAAACAACTGTATCTGAAAAAGAATGTAACAAGAAAGTTGTAGTAGACACATAGTTTTTTCTGTATGACTAAGAAATCAGGATTTGGCTTAGTACACGAATTATAATGAATTTTTTAAGTGATAACAGAAACACACAGATTCTTAAAGTTCACTGTTTGGTACTGTGCCTATGAAATTGAGTTAGGACTTGTAGAATTTAAGTTTTAGTTGATGTTTGTGGGTTATAAATCGTGTTTTGGGTGTGGGAATGAATTAAGACTTAAATTATCTAAATTTCATGTTATGAATAGCTCATATGTGCTTTGTAGAACTACAATATAGACATGCTTGTTCACTGTTTTGAAGTAGAAATTGTGATAAGTGTTTATGTATTGATGTGGATCACCTTGGGATGAGATTTATGTCCAATTTGTGCTTGTGCTTGCTGTCTACATTGAGAAGAAGCATGGGGATCACCCGATTGCGTTTCTTCAATGAAACAGAACCAGGAACGACCCCGTTTTAGCTTGATTGCCAAGAGTATGTTTGCTGTTTGAATTTGAAATTTTCCATTTTTGGAGCTGTTTTGCATTCTTTTTAGGTATTCATGGTGTAGAGTTTATTCCTAGGGTATTATGTTCTTGTTGGGGCACTTTGGTTGAGTTTTGAGACTCTAGGCTTATGTCTTGATGGTATAAGTAGACGGGTAGATTAAGAACCCGTATCGCATTGAACGCGTTGGAGGTGATGACTCATGCGCCGACATGCTCACCGTTCATGGCAGGATTTCCATGGTTTTGTTTGGTGCTATCACTTGTCGAGGACCGTGGAGTGTGCAGGTTAGCGGGAGCAACGTGTTTGGTCGGGTCGAGGTTGCGATCGAACTCCAAGCGTAGATGGCAGTAACGGCGATCGACAGAGTCCGTTTGTCGTGGGGTTGGGCCAACTCTTGGGCCGGATCGAGGGCCAAGTTGATCCCTATTGAGGGATTGGGTTAAGTTCTAAAATGATAAGTTAAGTTAAATAAAAAGGAACCTACAAGTAGAACTTAGCTAGTTGTTCTTAATAAATCAATTTTATGTCTACTAAGTTAGGTTGGAAAACTAATAGATGGATCGCCTAACTATTCGATTAATCAATTAAGCCTGGGCTTGCCTAATAATTCTAACTTCTCTAATGAGTTAATGAAAAAGGAGAATAGAGCCGGAGTAGAGTCAGGGGATTAAGGGAATTAGATAAGCAAAATAAAAAGCTAGTAATCGTATAACTAACCTTATTCCTAATCTTGGTCCTAGAGTGGATTACGCAGCACCCTGAATTTTCAATAAATAAAATTAGAAATAAGAGGCACAAATTCCAAAATCAACGTCAGTGTAATCATAAACAAAGTATCGAATACAGGGAAATTAAAACTTTTTATTACATCATCACATTTTACAAAAACACAGCAGAATAAATCATAATAATTGCAATTTTATTACAACACGATGAATTTTCAACTTTCATTTATACTCCAAGCTTTATTTACATCGATTTTATCCATAACTGAAAATCCTGCAAAAGTCTATTGAAAAGTGGGCACGTGAGTTAAATGCAACTGACGTCAACTATAGTAATAGTGATACTTCTACATCTCATAATCAGAAACTTGATGCATATTAATATAGCAATAATAAATGATTCATAAACAATAATAAATAGAACACGAAACCATAATAAGTAAAGCACAAAAAAATAAGTGAAGCTAGGCTAAGTGTCAAGTATATGAGATGAAAACAGAAAACAAGTTGGGAAAACAAGGCAGACATGCATGCATAAAACAAGTCAGGAAACACAAAAAATTATGATGATTTATAATGCATACTTGTCGGATTCTATGCATCTCATACTACATAGGTCCGGTGCAAGTTCTTATCGTTATCCACTTCATAGGGTTCAATCCCCTGTTATGCAACTAACCTACTATGGTGATTACTTTAAGATTTAGATTATTCTGTGAGTATCTAGTGTCATACCCTGATCATTCTTGAGAATCAACTTCCTATCGTCCGTAATTTTAGGTACACTTCTTCACACCCCGATAATTCTAGAAATTGAAATCCACACCGCAAGCCAATGGTACCTCATCACACGAATATCTCACGAGCGTCACCTCGATCCCCGGTAATTCTGAAGATACATCCCACACCGTCCGTGATTACACCCAGTTAATTCTTGGGAATATCTTCCACCATCCGATCATGAGGCCCCTACCTATGTTTGCTCCTATTTCATCACAACTCCAACTAATGCCTGTCCTTATATTTATTATGTTCAATTAGAATCACAGTCTCCCTAGAGTTGGTGTACCCTACTGGACATAACTTTACTGAATCAAAACAAAAGCCCCACTGGTCAAATTCCAACCAAATCTCATTTGCCGACGGCTAGGGCCCCACCCTGTAACACCCCGCAAAATTGGAAATGAAAATTTTGCCCCTCGCGTGTTACACACATGTATTTTGTACCGTTACTGGTGATTTCTGTAACGTATTTCACTATGTATTTTTGGATTCCAAATATTTAAGCATTTTCCATCCTCTCAAAAATTTTTTTATCCTATTTAAGTCAACTCAAATATAAAATTCCAATCTCTGTGATTTTTACGTGTTTTATACGTGTTATTGATGTAAGTATCGATTACGTATTTTTTCACTGCCACGCATAATATTTTTTATGTGTTTCAATTATTTATTTAATGACTTGTTTGAATTCATTTTTATAAATAGAAATTCATTTTTTCTCTCATTTCATTTTAAAATATTTTTATACATGCGGTGCACGTGTTTTTTATGTATGTAGTAATTACGTTGTGGAATATATAAAAATTTATGAAATATATTTTTTTATGTTACATTTCGATTATTTATAAACATTCCTCGTCAATCAAATCTATTTTCGTACTTGAATATTTATTTTACGTGCGACGCACGTGTTTGCAATGCACGTATTAATTGCATTATCTTTTAAAATAAAATTTTGAAGTGTGTGTGTTTATTTTATTTGTGCATGATGAATCAAATTTATAATTAAACTAAACTAATTTTATTTAAACATTTACTATATATTATAACCAACATTTTAAATTAAATATAAATATTTATATGTATATGAATGAAGTGTGCAAGTGCGATGCACGTACACGTGTTTTTACATGAAGAAGTGATCGACTGATTAGAGAAGTGGGATGAGAGGAGTGTGGTGGTGGGTTGTTTAGTGGACAATTAGTTTTACTAGCTACCTAATTAATTTCTATAAATATCCCTAATCCAACCCATTCACTACACAACTCCTTTTTTTTATCAAAAATGAATCAAACCAGAATAGGCAAGGGGGGAGTCTCGGGTTTTGCTTTTGGTAAATTTTTGGTGTGGATTTGTTGATTCTTGGAGCTTTTGAAGGAGTTTTTGCTGCTAGAAGCTTTCATTCTAGGAGTTCCAATTTCGTATTCTTCAATTTGAGGCGGGTGTTTCTTAAATCATTTCTAATTTTAGTAGTATGATTAATGCTAGTTGACATATGGTTTAGTTGTTGATTGAGATGAATGAATGTTGATATATGTTCAGTTGTTAAATGGCTTAGTTGTTATTTTAATTATATAATGATGGTGTGGTTAAAATAAATGCTAGAACTCATGTGGAATTGAAAGAGAACAAGAACACACATTTAGTCGGTTGTGGGAAAAGAAATTTATATTGGTGTTTTTGAGAAGGAACCATAGTTTATTTCAAAGTCAAAAATATATTCTTTAAATGCAAATTGGGAAGAAACTTATTACAATGTTTAAAAAATAAGAGTTTTATAAAGTTTACTATTTGCTGCTATACTGTATTTTTAAAGAAAATATTCTGGAAGAAGTTTTGAAAGATACAAACTAATTGAGAAATATAAATTTTTGTAAAGGAATGTTAGAAACAAACAAAAAGTATAAGGGTATTTCAACTCCTAATTATAACATAAAATGAGTTTGGGCATAATGGTTCTTGGCGTGGGTTTAAGGCGCTGTGAACAGTGCCGTTAGTGTCACGCCCTGCTTTCCAAAAACAAAGAATACGAGTGCATGACGAAGCCCAGCGAATGATTTTAACATCATCCATAAGCTGTAGGATCGACTCAGCATCACAACAAGAATATAACAAGATATATATCCAACCAAGCATGAATAATTTATTAAGCAACAGAAAACCACTGAAACAAATAATAATATCCAAATAGTTTTCAAGTCTGGATCAAAGATAAAACTCGGGAACATAAGCCCGTTACAAGTTTTAAATAGCAAGAATTAAATAACTCAAAGGAAATAAATAATTTAAGCACGTCTTTTCTCCATTTGAAGCTTAAAATCTCTGCTCAGCAATTCCAGCAGGCAACACGTCTCCAAAGTCTGTTTAATAATTATAAAAAGGGAGAAAAATAGAGAAAGCAAGAGAAACGCCCTTAGTGCAAGTTAGGACCACAAATAGTAAAAACGAGTACAAGAAATATGGAACAAAATTTGGAATCAAGAATATAATAGGGATACAACAAGTAGTGAGGATTCAAGAACTAACTAGCAAGAAGGACAACTCAAGTGACAGGATTGGGTAACAAATACTAGTAGTGGAGTAAGTGGCAAGTGAACATATAAGGGAATCCAACATCAAGTGACAAGTATCAAGTACAAGTGTCTAGTAATAAGTCTCAATTCTAGTATCAAGTTATCAAGTACAAGTATCAAATTTCAAGTGTCAAGTATTATGTTCAAATATCAAGTCTTATGTATCATGTCATCAAGTATCAAGTAAGCATGTGTCAAGTCAAGTTTCATGTATCAAGTCTTGTGGTTAGTACTATCTAGGTAGCACTTCATGCATCCATACTTTTACTACATGGTTTCTACAGTCAATACAATTTCGTTTAGGCCTAGTGGTGGATTTTAAAGGGCGGTGTACTCAGGCATCAAGTATCAAGCAGGCACGGTTCATGAATGTGAAAATAAAATAACAGGTTCACGAGGCAAGTTCGTAAATACTAACAGGTTCAAGAACCACACCGTGGGTTCATGAATACAATAGGTTCATGAGCCAAGTAATGGCTTCATGAATACATCAAGGTGCAACAGGTTCATGAACTGAGTACTGAAAAACACGAGCCCCCTTCCGAGTACACTTACCTTGTCCACTACTTTGGTCTTTCCCTTAAACCCCAGCTTATTGTTTATTATTATATCAAGCAAGCATGAAAGTGTGCAAAACAAGTCAAGCAAACATAATGTAGGCTAGATAGGATACAAGTTCGAGGGTCTAAACAAATCAAAATATCAAGAACAACGAAAATCTCAAATCTGGACAGCGTGAGGTTACTGCACCAAAACTGCGATTCCCATTGCTACAAGATAACAAAAGTGGATCCGTCAGAAGATCTAGAAACTAGACTTCTGTCCGGTTCCAACGCATATAATTAAGTTACATAAAAGTTGTGGTAACATGTGTCAAAATAGCAAACAATACAGTTTTTGTGTTCAGCCAGAATTTGTGAATCTGAGTTTATACAAATGAAACAGGATTGAAACAATTATTAATTAATTCTGAGAAAATTAGAGAATGTTCTCTAGGGTGTCCAGAAACAGCATGCAAAATTTCAGGTCAATTTCTTTCTGGTAGCATAGTTAAAATAATTTGTAAACTAAAGAGGCACAGCAGTTTTTGTGAATCTGCGACTACCGAAACAGCAGCAGTAAAAATGCGATATCTCCTAGACTGTAACTCAGAATTTAAAAATTCTGGATGCTATCCACAACTAGACATTCAGAGCTACATTTCATATTAAAGGCTAAAGTTCAGATTTTGACTTTAAAGGGGTCAAAACAGCAAGTAAAGTTCAGGACAGCAACAAGTGTGAATATCTTTCATATATAAGTTGCATGATAATTATTATGAGTCTAGATTAATGTGTGATACAAATACGGATATAGTGGTTATCAAATCAGCAAACAACATTTATTTCTCAACTCAAGGAATGCAAGATTATTACATACATGATACAACACACATCTACAAGTCTAGGCTTTCTTAGTTCCATGTGCTCAAGTGACTAGGAGATAAATGAGTCCAACTAGTTTGTAAATATAACAACGAAAGGATTGTGACTCTTAAGATTATGGAAGCGACGATGAATAATTCAAGATCAACAAATGATGAGACAAGAAGGAGTCACAACTACAACCTATTTGTGGTATTTTCAATTAAATGCTTGTACTAGGACAATAAATTGTACAAGGAGAATTCTTACCTGAACAACGGTGAACCCGAACACGAACAAATACGGGATGAGAGTCCCGAGAGGCGAGGCACAAGTACGGACACACGCACGTGCGAGACACGTGCAAACACCCACACAGCGGATCTACTCTGGATCTGCTCTGGACGCCAAACAACAAACACAGATCAGATCGTGATCTGATCTTGATGGGATCTAACAGCTCGAATCAACCCACCCACTACTTCTTCTTCTCTCCTTCTTCACGGTGACAGGGAGAGAGAGAGAGAGGGGGAGAGGGGACTACGGCGGCGGCTGGCTGATGGCGACGGCAACGTCGTCGGGGTTCAACTGGGAAGCAGTCGATGACGGCGACAACGATGACTGGTGGTAGGCGGCGATGAGCTCTGTTTCTTGGGTTCGAAACAGGGGAGGAGAGTGACGGGGGTCTGTGGTGGATGGAGAGGATGAGGGTGATGCGGTGGCAGCGAGTCGAGGAGACAGGGGTGAGGGTGATGGCGAGGATGGGTGCAGGGGATGGGGGCGACGACGATGGGTAATGGCAGAGTGGGTTTCGGTGGCGAGATGGGTTCGGGAGTGGGAGACGATGGTGGCGGTGAACGAGATGGTGAGGCAGAAGTGAGGTTAATGACGAAGAAGACGGTTGCGAGGTGGTTCGGGAGCGAGGTAATGGTGGAGATGGGTTCGATGAATGGAGGAAGAAGGAGACGGGGAGAAAGGAGATGGCGGCTGGGTTGTTTGGATTTAAACAGTAATTAGGGGGTTAGGGTTAGGGTTAGGGTAGGTTTAGGGTTTAAATAGGGGGGTTTTGGGTTATTGGGTATTTGGACAGCGGGTTTGAGTGGGATCCAACTAGAGATTTAGTCAAAATCCATAAAAAATTAGGGAAAAAGAGAGAGATGGAATAAATAGTCCATTTCTACATGAAGACGACACAAAAGAGGAGAACGAACAATGCAATTGAATTAAATATTGGCACCAAAATTGAGTTGAAATCAAGAAATGTTTTTATTCGAACTGGAACAAAAAATATAACCCTCAAATTGAATACAAGAATACAAGGAATAAAAATACAGTAGAAAAATACAGATACGGGAAATAGGAGTTACAGTTAGTCTCGGGTTCGAGACTTGAAGAGGCTCTGTTTTTATTAAATTTGATTTTTTAAACCAAACCACTGAAGACCTTTACAAAAGGATTTCGAGTTCGCCTTTAATCACCTAGTGCCTTTGGCCTTCTTGGTCTTCGGGTGAGCTCTGAGTTGGTCACTGTAGCTCGACGGGGGTCTTGGGTTCTGTTGCCGCTAAATTTGGTGTGGGAACAAACAGATAGAATTTGTGAGTTCTTAGGGAAACTGAATAGTAAACCTGTATACCTGTTCCGTCGGGGTATGATCGTCGCTCCCGCCGTATACCTGCAAAAAGTGCGAGACACCGGGGTTGTTCCCGGCGACGCACCCTCCGACGCTCAAGTCAGTAATCCAGGAAGACTATGAAAGAGCGCAAAAACTGGAGAAAGATTGATTACCTCTTAATGGAGATGGATGGGGGGTATTTATAGGTGTCTAAGGGGATCAAATTAGGCATGTAATTCCTGTGTATAGATAAGGAATGTAATCCCTAATTCCCAGTGAAAGGATAGATATGAATCAGGGTCGTTGATTAATAATAATCAGAAACCCTAATTCTATCCTGCTGGACCGGGTTAGTTGCGGGTTGAAACCCATACCCAGTTGAGGTGGATCCGTTCGCGGGTTAATGGTTTTTTGGGGAGGAGACCCAGTACCCGCTTCAGACCCGTTTGTAGGTGAAATTACCGTTTATCCATGGGCTTCAGGATTCGTGCCCAATTTGGACAGTCTCGATTAAACCCCCATTTTTAGCCACATCATGAGCCCCCCACTCCTAAAGGCTGGGGGTGATTAGTCTTTGAGGAGTAGTTTGACTGTTTTAGTGGCTAGTGGAGTTGTATCGGAGTCCGAATGGGGGATTTTGAATCTTGAAGTGGGTAGTAAGGTAACTTCTTCTTTTTTGAAGCCATGTGATGTTCGGAAGCCGTATCGAGTATTTGACAGCTTTTATCTATTTTTTCGGGCTATTTATTTAATTTTGCGATGTGTTAACTAATCATTCGGGGGCCTCAATAATACATTATAGACAATAATTGTTCGTTTAGGGGTCCAAAAATAACCCCCTGAATTTTTAATTATTTTCTAGAATTTTTAGCTAATTTTCCCGAATTTTTAGCAATTTTTCGCAATTTTTAAATAAATAAAACGATTTAAATAAATAAAAATCGATTTTTAAGTACCGATTTATGACGTGGCGCAATCTGGTCCCTTCATCAGTACGAAGCGCGAATTTCTGAGTGATCAGACGATCCCTGTTCCTCGGCAGGCTTTTTCGCCATATACGAGGGTCGGCTCCTCGGCTCCTCGGCTCGGTGGATTGGCTCCTCGGCTCGGAAGATTGGCTCCTCGGCTCGGAACCCTCCGAGGTACGTGGCATCATCTGGGTCGTTCATCTCAGTGCGGATCCCCAAAAAATGCTATCTTGTCATTTAGTGGACGTGGCAAGATCTGGGCCATCCATCATGACGAGCGCACTTTTTTACAAGATCCAACGGCTGATATGGGTCGGCGTGTTTTTTCGCCATATTCGAGGGTCGGTTCCTCATCCCCTCGGCTCGGCCTTGTATCTTGTAAGGTACGAGGGTCGGTTCCTCGTCTCCTCGGTTCGGCCGGATGCTTATTCGTACGCGAGGGTCGGCTCTTCGTCCCCTCGGCTCGGCCTTGTATCTTGTAAGGTACGAGGGTCGGCTCTTCGTCCCCTCGGTTCGGAATTTGCCGAGGTACGTGGCATGATCCTGAGCGTCCATCCCAGTGCGGTTCCCCAAAAAATGCTATCTTGTCGTTTAGTGGACGTGGCGAGATCTGGACCGTCCATCATGATGAGCGCGCTTTTTGACAAGATCCAACGGTTGAGGTAGGCTGGCGAGTTTTTTCGCCATATACGAGGGTCGGTTCCTCGTCCCCTCGGCCCGGGGGCTCAGTGCCGCTGGCCGAGGTGCTGAGTTGGATATTTTGAAGGATGCGTCTCTTATCAGTTCCATTTTCCGAGCCCAGTAGCTCGGCTGCTCGGCCAAGCTGTTCGGTAGCTCGGCTGAGCAGGCCGATGGCAGGCAGTTGGGAAGGTGCACGTGGTCGGATCTAGTCCGTCGATCATGGTGCGAATCACGAGGATGGGGTTCAGATCACGAGAAAACGTTATCTTGTCGTTTTGTGGGCGTGGCGCAACCTGAACCGTCCATCGAATTCTGACATGAATTTTGGAGAGATCCGACGGTAATTTTACCACGGAAGGATTTTTCTCCATATACGAGGGTTGGTTCCCCGTCCTCTCGGTTGGGAAGTTCGGTGACGTCGGCCGAGGTGTGAAGACTTTGAAGGATGTCTTTTACCGGTTTCACTCTTCCGAGCCTAGTAGCTCGGCTGCTCAGCCAAGCTGTTCGGTAGCTCGGTTGAGCAGGCCGGTGGCAGGCAGTTCGGAAGGTGCTCGTGGCCGAATCTGGTCCGTCCATCATGATGCGAATCTCGAGGATGGGGTTCAGATCACGAGAAAACGTTATCTTGTCGTTTTGTGGGCGTGGCGCAACCTGAACCGTCCATCGAATTCTGACACGAATTTTGGAGAGATCCGAAGGTAATTTTGCCTCGGAAGGATTTGTCTCCATATACGAGGGTCGGTTCCTTGTCCTCTCGGCTGGGAAGTTCGATGACGTCGGCCGAGGTGTGGAGACTTTGAAGGATGTCTTTTACCGGTTTCACTCTTCCGAGCCTAGTAGCTCGGCTGCTCGGCCAAGCTGTTCGATAGCTCGGTTGAGCAGGCCGGTGGCAGGCAGTTCGGAAGGTGCTCGTGGCCGGATCTGGTCCGTCCATCATGATGCGAATCTCGAGGATGGGGTTCAGATCACGAGAAAACGTTATCTTGTCGTTTTGTGGGCATGGCGCAATTTGAACCGTCGATCGAATCCTGACACGAATTTTGGAGAGATCTTATGGTAATTTTGCCTCGGAAGGGTTTTTCTCCATATACGGGGGTCGGTTCCTCGTCATCTCAGCTCGGGGGCGCAGTGACGTCGGCCGAGATATGGAGTTAAATGTTTTGAATGGACTCAGTAGCTCGGTTGCTTAGCCAGGCTATTCGATAGCTCGGCTTGGCAGACCAGGGGCCGAGTCGTGGACTTAAGTGGTTTGAGGAGTTTTTTTGCATTTTGAAACGTCGCAACTCTCCGCTTGACGCTTTGGCTTCTTAGTGGGCCTTTTAGATTCCCAAGGAGGCCCAACATCACCTTTGGGGTTATAAGTTTTCACTCACCCACCCCCAAGCTTACTTCTCATTTTTCACTCCAAGATTTCACTTTTACTCTCTGCGCTCTTTGCCAGCGGCAACTTTTGCTCCAAGGTGGTGACGTTAGCTGTCGCGTGGGCCAGGCGATTTCCGGCGAGCACATTCCGGCCGTGAACGTCACTTCAGAGGTCAGACTACTAGCTTTAGCTTTTTTTTTCTAGAGATGTCAAGAGTGAACTCGGGGAGTGGGGCCTCGTCTTCGGGCGATGATGGCGCCGAGGAGAGGAGAAGGGCAGAGATCCGAAGGAAGGGAAAACAAGTCGCCGAGCTGTCTGCGACTGAGGCGAGGAAGGAGAGGAAGAAGAGGAGGAGGGTGGCGGCCCAATCTGTCGTGGTCGAGGAGATCGTAGAAAACCCGAAGCAAGCCCCCGAGATGGGACGATATCCCTCTGTTTTGTCCGGGCACTCGGGGGTTAGGCAGTACGAAGGCGACCTCTTGGAAAAAGCAATCTTCGGAAAGTCGAA
The DNA here is from genome assembly GCA_017893485.1 of Hemerocallis citrina. NCBI lineage: Eukaryota > Viridiplantae > Streptophyta > Magnoliopsida > Asparagales > Asphodelaceae > Hemerocallis > Hemerocallis citrina. The sequence goes on from CM030360.1 coordinate 101,682,031, forward strand.
AGTCCTCGAAGAGCCCAACCCGGCTCTTCCTACCGAAGCCGACGAGATTGCTTCGGTGCTATCCGAGAGGGATCTCCTTCGGATCAGAAAGGGATTCGCCATCCCTCCGGAGTACAAGCTGATGATCCCCGGCGCCGGGATGCGAGCGAATTCCAAGCTGTCATCGTCGGATATGTGCATGTTCGACTTCGACTCCTTGAATGCCGGACTGCATTTTCCTTTGCATCCCTTCATTCTCCAGATCCTCGGGTGGTTCTGCCTCGCGCCGACCCAATTTATGCCGAACACATGGCGTCACGTGAATGCTTTCCTACTTCAGTGCCGCAAAGCTGAAGTCGAGTCGGACCTAACGGTCTTCCGAGGCCTGTATCGGATAAACCGGATGGACAAGACAGAGCATCGGCACTACTTGGGGCCGAGGAAGGGTGTTAGGATCATAGAAAACCTGGACTCAATCAAGGGCTGGAAAGAGAAGTTCTTCATATTAAGGGGGGAACCAATATTGCAAATTCCGACCCAATGGAAACCGGAGGTGCCCAAGTTTGTGAGAGCCGACCCCGTGCTGTCTGCGGCCGAGGAGGAGGTGGCGAGGAAGATCGTGGACCTCCCATTGTTGAGTTGGAGGGAGTTGACGGAGGAGGTGCTGTTCGGGTCCGGCCTTAGCCCCATCGACCCGAGTATGCTCCCGACATCTCGTTTATTTTTGTTTTTCTTCCAAGTGTTTAGCTTGTCTTGCTGACAGTTTTTATTTTGTTTGGTGCAGAAGCGATGAAGATCGACTTCAACGCCATGATGGCCGATAGGTCCAAATTGGCCGAGGGTAGGAAGAGGAAGAGGGCGACCGTGGCTGCCTCGTCGACTCCGCAGCCCAAGGTCGCCTCGACTACCACCCCGCCCCCTCCGGCTACTGAGGTGCCTTCGGAGGTGGTCGTTGCCGAGGAGCCCTCGGTTCCTGTGGCCTCGGCCCTGGTTGAAGGGGCCTTCGATGTCAACGCGGCGTTGTCGCTCGAGGCTCCGAGGTTGATTGAGGCGGCCGAGGAGTTCCTGACCGAACAGCACAAGCAGTTGTTCGTGCCGAACTGGCGGGTGAAGAATCACGACGAATTCCTCGGAAACTCGCAGATGTCGGTGCAGGTCGTCAAGCACCTGGCAACCCCGAAGGACAGAGCCGCGCTGAAGGCAGGGACGGTCGGCGACGACACTTACGAAGTGGCTCGGTCGCTCGTATCGGTAAGTTTCTCATTGCGAATTTCTTCAAGTTTACTGCTCGGCTTGTTTATTACGCTTATCGTTGTCTTCATAGGCCACCTGCCACTTCGGCCACCTCCTTGAGACGTTCGCCGAGTAGGAGAAGGAGCTGAAGGCCGCCAGCGACAAAGATAGGGCAGAGAAGGTCAAGGCGGTCCGGCAACTTGAGGCCGAGCAGAGGCGAGTCGAGGCCATGGAGATCCGGGTAGCCGATCTTGTGGCCGACCTGGAAAGAGCCAAGGGTCGACTTGATGCGGAGTCTGCCAAGGCTACGGAGGCTGCCGAGGAGCTGGCCGCATCGGCGAAGTCTCTGGCCGACCTGAAGGCGGAGAAGGAAGCGCTGGCCGTGAAGATTAGGGCCGAGGTCGAGGCCGAGGCCGAGGCTGAGGCGAAGAAACACATGGCCAAGAACATGGAGATGTCCTATCAGAGGGCACTCGACCATGTTCAGGAACGTGTCCCTGGCTTCGAGCGGGTTGGCTACAGACTGTGGCCAGGGTCGCCTTCAGGTGGTGAGGAGGAGGGGGCTGAAGACGACGAGGGGGAAGGCGACGACGAGGAGGTGGAGGCCGACCCTCCTATGGCGGATCCCCAGGCCGAGGGGAGGAACGAGGGGCCATTTGGCGATGCACCGGTGGTCGAAGTGGCGACGCAGGTGGACCCCTGATCCCCTCGTAAACTTTTGTAGTTTTTGTTTGTATTTTTTATAAACAGTGTAATGCCTTTTGCGGACTGGCCACCGATTTGATGAATGAAAAAAGTGTTTTGATTTTGGACTTGTCTGTCTAAGTGTTTGGTTCGGTCATGTAGTTCTTCAATGTTGTCCCTCTTTCATTTCAGATTGCCGAGCAAACTTGTATCACTGCGGCGGCTCGGCGCCGCGCGGAGTTATTTTAGCAGTCCCGGGAGGATCGTCTCGAGGGCGAGGTCCATCTGACGAGGAGAATACTTCATAATGTAGAGAGGAGGAACAGTGAGCTGTTGGTCGAGCTGCACCATCTGCGGATAGTCGAGGCCGAACTGTCTGCGAAGGAGGAAGAGTTGGTCCGTGTTTCGGCCGAACGAGATGACTTCGCAAGGAAGGTAGAACAGTTGCAAAGGGTGACGGTCGACAAGAGCATCGAGGTGACCCACTTGCGCCGTGTTATATCTGACAGCACCGAGTATCCTGGTTCGGCGAAACTTCCTCGGTTCAAAGTGATTGTGAAGGACGACACGTTGAAGGACCGGATCGTCGAACTGGAGGAAGAGGTCGCTCGGCTCAAACCTCAGCCGGTGAGGGCTAATGTCCGGAGTACTTCGTGCACTCGCGAAGAGATTGAGCAAGGGATTACGTTCTATCAACTCGCGAGCCGAACCTCCATCGTCGGTCGGACAGCAGCCGACGCCCAAAGTGGAGTAGCGGTGTCCTCGAGTGGTGCTTCGGTTGGAGCGACCGTCAGGGCTAGCGGTGAGGGGGCATCTTAATTCGTTGGCCTAGAGACGACCTCGGAGGTCAAGGAGCGCCGACCCAAGGTATCGCTGAACCGGAGCGTCCCCCTTCCGCGGAGGCAGTAAACGGGTCGTGTCGTGTCTTTGGGCTTCCGAACTGTCTTTTGTTGTAATCTTTTTGTAAATTTATCCAAGTTAATAAAATTGGAGTTGGCTGGCTTCTTGTTGTGCTGTAATTGCTTTAGCTAGAGTTTGTTTGAGATGAACCGCAAGAAGTGTCTGCTTCGTCGAGCGCCTTGGCCACGACATTTTCGCCTAAGCCGTGGTCCTGACTGTTGCTCGGTATATATCGGTGCGTCTCGGTGCCTCGGCAGCGGTGTAAATGTTTTGAGGCTGGGGACACGTGGCTTGATCTGGACGGTGGATTGTGATCAGGGCGCGGATCACGAGAGGGGAGGCACGAGTCCGAAGAAAACGCTATCTTGTCGTTTTGTGGACACGTGGCGTGGTTAGGTTCGCTCATCATACCCTAGCACATATTTTGAGACGATCTGACGGTGGTTTCGCCTCGGAAGGTTTTTTCGCCATATACGAGGGTCGGTCCCTCGTCCGCTCGGCTCGATGGTCGTGGGGGCAGTTCCGAACGGCTATCTACTTCCGGCTCGCCTAGAAGCGAACTTGCGAAGCAGAATTGAGCCAAGCGTTGGACTCCAAACCATCGTTAGATTAGTTCAACGGTTGTGGGAGCAATTTCGAATGGCGAACTACTTCTAGCTCGCTTAGGAGCAAACTTGCGAAGCAGAATCGAGCCAAGTGTTGGACTACGAACCATCGTTAGGTTAGTTCAACGGTTGTGGGAGCAATTCCGAATGGCGAACTACTTCTAGCTCGGTTAGGAGCGGACTTGCGAAGCAGAATCGAGCCAAGTGTTGGACTCTGAACCATCGTTAGATTAGTTCAACGGTTGTGGGAGCAATTCCGAATGGCGAACTACTTCTAGCTCGCTTAGGAGCGAACTTGCGAAGCAGAATCGAGCCAAGTGTTGGACTCCGAACCATCGTTAGATTAGTTCAACGGTTGTGGAAGCAATTCCGAATGGCGAACTACTTCTAGCTCGCTTAGAAGTGAACTTGCGAAGCAGAATCGAGCCAAGTGTTGGACTCCGAACCATCGTTAGGTTAGTTCAACGGTTGTGGAGCAATTCCGAATGGCGATCTACTTCTAGCTCGCTTAGGAGCGAACTTGCGAAGCGGAATCGAGCCAAGTGTTGGACTCCGAACCATCGTTAGTTTAGTTCAACGGTTGTGGGAGCAATTCCGAATGGCGAACTACTTCTAGCTCGCTTAGGAGCGGACTTGCGAAGCAGAATCGAGCCAAGTGTTGGACTCTGAACCATCGTTAGATTAGTTCAACGGTTGTGGGAGCAATTCCGAATGGCGAACTACTTCTAGCTCGCTTAGGAGCGAACTTGCGAAGCAGAATCGAGCAAAGTGTTGGACTCCGAACCATCGTTAGGTTAGTTCAACGGTTGTGGAGCAATTCCGAATGGCGATCTACTTCTAGCTCGCTTAGGAGCGAACTTGCGAGGCAGAATCGAGCCAAGTGTTGGACTCCGAACCATTGTTAGGTTTGTTCAACGGTTGTGGGAGCAATTCCGAATGGCGAACTACTTCTAGCTCGCTTAGGAGCGGACTTGCGAAGCAGAATCGAGCCAAGTGTTGGACTCTGAACCATCGTTAGATTAGTTCAACGATTGTGGGAGCAATTCCGAATGGCGAACTACTTCTAGCTCGCTTAGGAGCGAACTTGCGAAGCAGAATCGAGCCAAGTATTGGACTCCGAACAATCGTTAGATTAGTTCAACGGTTGTGGGAGCAATTCCGAATGGCGAACTACTTCTAGCTCGCTTAGAAGCGAACTTGCAAAGCAGAATCGAGCCAAGTGTTGGACTCCGAACCATCGTTAGGTTAGTTCAACGGTTGTGGAGCAATTCCGAATGGCGATCTACTTCTAGCTCGCTTAGGAGCGAACTTGCGAAGCAGAATCGAGCCAAGTGTTGGACTCCGAACCATCGTTAGATTAGTTTAATGGTTGTGGGAGCAATTCCGAATGGCGAACTACTTCTAGCTCGCTTAGGAGCGAACTTGCAAAGCAGAATCGAGCCAAGTGTTGGACTCCGAACCATCGTTAGATTAGTTCAATGGTTGTGGGAGCAATTTCGAATGGCGAACTACTTCTAGCTCTCTTAGAAGAGAACTTGCGAAGCAAAATCGAGCCAAGTATTGGACTCCAAACCATCGTTAGATTGAAGAGTTAAAAGCAGAGAGATGTAAACAGTAGCAAAAATATGAAAAGACTTTATTCATTAATAACCAATGATCGGCTGCTTCTAAAGTTGCTAGCTATTATTACAAGGAAAAATGAAAGAAAATCACTACAAGTAACAGGAAAGGAACGGTTCGTCATCTCGAATTACTTAGAGAGGCGTTGTTGTTCTCTCTTGGTATTTTAAGAGATGGTCGGCATTCCATGTCCTGGGAATCTCCCTGCCTTCGAGATCTTCTAGTCTGTATGTGCCGGGGCGGATTACTTTGGAGATCATGTAAGGTCCCTCCCAATTTGGGGCCAATTTGCTTTTCTGACCTGGGAACGAGATGGCCAACTTTCGGAGGACCAGGTCCCCTTCTTTGAGGTCCGTTGGACGGACTCTTTTGTTGTATGCTAGCTCGATTCTTCTTCGGTAGCTTTGTTGACGTATGGCAGCTCTTCCTCGGATTTTGTCTATCAGGTCTAGACTTGCTCTGAGTTCTCTAGCGTTCTGCTCTTCTTCATAAGCTATCAAACGAGGAGAGGGTAACCCGACTTCGAGGGGGATGATGGCCTCGGACCCATAGGTGGGATTGAATGGGCTCTCACCCGTTGGGGTCCGCTTTGTGGTGCGGTAGTTCCACAGCACATTGGGAAGCTGATCAACCCACAAGCCTTTGGAACACTTGTCTAACCTCTTCTTAATGCCGGAGAGGATCTGTCGGTTAGCATTTTCAGCCTGGCAATTCGACTGAGAATGAGAGACGGAGGAGAACCGGTGTTGTATGGCGAGGTCTTCACATAAAGCTCGGAAGGCAGCCACAGTGAATTGCGTTCCTGTTGTCGGTAATTAGGACCCTGGGGATGCCAAATCGGCAGATCACGCTCTTCTAGAAGAATTGAACGACCTTGTTTTCGGTGATCATGGCCAGGGGCTCGGCCTCTATCCATTTCGAGAAATAGTCGACTGCCACGACTAGGAACTTAAGCTGTCCGGGGGCTGGCGGAAACGGCCCTAGTAAATCCATCCCCCACATTGCGAAGGGGATCGGACTTGATAGGGAAGTGAGTGGTGCTTGTGGAAGGCATCGGATGTCGAAGTACTTCTGACAGGAGCTGCATTGCCGAACGTGTCGTTCAGCGTCCCGTAGGAGAGTGGGCCAGAAATACCCGTAGTTCAACACTTTGCGCGCTAGGGCTCTGGAACCTGAATGGGCCCCGCCGATGCCCTCATGAAGTTCTTGCAGGGCGCAGTCGGCTTGCCCGGGGGAGAGGCACCTCAGGTAGGGCCGACCGTCCTCCTGGGTGAAGGAGCGTTTATATAGGATGCCTCCGATCAGCGTGTAACGCTCGGCTCGGGTTCTTACTCTTCGTGCTTCCTTGGGATCCTCGGGAAGGAGTCTGTCCCTTAAGAATTCGACGAGGGGTTTCATCCAATTGTCTTCGAGGAGGACAGGCAATGTTTCTACGGAGTCAAGTGTTTTGTCATCTATGCTGGGCTTAAGGAGGACTTCTATCAAAATAGTCTATTCGAGGCCTTGAAGCGAAGAGGAGGCTAATTTGGATAGGGCGTCGGCCTGAGCATTTTCTTCTCGGGGGATCCTTTGGATGAGGGCCTCTTCAAACAGTGCTATGAGGCTTTTGACTTTGGCTAAGTATTTAACCATCCTGTCATCGCAGGCTTCATACTCGCCGAGGACCTGATTGACGACTAGCTGAGAGTCGCTAAAGACCCGGAGGCGTAGCGCCCCAGCATTTCGGGCCATTCCAAGACCTGCTATGAGCGCCTCGTATTCGGCTTCATTGTTCGAGGCTTTGAAGTTTATACGGAGGGAGTATTGAAGGATGAAGTCATCTGGGCCTATCAGAATGATGCCGGCCCCGCTTCCCTCATTGCAAGAGGATCCGTCAACATAGACTGACCAGACGAGTGGTCCCTTTACTGTTTGGCTGGATTTGAGTATAGTACACTCAACTATGAATTCGGCTAGCGCCTGAGCCTTGATCGCGGTCCGAGACTGATAAGTAATATCGTGTTGGCTCAGCTCGATTGACCACTTCATAAGGCGACCCGATGTCTCAGGCTTATGGAGGACCTGCTTCAGCGGCTGGTCGGTAAGAACGACCACCGAATGGGACTGAAAGTACGGGCGAAGCTTTCTCGCGGCCATTACCAGGGCATAAGCCATCTTTTCTATCTTCGGGTATCGGAGCTCGGCGTCCCGAAGCACTTTGCTGACATAGTAGATGGGCTTCTGAGTCCGGTCTTCTTCCCTCACTAAAACTGCACTGAGGGTCTGCTCGAAGGCTGCCAGGTAGAGGTAGAGGGGTTCACCAGGGACCAGTTTGCTGAGGAGAGGGGGATTGACGAGGTAAGCCTTGAGCTGGTCGAAGGACTCCTGTTGCTGCTGCCCCATTCGAAACCTTTAGCCCCCCTAAGGGCCTTGAAGAAAGGGAGGCATTTCTCCCCGGACTTCGAGAGAAAGCACCCTATGGCGGCTAGGCAGCCTATTAATCTCTGAACTTCTTTAACATTTCTGGGAGGGGCCATGTCTAATATGGCCTTGATTTTCTCCGGGTTTGCTTCAATTCCTCGTTGGCTAACCATGAAGCCGAGGAACTTCCCCGAGGAGACTCCGAACGCGCACTTATTTGGGTTGAGTCTCATACTGTGCTTTCTTAGAACGTCAAACGCTTCTTGGAGGTTGGTTGCATGATCAACGCCTCGAATGCTCTTCACAAGCATGTCGTCTACAAACACCTCCATGTTCCGGCCAATCTGAGCCTGGAAAACCTTGTTGACGAGGCATTGGTATATAGCGCCTGCATTCTTCAGACCGAATGGCATGACTCTATAGCAATAGAGGCCTTGGTCGGTCACAAACGAGGTCTTCGAGATATCCGAAGGGAACATCCGGATCTGATTGTAGCCTGAAAAGGCATCCATGAAGCTGAGGAGCTCATGTCCCGAGGTGGCATCAATTAGAGCGTCAATATTCGGAAGAGGGAAGGGGTCTTTGGGGCAAGCCTTGCTGAGGTCAGTAAGGTCAATTCAAATCCTCCAAGTCCCATTGGACTTCTTCACCATTACTACATTTGACAACCACTCAGGATAGTTGACCTCCTATATGAACCGGGCCTTCAAGAGCTTGTCCACCTCCTCTTTGATAGTGAGCTGGCGCTCGGGGGCAAATTTGTGCCTCTTCTACTGAACCGGTTTGGACCCCGGAACAACACTCAGGTGGTGGACCAAGAGCTCTTCGGAGATCCCGGGCATATCTGCAGCTGACCAAGCGAAGAGGTCTTTGTTCCTTCGGATGCATTGTACAATGTCTGAGCATAGGGCGGACGGGAGGGTCTTGCTAACAAAGAATTTGCGGGTCGGGTCCTGCTCAGAGAAGAGCACTTCCTCCAATTCGTCCACCGGCTCGGAGGTCGGACGAGAAGTGTCTTGGGGGATTTCCAGAGTTTCTAAGGAGAGGACAGGTCCGAGGGTAGAGGTCATGTAGCACTTTCGGGCCGTTTCCTGATTTCCCTTTACTTCCCCTACACCGGCCCGAGTGGGGAACTTCATTTTGAGATGGTAGGCAGAAGGGACGGCTTCAAGGGCGGCTAGGCCAGGCCGGCCCAGAATGACATTGTAGGCTGCTGGGACATCTACGACCATGAAGTCCATCGACTCCGTTCGGGTAGTAGGAGTTTTGCCAGCGGTTACGTCAAGGGTAATCACCCCTTCAATAGTCACTGGCACTCCCGTGAACCCATGGAGCGTGTAACCGGCGGGCTTGAGTCTATCTCGGGAGAGCTTTAGGCCTTTGAAAGCGGCGAGGAAAAGGATGTTTACAGAGCTGCCGTTATCCACTAGGATCCTCTCCACTTTGAAATTTGCCATGTGAAGGCTAATGACGAGTGCGTCACAATGTGGGGTGCGAACTCCTTCAAGATCTTCGTCGGAGAATGTGACAGGCACTCCGAGGCCTTTGGGAGGAGGGGTGGTTCGGACCGAGTTGACTTCTCTTATAAATGCCTTCCGAGAGGAGTTTGAGGAGCCCCCATTGGGCCCCCATGAATAAGGTGGAGGACTCGCTCTTTCTCGAAGTCAGGCGTCTCTTCTCGTTCCGGACGCTTGTTAGCCCCCCGAGGTGGGGGAGGAGGATCGGCTCGGTCCTTTCTTACAAATCTGGTCAGCTGCCCCCTCTGGATAAGGGCTTCTATCTCGTTCTTTAAGGCACGACAATCGTTGGTGTCATGCCCGTGGTCCCGGTGATAACGGCACCATTTCTCTTTATCTCTTTTCTTGGCGGGGGTGTTCATCCTCGGAGCAGGAGGTAAGATCCCTTCCTTTTCGACTTCCATCAGAATGGTTGAGACGTTAGTGGTGAGGGGAGTGAACTTCTCGAATCTGGGGGGAGGTCGGTGCTGGCCGGCATTATCCTTCTGGAGCTTCTTGGCTCCTTCCTCTTCTGTTCCCTTTCTCTTAAACCCGGAGGAAGACCCCTCCCAGTTGGGTCGATGCTCGGCCTCATCGGCCCGGATGTACTTTTCACTGCGAAGGAGGAGGTCGGAAAAGTTCTGTGGAGGCTTCTTGGCGAGGGAGGAGCGGAGGTTAGAATTGAGGACATTAGATTGAAATGCTGCCGCAGCGACCGACTGGTCGAGGGATGCTATGGACCTGGCTTCGGCTGTGAAACTCTTCACATGGTCTCTCAATTTCTCGCCCTTCTTCTGGTGGAGGTGCAGCAGCGAGATGCTGGTCTTCTCAGCTCTACGGCTGCTCATGAAATGGGTGATGAAAAGGGTTTCGAACTGCTCGAAGGAGAAAATTGAGGAGGGGGCAAGGCGAGAGTACCATTCCCGAGCTGGGCCCTTGAGAGTCGCAGGGAAGGTTTTGCAGAGGAGGGCATCGGAAGCTTGATGGAGGAGCATCAGGGTCTTAAAGCTTTCGATGTGATCAACAGGGTCAGTTTCCCCGGAGTAAGTCTCAAATTGGGGCGGTTTGAAACCGATCGACACAGGTACCTCCATTATGGTTCGGGAGAAAGGGGGTCTGCTAGGACGTAGGGTCCTCCCCCTAAGTTCTTCTTCTCGGTCTAACTGGCCCAGGTGCCTCTCCATCTCATGAAGACGGCGGTACACAGTGTCATCCCTCCGACGGTAATCAGCTGAGCCTCTAGACTCGTCTTCGTACGAGGGAGAGCGAGGGCTACGGCGATGGTAACTTCAGGAACGACGAGGACTTGGAGTATGCCGAGAGTTGCTAGGAGCGGGAGGAGGAGATGGGGAACGCCGGCGAGGGCTTCGGACCGGTGGAGGCAAGGGAATTTTGGGTGCATTGTTGTTGGGACGGAGATTGAGGGCTTGTAGGACGATCGCTTGGAACTGCTGGAACTCGGCACGGGTGATGGGTGCTTCATCGTTCCTAGGCTGTTGCCGACCTGCAGGGGAGTGTAGCCTTCTTCGGTAATGCTCGGGGGATTCCTTCCGCCCTCTCCGGATGGGGGACCTTCTGTACTCTCGGCGGCGAGGAGACCGCTCATCCGGACGGCGTTGGCGGGAGGTTCCCTCTCGGGCCCGCTTTTCATCCAGATGACGGCGAAGATCATCTTCCTTCTGTCGATTGAGGGTGGTATTGTGGAGAGCAAAGGCTCGGGGATGATGGGAGGCCATAGAGTCCGAAGAGGCGTTGTGGATGGAGACGCGGTCTTGGTGAAGAGGTTGTTTCTGAGGGTTAGGACCCTTGGGAGGTGGCTGATTTGGAGGAGGAAGGTCCTGTTGAAGCGGGTCTTCCGCTGGTGGAGGAAGTTGTCCTTGCTATTGGATAGGCTAGATGGGAACTTCTTGCTGCTGATCGGGGTTTGGCCCTCTGTTGGACCCCCTCGATCTGATTTTCCTAGGAGGCATGGCTGGAGAAGATCTGTTCACCGGGAAGAGGAGAGGTTTCTATTCGTTAGTTTCCCACATACGGCGCCAATCTGTTGCCGCTAAATTTGGTGTGGGGGCAAACAGATAGAATTTGTGAGTTCTTAGGGAAACTGAATAGTAAACCTGTATACCTGTTCCGTCGGGGTATGATCGTCGCTCCCGCCGTATACCTGCAAAAAGTGCGAGACACCGGGGTTGTTCCCGGCGACGCACCCTCCGACGCTCAAGTCAGTAATCCAGGAAGACTATGAAAGAGCGCAAAAACTGGAGAAAGATTGATTACCTCTTAATGGAGATGTATGGGGGGTATTTATAGGCGTCTAAGGGGATCAAATTAGGCATGTAATTCCTGTGTATAGATAAGGAATGTAATCCCTAATTCCCAGTGAAAGGATAGATATGAATCAGGGCCGTTGATTAATATTAATCAGAAACCCTAAATCTATCCTGCTGGACCGGGTTTGTTGCGGGTTGAAACCCGCACCCAGTTGAGGTGGATCCGTTCGCGGGTTAATGGTTCTTTGGGGAGGAGACCCAGTACCCGCTTCAGACCCGTTTGTAGGTGAAATTACCGTTTTATCCCTGGGCTTCAGGATTCGTGCCCAATTTGGACGGTCTCAATTAAACCCCCATTTTTAGCCACATCAGGTTCAAAACCCGGTAGCCTCTCTTTTTTATTCTTTTTGTTTTTTTTAGTATTTAAGGGTTCTAAAGAGCAAAAACAAATTTGGGAAAAATTCTATTATTCCTCTAAAATTATCTAGACATTATAAAAAACATTTCCACAATATTTTGATATATTTTGTGAGAATTGAAAGGGGAATTTACATTAAATATTGAAGAAGAACTCGAATTTATCAATTAAAAATATGACTCTTGTATAATTAAAGAAAGATGAAGTTTTGAATGCAATTAAAATCTTCTTGAAGGGATGTTATAGTAATTGATTGAGAATATTTGAATTCAACACAATGCTATAAGTGATTAAGTTGATAAAGAATTCGAAGTGAATTACTTCATGTTATGAGATTATAGAGAAATGTTTCATTTGAGATAAAGATTGTGAATAAAGAAATTGAACTATTATTTGGTGATTGAATATAACATATTGTTGATCTCTAGAACGAGAAAATTGTTAGAATCTAGAGTCTAGGCGAGAACCTTAGAAACCGGCAGTTGTTATTAATATGAATTTGAGAGCTAACCAGTGTCGGTTGAGCATCTCTTGAGAAGTTGCCAGTTGGGGCTGACTATCTCTTGTATTGTTTTATGTCCAGTATGGTAAGCTAGCTCTAGGTTGTGATGATTTTCTTCTAAAACAAACTGAAAACTTAATGACAGGCACTAAGGGGAGATGTGATAAAAGTAAGAGAAAAATACAAGTATGAGGGCCTCGAATTCACGGTGTGAGAGTTTTCACAGGCTGTCTACATGATGCGTCATGTCATGACGTGAATTCATCTCCGGAATTATCAGGATCGTGGCGACGCTTGTGGGGTGCTTGGTGACTACGTAGTGCCATCGTCCCATGACGGAGGCGAATTGTCCATAGGCTGTCTACATGATGCGTCATGTCAAGACATGGGATTTCCCCTCCAGGCTGTCTGGACATGAGCTCGTAACTCATAAAACATCTAAGAACATACTGTAATTACCGTAGTAATTAACTCATAGCGAGGGATCCAACCCTAAAAGATGAAGTATGGTTAAGGGCTTGCCCTCGGACCTATGTAGTATGGGATGCATAGATTCAGAACAAGTATGCATTAGTATCATCATAGCGTAAACACCTGCATTAGGCATTAAGTCATTGCATACACTGACATGTTTAGGTTAGTCACTCTTTTACACATTGTTTACATTCAAGTTTGTAGTTCTTAAAATATTAAAGAATTGTTATATTTTCGACATAGCGAGGATGGCTGTGTATAATATTGCGTCGGTTGTAAGCAACTGACGTAACCACAGTTTCATATGTAGGACTTGGAATTTACAAGAAGATATAAAGATGAATTTGATGTTGATAATTACTTAAATGCTAAAGTCGTTACAATTGTATATGTACCATGTTGTAATTTATTTATTTATTCCGCTGCGTGTTGATGTAAAAGACTTTGTTGTAATAAAAGTTTTAAATTCCTTGTAAAATTGTATGAAGTGAAGTTTAAAGATCATGTGGAACTTCGAATTCAGGCTTATTTGGAATTCAGGGTGTTACACACCCAACCTCTAGAGTCTTATAACTCAAAATATCATCAACAATCTTTCTAGGGTCCACATCATAACCCTAAGCCTCAAATCAACACACAACTTAGTTCAATTATACAAAATACTCTTCATTAATCACATTCCTTTAAATCAACCAATACTGTCAAAACTCTCTCTTTCATTTATGGCAACACATCCAATTTTCAAAAATTCTATAAAATCAACTTTTAATTACCACTTTCCATTCATTCATAAAGTTCAATCAATTCTACAAGAAATTCTTTCAACTCAATTGACAGAAGCCTTTTATTCACGTGGGAACTCGTCCCAAGAATCTGAAATTCTTTTATTCCAAAAATCTGAAATTTACTTCTTTTAGAAACTGAAAATACCCCCTTTAGAACTCAAACTTTTCATCTTCAAAAACTGAATAATGCCTCAAAACTGAGAATTTAATCTCTAAAAACATAGATTTACTTCCTCAAAACTTTAGTCGGATATATTAGAAACTTGCAACTAGATTTCGACAAAATCTGAACTTTAACAACTTCTAAACTCCATCAAAACTCTATTAAACTTCACAGAAGTATTAGTTTAAACACATATATCTACTCATCTATATGTGTACTAGGGTCCCCCAACCTTCGCACACAAAGCCACGCACAAAAACCACTCAAACCATAAAAAATCCAACCGAAACCCCCAAAAAAAAACAGTAAACTGCACAGTGGTTACTGTTCACCCGAGACCTTAGACTGTTCGGGTTTGAACAGTAACCTCTGCTTCCTATTCAATTGAACCCTAACCCTAAGGTTTTTTTTCAAAACCCTAGTCCCCAATAAACTTTGATTTTATTATTACTCATATAAATTGCTTTCCTTAAAACACTTTGCATGCACAACAATTAGGGTTTATCGTCAAGAATTTTATTTGTATTAAAACATCAAAATAAACATTAAAAATCTCATCTTTAATCCTTTAAAACATGCCTCTTGAATTAAGCACCAATATCCAACATCTACAATCACATATGTTCTCATTAAATTTATTTCTTTAAAGAAAATATTAATCTTTCATGCATAAAAAACTTTTTTGTTCAAGGCAAATTAATTTCGATCCAAACAACAATTATTCAAACCCTAGTATTAAGCTTGGATTTTTAATAATTAAAAACAACGAATAAACATAGAAAAATATCAACTTTGAAATCAATCAAGCATGAATTTAAGAGCATACAACAAGTTCCAATTATCTCTACAAATCTCCATCATTTACAATTAAATCTATGGTTATCCAATCAGTTCTATAGATAAAAATTTAGATTCAACATACATCATTAATATCTAACATCCAAGATTAGTAAAACATGATCATCTCTCATGAAGACTGCATCTTTATTTCATATAAACATCCAAAAGTTCATTCATCATGCATAGCAACCAACAATTCATTTTAAAATCATGATCAAACTATCAAAATATAGATTTACAAATTCACAAAAAGCCGTAGCATGATCTCTACTAGATTCATCACAATAATATAATAAACACACATAAAGTGACAAGAAGTATCATTCACCTCAAAGAATATCAATTGAAGAATAATAATAATAGAAAGAAAGCTCCTCCTCCTCCACCTTGCGAAAATCCAAAGATCCAAGCTCCAAACTCCAAGAAATAAAAATTAAAATAATAGTATTTTTTTTTTAACAGAGCATGGTGGATTCTTCTGTTCTAATATAGGTCGGGGCTCAATTCTAGGATTTTGCGAAGATTTTACAAAATCCCCCTCCAAAATCAAATATTTACATATATATAAATCTTGCAAATGAAGTAGTTAATTAAATCAATTAGGTTAAGATTTAATCTCCCCTAACCACTCCTAGTTGACCGTCCCCTCATGTGCAGCCCAGAAATTTAAATTTTTAAAAATTTTCCTCTGAGTGGCAATTTTATACAAAAGTCATTCACTTTAAAATATTTGCAAACATGCCATAAATCATTCATAAAAATCCAAAAAATTTAGAATTATTATCTATTAATAAATATTAGATTTTACAAATAAATTTTCTGACTTTTTATTTTCCAAGAAAATATTTGCACATATTATGCACGTGCAAAAATGATAATTTTTAGAAAAATTCTTAATAAATTAAAAAATATAGAAAATATAAGAGTAGCCAACAATACTATATTCATGCTCTCTGTTACATATCCAGATTTTGGGAAATTAGGGTTTTATTCATAGTTTTGCAATAAAGTCCCCAACAATCCCAAAATTGCATAATAATATATTTACTCAATAAAATCAAATTAAATCAAATTAGAGGGATAAAATCTCTTCCCTCCAATCTCCCCGCTACCAGACTAGCCTACCAAAATAGCACAAAGAAAATTTAAATTTGAATTCCCCCGCCCCCCCCCCCCCCCTACACCCAATCGACATTTTGTACAAAAACTCTTTTCTTTCAAAGTATTTACAAAAATAGTTTCTTTATTTAGAAAAATCCCAAATTTTAGAATATACTCAATTATAAATAGGAGAATTTATTTAGTAATTCAGAAGCCGAAATTTGCACCTAAAATATTTTGCACATGTTTCACACGTGTGAAAATGTCAATTTTACAAAAATTCAAATTATTAAATAAATTTATTTGAAAATTATTTCTTAATTCAAAATATATTATTTAAAATTCTGGGGCATTATAGATTAGTATTAGTACCTTGGGTTTGTGGTGTTGTAGGATTAGTTCGAGTTGTTGTTGAGAGTAAGGACAGACACCAATGAGTGTTGTGTTCGCCTGTCAGGGGGACGTGTGGCGTCTTCACGCCTGGCCGAATCCTAGATTCGTTTAATATGGACAGGAAACTTAGAGAATACTCTGTGACTGAACTCTGTGGGGGCTCTATTGTCTTCGGCGTGAGTACCTTTATGTCTGTAACAACCTTTAAGGAGGTTTGAGGTGGTGATGTCATCTCGACTGCAAGTTCTGGTCTAGTGTAAGGGCGAGGGAAGCAGAGAGTTGGGGAAACATTCATATCCTTCAGGTCCTATGTTGATCAATGCGGGCAGAGGACTTAGAGACTGCTCTGTGAGTGAACTCTGTGGGGGCTCTAAAAAAATGTCCTCGGCAATGAGCCATAGTGTCCGTACATCAACTTTTAGTGAGGTCCAAGGAGGCAGAATTACTGCATCTACTATCATTTTTAGCAGCGACGGAGTAAGCCGTGCGACTGCGACCCCGGGGGTAAAACACGAGTTAATGGGCACCACTACCACGACAACGACTGGAGTAAGCCGGACGACTGCGACCTCATCAACTAAAGTATCAGAGATAGGAGAGAGCACGATAGTAGGATGCATAGCGGGGGATCGAATCTCAACAAATTGAAGAACATCGTTTGTGGGGAATGTGTAGTATGGGATACATATCTCTCCAATCAAGCGTGCATTAGCCGAGGAGCATGGTGTGCATAGTGTGTACATTAGATTTAGGCCATGGCATACACCAACACTTGGCTTGACATCATGTTTTTCTTCGCATCAATATCTTGGTTGTTGAAGTTTTGGAGTCGCTGGATTATCAGTATTGGGTCAGTTGCATTCAACTGACATACCCACAGTTCATTAGATTGCAAGATTGCAGATTATGGAGCAGGGGACTCGAGCTGCGGACGACATTTAATGGAGAGAAGTTGTCTATTTTGTTTGATGAGGTTCCTGATTTCTGTACAATGTAATTTGTTGATGAAATGATCAATGTAAATTTATGATATAAATTTTGTTGAACAACTTTGTACTTTGTAATAACATTCGTGGCAATAAAAGTTATTAATTTCCTGTGATTTTTCTATGTTTGGGTTTATTTGAAGTAAGATTCTGGCTTGTGTCTTGAGTTTCCGGTTTGGGAAATTTAGGGGCGCTACATATTATTTAGAACTTATTAAAGAATAGTTGTAGCCCTGTGTGTCTGAATTTCAAATTATCTGATGGTTTTGCAATCCGACTTACATATTTCAAGATATTTAGATTTTTGTACTGTGACGTCTGAATTCCAAAATGCAGTTTTAAAATATATTACCATGTTTATCTAATTGAAACAGTATATTAAATTGAGAATTTAGTCCTGAGATTAATTGTTATTACTAAACACTATTAAGAACTAAATTATGATTTTTATAAAATTTTTAAATCAATTTCAAATCAAATTTTATATAAGAATTTGATCCTAACATGCTGCCTGAACACAAAACCAGTGAAGAATGAAGTTGTACACATTGCTATTGTGATTAAAATATGTCATGTGAATATGCGTTGGAACCGGCAATGAGTCTAATTTATGAAACCTCTGACGGAACATGATTGACTTTCCTATAGCAATGAGAAAGTCAGTTTTTGTACAACAACATATTGCTGTCTAGAATGTGTGATTTGTATTGTTAAGTATAAACATGTTTGATTTTGCCTCTAATGAATATAATTAATTATACTATGCATTGCATAGCCATGATACCTCCTTGATCCTTTCCTGATACTATTCTTGTTGTTGCATGTTCATGTTAATTATTGTAAAAGAATAATAAGTCGATGTAATAAGGAAAAAAATCTAGTAGTAGACAATATAGGTGAGTGTACTCGGAAGGAGGCCCATATTTCTCGTAATAGTGACTCCTGTGTACTAGTTTACCTGTTCTTGCTTACAAGTTATATGGACCTAAGTGCCACATCTTGAGATGATGGGGGTCACCTCTAGAATCTATTACATGATTACATAATTACATTATTTCCCGTTACATGCTCATGATTACATGATATGATTCTTATTATTATCACTGGAAGACCCGAGTACATGACCCTATAGAATTTACTATTAGAGTTTAAACATTAACTTGCTTGTGTGCACCAGAACCTGTGGTATGGGACGCAGGATTGCATGCATTAGACATGAATGATAAAATATTGATAAACTTAACGTTAACACTAAGCACGTGTATGATTCCTGTTCATAAGTTACATGATTCCCGTTTACAAGTTACATAATCCCTGTTACATGTTACATGCTTTCCCGTTACTCGTTTACATGTTACACTTATTACTTGTCCCATCCTTGATCATATGATTCCCTGTCCCTGTTGCTTGTTTCTTGGTATGTCTTGTTTAGCTGTTCACTACTTGTAACTACTTTGTGTCCGTAACTTGCTTTAACGGACATTTTTCCCCCATCTCTAGTTGATGAGTTTGCAGGTACATGAGGGGAATTGACCGAAGGACTTGGTGAGCAAATCTTTTAAAGAATGGAGCTGAATTATTAGGATGCTATAATTATTTCATTCATGCTATTTCCTTTTTCCGCATTATTACTTTTGTCGTACTTTTTTCTCCCATATGTTGGATATTATTTTGTGAATTTATTACATGGATTATTGAAGTTTATTCATTGTTTTCATTGTTTATGTGATTACAGCTTATGAATGATGTGTTTCTATCATATGCTGGGCCTTAGTTGCGTGCCCATATTTTCGTATTTTGGAAAGCGGAGCGTGACATCTTCTCTTCAACCATACAATGTTCTGCTACATTCACCCCTTAGCTTTTTCAATGTACAAATAAATGAACCCAACTTCAGGTTCTTTGTTATGAACTTCCCACATCTATTTCATTACCAATTCTCCCTCTCCTGATATGTAGTAAAGATAATCTTCTTCATTGTAGTTCAATCTTAATATGTTCTTCAAATCTTCCTAAGTAGTTAACCTAGGCAATATGTGTCATGCTCCACTCTTCTTTCCACTAACATATTGAATGTTAAAATTTTTCAAAAAATGTTAATCATAATGAACAATAAGTGCATTAACCATTCTGCTGTCAAAAAGCAGTAAACACATTAATATTGAATATGCATAGTGACAATGCAAAACTCTTCAACTAATTATCTCACATCTGCTAGTTGTAAGCATAGTGACAATGACATCAGAATAACAAACAATGAAACCTCATTGATGAGAACATCAACTGGGCCATAATGTAGTATATGCAAATATACTACCCACATTGAAAAGTAAGAAATGGTCCCTCCCACCCCAATCCCCCCCCCCCTCCCCCTTATATTTATTAAATTTTCACAAAATCAACAATATTTCCATTCCAAAACTACTTTCCAAGTTAATTAAGTGGGACCCAAAACAAGATTGAAACAGATTATTCAAATTAAAAACTTGTTGTACCTGATTTGTAACTGAGCAAAATAAAAAATTTAGTGTGGCCTTGTAGCACCCCAAATTTCATAATAGGAAATACGATACACAAATTCAGAATCTTTACTTCAATGTAATCCAAACATAGTAAATACACAGGGAAAAATTACAACTTATCTTTACAACAGTTCTTTATTACAACTGTCACGCCCCGCTTCCCAAAAAGAAATACGGAATACGAATACGTGACTAAGTCCAGCGAATAATTTTCATCATCAATAAGATGTCAGGATCTTTTCAACATTTCACTGAAATAAACAAGAGATAACAAAGAGAAATCAACCATGCATGCATGAATGAATCAATATACCAACAGGATTACTTGAAACAAATTTTAATAAATCTCAAATAAACCAGATCTGAACAAGTAAATAATCCTTGGTCATACTGCCCAATACAAATAATCCAAGTAGCAGATACATTTATTCAAAATAAGCAACAGGAAATAATAATAATAACTCCAGCATCTAAAAAGTCAGATCACCTACTCCAGCAGGCAACTGGTCACCATAATCTTCAATTTAACAAATTGCAGGAAAAGGAAAGAGAAACAAAACTTCCGTCAATGTAAGTTACAGGCCGCTTGTAGTGCAGGAACAAGGACGGGAATAAAATAAGCAGATATAGAGTAACAGCAGAAGCAAATATAGCATGGAGTAGATATGAAAGAGAAAAACAGAATGTCTAGCATGAATCAGAAAACAAAATCAAGTAACATGGTGTGGTAACAGGTACAGGTAATATGTAACAGGTGTCAAGTATCATGCAAGCAGATAAACAGGTAACAGATGAACAGGTAAACAGGTATACAGGTCGCATGTACAGGTAAGCAGGTAAAAGGTGTCATGTTATGTCAAGTCTTGTATTTAATTCTAACTAGGTAGCACTTCATGCGCCTTAAAGTTTTACCACATGCTTGCTACATTCAAACAAGTTACGCTTAGATTTTGTAGTGGAGTCTATAGGGCCGTGTACTCAGGTATCAGGTAAATAGGTACAGAAATAGGTACAGGTAGAACCTACTGGTCCTCTTCTGAGTTCACCTTCCTATAGGTAAGTGTGCAATCAGGTAATCAGGTAAACAGGTACAAGTAGAACCTACTGGTCCTCTTCCGAGTACACCTTCCTATAGGGAAGTGTGCAGTCAGGTAATCAGGTAAACAGGATCATGTATTATTAAACTTACTGATTAAATCCACGAAATATCTGGGGTATTCCCTGGTAGGTTTAGTATCAGAAGATAAATTTTCATAATTTCCAACATAGATAGTTTAGTCAAATAAAATCAGAATACAACAAGATAGAGAAATTTTGTAAATCTGAAATCATAAACACAGCAGTACTAAAACAGCAATATCTTACAAAATATAAATTGAAATCCAGATCCGTCAAAAAGGGTGATAAAATAGATATATCAGGCTACAATTCATATTGACAAAATTTTTATAAACAACAACTAGAATCAGGTTGAAATTAAGGTTCCTTACTGAACAGCATGAAAATTCTGCAAGTATAGTAGTTGTTTGCAAGCACAGAATAGTTTGTAAAAGTCATTAATTAAATTCACAAAAATAGGGGTTAATCCCCATCAAGTCTAGTTGTACTCAGCAAAAAATTGGATCAAAATATTACCTTTAACATCAGTATAAAAATAAATAACCATACAGAATTAATATAAAACCAAATCTGAAATTTTCTACACATTCGTAGTAAAACAACAATAACTTGCAACTCACAAATCGAAACTGAGATCTGTCAGAAATTCTAGAAAGTATACAGATTTTTCTATAATTTATATTCACAAATAATTTTCATATACTGATCTTAATAGGGTCTATAATACTGAACAAAACGGGGTAACAGTAAGAACAGAATTATTCTTCATGTATAAAATCAACTAGATCATAGGAAACACATCCAAATCATAACAAAGTGTGAAATATGGTATACTAGATGTCCAAGCAACATGTATAGAGTATTTAACAGATCAACAATAGGATATACTACCAGTAACACGTCAAGCATGCAAAAATCACACAACAGCTAATGGATCACAACC
Organism: Hemerocallis citrina; assembly: GCA_017893485.1. Lineage (NCBI taxonomy): Eukaryota > Viridiplantae > Streptophyta > Magnoliopsida > Asparagales > Asphodelaceae > Hemerocallis > Hemerocallis citrina. The sequence goes on from CM030360.1 coordinate 101,703,461, forward strand.
AACATTCTATATGCAATAGGGATAAATTAGATCTAAGTCTAAATTCATGTCGTGTGTGTAACTAGAGATGACTACGGACGGATCAACACATAGAGACAAGATATAACAAGGGTTTTGCACAAGAATTGTCTCTAGGACACAACTGCACTACAGGCGGTATTTAGTACTTGTATATGCAACAGAAAAGTATACAAGTTACTTGCCTTATAGTCGACGACTGAAACGATGAAAAAGAGATAATAACGGGAACAGATTCCCGGACACAATCTCAATGAACAAACGAGCGAACTATGATCAACTCACGAACAACGAACCCACGAGATCCAACACATGCAGCGGAGGGGTGTGTACGCAACGAGAGAATGGCAGACATCGGTAGTGGGCATCGTTGCGGTTGGCTGAAACAGCACAGTGCAGTGCTGTTTATGTTGTTACTGTCTGTGGTGGCTTGCTGGCGACTTTGGGAGGAGGGAGACAGGGGGAGCGTCGGCCTAGTGTTGTCTCGGCATTGGGAGGAGAGACACAGTGCAGGAAAGCGTGCTGCTGGTCGCAACAGGAGGAGGGAGGCACGAAGAGGGAGGTCGGGGTGCACACAGGGGATCAGGATGGGTTTAGAGGAGGACAGGAGTAGGGGATGAGGTAAATAGGCATCTAGGATTAATAAAGATGAATAGGGAATATAGAGGGGTATATATATGAGTAGTATATTAGGGTTTAGGTGTGAACATGGGGTAACGGGTATTGGGTGTAAACGAGTAGGATATTTTATTGGGTAATGGTTGAAATGGGTTATAGATCCAAAAGGGTTTTAAAAGGTATTATTAAAAGATCCAATAAAGAGATGGAAACAAAAAAAATGAATAAAAAAATAGAATATGAACAATTAAATAATGAGGATAAAAAATAATAGCTCGATCAACCAAGAATGGAATAATAGGCAGACGAATTTAATCAAGAAGATAGATTAAAAAGATGAAAAATCAAGTAGATGAATATATATTGATAATGAAGATCAAATACACGGTTCAAAAAGTGTCGAAGAAATACAAGATGAATAAATACTCAAAAAGAAAGAAATACATCCAAAATACAGAAAATGAAGAACGGGGGTTACAACAATGCACAGCGGAAAATTACAACACTTTTTAACACATCTCAAATGAATAACAAAATTTCAATCTTCTCGTAGCTCCAACTTCAAGCCCTGCTAATCTATTCACTTGCAAATCCTGCAAAATGAACTGAATAGTGGGCAAGTCAGTTGAAGGCAACTGACGCAATGCTGATAAAGCAACGATTCTCCAAAGTCTCACAATCACACACTTGTAGCATAAATAAAACAATAATAAAAGAATCATAAATTAACAATAAATACTGAAATTACAAGAATAAAATATGCGATAGGAAAACATCGAAATGCACCAAAACAAGGTTCAGGGAAAACACAAGTGCCTACGATGCTTACTCATGCATGCTTGTTCGGATTCTATGCCGCCCATACAACATAGGTCTGAGGGCAAGCGCTTAGCATTCTCCACATTTTGGGGTTTGATCCCACCCTATGCAACCTACCACCATGACTACTACGAGATTTAGACAAGTTACAAGTATTGTCTCTCGCCCCAAAATACTGGAGGTCAGACTCTATCCACGGAACATCCTGGAGGCCTTCCCCTCTCATCCAGAAACTCTTTTAAAGAATACCTCACTCCGCATGTCATCCTGGAACCCTCATTGCACAAATGTCCCATTAGCATCGCTCTCGTTCCGGAATACTGGAGATAATCCCACTTCGCAGATCATCCTAGGGCCTCTCATACCCTCGTCCCAGAATATTAGGGATCTATCTTACTCCGCAGATCATCCTGGAGCCCATATACTCACGTTTTCTCATGTTTCATCATATCACCATCTTCTGCATGTCCTTATGTGTAAATAGGAGTAGCCTGGGCCACCAAGAGCTAGCTCCACCCTACCGATCTTAAATCCACAAAACTAGGAACACTAGCCCTCCCTGGCTAATTTCCATAATCAAATAATTCATTGCCGGTAATCCTGGGTCCTTTTCAGCCTCTAGTGCTCACCACATAAATTTCTTAATCATATCTTTCTTGGGTTCTCACAATAATCCTAATTTCAAATATGAACCACCACTTGATTCAATCATCAAAACATTCTTTCTTTTATTCATATGTGGAAACACCACTTTTCCACAAGTTCTCAAACATAATTTCAACATCTTATTTAGGATAATCTCTTCAATTATAAGCATTCATTTATCCACAATCACTATCACATATCATTCCTCATTCACTTCCATAAAGATCACTTCACTTATAGACACAAAATAATTTAATTATACCTCTTCGAACTCCTTTCCATATTTGAAATCAAACTCAAATTTTTGGAACATTTATCAACTTTAAAACTGAAATAACCATCTTTCAATTCTGTGATTTATCCCTAAAATATGAAATTTCATAGTTTCAAAATATGAAATTCACACATCTTCAAAACTGAAAATAACTCTTCAAAGTCTAAAACATTTATCCTTCAAAACTAAAACACAATCTTCCCTCAAAACTGAGAATTTCATCCCCAAAATTATAGTTTTATATATTTAAAATCACAACTCAAACTTGCCGAAACTAAAAACTCATTTCTCTTTAAATCTGAAATTTATGCCTTCTTATTCTTAAGAACAGTCCATTCAAAAATGAATATTTAATTCTGAAAAAATGAGTTTATATTTACTCCACAAACATAGATCACGTCACCAAATTTATAATCCATTTGCACAAAAATTGAAGTCCCAAATCATCAATAAACTGAAACTAGTTCTCTAATAAAATTTGAAACTTGCAACATTAGTTTGTGATCAACAAATCACTCAAAACTTCACATTATTGCCAAATATATATATATATATATATATATATATATATATATATATATATATATATATATATATATATATATCTCCACCCTATGGTTTGAAATCTCATACAATCCAAAAATATATATAAACTTTTTTTGATTTGAATTCAAGATTTATTTATAACCATTTATAAAAAAAATGGATATTAAATAAGCTTCCCAACAGAAAGTCCATGCCTCGGGTTCGAACCCGTGACCACACACAGCAGCGCTAGCGCCCTGAGCGCGCACGCGATGACCAGGAAGCCCAATCTCTTTCTGTGACACATTAGTGACGAGAAAACTCTATATCTCGAATCTGTACACTGTGTAACCCTTGCACCCTGTACAATCCGAAACCCTAGTTCTAAACAAACCCCAATTTTTATACAACTATATACACTTCAATTCATGTATAGCTTCTAGGATTTAAATTATAAAATTTAATCAAATGAAAATCAGTGAATAAAACATCAAAAATCTCATCTTTAAATTAATCAAACATGGATTAAGATCATAAGCAAGTTCTAATCAACCACAACAACATGCATGATCATTCAATCAACTCTATGGGTTAAAATTCGATCTTTTCATACCCTCACATCAAGTAATATTCAAAAATCATTCATTCATGCTCAACTCATATAAAGATTTGATTTTTACTTCATAACAACAACTAAACTTCACATATTAATCAACTCAACAATTCATCTCATGGCAATATAATAAATACATGCTATATACATCCATATATCCACAAATAAATTTCCTAGCATGATACTACATCATCATGAACAAAAATAACACATAAGGAGAGTTAGAGATGGCACCCACCTCTAAGAAGATCAATAAAGTACAATAATAACAGGAAAAAAAAAACTCCTCCACCTCTTTGCGAAAGTCCAAAGATCCAAGCCTCCAGAACTCCAAGAATGATAAGAAAAATAATATTTTGTGAACAAAAGAAAAGAAAAGTCTGCTGCTACTATTATAGGCCGGGATTGTATTATCTAGGGTCTTACGGAGATTTTACAACCACCCCTCCCCCCCCCCCCCCCAAGAAATTGATTTTATAAGGTAAGATTTTATCTCCCCCTAATCACCTTGATTTGGCCGGCCCACATGCGGCCAAGGGGGTTTCAAAAATTTGAATTTTGCCTCCAAGTGGTAATTTTACACAAAAGTCATTCACTTTGAAATATTTGCAACATGCCAAAATTTATTTTTAAAAAACCAGAAAATTTAGAATTATTATCTGCTAATAAAGATTAGATTATCCAAATAAATTTTCTGACTTTTTATTTCCCAGAAAAAATATTTGAATGTGCAAAAATAATAAATTTCAGAAAAATGGTTAATTAATCACAAAAATATAGAAAATATATAGGTAGCCACAAATCCTCTGTTCATACTCTCTGTTATATAGCCATGTTCTGGGAAATTAGGGTTTTAATCACAGTTTTGCAAATTAGTCCCAAATAATCCCAAAATTGCATATATATATATGCTCAATAAAATCAAATCAAATCAAATTAAATGGATAAAATCTCTCCCCCCAATCTCTCCAATTCCAAACCGGCCTACCAAAATAGTCCAACCAAATTTTGAATTCGAATTTTGCCTCCAAACGATATTTTGCACAAAAACCCTTTTCTTTCGAAGTATTTACAAAAATAGTTTCTTTATTCAGAAAAATTCCAAAATTTAAAATATACTCAATTATAAATAGGATAATTTATTCAGCTATTCAAAAGTGGAAATTTGCACCTTAAAAATATTTGCACATGTGAAAATGTTAATTTTTACAAAAACTCAAAATAATTAAATAAATTAATTTAAAATTATTTATTAATTCAAAATATTGTATTAAAAATCATGGGGCGTTACAGGCCACCTCTGTTGGTAGAGAGATGGGGACTTCACTAGAGAGCGAGCTTGACGAGTTCAAGTTGGATTTTATTTGAATTTTGGTGTTTAGGGTGATCAATTTGGAGGTTTGGGGTTAGGAATTTTAGGGTTTGGGGTTACAGATTTAGGGTTCGAACTCTAGATTTTGGTCGAAGAGAGAGTGTGGATTATGTCGGGGAGAGAGAGAGAGAGAGGGGGGGGGGGGTTGGTTCAGGTCCAGAGAGTAATTAGCTGGTTTATTATGGCATATTTAATAGGGCAATATGGACATTTCACTCCCACTTTTAGGGTTTCTGTACAGGAGATGACTACTTTTTGTAGTTGAAGGGTTTATCGTGTTGGCCGATAGAATATGGGGTTTTCTGCTTTGACCAAGTAGTTGAGGGGTGTTTTTTGTAATTTACCCTTTCTTTTATATCCATGCAAAACAGTTAGTGAATTCTTTCAATACTATCTGCATTGAAACTTCGACCATTAGATCTAAGCCCAGAATTTCTTTATATGTCCATGAGAAACAGTCTGTGAAATGGCGAGCTTGAGAACTGCAATCGTTATATTTAAGCCTGGCATTTCTTTATATGTCAATACAAAACAGATATTGAATTCTTTCAAGACTGTTAGTATTTTTTATGTAGGTCGCAGTTCTTCTAGAGTACCGAGATTAACTTCAATTAAGTCATCGACCATTGCTTTCTTGCTTTCCCCTAGTTCGTGTGAGGCTTCTATGGGTTCTAAGATGAGCTCGTCGACTTAGAAGGTGAAGAAGTCATTTTGGTCGTCTGTTGAGACAGAGACCAGCATTGTGTGGGCTCAGAAAATTCTTTTAAAATGGGAGAGTGACGTAGAAGGAAGGTACAATCACTCATATATGCTAAAATGCTCGAACTCAAAGCTAGGAAGTATATGTGACAGGTGTTGTCGCATCACCGGCCCTTACCACTAAAAATGATGGCAAATGATCACATCGCCACCCAACCGAAGTCGAGAAAAAGAGTGCCTAATGGAGAGATGATGTGGACTCGTCCTTAATCTAGACACTTATTGTAACGCCTCGATTTCCTATACCGGGAAACCGTAACATAAGCCAGAATCTTTTCCTTCAATTAGCCACAATACACAGAAAAACACGAAAATTTAAAACATTTTATTTAACACAAATGTATTACAAGTCCGGATGTTATAAAACTGCAATATATAACATCAGTGTTACAATAGTACCTTACAAGCCCAAGTGTTACAAACCTTCAATTATTTACATCAGAGTACAATGAATAATAAATAACACTTGGTACTTTACTTTGATGCTTCTCAACATAAAATAAATTTCAATAGATGTTACAATTGAAAATAAGAATCAACACTTTGCTTCTCTTGCCTTGAGTCCTCCTGAATCCTGTACATATAGTTTTGCAATCTAGTACCTATTGGAGTGGCGATGTTAGTACATATATTGACGGTTTAAGGCTGATGACTAGCAGTGAATCTCAACTTTAAACAAACAGATTGATGAAAAGAGAAATGTATATATATAATTGATGTGTCAGTGTATGCTATGACTTAGACTCTAATGTAAGATTAACTAATGCTAGGATGCTCTTATTCTAATGCAAGAAAGACTCTGGACAGTATGCACCCCATAAATACATACGCTCATATCAAGGCGTTTCTTCATATATATAGGAATTTGAACCCGTATCATGAATTCTACTCTTGTACTCAACTTGTTCCTGAAGATTCAGCGTGACTGATGAGGTTGCTCTGAAACGGTCTAATCCTGCGATTCGCAGTCATATAGTGGTGTCTTTGTTTGCCACTATTGCCCGTCTTACCGACCTCACTCAAAAATCAAACGAACCCTCAGAGTTTACTACAACACAGATTAGCTCGAAGCATCCCCTATGGCCCCTTAGCTCATAGACCGTAGTCTATAGCCTATTCGCCTTTTTGACATAGAACATAACGGAATTCGAGGGTCCATCCCCTAGTTCTGACAGGAAAACTTTCTGCTCTTATCATAGCACTTCAGAAATTAACAGACGAGATACGGATCCCGTGCTCCCAACTTGTGAGAAGGCACAGACCGTATCCCTTTGACAGGAAGGGTACAACCAATAACACCACCTAGTGTTGGCTTATAGATCAGGACGGATCATAAGGTATCACCCTTAATACCAACTATTTTCCTTTGGCGAAATGATAATAAATAAAGGTTAAGTAGTAATAGCCATAAGTTACTACCCTAATGATCTCACTAATCCTAAACAATCTTGGGGATGACAACAGTACTAGCACAACATGCTAGGTCTAAAGTTAGACTTCACAAGATAACTCTATTAGGTGCTCAACCTAGACTTACCAAAATCCCTAAGGATCCTGTTCACAGCCTATCGATCCAAGAACCCGGCAATACGAATTTATTCGCATGCTACTATCCTGAACTTGGATTCCGTCTACGCTCTCAGCCCGTGATCAACCTACACCGGTTAAGATCTGACGGTGCACAAGGGGTGACTCGTCTATAGTCCATGAGGAGTAAAATAAATACACGTCTTGATGGTCGATGGCCTATAGGGTAATGATATCACCCTAGACGAGCACAACAACTGCGTACTATCTAATAAGCTATATACGAGTAATCAAAACTCATACGAGCTAAATGAGCTATGCATGAACAAACAACTACATACGAGCCAGGTGAGCTACGTATGAGACGGACCAATACTTATTACATGACTTATGAGCACAAGGAATACTTATTACTCATAATCAAGTGCATGATTCAAACTACTAACAATTCACGATAAGTCTACTTAACCTGAACTAGAATTTCGTGTATAAGCTTACTAACAAAACTTGATCTTTTATACGCATAAGCAACATAAAAAGCCTTCTAACAACCTAGAAGCAATTAAACATACTACTCTTATTGGAATTCAACAAAATTAAACTTTTTTGAAAGGTGAGAACATCTACTACAGCTCTCTAGTTGACAACCTTCTCAGATTCAGTCAATAAGAAGTAGAAAAACTTCGAACACTCTAAACAGCAAAGATTCAGCCAAAACGCTAGCTGCTGTGACTTGTACAGGTCATAACCCATGCTCCATTTATAGGAATCTAACGAAAATGGGCTTTTTGAAAAGCTAAGAACATCTACTACAACTCTCTAGTTGACAAATTTTTCAGATCCAGTATAGAACACAAAATCTAACTCCTTAAACACATTTTAAGAACAACAAAAGACAGCAGATTGGCTAAAACATGTAAAGGTCATAGCTTGTGCTATACTTATCAGAATCTAACAAAATTGGATTTCTTGGAAAGCTAAGAATATTTACTACAACTCTCTAGTTAACAAATTTTTTAGATTCCATACGGAACTCAAATCTCAGCTCTTTATACACAATTCAAAGAACAATAAAGACAGCAAAAGGCTGAAACTTGTAAAGTTCATAACTGGTGCTATATTTATCGGAATCTAACAAAATTAGACTTTTTGGAAAGCTAAGAACATGTACTACAACTCTCTAGTTAAAAACTTTCTCAGATTCCGTATGGAACTCAAATTCCTGCTCATTAAACAAAAGTCAAAAATAACAAATTACAGCAGATTTGCTGAAACGTATAAAGCTCATAACTGGTGCTATACTTATCGAAATCTAACAAAATTGGAATTCTTGGAAAGCTAAGAACATTTACTACAACTCTCTAGTTGACAACTTTTTTAGATTCCTTATGAAACTCAAATCTCAGCTCTTTAAACAAAATTCAAAGAACAACAAAGACAGTAAAAGACTGAAATTTATAAAGCTCATAACTTTCGCTATACTTATCAGAATCTAACAAAATTGGACTTTTTGGAAGCTAAGAACATGTACTACAACTCTCTAGTTAAAAACTTTCTCAGACTCAGTATAGAACTCAATTCTCAGTTCTTTAAACACAATTCAAGAACAATAAAGACAGCAAAGGGCAGAAACTTGTAAAGCTCGTAACTTTTGCTATACTTATCATAAAACAACAAAATTATAATTTTTGGAAAGATAAGAACATATACTAAAACTTCCTACTTAAGAAATTTCTCAGATCAGTATAGAACTCAAATCTCAGTTCTTTAAACACAATTCAAGAACAATAAAGACAGCAAAAGGCTGAAACTTGTAATGCTCATAACTTTTGCTGTACTTATCGGAATTCAACAAAATTAGATTTTTTTGAAATCTAAGAACATCTAATACAACTTTCTAGTTAACAACTTTCTCAGATTCCGTTTGGAACTCAAATCTCAGCTCTTTAAACACATTTCGAAGAACAACAAAGACAATAAAAGGCTAAAACTTGTAAAGCTCATAAGTTTTTCTATACTTATCAAAATCTAACAAAATTGGACTTTTTAGAAAGCTAAGAACATCAACTACAATTTCCTAGTTGACAACTTTCTCAGATTCCGTATGGAACTCAAATCTCAGCTCTTTAAACACAATTCAATGAACAACAATGACAACAAAAGGATGAAACTTGTAAAGCTCATAAGTTTTGCTATACTTATCAAAATCTAACAAAATTGGACTTTTTGAAAAACTAAGAACATCTACTACAACTTCCTAGTTCACAACTTTCTCAGATTTTGTATGGAACTCAAATTCCTATTCTTTAAACACATTTCAAAGAACAACAAAGACAGCAAAAGGCTAAAACTTGTAATGCTCATAATTTTTGCTATGCTTATCGAAATCTAGCAAAATTGGACTTTTTGGAAAGCTAAGAACATCTAATACAACTTACTAGTTAACAACTTTCTCAGATTTCGTATGGAACTCAAATTCCTTCTCTTTAAACACAAGTCAAAAACAGCTAAAACAGCAGTTTTGCTGTGTTGTTCGTAGTTTTGGGGAAACATTTTGTTTAGCCTAGTAAATTAACCCAGAAAATTCTTAAAAATTAGAGCATGGTTGTAACACATATAAGAATCTCTAAAATTAATTTGGAGTCAAAATTCTAACTTTAGAACAAGTAATTAATTCTAACTATCAAAACTACTTTCTAGTTTAAAGATTCGATCTTTAGGGTTTTTATGTGTGTTCTACCACTTCAATCTTGTATGCCATTTTATTCTAGTCCAGAGTCATAAATATGCCCATGAAATTTTTCTTCAATTAATTAACAATAATAACAATAATAACAACAAATAAAATCAAGTTGAGAAACCCCCACCCAAAAGTGTAGGAAGGACTTGCTTGGTACCATTCTCCTTCCTTGTTCTTGCTCCTCTTCAAGAATAACTCAAGAAAAAATAACCCATGAAATTTGATTGATTTTATCTCCCTTTTCTTTTCTTTTATTTTCTTTTCTTCTCAATTTTTTCTAAAATTTAAAACAAAACAAGAAGAGGAAGAAAAATGAAGAGAGAATGAGATGAAGGAAACAAAAAATGAAAAAGGCTTCTTGCCCTAGGGTTGGTCGGCCTTGGGTTTTATAGGAGAGGGAGAGAGAGTGAGGGTGAGCTTGTGGAGGAGAAGAAGCCAAATGTCATACTCCTTGTGGTTTAATTAACTTGATGTTTCATTTGCAAATTTAAATTGCAATCAACACCCTAATCCCATCCTAAGACTCCATTTTCATGATTGATCAAAAATAAAATACATCTTCCCAGAATCACATACTACATGATTTCGTACAAACGTACGAAATCGATACAGTACATATATATATATATATATATATATATATATATATATATATATATAATTTTCATTCATCAAACCCAATCAATCTGTACAAAAATAATTTAATTTCGAGAATAAAAATAAATTAATAAAAAAAATAATTTTATTATCGGCTCGGAAGATTTCAGTACCAATTTGATACAATACAGATATATACACACTAGTATATATATATATATATATATATATATATATATATATATATATAATGTTTATTAATAAAATCGGATAATGTCCATAAAAAATATTTCAATTCTGAAAGTAAAATTAAAATAATAATTTTTAATATCAGACCCGGATATTACAGATATTTCTCAAAAATGCATTTTACATGATTTTGTATAGTGCACAAAATGGATACAATACATATGTATACTTACTAGTACATATTGTAATATCCGGACGGATATTAACTCATAGAAATTACTATTTTATTATTATTTTATTTTAATTACAAAATCAGATTATTTTGGTGATTTTTCGCCGGGTTGCCCACAAACAGTGTCTACGCGCATCTATCGGTCGATGCGCATCCAAAGCGCATCAAATTGATAGCGCGATCCTCCGAATTAATAATAAAATTTATTTTATTATTATTTTCAAAGTTAAACTATTTTATGGAAATTTTATGAGGATTTTATAAGAAAATTTTTGTATACACTTACATGTACACATACATAAAATTGTATGGTACTTAGTACATCATACAAGTATGTAGTGTATACTTTTGGTCAATATACTTACTCTTGTCATGGCTACTTAATTAGATGGTTAGGGTTGATTAGGAGGTTCAAAAGAAGGTTTGTATGCATGATTAGAACTAAAACCCTTCTAGAAGACTTATCCCTCCACCTCACCACCCTACACGATACCCCTCCCCCCCCCCTAGAAGCATGGCCGGCCACTCCTTGGGGTTATTTTGTGCCAATGTGGTGCACTTACCACCTCCTAGTCTCTTCTATAAACACCCCCTCATTCTCCTCCTTCTCTCATTTTAGAAAACAAAAGAAAGAAAGAAAGAAAGAAAGAAAGGAAAAGAAAGAGAGAACAAAATTAACTTGAGAGTTTTGTTTTGTAGGTTGATAGAAGTTCTCTAAAAAGCTAGGGGAAGGAGAAGGATTAGCAAGCAAGTCCTTCCAATAGATACTAAGGTGGGGGTTTCTTCATGCTTCCTTGAGTTGTTTGTTTGTTGTTTGTTTGTTTGTTTGTTTGTTTGTTTTGTTGTTTGACTTCTTCTCCTACCTTCTTGTTTTGTTTTGTTTTTGGGTTGTTCTTATGAAGGAGTATGTTGTATGTTGTGATAAATAAAAGTAAGAAGTAGTAGTAGAACCTACTAAAACATATAAAGATCACATCTTTGGTATTGTAGTTGTTGTTTTGTATGTTATTGGACTAAAAATTCACATATGGCATATGACATTGAACATACAACCATTGTTGGTTGTAGGACTTGTAGGACTTGGCATACATGAGCACATGAATATTTTACAACCATTGTGGGTTGTAGGACCTTGATTGAACATTGGACTAATAATAATAAGTGTATGTTTATTGTAATAAAAAGATCTTTTTGTTAACCACTAGTTGTAGAAAATTAAAAAGATCTTTCTTTTTACTAAACACTAGTTGTAGATTAAAAAGATCTTTCTTTTTATTTATCACTAGTTGTAGATTAAAAAAATCTTTTCTTTTTATTAATCACTAGTTAAAGAAATATTGAAAAGATCTTCTCTTTTTATTAAGCACTAGTTGTAGTTATTAAAAAAGATCTTTCTTTTAATCACTAGTTGTAGCCATTAAAAAGATCTTTCTTTTAATCACTAGTTGTAGAAATATTAAAAAGATCCTTTCTTTTAATTACTAGTTGTAGAAATAATAAAAAGGGATCTTTTCTTTCATATTTACTAGTTGTAGAGTAAAATAAAATAAAAAAGATCTTTCTTTTATCACTAGTAATAATAAAGATTAGTAAGCAACTAAGTAGTAGCATGCTAAAATATAAAGTAGTAGTATGTGATTAAATGAGGTAGTAGTAGCATGTATGTTGATTAATAAGGTAGTAGTAGTAGTATGGGTGATTAAATAAAGTAGTAGTATGGTTGATATAAAGTAGTAGTATGTTGATTAAAGGAAGAAGTAGTAGTAAGTAGTATAGATGTTTATGTCCATAAAGTAGTAGTAGTAAGTTGTATGTTATGTTCTTGATAAGAATGAAGTAGGAGTAGTGGTAGATAATTGTGTGTTATGTTTGATTGAAATGGGAGTAGTAGTAGTAGTAAAATGTTGTAGGATCACTTCTAAAAATATTTAGAAGTACTATCCATGCTTCAAATGTTGTAGGATCACTTCTAAAAATAATTAGAAGTAGTATTCATGCTACAAATGTTGTAGGATCATTTCTAAAAATGTTTAGAAGCCATATTCATGCTTCAAATATTGTAGGATCATTTCTAAAAATATTTGGAAGCCATATTCATGCTACAAATGTTGTAGGACCACTTCTAAAAATATTTAGAAGCAATACCTATACTTGAAATGTTGTAGGATGATTTCTAAAAATATCCTACCATGTTTTTATGTTTAGAATGTTGTAGGTTCTCTTCCAAAAATATCCTACCATGTTTCCATGCTTAGCTAGTTGTAGGATTTCTTCTAAAAAAGTATCCTACCATGTTTTCATGCTTAGTTAATTGTAGGATATCTTCTAAAAATATTCCTTCATGTTTTATGCTTAAATAATTGTAGGATATTTTCTAAAAATATCCCTTCATGTTTTATGTTTATAATGTTGTAGGATTATTTCTACAAATACCCTACCATACTTTATGTTTAGAATGTTGTAGGATGTTTTATAAAAAAATATCCCATCATGCATTATGTTTAGAATATTGTAGGATTGTTTCTAAAAATATCCTACCATGCTTTATGTTTAGAAATGTTGTAGGATGATTTCTAAAAATATCCTATCATGCTTTATGTTTGGAATATTGTAGGATGATTTCTAAAAATATCCTACCATGCTTTATATTTAGAATGTTGTAGGATTGTTTCTAAAAATATCCTACCATGTTTAGATTAGCCTATTTGTGCTTAGGATGTTGTAGGATAAATTCTAAAATTCCTACCATGCTTAGATTATTCTATTTATGCTTAGAATGTTGTAGGAATCAATCTAAGAGTTTCCTACCATGCTTGGATTAATGACATTATGCTTAGGATGTTGTAGGATCCATAATAAAATTACTTACCATGCTAGTTAATTGTAGGTATGTGATATACCATGCTAAGTTAAATTGTAGGTAAGTGATATGCCATGCTAGTTTTATCTATGCCATGCTAGCTTAATTACAAGTAAGTTGCATACCATGCTAGTTTAATTGTAGGTATGTGATATACCATGCTAGTTTTAATTGTAGGTATGTGATATACCATGACTAGTTTAATTGTAGGTATGTGATATACCATATTAGTTTAATTATAGATATGTCATGCTAGTTTAACTACAAGTAAGTCGTATACCATGCTAACTTAATTGTAAGTAAGTTGCAAGTCATGCTAGTTTAGATTGTGAGTAAGTTGTATACCGTGCTAGGTTACATAAATACTCATGTTTACATAGCACCCATGCTTAGATAAGTGTCCGTTCATGCTATGTTAGTAGATGAGCATGATTCATGCTAAGTAAGTAGGTATCGTGCTAATTGTTGATCATGTTAAGTTAATGATGGCCATACTATGATATTCATGCTTAGAGTAAAGAAACTACCCATGGTTAATTGTAGAGATTTTATGTTATGTTCCATACCATGCTAAAGTTCAAATGCATGTTTAGAACGTTGTAGGAGTAATGTTAGACTACCTACCGTGCCTTGGAATGTTGTATGTTATATTTGTTATATATCCATGCTTGTGTTATGGTGATTAGTCAAGATAAGTAGTAAGCTTTCACGCTCTCTTGACAATAGTGGACTCTATGTCTAGGTCGTAGTGATTTTATGCTTAAGCTCGATGTAAGCACAAGCGAAATCACATTCATACTTAGGAGTGTGATGGTGAGTAGTTCTGTTTTGTAATTGGATTACCGTAGGAAGATGCTTACGAGTGTATGTCATGCCTAAGGCATTATAGGTCGAAGTAATAAGATCGGGAAGACCACTAGTGATAGTTAGTTCGATAAAGGCTGTTATGTCGCCTTTGGATCCTTCCATAGTAGAATACCGATCATAGACTACTAGTAGATTCCTCTGTTGCTTCTAATAATAGATGACCAAGTTTGTTAGTAAGCACGTTTGGTTGCTTCTAGGATTGATTACCTGTATGGTTGTTTGCACATGGTTATGCTCGTACGTGGCTCGACTGGCCCGTATGTAGCTGTGGGTCTCATACGTAGCTTAGTTGGCTCGTATGTAGGTTGTTGTCTCGTACGCGGCTCGACTGGTCCGTGCGTAGCTGTTGGTCTCATACGCGGCTATTTGGCTGGTATGTACGTGGTTATCTCCTACGAGGCCCACCTGGCTCGTAGGTAGTTATTGTTCCATACGTAGCTTAATTGGCTCGTATGTGGTTGTTACTCGTGTATAGCTTGTTAGCTAGTACATGGTTCGTTGTGCTCGTTTAGGGTGAGATTACCACCCTAAGGGCTATCGACCATCAAGACATATGTTTTCTTACCCTAAGGAACTGTGGAGGAGTCACTCCTTGTGTACCGTCGAATCTTAACCAGGGTAGGTTAAGCGAGGACCGGAGTATAGACAGAATCCAAGTCTAGGGTAGCGGCATGCGTGTATATTCGCACGGCCAAAGTCTTGGATCGATAAGCCACGAACCGGATCCTGAGGGATTCTGGTAAGTCTAGGTTGAGCAGCCTAGTAGAGTTATCTTGCGAAGCCTAATTTAAGGCCTAGCATGTTGTGGTTATAATATTGTCACCCCTAGGATTGTTCGAGTCAGGGAAATCATTAGGATAGTGACTTACAAGGATCAGTTTATTTAAACCCTTTTGCCGGGAGAGAGGAGTCAGTGGTAGGGGGCCCCTTAAACTAACTCGTCCCTTGAGGCAGATCATAGGTGGTGTACTGGGTTGTACCTTCCCGTCAAAGGGATACGTACGGTGCCGTCTCACAAGTTGAGGACACGGGTTGCGTATCTCGCGCTGTTAATTCCTGAGGTGCCGTGGCTGGGGGTGCCGCAGGATGTATTGTGCAGTCCTGTGCTTGCTAGACCCCAGAGGGTGCCACAGGGTAGGCTTCGTGCTACCCTGCACTTGCGAAACCCTATAGTTTGTTTTTGGAATGACGCCCGATGCAATGGGTTTGTCTATTTTGAGAGAGGTCCGGGTGGCCGGGTCGCAGTGGCGAACATAGACACCACTGGCGAAATGCAACAGTGGCACATGACCACATCTGCAACCTCATTAGCCACGTGTAGGTGTCGGGAACAGGTTGAGTACAATTAGAAGTTCATAACACGGGTTCCAATCCCTATATATGGAGAAACGGCTTGAGATGGAGTCGCATGTAGTATGGGCTGCATGTTGCTTTCGGAGACTTGCTGACATTAGAATAGGAAGCGTCCTAGTTCTATTTAAATATCGCATTAGAGTCTGGTCTTAGCACTCACGAACACTTAAACTACACCAACACCATTGCTATATTTTGTATATTGTTTGGGAGATTCGCTGCTATATGATCAGCCTTTAAGCGTCAGTGAATACTGACGTCCCCACTTCCATAGGTACTGGATCGCCGAAGTACAAAGGCAAAATTCAGGAGGACTCAAGGCAAGGGAAGCAAGGAGTCAGTGTTATGTTTAGTTCCGCTGCTGTATATGTATTGATTATGCATTAGTTGAGAAGTACTCTGATGTAAGATGTTGAAGGTTGTAATACTTAGAAATGTAAAGGTAATATTGTAACTCTATTGTAAGATATTACAGTTGTACAATATTCAGACTTGTAACACATTGTGTATTGAATAAAAAGTTTTAAATTCTCCTGTTTTTCTGTGTATTGTGACTAATTGAAGAAAAGGTCTTGACTCGTGTCACGGTTTCCCGGTATTGGAAATCGGGGCGCTACACACACACACACACACACACACACACACACACACACACACACACACACACATATATATATATATAATTTTTTATTAGTAAAACTAGGTAATTTCCATAAGAAATATTTTCATTTTAAAAAATAATAATTATACAAATATAATATCCAACCAGGATATTACAATACTTCCTCCTTAGAATAATTTTGTCCTCAGAACTACATTTAGTCAAGAGAACAGAAAAATATCCATACACTAAATAACTTAGGGAAAGAAAGCTTATACGGATTTCTGGCTCCTAAGTGACTCCTCCACGAACTGGTTCTCCAAAGAACCCGACCTTGTTCCCAAAGCTTCCTACAGACTTTGCCAAAATCGAGAAGTAATTTTTGAATCTTGGTCAGAACAACTGACGCTGGCACTCCATGCTGCTTTATTATGCCATCAATGTGGACTCCCGCTAATTTCTCTAGCAACTAAGTCATCTTTATCGGAAGAAAATGTGCAGATTTCGTCAACCGATCCCTAATAACCCAAATTGAGTCATTCATTTTTGAATTCCTGGTTAATCATGTGATGAAGTCCATACTGATGTTCTGAGATCAACTTGCCACTTCGGTGCTTCAATCCCTGCATCTCCTGCCCAAGCCATATGACTTGCTTACTTAGACTCGGTTGCAGCTTCCATCGTGCCAAAACTGAGCTCTAATCTTGAGTAATCACTTCAATACTAGCTTGCCTGTTCTCATCATTTAGCTTTTAACCTTTTTCATGGTCTTTGGCTGAGGCTAATACTTCACTAACTCGATCTTTCGCGTTTCGGTAGCCACTCCCTCCTTAGAATAGGACATGGCCTACAAACGCCACTTCAGACTCCTAGAATTGATTTTGACAATTGCATAAAGCTGATTCTCCCGTAGTTGTTCAAAACTGTAGTCAAATACTCAGCGTGCCCTTCTTTCGTTCCTGCTAGGTCTAACTCTAACAAATATTATACTTAGGTTCTTTCCTCCGATTTGGAGTTTACAGACCTTATAGCATAAATCTGCAATGAGGATTGCTCCAGATGGTGTAATCAACAAAACCAAATCTAGAGTCATCTCCCGCTCACATCTCAACTTCTTGAAAAATAATTCAGACAAAAGAATATGATGAACTAAGTTTGAACAAAACAGTTGTCTAGATTTCATATCTATATAATAAAACACAAAAAAAGCTATCAAGTGGCTCACATTCAATTCCCCCCAAAATCAAAGGCCCAGATCTAACCTCACAATACACATTTTGCCCCCAAAAATTCCCCCCCAAAACTCAAATTCAAATTCCCCCAAAACAACTCACTTATTTATCTCTCTCTTTCTCTCTATATATATATATCTATCTATCTATATAATAAAACACAAAGAAAGCTATCAAGTGGCTCTCCTTCAATATCCAAAAAAATCAAAGGTCCAAATCTAACCTCACAAAACATATTTTTCCCCCCAAAACTCAAATTCAAATCCCCAACCCAAAACAACTCCTATATTTATTTATTTTTTTTCTCCCTCTTCCTCTCTCTCCCTCTCCCTCCCTCTTCTACTCAAAAAATTAAGAAAATAAATATTTTAAAATTTTTTTCAATTCAAAAAATTAAGAAAATAAAAATTTTAAAATTTTTTTCAAAATAAAAAATTTAAAATTTAAAAACTTTACAAATAATTCAAACTCAAATTCAAATCCCCAACCCAAAACAACTCCTATATTTATTTAATTTTTTTGTCCCTCTCTCTCTCTCTCCCTCTCCCTCCCTCTTCTATTTGAAAAATTAAGAAAATAAAAATTTTAAAATTTTTTTCAAAATAAAAAATTTAACATTTAAAAGCTTTAAAAATAATTTTAAAAAATCAAAAAAAATCATATAATATGTTTTTTGCTGGACCCCCAAAAGTTTCTCATATAATAATGAAGACGTGCCGTAGGCACGTGTCAACGGGTAAACCTAGTATATATATATAAATCCATTCGGTTACAAAAATGTTACATCATATATTACTTTTTCAGTCTAAATAAAATTGAAAGTACAACTTTTAAACTTAGTTGCAGTTCCATATGTACGCACTGGTAATGGCTCCTGATTCTAGTTGTTGTTGATAAAAACTCTGTGAATATAATATGTAGCTTGTTGTATCTATTTTACAACCCTTTTTGACGGATTTGGATTTCGAGTTATATTGTAATCTATCGCTGTTTTAGTACTGATGTGTCTAAAGTACCAGATTTATAATCTTGCTGAATCTTGCGGTTTCCCGAATTTATTTGAATATACTATCTATGTTGAAATATTATGAAATTATATTTGTTGATAGTAGACATACTAGGGAATACCCCAGATTTTTCTTAGATTTAATCAATAAGTTTTTATGCTTTTTCATGTTTATGAATATAACATTGTGATTTCTGGCTGAACGTGTTTTCTGTACATAATCCTATTTTGAGCCATGTTTCTGGAATTATTATATGACTTATATATATGTGATGGATTAGGCCGAGAGTCTATTTTCTATATTTTCTGACGGATCCAGATTTTCATGTCTGTGGCAACAGGACTCTCAGATTTTGTGCAGTAGTGTTGCTGTCCAGAACTGAAAGTTTCGTTGTCATAGTCTTTTATGAGTTGTCTGTCACCTGTGCATATTTATGTCTGACCTGAACCTGTCCCTTGTTCATACCATGTCATTTTTGCCCTGTTTTGTCCATGTATATACCCGTTTGATAATCATAATAAGTAAACCAAGTCAGGGTTAAGGGAAAGATCTTAGTAGTAGACAATATGGGTATGTGTACGTAGAAGGGGGCCGTGTTTTCCATTACTATGATGCCATGATTTCGTGATTACACGATTCTTTCCTGTTATTACTACCTGATTATATGATTCCATGATTCTTGATGATTTATGCATGTTACTAATATATGATTATGTGATGCCATGTTTCATGACTACATGATTCATGCCTGTTCCTGATTACATGATGCAGCGATTTCACGATTACGTGATTCATACTTGTTTCCTATTACATGACGCCTGAGTACACGGCCCTATAGAAATTCACCACTAGATATAAACGTAAATTGCATGTATATAGCAATCATGTGGTAAAAATTTAGGACGCATGAAGTGCTACCTAGATAGAATTAAATACAAGACTTCAAATAACATGATCACTTGCATATTCCTGTTACCTGTACATGCTACTTGCAATCTGTTACATGTTTACTTTCTTGCATGATACCTGTTACCTGTCACATGTCACATGCACTGTATTGTCTCATCATATTAATTGATTTTGTTCCTGATTTATGCTAGTCATTTTGTTTGCTGTCACTCTCATTCCATGCTTACTTCTGTACTTGCTTCCGCTGTTACTCTATACTTGTCTATTCGTTTATGTACTTCTTGCCTGCACTACAAGAGACCCGTAACTTGCACTGACGGGCTTGTAGTTTCTTTTTCCTTTTCCTGCAAATTGTCAATTTGCAGACTTTGGTGACCAGCTGCCTGAAGGAGTAAGTGACTAAGTGTTATAGGCTTGGCTAGAGTTTTCGCTTGAGTTATTTCCTGTTTTGAATAAATTGTATTTATTGATATTTGGAACTTGTATTGGGAATTTTTTTCCCAGAACTTATAACTTGTTGTTCCAGATCTGATTTATTTGAGATTAAGTATTTTTGTTTCAAGTAAATTCTGTTGATTCAGAAATTTATTCATGCATGCGTGGTTGATGATTTCCTATTTATTCTTTGTTTATTCCTGTGTATTGTTGTAAAGATCCTTACAGCTTATGAATGGTGAAAGCCATTCGCTGGACTTCTGTTGCGTATCCGTATTCCGTATTCCTTTTTGGGAAGTGGGGCGTGACACAAACATAGGACCAATGAGTTCATGCATTCATTAGAACCATAAAATATCTAAAAGGTCAACTAGGAGGATTTATAGGGCCACCAATATCACCTTGTATCCTTTTGAGAAATGATGATGATTCAGATGCAATATTAAGAAAGAAGGTTTGGTGATGAGTTTACCTTGTGAATGCATGATACATAAATACCCACTAGGTATAGTCAACTGATTGCTAAGGGATGTCCATATGAGTTATCTATTATTTTTCTAAACATAATGTTTTCAAGGTGTCCTAACCTACCATGTCATAAAGTTAAGATCTTAGGGTCACTAAATCTTAGGTTTGATTTAAGCTTCTGGCTCATAACAGAGTGTAATTCAACATTTGAAATTCTTATGCAGTATAGACCCGAGGAGAATGCACTTAACTTTTGTAGTGTGAATTTCTGACTTCCAACACTAGTAATGATGTATAAGAATTCATTCTTGTCTTCATATATTGTTTCTACGTGCTACCCAATCATTTTGATGTCTTCGAAACTAAGTAAATTTCTTCGGGAATTATCGTAAAATAAAGCATCTTTAATGAATATATGGATACCATTTGGTAACATTATATGAGCTCACTTCTAGAACCTTCAATTATTTGAACATGTCCAGCTATGGTGGATACTTTGCATGGATTCAACTCCAATTATGAGAAATTTTTCTGATTTTTTAGTATAGTATGTGTTGTACCACTGTCTACCAAACATAGACTATCTTCAGTTTCATGCATTCCATGATCCATACCTCTAAAATAAGATAAAAAAGAATAAACTACTTAAGAAGAAAAAAATAACTTGACCATTCCAATCAAAGATAATGAAATAAAAACAAATAATTACCCAAAAACATAAACTAAAAACTGAATTTAATAAAATGATAACAACTGTGTTTAGGTCTTCTAGACCCGAACTATAATAGTCTTTGATCGCAAGAGCCTTAAAATTTTAGATATTCGATATCCTTTCAGTAACTCGGATAAAATATATAAAATTAGTAGGTTATACATGAACATGAGGAAATAAACAAAAATTTGTTAATTGACGTTAAAACTTCAGGTTCCTTACTCATAGCTCTGAACTTCAGGTCCATGATTCCAATACTTAATTTGTTTATAGAACTTCATATTGTGTTAAGACATTAGACTTACTTTGAATATAGAGAACTTCGAGTCCCAATCTAATTATAATTTCAAAATGTCGAGTTTGATTATATATATATTATTTTTAGAATTTCAAATTCTAATAGTAAAGTAATAAAACTTTGAGTTTATTATATAAAACTTCTGATTTTATATATAAAATTGAAAGTATAGAACTTGATGTTGTGTCAAGACATTAGGCTTATTTTGAATATAGGGAACTTTAGGTCACAATCTAATTATAATATCAAAACTTCGAGTTTGATTATATATATATTATTTTTAGAATTTCAAATTCTAATATTAAAGTAATATAAACTTCGAGTTTTAATATATAAACTTCGAATTTTATATATGAAATTGAAAGTATAGTACTTCAGGTTCTGAAATAAAATATGTACGGAGCTTCTGGTCCGAATTAAATTGAAAGTACAGAATTTCGGGTTCTAAAATAAAATACATATCGAGCTTATGGTCCGAATTAAATTGAAAGTACAGAATTTCAAGTTCTAAAATGAAATACGTACAGAGCTATTGATCCGAATTATTAGACTAGTCTATACTTGTCTGATTATCAATTTTTATATGATTCTGTAGACACATAAAAGAATTATCTATTAAATATTCAAAAAAAATTAACGGTTTGATTTAGCTATAAATTTTCTATAAGACACTGCATTAAAATTTGTAAAAATTATAATAAACTCAATTTAAATCCAAATAATTTACATAATATATGAAAATCAATCAACTTGAAAAGTTCAATTAAGTTCTATCAAATAAAATTGATTTCATATTCAAATGAGATGTTATTCAAAATAAAATTTAACGGGTGTTATAATATTCAATGAACATGTAAAGATAATAAGAAATTCTCACAAACCTACCGTTGGATCAATCTAAATTTTGGATATGTTTCTCTCCAATATGTTGTGCTCCTTCTCTCAAAATTTGAGTTTGATCAGACTTCGGAAATGCATTCAACGAAGAGAATCGTGCTGATAACATGTTACAAATATATATATATATATATATATATATATATATATATATATATATATATATATATATATAAAGAGATAGATGGATGAATTTCTTATTATTCTTCTGTACAACTCACAGGTGGAGTGCTCCATTTATTTATACAGTTATAAAAGATCTCATAAGTTAAAAAAGATAGAAGTGAAATAGGTGGGAGAAAAGAACAAGTGGAAGAGGAGTTACAAAGTTATAAAAAATGGTGGAGGAGAAGTAACAAGATCTTGAAGATGGTGGTCAACCACTAATAACATTTACAGCAATCCTGAAATTCAAACTAGATTGAATAGAAGACAAAAAATCAATATTTGATGGCTTTCTCTAAAAACCTTTCCATCCAATTTCAACAATCGGATTGAATAGACGAAAAAACAGTATTCAGATGTCTTACTCTAAAAACCTTTCCTTCCAATTTCAATGAACATATTGAATTGAATAGAAGAAGATGGAAATAAGTTCCAACCACTTAATGTATGAGTAAGTTGTTGTCACGCCGCGCTTCCCAAAATACAGAAATACGAGTGCGTAACAAAGGCCTAACGAATGATATAAGCATCATCCATAAGTTGTACCAGTCTAACTCAATAACATGAATAACAATCACAACCACGCAAGAGAAAATAATCACATAAACGAAGAATAACTTCGATAATCAATGAAATAATCCATGATACAATATCCAACATCTGGGAAAACAAACTTCGGGTCATCAAGCCCAAAAAAATAAAGTAAAATAACAATAACAATTTTCAAAGGAAATAGCATAAATAGATAATCAATGCAATCTATTCTCTTGAGCTCCATTCTCTAGAATTGTTGCTCACCAAGTCTTTCGGGTATTATTCCTTAAGTACCTGCCAACTCGTGATCTAAAATAGGAAAATAATGTCCGTTAGAGAAAGTCACAGACAACAAGTAGTGAAAAATAGAGAACAATAAAAGCATAGTATATCAAGAATAAAGGACTGGATCAAAGTCAAGGAACAGAAACAATGGTTGGTGATAAAGTCAAGGGTATACATTTAATCATGCAATGATCAGTAGTTACAATTCATGATCAATATCGGTGACTATATATGGGATCAAGCATGCAATGTCAATCTAGGGTTATTATTCATTTTATTAACCTATCTAATGCACGTAATACTGTGTCCCATACCACAGGTTCGGTTCATGCAAACAGTGATCGTTTTAGACTGTGATGGTGAACTCTACAGATCATGTACTCGGCACAATAAACAGTAATTAACAATCAGTAAACAGTAATTAATAGTCAATAACAGTAATCCATGGCCAACAGTCCGTAACAATTTTCAATCAAGCAGTAAGGGACCCCTACCTAGTATAGTCTCCGATTGTTCACTACCAAGTCGACTCTTAATACCCCGGCTTGTTAATATTTTATTACGTCCGAATCTGAGCATGCAAGAAGATTTCAAGGTTGTGTAATGCAAGGTGTGACTAAATCTACTCATTACATGCAAGGCAAAAAGTGTTTACACTAAATCAATACAAAGCATACATTTTGGACAGCAAGACGTTGTTGTACAATAAACAGAGATTCTCGTTGCTACCGGAAAGAAAAACTGGATCCGTCAGAAGTTTTAGAAACTAGACTCTTTGTCGAACGCATATACACATGACATATTGAAATCAAAGAAACTAGGTGTAAAATCTTATTCTTTACTGATTATATGTTCAGGCAGTAGGTTAAAGGTCATGTTCACATATAAGTATTGGGTCTGAAAATTTATCAATTAATTCCACGAAAATTCAGGGTGACTCCTAATCTTGTCTAGTTACAACCAGATTAATTTCAGATTTTAATTCCACTGTTAATTTTCTCTTTCATTAACCATTCATCTTGATATAAATATAATTGCGAATCCGAAAATCCAAACCTAGAAGTACTAAAAGTCTGGTATCTAGCAACTTAAGAATCAAAATTCAGATCCGTCAAATGTTCTGAAAAGTAGACTCAAAGAGCTACAATTGTTGTTTACAAAGTTTCACTAAATTACTATAGCAACTGATTCAAAAGTTTAATGAAAAATGAGGCAGACAGCAGGCCAGCAAATAGATAGATATGAATCATCAATAATTTAAACATGCAAACATGCAATTTCATGGCAATTAAATAACAAAAGCTCAATTTAATTATCTGCATGCAATTTCAACATTAAGGAGAAATGTCATAATCATGGCAATTAATTTACAAAAATCATATTCAATCGGGAACATTCCAATTATCAATCAATTATATAGCATAGATCTAATTGCTTTCATATATTACGTGCATATGCAATGTATATTAAGGCATGGGTTCGAGTGAAAGATAACGGCACGAAAAGAGAGTTATCACTTGGTTTCGCCGATGAATCCGTGATAACCACTTGAACAAATATTAACAAATACAGATGTGAATATTGGATTATAAACTACTTGTGGGGATCAACGAAATTCTTGAACGCGAATAATAAATGGGTTCAAGAAGACTTGCCTTATACAATGATTAATCCGAATGTGAGTAACGGGATTAGGATCCTGACGGCAACATGTGCACACTATGTAGCACGCACGAAACAGCATGAGCACGCGCAAACAACGGACACGTGCAACAATAGCAACCACAACAAGAATCACCAACAGCAACCGACTAGTGCAGCAAGCGGCGATGGAGGCGGCAAGGCGAGGAGGGTTCTGGGTTGCAGTGGTGACAGTGGTGAGGGTGGTGTCGAGGCTGAAGGTGGCAGTTGAGGTCGGAGGGCGGTGGAGACGGAGACAGGGATGGGGTCGACGTGGGAACGCAGGCGGTGAAGTGTGCAGGTCGAGGAGAACAGGGTGCTGTGGTGGTTGAAGGAGGTTGTCGAGGATGGGGAGAGAGCTCGGGGTGCTGGCATTGGTGGCTATGGTGGGGTGCGATGGTGAGAGGAGGGCGACGGGGATTGTAACCCCTGTTCTCGTATATATGTATATTCCGTGTATTTTCTGTATTTAAATTTTTTTTAACTTTCTTTTCGCTTTTAAATTATTTTTTCAAGCAATTACTTTTTCAATTGATCGAATTTGAACAAAATATTATTCTGGTTCATAAGAAATTTTCTATTTCATTTTATTATTGGAAAATTATATTTATTTCGAATAACGGTGTATTTTATATTTCTAATTGATCGACTATTTACATTTTAACCCAAACCAATTATATTACTGCTACTTGGATTTTAATGAATTTGTTAGACTTAAACCATATTTTGATATTTATATTATTACTAGGTTTGCCTGTTGACACGTGCCTACGGCACGTCTTCGAAACGGTGCACCTTGTTTGATCATAAAAAATAGTTTTGGAGGTCCAGCAAATTAATTGAAGTAGCAAACATAGAACAAAAAACATATTATATGTTTTTTTTTAATTATTTTTAAATTTTTAAAATTTTTAAAGTTTTTAAATTTTTAAATTTTTAAAATTTTAAATTTTTAAAATTTTTAAAATTTTAAATTTTTTAATATTTAAAAAAATTATTTTCTTAATTTTTTAATATTATATAGAAGAAGGAGGGAGAGAGAGAGAAATTTTTTTTTAATAAATATAGGAGTAGTTTTGGGTGGGAGATTTGAATTTGAGTTTTGGGGGGAACTTTTGGGGGGAAAATATTTTTTGTAAGGTTAGATCTGGGCCTTCGATTTTGGGGGGATCGAAAGAGAGCCACTTGATAGCTTTCTTTGTGTTTTATTATATAGATTATTATTGTTATTATTACCATTATTATTATTGTTATTGCTATTAGTGTTATTATTATTATTACTATTATTAGTTTGGTTGTTCATGATTTAATGTACATGTATATATGTATATTTTATAAGCCCCTATAATGCTTATTACTTTCCCCCTATTGGATTTAAATCTATTAATTGATTTATAACCAAAAACCCGATACCCATTATCTTATTGGATTTAAACCCAACACCCAATAACCCTATACCCTAATCCTTTTCCTATATAACCCTGTTTATTCTAAACCCTAATCTCCACTTAACCCTAACCCTATATTACCAGCCGCCAATGCTCACTCCCTGTCATCCCCTACCTCCGAAATAACCCCTTTACTGCTCGCCTGCATCACCCCCTCCGATCCTGCCTCCTTCCTCCCCTCATCGCAGAACCCCATCGCGACTACCACCACCTCGCCTTGCCTATTCATCTTCCCGTCATCCGCATCCTCTTTGACCTCTCGTCGAACCCGTCGACCCATCCACTGCAAACCCACCTCCACCTCATCGTGTCCATTCGAGCCCCCGCTCCCGGCCATCGTCGAAGCCTCGTCATCCTCATTCCCGCTAGCCTCCACCCAGCAAACCCATCCTATTCTACCCCTCGCATCTCCTCGCAGTCACCTCTCCCCATCAGTCAAGAACCCATCCCAAGACCCCCGCTGTCACCCCTACCGTCTTCTTCCCACCTTCGTCAACCCATCCTCCTCGCCTCCTGGTCGCGACTCCAACCAAGCGATCACCAGCCTCGCTCTCATGCCCTCATCGTCCCCGTGAACCCAACGCCTCGGTCACCCACCGTCGAATGCTCCCCAGTAGCCACCCCGACATCAGCATCGTCGTCCATTCACAGCCTCACCACCGAAGCCGAAGCACCATTGCCTTACTATTTGATCGGGGGGAGTTTGATCATTCAAATCTCAACCATCTGATCCTCTCGTGATTATGATCTTCATCATCAAGTTCCATCATCACCAGCATTAGGGCAATCTGGACCATCCGATCATCATCATCAGCAGCAGCAGCAGCAGCTAGTTGATTCTGGGCTGCCTAATCATTCCGATATGAACTTCATCAGATCTGATCTTGATCTCCTAATCTAGACTGTCCGATCGACCGATCGTGATCGTGATTATCATCTTCATCATCATCAGGTCTGAGCCGTTCATCATCACATCTTGATTTTGATATTGATCTTCGACCCCAGCCATCCGATCTCCTCCCGATCGTGATCTTGATCATCTTCATCAACATCCGAGATCTATGCCGATCCAGGCCTGATCGTGATCATCTCATCAAGACTTGCTCGGTTCGTGTGTCGTGTATTCATGTTCGTTGCCCGGGATCCGTTCCCGTTATTCTTCGTTTGATTCATCGTCGTTCTCAAGGCAAGTAACTTGTATTAAATTTTTGTTGTATATACAAATACTAAATACTGCCTGTATTGTAGCTCTTGTTTCTGTATCCGTTCTCGTGAACAACTCTTGTTAGATCTCGCCCCTATTTTATTGATCCATCCGTAGTTCCGATCCATCATCATATTTGTTGCGCACACGACATGAAATTAATTTAGATCTGATTAGATTCTTGATGCATGTATGTATGTTGTTTCGTGATCCATGATGTGTTGTATATTTCTTGCATGCTTGATGTGTTAGTTGTAGCATTTTGTGGTAGACTTATTAAACACCTATACCATGTTGTTTTGGACATCTAGTATACCATGTTTTGTATTTTGTTATAAATTGGATTTGTTGTATATGAACAATTTGATTTAATACATGAGAAGGAATTTTGTTTTTGTTGCTGCCCTATTTTGTTTCAGTATTTTAGACCCTGTTAAGGTCAGTAAATCAAACTAATTTGCGAATATAAATCGTAGACCCCGTTCTATTTTCCAGAATTTTCAACAGATCTCAGTTTCGATTTGTGAAGTATGAGTTATTGCTGTTTTGCTACAAATGTGTCAAAAATTTCAGATTCTATTTTATGTGAATTTTGTATAGTTATTCATTTTCATACTGATGTTAAAGATAAGATTTTGATCTAATATTTTTCTGGGTATAACTAAACTTGACTAGGATTAACCCCAAATTTATGTCGATTTATTTGATGACATTTATAAACTATTCTATACTTGTGAACAAACTACTATATTTCCAGAATTTCATGTTGTTCAATATATAACCACATTTACAACCTGATTCTAGCCGCTATTGGTTAAAACTTTGTGAATATAAAATGTAGCCTACTGTATCTATTTTTCAACCCTTTTGAAATATTTGGATTTCAATTTATACTTTGAAATCTATCACGATTTTAGTACTACTGTGTTTAAGGTTTCAGATTTACAAACTTGCTGTATCTTGCTATTTCACGATTTATTTGACTATACTATCTATATTGAAATATTATGAAATTATATTTTCTAATACTAGACATACTAGGGAATACCCCAAATTTGTTTTGGATTTAATCAATAATTTTTTATGCCAATTTCATGATTATGAATACAACCTTGTGATTTCTGGCTGAACAAGTTTTCTGCATATAATCCTTTTTAAGCCCTATTCCTACAATTATTATATGACTTATATATATGTGATGGATTCGGCCGAGCGTCAATTTTCTATATCTTCTGACAGATCCAGATTTGCATGTCTATGGGAACGGGAATCTCAGATTTGGTGCAGTAGTGTCTTGCTGTCCGGAACTGAAAGTTTCGTTGTCCTAGCTTTTTATGAGTTGTCTGTCGCCTGTGCATGTTTATGTCTAACCTGAACCTATCCCTTGAACATACCATGTTATTCTTGCCCTATTCTGTGCACGTATATACCTGTTTGATAATAATAATAAGTAACCAAGCCGAGGTTAAGGGAAAGAACTTAGTAGTGGACAATATAGGTATGTGTACTCAGAAGGGGCCTCGTTCCCATTTTATGTTTGATTCATGTTGATTCATGAACCGAACTTTATGTTTGATTCATGAACCTGTTGTACTTTAAGCTTTGATTCATGGACCTGATGATCCATGAACCATTTGATTCATGAACCTGTTGATTCACGAACCATTGATTCGTGAACCTGTTTACTACCTGATTCGTGAACATGTTCCTGTTACCTGTTACATGACGCCTGAGTACTCGGCCCTATGGAAACCCTGTCACGCACTGCTTCCCAAAAAGGAATACGGAATACGGATACGTAACAAAAGCCCAGCAAATGATTTTCATCATTCTTAAGCTGTTTTAGAATCCTTACAACACATCACAGATACAATCATAGTCGGAAGCAAAAGGCACAACCAACATGCAATATTGAAACGGATTTACCAACAGAAATTTATTTGAAACCAAATACAATATCCTCAAATAAATCAGAGTCTGGAGAAAACAAATATCCTAGGTCACATCGCCCAAATACAAATAAATATCCAATAAAACAAATACACTTTATTCATTGTTCAAGCAACAACTAATAATAATCATAAAGCAGAAATCTCCAACTTAATACATCCTTTCGCCATTATCACCTGGCAGCTGACCAACCTGATCTGCAATTAGTAAAATTGCAGGAAAAAGGTAAAAAGAAGAAAACAAGTACCTGTCAATTGCAAGTCGCGGGTCACAAATAATGTAGGATACAAGCACATGGGGAAAACTAAACATATCTAACTAATAGTAGAATCAGACCTAACATGGTATGGCAGAGTCAACTAACATGGTATACTAGCATATGTCAAGTGTTTAAATGTTAAGTGTCAGATAGTATGCAGACAGATATACAGATAGTGTCAAGTAATATGTCACATGGTTGTGTCAGACAGATAACAGATAACCAGATATTCAGATAACAGATAGTCAGATAATCATATAACAGATTCAGATTCAGATTCAGATTCTGATTCCGATTCAGATGTCATGTTCTTATAAGTCTTGCGTGATTACTATCTAGGTGGCACTTCAAGTAGCCAACTTTACATGGTTGCTATAACACAACAGTTTCGCTTTAGATTTCGTAGGGGATCATATAGGGCCGTGTACTCAGGGTTCAGACAGATAGAACCTAGTGGTTCTCTTCTCATCTACACCTTCCTATAAGAAGTAATGTAAACAGGGTCAGATAACAGATACAGATATAACCTAGTGGTTCTCTTCTACTCTACACCTTCTTATATAAGAAGTAATGTAGACAGGGTCAGAAATAGATAATCACATGGGAAACACGGGCCCCCTTCTAAGTACACATTTCTATGCTTTCCCACTACTAGATCTTTCCCATAAACCCTGGCTTGGTTCTTTTATTATGGTTATCAAACAAACAAAAATGTGTATGAAATAATGTCAAATTAATATGGTATAATCAATATTGGGTTCAGGGAAACAAATAAACATGCATGGATGATATATAGTCACATAAACGAGCAAAATAGTGTATGTTCATAATCAGGACAGCATGACAGATCAGTACTAAAATAGTGATTCTTGTCTCTACAGAAATGCAAATCAGGATCCATTGAAGGATCTGGAAAATAGACATCCACACGAATCCAATGAGTATAATTAAGTCATATAGTAATTCACAATATCTTAACTCAAAACAAGTTTGAAGGCAGAAAATATGTTCAGTCAGAAATCAGGAAAACAACTTCAAGAACAAGAAAACAGCATGAAAACACATCAAATAAATCCATGAAAAATTTGGGGTAATCCCCTATATGTCCAGAATCAAAATATCAAATTTCATAATTTTCTAGGAAGAATAGATAAGTCATCAAAAATAGGAAAACGACACGAAAACTTAGTTTAGCGAATCTGGAAATCCCCACACTGCTGCACAAAAACTAGGATATCTCGCAAACAGTGAAACAAAATCCAATTCCGCCAAAGGGATATGAAAATAGATAGATTTTACCAACTTTCACATTTCACAAAGAATTTTCATACAGTATAAAGAATCATAGTGAAAATCGGAGTCTTTACTGAACAGTATGCAAAATACAGCACAAGTAGATTTTAGAAATGAGCATGAAACACCACATAAAACTTGTCTTTAAAATTCATCAAAATTCTGGGTACTCCCAAACTTCATAGAGAATCACTGACCAAAATATTAGATCAAGATTATATGTATAGAATAGTTCTTGAAAATAGTTTGTTAACAAAAATTAACCCAAAACAGAATCTGGAATTGGTCGACACCTCTGTACTAAAACAGTCATAACTCAGTCATACGAAATCCAAATCAAGCAAAACCAATGGGGTTTGAAAATAGACGAAATTATCTAAAATTCAACTTTTATTTTGGAATCAAGATTATGACTGTAGCATAGACGAAAACAACAACCAAAACTGAACATCCAGAATTTACAGATTTCACACTTCAAAACAAGAACATCACAACTTCAAGAATATTGATCCAAACACATCCAAACTTGAAATAAAACCTACCAAATGTCTAAACATCATGATTTAGGGTTATTAGCATGTCCACACCTATTGTTTCACATGGGTCTTAATCCAAATACAAATTCACACAAGTACTCACATACATGGTTCAAAATCAAGATTTGGGCAATTCCTAGGTTATCACCTATCAAGATTTGTGTCATGAGTCATCTATGGCCAAATTATCACAATAGAGATAAAAACCATCAAGGAAAACACAATCTTTGGATGTCACTAGACCCAACTACACTATATGTGAACTTTTTGACTTGTATCAAACCAATGAATTGTAGTACAAGTTACTTGCCTTAGTTAGGGGATGAAAAACGATGCAAATAGTCCTAGAAGTGAAACCCACGAACGAAATCCGCTCCAAACGCGAATCCAAGCAACTACGAACACAAACTCCACCCACGAACGATCTCCTTGGAGCAACGATCAAAGTGGCGAATACCCACTTTGAGAATCCACAAAGAGAGATTGATGAGAGTATTGATGGTGATGGTGGTGATGATGGGTGCCGGCTATCAATGGGGGGGGATGGGGTGTTCGGGTATGATGGTGTAGGATGGTGACCGGAGGTGGAGTAGAGGTGTAGGGTGTCGGCTTGTGTTTGGATGGAGGGCTCGGGTTGGGAGATGTGCAGGCCAGGGGCAATAGGTAGGGGAGGCCGGGATTTAGGAGGAGAGGGAGAGAGAGAGAGATTAGGGTTTAGGGTTAGGGTTTTAGGGATTAGGGATTATATATATAGGGGATTAAAGTGGGCTAATGGGTTGTGGATATTAGTATGTAGTAATAGGTATACAAATGGGTAATGGATATTGGGTCAATAACAAATGGGAATACAATTTAGAGTGAATTCTATGGCTCTTGAAAAATCTTATTAGGGGTCAGAAATCAAAGGTTTGGGAAAAACACCACCAAAAACTCCATCACATCACCAAAAATATAAAATAAAGCGAACGAGGCTAAGGCAATGAGAAAAAGAATCAAAATGACGAACAACGAAAAAAAGCGACGAACCAACAACACAAGGAGCTCAAAATGAAATAAAATAAATATATATTGAAAACAAATCTAATTTACGGTTCAGAAAAAAATACAAGAGAGCTAAAAATATACAAAAATGAAAAATACACTCCAAAATACATAAAATGAAAAATAGGGGTTACAATCCTACCCACCTAATAGAAAAATTTCGTCCTCGAAATTCAAAAGAAAGATTCATAGGGTAACCCCAAAAACAAGAAAAAGACAAAACAAAACCAAAGCAACTACTCAAACAAATGAGGAAACTTCTGCTGAATTTTCTCCTCTAACTCCCAAGTCGACTCACCAGGTGAGTGAGGATTCCAAGAAATACGAACCAACTTGATGACCTTGTTCTTAAGCACTTTCTCCCACCGATCCACAATAGCAACTGGCAGAATCTCACAAGTCAAATCCGACCAAATGGTCAACTCAGAATAGTCGATCATGTGACTCTCATCTTGGATATATCTCCTGAGTTGTGAGACATGAAAAACATCGTGCACTCTTGATAAAGCTGGCGGCAATACAAGACGATAGGCCACCTTGCCTACTCGCTCAAAAATCTTAAACGGTCCAATAAACCTCAGGCTAAGCTTGCCCCTGCCACCGAACCGAATGACACCGTGCCACGGCGATACCTTAAGGAAAACATGGTCACCAACAACAAACTCCAAAGCTCTACGATGAACATCAGCCCATCGCATCTGCCTGTCCTGAACTGCCTGTAAGTGCTTTCTGATTTGAACCACAACATCCACTGTCTTGGTGATCAACTCTGGACCCAACAACTTCCTCTCACCAATATCATCCCAGCACACTGGCGACCTGCACTTCCGTCCATAGAGTGCCTCAAACGGAGCAGATTTAATACTTGCTTGAAAACTGTTATTGTACGAGAACTCTACAAGGTGCAAATGATCCTCCCAAGACCCATCGAACTGAAGCATGCAGGACCTTAACATGTCCTTAAGAATCTGAATAGTCCGCTCTGACTGTCCATCAATCTGGGGATGAAAAGCTGTACTATACTTTAATTTACTCCCCAAACTGTTCTGAAGACTCTCCCAAAATTGAGATCTGAATCTCGTATCCCTGTCGGACACAATGCTGACTGGAACCCCATGATGTCTAACAATCTCTTGCATGTACCTCTAAGCAAGGCTCTCGATAGACTGACCGACACGAAAAGAAATGAAGCGAGCACTCTTCGTCAAACGGTCGACAATCACCCAAATAGCATTGTGACCCTTAGGACTCCTCGGCAAAGTGGTCACAAAATCCATAGTGATATGTTCCCACTTCCACTCTGGAATAGGAAGCGGTTGAAGAAGTCCATCAGTTCTCTGATGCTCTGCCTTAACCTGCTGGCAGATCAAACAATGAGCAACAAACTGAGCCACAACTCTTTTCATACCCTACCACCAGAAGTGAAGCTTCAAATCCCGATACATCTTAGTACCGCCAGGATAGATAGAATACGAAGACTGATAGGCTTCCTCAAGCAACCTCTGACGAACTTCACCTTCCGGGACACATAATCTAGGAACCAAAACGAAGAGATCCATCTTAATGAATAACCATGTCCGTCCTGGACCCAGTCTCAACCTCAGCTCGAAATTTCTGCAACTGCACATCCCTAGCCTACGCCTCTTTAATCTTCTCCACAAGAGACGAGTGCAGCTGGAGTGCCAAACAACTCCGACCAGAACTCGGCAAAACAACATCAAGCTCCAACCTCCTCATCTACTCAATGAGATCTCTCTGCTGAGTAAGAAACATAACTGCCGGTCTCTTGCTCAAAGCATCAGGCACCAAGTTTACTTTACCAGGATGGTATTGCAAACTGATGTCATAATCGGCCATAAGTTCCAACCAATGCCTTTGCCTCATGTTCAACTCCTTCTGGGTGAAGAAGTACTTGAGACTTTTATGGTCCGTAAAGATCTTTACTCGGTCTCCAAGAAAATCATGTCTCCACAGCTTCAAAGCAAAGATCACTGCCGCTAACTCCAAGTCATGAGTAGGATAGTTCTTCTTATGCAGCCTCAACTGCCTCGATATATACGCAACAACACGGCCCTTCTGCATAAGAACTGCTCCAAGACCCTTACCAGAAGCATCACAGTGAACCACAAATCTGCATGAACCATTGGGAATATTCAACACAGGCGCTGACGTCAATCTGTCCTTCAACTCAACTAAAGCCTCATTGCACTCATCAGACCAACAAAACTTCTGATCCTTCCCAGTCAATTTAGTCAAAGGTCCTACTATCTTCGAAAAATCCTGAACGAACTTTCGATAATAGCCAGCCAAACCAAGAAAACTCCTGACTTCTGAAACTGACTTGGGAAGAGGCCAATCCTTTACAGC
This sequence comes from Hemerocallis citrina, assembly GCA_017893485.1. Lineage (NCBI taxonomy): Eukaryota > Viridiplantae > Streptophyta > Magnoliopsida > Asparagales > Asphodelaceae > Hemerocallis > Hemerocallis citrina. Next base: position 101,738,790 of record CM030360.1, read on the forward strand.
CTCAATCTTGGCAGGATCCACAGAAATACCATTGCCAGAAACAATGTGCCCCAAGAAAGAAATCCTATCGAGCCAAAACTCGCACTTGCTATGTTTTTCATAGAGCTGATTCTCTCTCAAAGTCTGCAGAACCACTCTAGGATGCTCGGCATGATCTTCCCGATTCCGAGAGTACACAAAAACATCATCAATAAAGACCACCACAAATCTATCCAAGAACTGAGAGAAAACCCGGTTCATAAGACTCATGAATACAGCCGGCGCGTTCGTGATCCCGAACGGCATCACAAGATACTCATAGTGCCCATATCTAATCCTGAAAGCAGTCTTCTGTATATCTGCAGCCTTCACCTTGACTTGGTGATATCCAGAACGAAGATCCAACTTCGAGAAAATAGCAACCCCACTCAGCTGATCAAACAAATCATCAATTCTGGGCAACGGATACCGATTCTTCACAGTAACTCTGTTCAGAACCCGATAATCCATGCACATACGACGACTACCATCCTTCTTATCAACAAAAAGGACCGGAGCACCCCAAGACGAAACACTAGGTCTGATGAAACCTAAATCAAGTAACTGCTGAATCTGCACCTTAAGCTCTGCCAGCTCAACCGGTGCCATCCTGTAGGGACTCTTTGATATCGGTTCTGTTCCAGGCTAAACATCAATACTGAATTCCACTTCCCTATCAGGGGGTAAGCCAGGCAACTCATCTGGAAAAACATCTAAGAAATTCCGAACTACTAGAGGTGCAGCCTCACAGCCTGAGTGCAATTCCATCGCACAATCCACCTGTTCTCGACCAAAAGAAGACTCTCCGACATGGAACTCAAATTCTGCTCGATCTGGAATTCTGAAAGCAACTTTCTTGGCACGGCAATCAATAATGGCATGGGCTTCACCCAACCAATCCATACCCAGAATAACGTTGAATCTTGAATTTCCTATTATAATCAGGTTGGCTTTGAAATCTGCGTCCCCAATAATCACGAGACATTGCCTGCACTCACGGGAACAACTGACAACTCCACCACCTGTCATGATGTTCCAAGCCTCTGACATGTTGCTGCATTCCAACTGATGGCGAGCAACAAATCGAGAGGAGACAAAAGAATGGGTTGCCCCAGAATAAAAAAGAACATAGGCAGGAAAAGAGCAAACAAGGATGATACCTAAAAGAATCAAAGACAAGGAGAAAGCATAGAAGATCAAGGGTGAGGGAAAAACAACAATGCAGGAAAATAACAGAAGGAAGCAAAACAAGACTAAAGGAAATAAACAAAAGGAACAAAGAAACAAAACAACAAAACAAGATATACCTGCCATAACTCCTTCGGCGGTCTCAACATCTGTAGCATTTAAGTTGAAAGCTTGACCTCTCCTCGGAACAGCGGTCCTCTAACCGACAATCTGGCGTTGAGGAGGAGGCGGTGGTCTAACTGGACTACGAGATGGGCCTGCTTGCTGAACAGGACCCTTGGCTGGAAGAGCCATCTACTGAAATGGCTGGGGACAATCTCGCACTGTATGATCAATAGAGCCACACCTAAAGCATCGGCGAGAGGCACGGAAACATTTCTTGCGCTCATGCCCAGACACCTGACAGAAGTCGCAAAAACCACCCTTTGGGAACCCAGCAGAAGGATACGGAGCTGCCCTGACCGGATGGGTTGGGACAGGCCTCCGAACAGGACCACCAGAAGACTTAGCAGCAGAATACGGAACAGTCCACTGAGAATAAGACGAACCACCACGAGCCTGTTCCTGAGCTCGAGCTGCTTCAAGGGCCTCAGCATAAGTACGCAGACGAAGAGAGACTAGATGCCTCTTGATATCCTGCTCAAGCCTATTTGTGAATCTATGAGCCCTATCCTCTTCGGTTCCCACAAGAATGGCAGTAAAGCGGCTAAGCCTAGTAAACTCAGTAGCATACTCATCCATTGTCCTGAAACCTTGTTGCAAGAAAGTCCATGTTACAACATTCATAATTGTTCATGCAATATTGTAACAAATCCAAATTGGAATAATGAATTAACCTGTTTTAGGGCCAGGAATTGCTGTTCTATCTCAACTCGAGTACTACTGGGGAAGAACTTCTCCAGGAATCCCTGAGTAAAAGTAGCCCAAGCAATAGGCCTCTCAAGATGGTCAGACTCAGCCATCCGCCAGATATGAGCCAAATCCACCAGCTGGATGGAAACAACGTCCACCCGATCAGCCTCAGCAACACAAGCCGCTAACAACAAGCACTAAGTCCGGATCAACCACTGTTCAGCCAACAAAAGTGTCTTAGTACCGGAAAATCGATCGGGATACAACCTCATAAAATCTGTAACTATCTCTGGGCGAGGCGGAAGATTTGCCTGCATAGGCACAACAGGAGGTGAAATCCGGGCAGCTTCAAGGGTAGCCATCCCCAGATCACTGTGGTTTTGCTGCTGATTAATCAGCCGCTCAAGCACAGCAGTGACAACCTCAATCGGATCAACCTGTGACTGGGAAGTGAACCTTTTCCGACCCATAGTCTGCACAAAACCAAAAACAATTAGCATTCAGAATCTGAGTTGGTATATATATATATTTCAATTATGCATGCCTGGTTGGTGAAATATTGTGCAGATCCCAGCTCAAGCCAAGCTTGTCTAATATATTAGGCATCTAATACATTAGCCAAACCTGATGCTCTGATACCACTAAAAATCCATTCACACCCTGCTTCCCAAAAAGGAATACGGAATACGGATATGTAACAAAAGTCCAGCGAATGATTTTCATCATCCTTAAGTTGTTTCAGAATCTTTACAGCACATCACAGATATAATCAGAGTCGGAAGCAAAAGGCATAACCAACATGCAATATTGAAACAGATTTACCAACAGAAATTTACTTGAAACCAAATACAATATCCTCAAATAAATCAGAGTCTGGAGAAAACAAATATCCTGTGTCACATTGCCCAAATACAAATAAATATCCAATAAACCAAATACACTTTATTCAATGTTCAAGCAACAACTAATAATAATCATAAAGCAGAAATCTCCAACTTAATACATCCTTTCGCCATTACCACCTGGCAGCTGACCAACCTGATCTGCAAATAGTAAATTTGCAGGAAAAGGAAAAAAGAAGAAAACAAGTACCATCGATTGCAAGTCGCAGGTCACAAATAATGTAGGATACAAGCACATGGGAAAAACTAAACAGATCTAACTAATAGTAGAATCAGACCTAGCATGGTATGGCAGAGTCAACTAACATGGTATACTAACATATATATGTCAAGTATTTAAATGTCAAGTGTCAGATAATATGCAGACAGATATATACATAGTGTCAAGTAATACGTCACATGGTAGTGTCAGACAGATAACCAGATATTCAGATAACAGATAGTCAGATAATCATAAAACAGATTCATATTCAGATTCAGATTCAGATTCCGATTCAGATGTCATGTTCTTATAAGTCTTGCGTGATTACTATCTAGGTGGCACTTCATGCAGCCCACTTTACATGGTTGCTACAACACAACAGTTTCGCTTTAGATTTCGTAGATTATATAGGGCCGTGTACTCAGGGTTCAGACAGATAACAGATCAGACAGATAGAACCAAGCAGTTCTCTTCTCCTCTACACCTTCCTATAAGAAGTAATGTAGACAGCGTCAGATAACAGATACAGATAGAACCTAGTGGTTCTCTTCTACTCTACACCTTCTTACATAAGAAGTAATGTAGACAGGGTCAGAAACAGATAATCATATGGGAAACACGGGCCCTCTTCTAAGTACGCATTTCTATGCTTTCCCACTACTAGATCTTCCCATAAACCCCAGTTTGGTTCTTTTATTATGGTTATCAAACAGACAAGAATGTGTACAAAATAATGTCAAATTAATATAGTATAATCATTATTAGGTTCAGGGAAACAAACAAACATGCATGGATGATATATAGTCACATAAACGAGCAAAATAGTGTATGTTCATAATCAGGACAGCATGACAGATCAGTATTAAAACAGTGATTCTTGTTTCTATAGACATGCAAATTAGGATCCGTCAAAGGATCTGGAAACTAGACATCCACACGAATCCAACGAGTATAATTAAGTCATATAGTAATTCACAACATCTTAACTCAAAACAAGTTTGAAGACAGAAAACATGTTCAGTCAGAAATCAGGAAAACAACTTCAAGAACAAGAAAACAGTATGAAAACATATCAAATAAATCCATGAAAAATCTGGGGTAATCCCCTATATGTCCAGAATCAAAATATTGAATTTCATAATTTTCCAGGAAGAATAGATAGGTCATCAAAAATAGTAAAACAACACGAGAACATAGTTTAGCGAATCTGGAAATCCCCACACTGCTGTTTGAAAACTAGGATATCTCACAAACAGTGAAATGAAATCCAATTCCGCCAAAGGGATATAAAAATAGATAGATTTTACCAACTTTCACATTTCACAAAGAATTTTCATACAGTATAAGGAATCATAGTGAAAATAGGAGTCTTTACTGAACAGTAAGAAAATATAGCACAAGTAGATTTTAGAAATGAGCATGAAACACCACATAAAACTTGTCTTTAAAATTCATCAAAATTCTGGGTAGTCCCCAACATCATAGAGAATCACTGACCAAAATATTAGATCAAGGTAATATGTATAAAATAGTTCTTGAAAATAGTTTGTTAACAAAAATTAACCCAAAACAGAATCTGGAATTGGTCGACACCTCTGTACTAAAACAGTCATAACTCAGTCATACGAAATCCAAATCAAGCGAAACCAGTGGCGTTTCAAAATAGACGAAATTATCTAAAATTCATCTTTGATTTTGGAATCAAGATTCTGACTGTAGCATAGACGAAAACAGCAACCAAAACAGAACATCCAGAATTTACAGATTTCACACTTCAAAACAAGAACATCATAACTTCAAGAATATTGATCCAAACACATCCAAACTTGAAATACAACCTACAAAATGTCTAAACCTCATGATTTAGGGTTATTAGCATGTCCACACCTATTATTTCACATGGGTCTTAATCCAAACACAAATTCATACAAGTACTCATATACATGGTTCAAAATCATGATTTGGGTAATTCCTAGGTTATCACCTATCAAGATTTGTGTCATGAGTCATCTATGGCCAAATTATCACAATTGAGACAAAACCCATCAAGGAAAACACAATCTTTGGTTGTCTCTAGACCTAACTATACTATATGTGAACTTTTTGATTTGTATCAAACCAATGAATTATAGTACAAGTTACTTGCCTTAGTTAGGGGATGAAACACGATGCAAATAGTCCTAGAAGCGAAACCCACGAAGGAAATCTGCTCCAAATGCGATTCCAAGCAACTACGAACACAAACTCCACCCACGAATGATCTCCTTGGAGCAATGATCAAAGTGGAGAATACCCACTTTGAGAATCCACAAAGAGAGATTGATGAGAGTATTGATGGTGATGGTGGTGATGGTGGGTGCCGGCTATCAATGGGGTGGATGGGGTGCTCGGGTATGATGGTGTAAGATGGTGGGTGGAGGTGGAGTAGAGGTGTACGGTGTCGGCTGTTGTTTGGATGGAGGGGCTCGGGTTGGGAGATGTGCAGGCCAGGAGCAAAAGGTAGGGGAGGCCTGGATTTAGGAGGAGAGGAAGAGAGAGAGAGAGATTAGGGTTTAGGGTTAGGGTTTTAGGGATTAGGGATTATATATATAGGGGATTAAAGTGGGCTAATGGGTTGTGGATACTAGTATGTAGTAATAGGTATACAAATGGGTAATGGATATTGGATCAATAACAAATGGGAATACAATTTAGAGTGAATTCTATGGCTCTTGAAAAATCTTATTAGGGGTCAAAAATCCAAGGTTTGGAAAAACACCACCAAAAACTCCATCATATCACCAAAAATATAAAATAGAGAGAACGAGGCCAAGACAATGAGAAAAAGAATCAAAATGACGAACAGCGAACAAAAGCGACGAACCAACAACACAAGGTGCTCAAAATGAAATAAAATGAATATATATTGAAAGAAAATTCAATATACGGTTCAGAAAAAAATACAAGAGAAATAAAAATACACAAAAATGAAAAATACACTCCAAAATACATAAAATGAAAAACAGGGGTTACAAACCCACCACTAGGTCTAAACGTACATTGCATGTAAGTAGCAACCATGTGGTAAAATTTTGAGACGCATGAAGTGCTACCTAGATAGCAATAAATACAAGACTTGAAATAACATGATCACTTGCATATTCCTCTTACCTATACATGCTACCTGACACCTGTTTCATGTTCACTTGCTTGCATGATACCTGTTACCTGTCACATGTCACATGCACCTTGTTATCTCATCATATTACTTGTTCTGTTCCTATTTTATGTTAACCATTCTGTCACCTGTACTCCATGCTTATCCAGTAATTGCTTCCGCTATTACTCTATACTTGTCTATCTTTTCTGTACTTGTTGCCTGCCCGAAACTTAAATTGACGGGCGTTTCGTTTTTTTTTCCTTTTCCTGCAATCTGTTAAATTGCAGACTTTGGTGACCAGCTACCCGATGGAGTGGGTGACCAAACGTTCTAGTTGACTGGAGTTTTGCTACAAACTATTTCCTATTGTTTTTGAATAAATATAATTGCTACATGGATTATTTTGTATTGGGCTGTTTGACCCAGAATTTATAACTTATTTCCAGATCTAATTATTTGAGATTAAGTATTCTTGTTTTCGAGTATTTTGTTGGTTATATCAATTTATTCATGCATGCGTGGTTGATTATCTCCTATTTATTCTTTGTTTATTCTGTGAAATGTTGAAAAGATCCTTACAGCTTATGAATGGTCAAAGCCATTTACTGGACTTAGTCGTGTATTCGTATTCCGTACTCCTTTTGGAAAGCGGGGCATGACAGGGATGTTGGAGGAGTCGATGGAGGAGCTTCGATGGATTCAGTGAGTGGGGTGAAACGCAGCAAGAAAGAGGAAGGGGTTGGTTGAAGATGAAGACGATGATGGCGGAGGAAAGGGGCGACGGGGAGCCGAGGAGGTGATGGAGAGGATGATGGAAAAGGTAGCAGTCGGTGGAGAAGGTGCTGAGGATTAGGATTGAGCAGGGGTTGGGTTGCGGGAGAAACAATGTAAGAAGAAAGGGGGTTAGCGGCTGTGTTTAGAAGGTAATTAGGGTGAATTAGGTTTAGAGTTTAATGATGGGATTAGGAGGTTTGTATAGGAGATTAAGATGTGGGTTTGGGTAATGGGTTAACAGGTTATAGGGTTTGGGTTTAAATTCAATAGGAAAATAAATAGGATTAATATAGATCTAATTGGAGTATTCAATATGAAAAATTTAAATAGGTTGAACAACAAAATTTTCAGGGTTCGATAGAAAATAAAGTTGATTGGAAGAATTAGTTGAATTGGAAGAAAATAACAAATTTTATTATCAATTAGCAATTTTACAGAACTTCAAAAAAGATAAAGAAGAAAAAGAAATGAATAATAATACAAAGAACAATCATCAATTGGGAACAGGGGTTACAAATGCTACCCACCTTACAAGAAGAATTTTGTTCACGAAATTCATACAAGTGGTACATAGGGTAACCCTGAAAAGGAAAGAAAACAAAAAAAGTTACTTGAACAAAAAGAGGGAACTTCTCCCGGGTCTCCTCCTCCAACTTCCAAGTCAACTCACCCGGCGACTGAGGATTCCAAGAAACTCGAACCGGCTTGATGACTCTATTCTTCAATACCTTCTCTCGTCGGTTTAAGATAGAGACTGGTCAAATCTCGCAGGACAAGTCTCGACGCACGGACAACTCCGAGTAGTCAATAACGTGACTGTCGTCCCTGATGTAGTTCCTGAGCTGGGTAACATGGAATACATCATGGACTCCAAACAGTGTCAGGGGTAGAGCAAGCCTGTAGGCCACCTTGCCAACTCGCTCCACAACATCGAACGGCCCAATAAATCGGGGACTTAGCTTGCCCCCAGCACCAAAGCAGATGACGCCCTCCATGGTGACACTTTTAGAAACACATGGTCCCCCGCTTCGAACTCCAAAGGCCTTCGACGAACATCTGCCCATTTTCTCTGCCTATCCTGGGCAGCCTGCAAATGCTTCCTGATCTGAGCCACTGCATCAACACTCTTCATGATAAACTCAGGCCCCAAAAGTTTCATCTCGTCGATGTCATCCCAACAGACTGACGACCTACACTTGTGCCCATACAGAGCCTCAAATGGTGCTACCTTGACACTCGCCTGGTAACTATTGTTATATGAGATCTCGGCTAAGTGCAGGTGGTCTTCCCACGAACCTCTAAACAGAAGAACACAGGATCTCAACATGTCTTCCAGGATATGAATCGTCCTTTCCGACTGTCCATCTGTCTGTGGATGGAATGTTGTATTGTAGCTCAACTTAGTGCCCAAGCTTCTCTGAAGACTCTCCCAAAACTGAGACCTGAATCTCGTATCTCTGTCCGATATGATGCTGGCAGGAACTCCTTGAAGTCTCACAACCTCTTGAATGTACTTCTTAGCCAAACTATCAGTGGACTGACCCACTCTGAAAGGGTTGAAGTGGGCACTCTTCATCAACCGGTCTACTATCACCGAGATAGCATTATGACCCTTGGGACTTCTCGGCAATGTTGTCACTAAATCCATCGTGATGTTCTCCCATTTCCACTCTGGGATTGGAAGAGGTTGCAAAAGTCTTGCGGTCCTCTGATGCTTTGCCTTCACCTGCTGATAGATGAAACACTGTGACACAAACCTTGCCATAGCTCTCTTCATATCGTGCCACCAAAATTGTTGCTTCAGATCTCTATACATCTTCGCACCTCGAGGATGAATAAAATAGGGAGACCAATGGGCTTCTTCAAGTCGCTTCTTCCTTACTTCTCCTCTAGGTATTCTCAACCTAGCTCCAAAACGAAGAGACCCGTCTGAATGAATGACCAAGTCAGTTCTCAAGCCTGCTTCCACTCCGCTTTGGAACATCTGCAACTGTTGATCGCCGACTTGGGCTTCCTTGATCTGCTCTACCAGTGAAGACTGCAACTGCAACATTATGCACTGCTGTGCTGAACCGGGAAGTATCACATCCAACTTCAACCATCTCATATCCTCCACTATTTCCTTATCTTTTGTAAGGAACATAGAAATAGGTTTTTTGCTCAAAGCATCAGGTATCAAGTTCACCTTGCTCGGGTGATACTGCAGGTTGATGTCATAAACTGCCATCAGCTCCAACCATTTCCTGTAGTGCCCCGAATTTGCAATAAATAAAATTAGAAATACGTGACACAATTTCAAGAATCAACTTCAATGTAATCATAAACATAGCAACCAAATATAGAAAAAATTAATACATTTTATTACATCAATTGTTTACAAAGCACAACAGAAAATTAAACATCTTGAATTACATTTTCTTTCTTTTACAACACATTCTTTTACAATTTACATAAGCCACATTATCATTCTACCACATGCATCCAATCCCAAGCTAATGGTACCTACCTGTAAAACATGAGGCTAGAGATAACCCTAACCCCCAAAACTACAGGGGTCAGCCATAATGGTGTGAGTGACATCAAAGAAATACAATATAAATAAAACATAAAAATGAAGTTATAAATAACGCATACCAACAGTAGTAACAAATGGAAAATGAATTAACAGTAAATAGATCATGAAAACATCGAGTGAAACTAAGCTAAGTGTCAAGTGTAGGAAAACCGAAAACAAACATGCATAAAACCGAGTCAAGAAAACACAAATGCAATATGATGACTTTCTAATGCATACTTGTCGGATTCTATGCATTCCATACTACATAGGTCCGGTGCAAGACCTTTTCGTTCTCCACTTTATTAGGTTAAATCTCTCGTTATGCAACTAATCCTACTACGGTGACGGAAACAAGATCCAGAATACTTCGCGAATCAATATCACACAACCCTCAACGCGCAAGCATCATGTAAGAATAGCTCAAAAACCAGAGAATCACCTCCCTGCCGTGTACCCCACTGCCGCCCCTCGACGAGCAAGTACACAGACACATCCCGTGAATAGCCCCGTCGACCCTCAACACGTGAATGTACCTGTATGTCCCGTGAATAGGCTTGCAGAACCTCGACACGCGAACATACTAAATAGTCATCTCGAGATAGAACACATACAGTCCTGGAACGCATCCGTTGGACTGGACCCCAAGAGAATATTCTCACGTTTCCCATGTTCTATCACATCTCCATTTGTGCTTGTCCTTAAGTTGATTATTATTGAAACACAAATTCCCCCTCTCTAGAGTTAGTATATCCTTCCGGACTTAATTCCATAACAACAAACCCAAGACCCAACTGGTCATAATTCACAAAATCTCATCTGTTGGTTCATAGGACTCCCACTCAACTCCTAGAGATTCACAAATCGAATATCAACACAAAATCTTTCATTAAAATTCTTAATTTCATCATCAAAACATTTATATCAAGAAAACTTCTTAAATCAACAAAATCCAAGTTTATTCAATATATTCATAAATTTCTAGAATTGAAATAAGATATAAAATCCACTAAATAACTGAGAATCATATTTTGAAGTCATAGAGTATCACAAAACATCAATTCCATCGAAAACCGTATATATTTCACTTTATAAAGTAATAGAATTACAATTTAAATTCAATTATAATCAAAATTCGTAAAATACTGTAATCTGTAGCAAAAACATCATCTAAAACAGTAGATCAATAATCCATAATATCGAAGAAACAATCGTTCAAGAAAACGGGGGGAAAAAAAAAACAGTCAGCCAAAGTACTGACAGTAGACCGTCGAACTCAGTTCAAAAGTGGTCGGTCAACCGACATGCAAAAATCCCAAAATCAAATAATTGACAGTCAACTGACACTTCTAGTTCAAAAACCAGGCAATCGACCGACATGTCGAGAAAATCACAGCTTGAATTTCATGCACCTTTTTACTGATACTTCGTTAAATCTTTGTAAAATCACAAATTTGTAAAATAAAATTCCTGAGATGATCAAATACAACTTGTCTAACATGCTGGAGTTTATAAAACTAATCAAAATCTCATCAAGATCATAAAAGTGCAAATTTTCATAAAAACTCTTTAAAACCGTAAAATTAGTATATATATATGTGTGTGTGTGTGTGTGTGTGTGTGTGGGGGGTGTTTAAGCATTAGTTAAAGTATCAAGATCCATCAAATAGGAGTAGTATAATATTCAATTTAACTTTAGAATTAATACAATCAAGATTCAATCAAAATTTCACAAAACATCAATTTTTGAAAACTTCTTCAAACCATGGTATATATGAAAGTGTGTATATATATAAAAGTTCAGGCACAGCAGTACCAAAATAAAGATAATTCAACAAATAAAATTCGAAATCTAGATCCGTCAAAAGGGTAGAAAACTAGACAAATCAGGCTATAGTTTATATCCACAAAGTTTTCATAAAAAACGAATAAAATTAGGTTGAAAACATAATTCTTTACTGAACAACATGCAGTTTGGAGATATATCGATTGGTTTCATAAGCATGAAATGAGATACAAAAGTCATTAATTAATTCCACAAAAATTAGAGATTGATCCCAATCATGTCTAAACATACTCAACAAAATATAGAGTTTAAATTCTGCTTTTAATATTAGTTTTAAAATAATATTTTATTCAGAAATTACATACAGAATCTGGAATATACGATATGACCGCAGTAAAACAGCAATAACTCATGCATCGAAAATCGGAATTCAGATCCGTCAAAAGTTCTGAAAACTAGAAAACATAACCTACAAATTATGTTCACAAATTTACTTATTTTAATGATGTTAAAAGGGTCAAAATTACTGTACAAAAAATTAATTTCATCTGAAACACTTTAGTCTCGAAAAATCAAGAAACACTCAAACCCTCAAAACTTGATCTTTTTTATCCAAGAACCATTCTAGTAATTTATTAAACACACATACCACTACTTAAAATAGTTTACCCATGAATATATGCAATTATAACAATCATTCATCAAGTTTTTCTCATTAAAACCCCAAGAACATATGATATCTTCATACACAAATGAGTCATCTTGAATCAATTTTGTGCATTACACAACATACATACTCATTATAACTGATCAAATCAGTAAGCAAGCAACATACCCATGATTTGTATTAGGTTCTTTAACATTCTAAATCATCTATATAGAATTTTAATCATCAATAGCATAGTTTACATAAAAAGATTCAATCTTTATTCATCCATCCTTCAATAATTCATTATATCATCACACAATCCCATAACATGATTTCTAATAGACAAATCATCACATACAACATGCATAAAATAGCAAGAAATCAAACATATGCCATTCACCTTATTGAAGAATCAACCGAAATAATAAAGAGAATGAGAAAAGTCATTCCTTTCGCTAAAATCCAAGATCCTTGCTTCGAAACTCGAAGAAAACCAATAGTAAAATAATATTTTGCTTTTCCAGAGGAGGGGGATGGCTGTAGTGGCTCTTTAATAGGCCGAAATCTGAAGTTTTTAGGGTTTTACAAGTTATGTGGAAACATTCCTTAAAAAAATATTACTTTACATATATAGACCTTTCTTTAATAAAGTAGTTAAATCAGTTAAATAAATTAAAATACAACCCAATTCTTTTACTACTGAGTTATCCAACCATCAAGCATAGCCCAGAAATTAAAAGAAGTCAGATTTGTACTCAAAGTGGTAATTTTGCACAAAAGTCTCTCTCTTTGTAATATTTACAAATATGCCAAATAAATATCAGAAAAATCCAAAAAATTCATATATAATACCTACTAATAAATATTAGATTTTCCAAACAAAATTTCTGAATTTTAGTTTCCAAGAAAAGTATTTGCACAAGGTCCAACTTAAGTTCCATATTTGCAAAAATACCATATATATTTAAATATTTACAAAATATTCTCTAAATATATTTTAAATAAATTTTGTCTTTAATAATAATCTTGGCCAGTCCAAAAAGCAGAAAAAACAAATTTTCATTATTTGTTTGAGATCCAAATCGGCATTTTACATAAAAGCTCCTCTCTTTTGTAGTATTTTTATAAAATTAGTTTCTTTATTTAGAAAAATCCCAAAATTTAGGATATACTTAATTGTAAATAGGATAATTTATTCAAAAATTTAAAAGTGGATATTTGCACCAAAAAAGTATTTGCACGTGTAAAATTAACAAATTCATAAAATACTCAAATTAATTTAAATAAATCTAAAAATTAAAATATCATAAAAAATGAGAAAAGTCAATCATTAACAATAATATTTAAGAATACAAAATTTCCTAACTTTGCACATGTGTTGCACGTGCAAAATTGCAATTTCAAAAAAATGGTCAAAATAGTCAACTTTACCAATTTAATATTATTTAATAATTCAAAATAAACCATTTTATTTTGCGGGGTATTACATCACTCCCGCCTTAGAATAGTTCTGTCCTCACAACTACTCTAAAAACAAAATACAAAACTTACAAAACAGTTCCGAAAATTTACTCTATTGTTATTTTTGTCAGGTTTAATCATTAAGTAAAACAAAAATAACATATAATTATAGCTCGAAGAGTAAAAGGTGGGAACTAACATGGAAAAAGTATAAGAAATCCAATTGAATACACAGTTAATCCCCAAACGTAAGAAAATAGCAAGACTATTCTTATAGAATAAGAAGTTAAAAGTGAAGAGATAAAACCAAAATATAAAAAGGTTGATAACCATACAAACAATAAAGGAACACAAACTTAAAGTTTATATAAAAAATAGTTTTGGAAAAAATAACCAGTCAAGATACATAGAAATACGAACAAATTTAGCTAAGTAAAGAAATAATTAATAACAATGAATGTAAAAAACATAGAATAATGAGTATATTAGTGAATGTTGACATTAAAATTAATACTCTAAAAGCACATTAAAGGGTAACGGGCAAAATAGACCAATATATATATATATGCAGGAAGAATTAAAGGTAGTTCATTGAATATTACAAAAGTAAGCGTCAAATCAATAATTAGGACATGAAAACAAAAGTAAGTGAGAAATCTAAAATGTTACAGAATTGGAAAACTGTAGTAATAAATAGTAATTACAAAGAACAAAAGCTTAGACCATAGTTGATGTACTCAGTCTTATCATAAATGTAAAAATTTTGTAAACACAAAATAGAGTAAAATCAACTATACTAGTTCAAATTACATGAAAACATAAAGTGTAATTTGCATAAACAAAAGTCATAAAAAAAAAAGATTTCTTTACCATTAGTTTTATTATATAAGTAAAAAGTCTTGAAATATCAATTAGCAAATAGGTAAAAAATCTTTTTTTGTTGTTGTTGTTGTTGTAGGTTCGCCTCATTGATGTCTGGCTACAGACTTGCCTCCTTAACATCAAGTTGCAGATCTGCCTTCAAGACATTAGGTTGCAGGTTTCCGCCTGGATATTTGGTTGCGCATTTTGCCTCCCCGGCATCCAGTTGCAATTTGCCTCTATTGACGTCTAGTTGCATATTTGCCATCTCGACATTGGGTTCCACTGAAATGGTAAAATGGAAGATGTAACCTTCCATATGCACAGGGATATTGGACATTTAATTTAACTATGATGTTATGTTTTGAAATTCGTGATATAAAAATAGTAGCAAAAGTAAGAAATGGAGTTGAAAATCACACGATGGAATATTAAAATAGATGAATAGATTATAAATATCAAACACAATAGTAAAAAATAGTAGTAGTGAAAATGGTTTATAAAAGTAAGGGGAAAAACGGAATGAAATACATGCATGGGCATAAATACAAATGTGAATGAGAAAATAACTATGCAGTGTAGTAAATTTACACAATAAATATATCATAAAATATACAGTAATGTAGGAATTAAACAAGTGTAAAATGATATGCATAGCAAGTATATAGAAATATATGGTACATGTAATGATAATAAAAATTAAGTAAAATATAAGTAGTGGGTGCATATAGTACATTCGAGATGTATAAAGTAACAAAATTAATAAGCAGCTATAAATGGTGAAAAGTAAATATAACAAAAGAAGTAAACAGTAAGTAATAATAAAGGTATTGAATATAAGGTGCAAAAACATAATTAATAATAAAAATTTTAATGTGCAGAAATATATCATATTTGTATGAGTAAAATATTACAATCAAGTTTAAATGTTCCGAAATAAATAAGACAGTACAAAATAATGAAAAATGTAGTATCAAAAGAATCCAAGTATATATAAAAATGAAAGTAAATATACAAAACCAAATTTGATAATATAGTAAAAATAATAATGAAGGAAAATAGGAGTTGTGATAATAACTTAACACGTAGTAATTCAAAACTTAATGTAATATGTAAAAGTAATAGCAAAATATACGAGTAACGAAAAAGTGCATGAAATTAAGAAGGATAAAAACGTCAAGAAAGAAATGAGTAAGAGTTGCAAAATAAAAATGAGCTTGTAAAATGCTAAAGGATGCATTGTTGAATTACAGCAAAAGTTGCAATATAATAATTTGGACAAAAGAATAAAAAGTAAAAAACCAATAGTAAAGTCATAGAAACAATTTTAAAAGAAAAACAAGACAATTATTAAAAGCTTAATGATTGTACTAATGAATAGAAATAATATAAACTCGGTTAGAGATATAGAAACTAAAAATAAAATCAATCATTGAAAATAAAAAAACCGAATAAAGGTGGAAATAAGTTAATTTACACAAAAGTTATCTAGTAAGCAAACAAATGTAGAACAGTAAAAGTGTTAGGATACAAGAGTGAGAACTACAAAACTAAGGAACATTTAAAAAAATACGAGAGGATAAATAATTAAAAGAATGTACTGAAGATAATTAAATTTAATAACAGAAAAAAATACTGGCAAAAATCATAGAATCCAAAAATTGTACACAATGAGTAAAATAAGAAAAGATATAGTGAATATTAGTAAGTAAGATAGAAAAGATACAAGTTGAAGGGGTAATACCTTACATAATAAAATATCAAATGCATAAAGCGAACAAAAGATGTCAAAAAAGAGTTAGTTAGAAAAGTATATGCTTTATGCAAAAAACACCAATACACATGGGATAAAGAAATTTTATTTCAGTCTAAGCATACAAACATTCTAAATCTCACTACAGGTCTTCATGATCAAACAATCAAATCACACACATCAGATATCCACCAAGGAACTCACACTTCTAATGTCCACCTAGATATCCATACATTTAATATCCACTTGTGTACTCACACATCTAATGTCCGCCTAAGTTCTCACACATCAATGTCCATTTATGTTTATTTCCTATACCATGTTTTAAATTACTAATTGAAGCATGTTCTGATACCAACTCTGTAGCGCCCCGAATTTTCAATAAATAAAATTAGAAATACGTGTCACAATTTTCAGAATCAACTTCAATGTAATCATAAACATAACAACCAAATACAGAGAAAATTAAAACTTTTTATTACATCAATTGTTTACAAAGCACAGCAGAAAATTAAATATCTTGAATTACATTTTCTTTCTTTTACAACACATTCTTTTACAATTTACATAAGTCACATTATCATTCTACCACATGCATCCAATCCCAATTTAATGGTACCTACCTGTAAAATATGAGACTAGAGATAACCCTAACCCCCAAAACTACAGGGATCAGCCATAACGGTATGAGTGACATCAAAGAAATACAATATAAATAAAACATAAAGAATGAAGTTAAAAACAACGTATACCAATAGTAATAACAAATGGAAAATGAATTAACAGTAAATAGAGCATGAAAATATCAAGTGAAACTAAGCTAAATATCAAGTGTAGGAAAACCGAAAACAAATATGTATAAAACCGAGTCAAGAAAACACAAATGCAATATGATGACTCTCTAATGCATACTTGTCGGATTCTATGCATTCCATACTACATAGGTCCAGTGCAAGCTCTTATTATTCTCCACTTTATATGGTTAAATCCATTGTTATGCAACTAATCCTACTACGGTGACAGAAACAAGATCCAGAATACTTCGCGAATTAGTATCACACAACCCTCAATGCGCAAGAATCATGTAAGAATAGCTCAAAAATCGGAGAATCACCTCCATGCCGTGTACCCCACCACCGCCCCTCGATGTGCAAGTACACAGGCACATCCCGTGAATAGGCCCGTCGACTCTCGATAAGTGAATGAACCTGTATGTCCCGTGAATAGGCCTGCAGACACTCGACACGCGAACATACTAAATAGTCCTCTCGAGATAGAACACACACGGTCCTGGAATGCATCCGTTGGACTGGACCCCAAGAGCATATTCTCACGTTTCCCAAGTTCCATCACATCTCCATTATTACCTGTCCTTAAGTTGATTATTATTAAAACACAAATTCTTCCTCTCTAGAATTAGTGTATCCTGCAGGACATAATTCCACAATAACAATCCCAAGACTCAACTGGTCATAATTCACAAAATCTCATCTGACAGTTCATAGGACTCCCACTCAACCCCTAGAGATTCACAAATCGAATATCAACACAATCTTTCATTAAAACTCTTAATTTCATTATCAAAACATTTATTGTAACCTCTGTTTTCCGAAAAAATGTATTTTTGTGTATGTTCTATATTTAAAAATTTTCACAAATTATTTTTTCGGTTTTCAAATTTTTTTGTCAAATTGTACTATTGGATCTCCTATTAAAATCTGTTTGAGATCAATAATTTTGTTTGTAACTATTTTTTATGATTTTATATTGAAATAAAATTCTTATTTTTATTATTATTACTCTTATTATTATTATTGTTATTAAGATTATTGTTATTGTTGATATTTTTGACTCGTTATTAAAAACCCATTTTTATCTACTAACTGTGTACTGGTGTTTTAAATAAATTCTATTCTTGTATTGCAAATTATATTTTTACTAGGTTTGCCCGTTGGCACGTGCCTACGGCACGTCTTCGAAACGGTGCACCTAGTTTGATTATATAAAATAGTTTTGGAGGTCCAACAAATTAATTGAAGTAGCAAACATATTATATGAGGAATCAGTACATCTACCTATAAGCTCAACCATCGCCCTCTTGATCATTAGCTTGAACTTACCTGAAATACATATAGTTTGTTAGAAACACTGCATAGAGTTTTTTTTAACTTCAACATCACTTTTAGATACTTGTAATCGTTATGCAAGGCCATTATCATATAGGTTTTATAGAGCTTACTATAATCCCATAACCACTATGAGCATGTCTAAATACAATGGTAATGCAAGTGCAGGTGTGAAAATATCTACAATACCAATAATCTAAACATTTGTTTGTCTGAGACTGAGTTTGCAATTAAAATACCTCTTATTATTATTTCAACCAAAATGAAATACATGAAGTTTTCAAAACTCTAATCTAAGCTAATCATTTTTTTTATCTCCACTTTGTCTTCTTATTGCACCTTTAAAAAAAAATCAAAATGGATAAATAACAAATTTACTTTAGCTGTCTTTCTTGAGTAGAGAGTTTGCACCCTTCACTGGTAAACTCCATTCATCCCAATCCTATATATCCAAACATGTACTAAAAGTTCTTATATGTTATGTTATCCATGGTTTCTAATAACCAATGAATGGAACACTTTACGATTGTATTTTCTCTTGTAGTGAAGAAATTAATGTTGCATATTTGCCAAGTTATTTTAGGTTGCTGGTCAACTTACCTGTCTTGCTAGGGTTTGGAAGCCCAAATTGAGGCCACTAAATAATCAATCTCTCACTTGCGTATACCTTAAATCAAAACTAATTAAAAAAAAAGCTCTTCAAATAAATCACCAAATTAAAAATTTTTAAACCCAAAAATAAAACTATCATATCTCTTTGAACTTAAATCTCATGTACACACAAAATTCGAATCAGCAAAAAACTGAGTAATCCCATGCACACAAAAAATTAAAAATTAGAATGAGAATTCGGTTAATGAGATGAAATTAAAGTTGCTGCATCGCATATAGAGGCTCTCGATTCGGTGGAGAGGAGTCGCCGATACGGAGTTGCTTGATATTCGCGCTCGATTTTGTAGAGGGGAGTCACCGATACGGAATCAGCAGCGGATCAGATATCGGCGACGACCGCTTGATTGGAGTTCGACATTGGATTTGGATTTGGATTTGCTTTGAGATTTTCAAATCTTCAAATTTTCAAAATTTTGAAAATTTCAAGTTTTAAAATTTTGAAATTTTGAAAATTTTAATTTTGAAAATTTGTTTTATTTTAAAAATTCTAAAAATTTTAAATTTTTAAATTTTTTTTGAAAATTTTTATTTTGAAAATTTTGAAAATTTTAAAATTTTTTTTTGAATTTTTTGAATTTTTAATTTTTTAAAAAATTTTATAAATTTTTAAGAAAATATTAAGTTTTTGATTTTTTTTATTTTTTTGAATTATTTTTAAAGTTTTTAAATTTTTAGTTTCTTTAGTTTTTAAGTTTTCGAGTTTTTCAATTTTTATTTTTTTATAAAAATTTTAAAATTTATTTTCTTAATTTTTTGAATAGGGGAGAGAGAAAGAGAGAGAGAA
The DNA here is from genome assembly GCA_017893485.1 of Hemerocallis citrina. Lineage (NCBI taxonomy): Eukaryota > Viridiplantae > Streptophyta > Magnoliopsida > Asparagales > Asphodelaceae > Hemerocallis > Hemerocallis citrina. Next base: position 101,758,511 of record CM030360.1, read on the forward strand.
AGAGAAATAGAAATAATTAAATAAATAAAGGAGTTGTTTTGGGTAGGGGATTTGAATATGAGTTTTGGGAAAAAACTTTTGGAGGGAAAATGTGTTTTGTGAGGTTAGATCTGAGCCTTTGATTTTTGGGGGATTGAATGAGAGCCACCTGATATCTTTCTTTGTGTTTTATTATATATATTATAAGTAATCTTTTTATTTTTTACTTTATTTTCTTATTGAATTTTTAAAACCCAGTAACCCATTTAATTTCTTATTGGATATTTTATTTACCCTATTGGATTTTAAGCCCATATATACCCATTATCCCATTTACCCTATTCCATTCATTGGTATGCGCAAATCCCATCCCGTTCTAATATACCCTGCCTTTTCAACTTCCCCATACCCTAACCCATGCCATGTTATATATACCTGATATGGCTAAAAATGGGGTTAAATCGGATCCGTCCAGATTGGGCACGAATCTTGAAGCTCGGGGGTAAAACGATAATTTCACATACAAGCGGTTCCAAAGCGGGTACTGGATCTCCTTCTCACAGATCCAATAACCCACAAACGGGTCCACTCCAATTGGGTACGGGTCCCGACCCGAAGCGAACCCAGACCAACAGGAGACAAATCAGGATCACTGATTTGACCCAGTCAACGAGCCTGATTTGCTCTCACCGGGAATCAGGGGTTAGTTTCCTAAACAAGCTGTGAGGATTTTTCTCCTAGCAGTTACACAGGGAATCAAGCCTCTAATCACTCCCCGGGCGACTATAAATACCTCCCCTCTGCCACTGTGACCAGGTAATCACTCTTTTTCCACCTTAAGCTCTTTCTTTAATCACCACTGGTTACTGACAAGAGCGTCGGAGGGTGCGTCGCCGGAATCAACCCCGGTGTCTCGCACTTCCTTGCAGTCGCGGCAGGAGCAAGAAGGCTTGGATCAGCTATTCAGGTTTTCTCGAACTCACAAATCTTATCTGTTTACCCCCACACCGAAATCAGCGGTAACAGATTGGCGCCGTTTGTGGGAACCACCACACGAACAGCCTCAGCCCCTTCCTTGTCGTCCTCTCCAACCATGCCTCCAAATAAGGTCAGATCTAGAGGGTCCAATCGCGGGACCAATCCCGCCGACCCTACAGAGGAAGCCCCTGTCAATCCTATTCCACAGCCCGAACTTCCTCCACCGGCCCCGCAGGGCCAACCTCCTCTTCCCAAACAGCAACCAACCAATGGCCCTGCCGGTCATAATGTTCGGAGACAGAAGCAGCCCCTCAACCCGGACCATGTCTCGGTCCATAATGAGTCCTCGGACTCAATGGCTTCTCATCACCCCGACCTCCGCAACACGATCCTGAACCGCCAAAAAGATGAGGACCTCCGCACCCACCTAGACGAGAGGCGGGCCCGAGAGGGAGCCTCCCGCTAGCATCGTGGTGAGCGGTCGCCTCACCGCCGAGACGGCAGATGGTCTCCGGACCGAAGGGGCCGAGCGGCATCGCCCGAGCGCCGAAGGAGGAGACCACATTCCCCCGCGGATCGGCATCATCGCAGGAACAATGACGCGCCCATCACCCGTGCCGAGTTCCTACAATTTCAAGACACCGTACTGCAGGCCCTCAACCTTCGGCAGAACAACCAAAATGCCCAGAGGGCTCCAACGCCCCCGAGGGTTCCCAGTCCTCGTCGCCGATCCCGAAGTCCTATCCCGGCTCCCAGTTGCCAGCAGCAGCACTACAGTCCTCGCCGATCCCAGGACTACTGGCGCCACAGTCCCCGCTCCCCTTCCTATGAGGAAGAGTCCGGGGGATCGTATGATTACCAGCGGAGGGACGATGCCCTCAACCGCCGTCTCCATGAGGTAGAGAGGCGCATTGGTCGCATCGACAGAAAGGAGGAGTCCAGAGCAGGAACCGTCCGGCCCAGCAGGCCCCCCTTCTCTCGGACGATCATGGAGGCCCCCATACCGAGGGATTTCAAACCTTCGCAGTTTGAAACGTACTCAGGGGAGTCCGACCCAGTTGATCACGTCGAAAGCTTCAAGACGTTAATGCTGATCCATCAAGCTTCCGACGCAATGCTCTGCAAGACCTTCCCCGCCACCCTCCGGGGGTCGGCTCGGGAGTGGTACTCCAGGCTCGCCCCCTCTTCCATCTTCTCGTTCGGGCAGTTCAAAACAATGTTCATTACTCACTTTGTGAGTAGCAGGCGAGCCGAGAAGACGAGCCTCTCCCTGCTCAACCTGCGGCAGGAAAGGGAAGAGAAGCTGAGGGACTACGTGAAGAGATTCACCGCAGAAGTCAGGTCTATCGCCTCCCTAGACCAATCAGTGGCGACTGTTGCGTTCCAATCGAACGTCCTCAACTCCAACCTCTGGTCGTCCCTCACCAAGAAGCCCCCACACAACTTTGCCGACCTTCTCCTAAGGTGCGAGAAGTACATCCGGGCGGAAGAGGCCGAGTGCCTCCCGAACTTTGGAGGATCGGCCTCCGGATCAAAGAGGAAGGCGGCCGAGGGGGAGGGATCGAAGAAGATGCAGAAGGACAACGGCGGTCAGCGCCGACCTTCCCCTAGGTTCGAGAAGTTCACTCCCCTCACCACCAACGTCTCCACCATCCTGATGGAAGTGGAGAAGGAGGGGGTCATCCCTCCAGCTCCGAGGATGAACACCCCGGCTAAGAGGAGGAATAAGGAGAAATTTTGCCGTTACCACAGGGACCACGGCCATGACACCAACGACTGCCGAGCGTTGAAGAATGAAATAGAGGCCCTCATCCAGAGGGGGCAACTGGCCAAATTTGTTAAGGCAAGCGATCGGGCGGATCACAGCACTCCTCCGCCTCGGGGGGCTAACAAGCGCTCCGAACGGCGCGAGGAGACGCCCGAGTTTGAAGAAGAGCGGGTCCTGCACCTCATCCACGGAGGGCCTATGGGGGGTTCCTCCAACTCCTCTCGGAAGGCCTTCGTCCGAGAGGTCAACTCGGTTCACAGCGCCCCTCCCCCGAAAGGCCTCGGAGTCCCGGTGACTTTCTTCAATGAGGACCTCGAAGGGGTCCGAACTCCCCACTGTGACGCCCTCGTCATTGACCTTCGCATGGCCAACTTCAAGGTGCAGAGGGTCCTAGTAGATAACGGGAGCTCGGTGAACATCCACTTTCTCTCGACCTTCCGAGGCCTGCAGCTGTCCCAGGACCGTCTCAAGCCGGCCGGTTACACACTCCACGGGCTCACGGGGGTCCCAATAACAGTCGAGGGGGTGATAACTCTAGACGTGACTGCTGGAAACACCCCTACTACCCGGACCGAGCCGATGGACTTCATGGTCGTCGACGTCCCGGCAGCGTATAATGTCATTCTGGGCCGACCCGGCCTAGCCGCCCTGGAAGCAGTCCCCTCAGCGTACCATCTCAAAATGAAGTTCCCCACTCGGTCGGGAGTAGGGGAAGTCAGGGGAAGCCAAGAGACAGCCCGGAAGTGCTACATGACTTCCACTGGGGGACCGGTGCTCTCACTCGAGACACTAGAAATCCCCGAGCCGAAAGTTCGGCCAACGTCCGAGCCGGCGGACGAGTTAGAAGAAGTGCTCTTCTCAGACGAGGACCCGAGCCGAAAGTTTCTCATCAGCAAGTCTTTGCCGACCGCGCTATGCTCTGACCTGATTAAATGCATCCGGGATAACCGCGACCTGTTTGCATGGTCGGTCGCGGACATGCCCGGCATTTCCGAGGAGTTGCTAGTCCACCACCTAAGTGTCGAACCGGGGTGCAAACCGGTTCAGCAGAAGAGACGAAAGTTCGCTCCCGAGCGACAGCAGGCCATCAAGGAGGAGGTGGATAAACTTTTGAAGGCTAAGTTCATACGGAAGGTAAACTACCCCGAGTGGCTCTCCAATGTTGTAATGGTCAAGAAGTCCAACGGCTCTTGGAGAATATGCATCGACTTCACCGACCTCAATAAGGCGTGTCCGAAGGACCCATTCCCTCTTCCGAACATCGACACCCTCATTGATGCCACCTCGGGCCATGAGCTCCTCAGCTTCATGGACGCCTTCTCCGGCTATAATCAAATTCGAATGTTCCCCCCGGACATTCCGAAGACCTCCTTCATCACCGACTAGGGCCTCTACTGCTATCGGGTCATGCCGTTCGGGTTGAAGAACGCGGGCGCCACCTATCAGCACCTCGTCAACAAGGTATTCCAGAACCAGATAGGCCGGAATATGGAGGTGTATGTTGACGACATGCTCGTCAAGAGTGTCTGAGGCACTGACCACGTGGCCGACCTCCAGGAGGCCTTCGGCGTGTTGAGGAGGCACAGCATGCGGCTGAACCCGAACAAATGTGCGTTCGGGGTCTCTTCGGGAAAGTTCCTCGGCTTCATGGTGAGCCAGCGAGGGATCGAAGCCAATCCCGAAAAGATCAAGGCCATATTAGACATGGCCCCGCCCCGGAATGTCAAGGAGGTCCAGAAGCTGACTGGTCGGCTCGCAGCTATCGGCCGGTTCCTCTCGAAGTCTGGGGAAAAGTGCCTCCCCTTCTTCATAGCACTCAGGGGGGCTAAGAGTTTTGAATGGGGTCAACCACAATAGGAATCGTTCGACCAACTAAAGGCCTACTTGGTGAACCCCCCTCTGCTCAGCAAACCGGTCCCGGGTGAGACTCTCTTCATCTACTTGGCTGCTTCCGAGCAGACCCTAAGTGCTGTCTTGGTGAGAGAGGAGGACCGGACCCAAAGGCCCATCTACTACGTGAACAAGGTGCTTCGGGACGCCAAGCTCCGCTATCCGAAGATATAGAAGATGGCCTACGCCCTGGTCATGGCAGCGAGGAAGCTTCGGCCGTACTTTCAATCCCACTCGGTCGTCGTCCTCACCGACCAGCCCCTAAAACAGATCCTCCACAAGCCTGAGAACTCGGGCCGACTAATGAAGTGGTCCATAGAGCTGAGCCAGCATGACATCTCTTACCAGCCTCGGACGACAATTAAAGCACAGGCCCTCGCCGACTTCATCGTAGAGTCCACCATCCCTGAGGTCAGCCACGTCCCGGGTGGACCCCCCATTTGGATGGTCTTCGTGGACGGCTCCTCCTGTAACGAAGGAAGCGCCGCAGGTATCATCCTGAACGGTCCTGACGACTTCGTCCTCCAGTACGCGATTCGTATGAACTTCAGGGCCTCGAATAATGAGGCGGAGTACGAAGCGCTCATCGCAGGTCTCGGGCTCGCACGAATTGCCGGGGCACAGCCCCTCTGGATCCACAGCGACTCCCAGCTTATAGTGAACCAAGTCTTGGGCGAGTACGAGGCCCGAGACGAGGGGATGGCGAAGTACCTCGCTAAGGTCCGGGCTCTCATGAGTCGGTTCGAAGAGGCGCTCATTCAACGAGTTCCTCGTGAGGAGAATTCGCAGGCCGATGCCTTCTCCAAGTTGGCCTCATCCTCCTTACAAGGTCTTGAACAGACCGTACAGATCGAAGTCCTCTCTAGGCCGAGCATAGAAGACAAAACACCCGGCTCGGCGGAGTCGTTGCCAGTCATGCTGCAGGATAATTGGATGAAGCCGTTGGTGGAATTCTTGAGGGACGGGGTCCTGCCCGAAGACCCCAAAGAAGCACGCCGAGTCAGAACCCGAGCCGAGCGGTATGTCTTGATAGAGGGCATCCTGTACAAACGTTCCTTCTCTCAATTTGACGGCCGACCATACCTGAGGTGCCTCTCTCCAGAACAGGCCGATTATGCCCTACAAGAGCTCCACGAGGGCATCGGCAAGGCACACTCAGGATCCAGGTCCTTAGCTCGGAAAGCCTTGAATTATGGGTACTTCTGGCCGACCCTCCTTCAAGACGCCGAGCGACACGTTCGGCAGTGCAACTCTTGCCAGAGACACTCCAGTATTCGTCGCCTCCCTCAAGCCAACCTCGCCTCCCTATCAAGTCCTATCCCCTTCGCAATGTGGGGGATGGATTTACTAGGGCCTTTCCCTCCGGCTCCGGGTCAATTCAAGTTCTTGGTCGTAGCCATCGACTACTTCTCGAAGTGGGTCGAAGCCGAGCCCCTCGCCACGATAACCGAGAACAAGGTGGTACAATTCTTCTGGAAGAACATCATCTGCAGGTTCGGCGTCCCCCGTGTCCTCGTGACGGACAACGGGACTCAGTTCACCGGCGCAGCGTTCCGAGCTCTGTGCGACGACCTTGCCATCCAGCAGCGCTTCTCGTCCGTTTCCCACCCTCAGTCGAACGGACAGGCAGAAAACGCTAATCGGCAAATCCTCGCAGGCATCAAGAAAAGGTTAGACAAAAGTTCCAAAGGCCTATGGGTCGACCAACTCCCCAACGTCCTATGGAACTACTGCACGAGCAAGCGGACCCCCACAGGAGAGTCCCCTTTCAACCTCACCTATGGGTTCGAGGCCGTGATACCCCTCGAGGTCGGAATACCTTCCCCTCGGTAGCCTACGACGAGGAACAGAACGCCAGGGACCTCAGGGCAGACTTAGATCTGATAGACGAGCTGAGGGAAAGAGCGTCGATTCGGCAGCAGAATTACCGAAGAAGGGTTGAACTGGCGTACAACAAGAAGGTCCGACCCACCAACCTTAAGCAAGGGGATTTAGTCTTGAGAAAATTGGCCATATCCTTCCCCAATCAGAAGAGCAAGCTGGCTCCGAACTGGGAAGGGCCGTACAGGATCACGAGGGTAGTTCGGCCCGGAGCATATCGTCTTGAAGACCTAGAGGGCAGAGAGCTTCCGAGGACCTGGAATGCCGACCACCTCCTAAAATACCAAGAAAGCGCTCCGGCGCCGCTCTAAGTATCATAGGATATCGAGCCATTCCTCTCCTCTAACTTGTAACCTATTTTCATAAATTGTACCATGTAAAACGGTTCGCCGTCGATTATCAATGAAGAATGCATTTTCATGCTTACAAATTCGTTTACGTATCTCCTCCCCTATTCAATATTTTTTATTTTTCAACCAATGGTTCGGAGTCCATGTCCGGTCCGACTTTACCTCCCCGGCTTGTCCCCGGACGAGCCAGAGGTAGATCGTCATTCGGAACTGCTCCTGCAACCGTTGAACTTACCGATGGTTCGGAGTCCAACACTCGGCTCGACTTTACCTCCTCGGCTCGTCCCCGGACGAGCCAGAGGTAGATCGCCGTTCGGAATTGCTCCCACAACCGTTGAACTACACCGATGGTTCAGAGTCCAACACTCGGCTCGACTTTACCTCCTCGGCTCGTCCCCGGACGAGCCAGAGGTAGATCGCCGTTCGGAATTGCTCCCACAACCGTTGAACTACACCGATGGTTTGGAGTCCAACACTCGGCTCGACTTTACCTCCTCGGCTCGTCCCCGGACGAGCTAGAGGTAGATCGCCGTTCGGAATTGCTCCCACAACCGTTGAACTACACCGACGGTTCGGAGTCCAACACTCAGCTCGACTTTACCTCCTCGGCTCGTCCCCGGACGAGCCAGAGGTAGAACGCCGTTCGGAATTGCTCCCACAACCGTCGAACTACACCGATGGTCCGGAGTCCAACACACCGAAGCTACGTCCGGCCACATAATCCGAACAATCTTGCCTAGCAGCCGAAGCCCGAGACCCCACGCCTTCGGTCGGCTACCGAGCAGGGGCCTTCCCGACCCTGCAAACGGAGAAAACTCACTTTCTCCTCAACTTTCGTGCATGATCTCGATCAGACGGCTCAGATCTTGTCACCGACGCTAAACGACAAGATAGCATTTTCTTGGGGACTGAGCCGCCTCGGGATTCGTGCCGTACCTTGTCAGAGTCGTTAAACGACAAGATACTGTTCTCATAGGAACCGGTTCGGTTCGATACTCTCACCGACGGAACTAACGTGCTCGGCTCGAGGACCTCAGCACGGCCAACACACACACAGGCGAAATAAGTACGCAGAACCACAAAGGAATTTTATTAACGATCTGGGCATAGTACAAAGCAATCTTTCCATGATCTCAAAGTGTTATTAGAAAACAAAAATACAACGCCGACCCACAACACTTGGCGTTCAAACAGAAATATCCTCACTGGTCTGTTCGGTCGCCAGTCCATCCACTTCGGCCAATAGCTCCTCCACCTCTTTCCGAAGCTTCGCCTCCACGGTCTGCAAGTGATGGATCTCATAGACCAAATCGTCTCGCTCGGTTATTATCTTCGACTGATTGTGCCGGATACACTGGACCCGAAGAGCGTTGCTGAAGGCAGACTGCGAGTCTTCATCCTCCCCTATGGGCGTCGCCTCGACGATCCTACCCTCCAGGCATTGGATCTCGGCGTCCCGTTAGCCGAGGACGGACTGGAGGTGGGCCCGCTCGCTCTCAGCCCGGCGCAACTTCAGCTCCACGTCACGAAGCCGCTCTCGGCACTTCAATGATCTGAACTTCGACGCCCTTGAAACCACCTCGGTCTCAGCATCCTCGTTCGAGCTGTTGGAATCCGAGTCATGGACTGCCACCACGAGCTGAAAAGAAGGGAAAACGAATAGCAAAATTTCAATATACTGCCGAAGCCCAACACTTGGAAACTTTCTAAAGAAACTTTCAGATTCGCATTCAGATATAATAGTGTTACAGACGGCCGAACCGACCCTACAATTAGGTTTTACAACAACCAATAAAAATGAAAAACGACGTGATTAGGGCCTCTTCGGAAGGGGAAAGCTTCGGTTTAGGGAAACGCGAGGACGACGAGGCCTGCCCTCCGAGCTCGATCCTAAACCAACGAAGTGCGACCCCCCTTCGCTGCTGGCTCTAACTGCGGCGCCGACCGAGGCTCCGCTCGACGAGACGGCCACATTGCTCTGAGCGTCGGCTGGACTCCGCCTGGTCATAGGCAAGTGTGTCGCAAGTTCGTAAAATGTAATCCCTCTCTCGCTCTCTTCGCGGGTACACGACGTGCTCCGGACGTTGGCTCTCTCGGACAGCGGCTTGAGCGACACGACCTCCTCCACCAGTTCGATGATTCTATCCCTCAAAGCATCGTCCTTTGCCAACTTCTTCAGTTGAGGGAGCCTCGACGAGCCAGAGACGTTGGCGCCATCGGTCGCGAGCCGTCGAAAGTGGGTGACCTCGATCCCCCTATCTATCGTGATCCTTCTGAGCCTATCGACCTCGGCCAACAATCTCTTGTGCTCGGCCGACGCCTTTTCCAGCTCGGAAGTTAGCTTCTCTTCCACCGCCGAGCGCTCTCTCTCCGCTAACTCCACGTGTTGGACCTCGGCCAGAAGCTCGTCATTCTTCCGCTCGGCGGTAGTGAGCTCTCTACGGAGCCTCTTGGCCTCGCCTTCGGGACAAGGGACTTGAGGTTGCTTCCGCAGTTGCCACAACTCGCGACAATACTTCCGCACAGCCGCCTTCGTCTCCTCCAACTTCAAGAGCATGAGAAACCGCCTCTGTCGGCTATCCGAGAGCTCACCCTTCGTTTTGGCCAGCTCCTTACGAAGGTGTGCAACCTCCGTAATCGGACCGAACCTTACCTAAAAATCAGAGATAAATCCGAGACCCAACACTTGGAGAATTCTATGCCAAATCAAACACAAAATCCGAGACTCAACACTCGGATAAATTTTGGCCAAACAAACTCTTTTCATTCAAAATCAAGAAGATAGTTTACAAGAGTGGTGGCCAGTCCGCGGTTAGGCTTACAAAAAGAGACAAAACAACGAAAGACTAAAAAGACAACCGAGTCAGGGGTCGACCTTTTTGACGTTCGGGTCCGTCGACCCCCCGGCCTTGTCCTCGCCGTCGCCCCTATCTTCGCCTTCACTCCCGCTCTCCTCCTCGGAGTCGTCCTCCTCCTCACCCTCGGCCTCGGTCTCTCCTGGGCCTTCGATGCCTTCCGTCTCTCCCTCGGGGTCGAGCATCCCGTCGGGAACCTCCTCCCCTTCCATGGGGTCGTAAAAATGGTAGGAGGACGTGTCGAAGCCCGGGTTCCTGGCGGCCACATGGAGCAAGGCTCAACCGTAGGCGTCCTCCATGTTCTGGAGCATGTGTTGCGCGGCCTCCTCCTGCACAGCCTTCTTCACCTTCTTCACCTTCTTCTAGTGTTTGGCCATGTTCCTCTCGGCCCTCTTCCGAGCCCTCTCCGCTTCCGACCGAGCGTTGGCCAGCTCCTCCTTCAGCTCGGCAACCTCCTTCTCCGAGGCCTCAAGTTTGGTCGCCGCGTCCTTCGACAGCTGAATGGCATCGGCCAGCTGCTTCTCCAGCCCAGCCACCTCGGTGCCCCTCTTCGTCGAGAGGAGCTGCTCGGCATCAAGCTGCTTCGCGACCTTGACGCGCTCCACCCTCTCCCGCTCATGTTCCCGTTCCTTGTTCGCGAACTCCTCGAGCAGGAAGTTGAAGTGGCAGAGGGTCTGGAAAGAAAACAAGACATTAGAAGTCGAACCCAAGGACTTGGAAAAATCTCAGAAAAATTTTTATAGGAAGAGCTCGGCCTACTTACCGACATAGTGTTCCGAGCAATCTGCATCGCGGCGTCTCCTGCTAGCCCGGTCTTCAGGGTCGCTCGATCCTTTGGGGTCGGCAGGTGCCTCACCGCCTCCATGCAGATATTGCCATCGCCCAAGAAGCCGTCGACATTCATCACCTACCAGTCGGGGATGAAGATCTGCTTATGACGCTCGGTCAAGATCTTCTCCGCCTCGGCAGTGAGGGGCGGAACTTGGAGGGACAGCAGCTCCTTCACGCCGAATGCACCACTCGACGAACCGGGAGCATCCCCCTCCGGGATCGGTGTCGGCACCCCTGAAGCAGGAGGTTCAGGGACCATGACCTCCCCCTGATCGGAACCAGCCTCCGACACAACAGCCTTCGGCTGGTCGGCGACCTTCGCGACCGAAGGCTTCTTCGAGGCTCGGCCATCCTGAGGCCCCGCCGAAGGCCTCTTCTTCTTCGCCTCCTGCTCCGACCTGTCCTTCGCCATCAGAGCTTTGTAGTCCAGCTTCATCGTCTCTGCACAAGCCGAATGAAAAAACTTAGAAAAATTTTCATGAACTTTAAGCAAAGAGTATAAATACCAGAAGCATACTAGGGTCGATCGGACTGAGACCCCCTCGGAACAAATCCTCCTCGGTAATATCTTTCCAACTCAGCGCTGGTCGGGCGAGGAGCTTCTTGTGGACCTCTGTCTCCTCATCACTCAGAACCGGCTCCTTCTTGGTTCGCTTGGGCAGACCATCCATCGCCCAAACTGTCAGTATCACCCACGGCATAGGGGCTCGGATGATGAAATACTTTTCCTTCCAATGTTTGATCGAGTCCGGATTCTCGATCAACTTCACGCCCGTTCGTGGCGAAAGATAGAACCTTTGTTCGTCCCGCTTTGGCTGACAAGGTCGGTAGAGGCTCCGAAAGAGAAACATACTCGGCTCGGCACCAACCTCTCGGCACCAACCTCTCGGCACCGGAGGATGAATGCCATGACGTGCCTCCATGTGTTCGGCATCAGCTGGGCGGGACTCAAACCGTACCATGTCAAGACGTCAACAACGAACAGGTGGAGGGGAAAGCGGAGTCCGGCAATGAGGGAGTCGACCGGAAAGACACACACATCTGACGAAGACTTCGTATTGGCTCGGAAACCCGGCCCGGGAAGGAGCAGCCCATAGTCGGCAGGGATCCGGAAGCCCTTTCGGATCAGGTGAAGGTTGGCCTCCGAGAGAGACGAGATGGTATGGTCCACCTCGGACAGCTCTCTCGGTTCGTTCTCCTCCACCAACTTGGCCGTCCCTTGGTGTAATATCCCGATCGACTATTAATAATATTATTTTATTAGCGCCCGACTACTTGATTATTTTATTTTTCTTTCACCATTGTGTTATCTATTAGCCATGACAATCTAATAAATAATTAGAGATGGTTGTGTAGCTAAACCTAGGGTTTGATTAGGAATTGTTGTAGTTAAACCTAGGGTTACAAAGACATAAGATTCTTCTAGAACACTCTCTCCTCCACATCACCCTCCACTTCACCAAAGACCCATACCCTCACCATACCTCCACCTCACCACACCCTCCACTAGGTGCAACCGGCCACAAAAAGGGGAGGGGTTTTTGGATAATTGTGTGGGTGCACAATTACAATATCCTCCCTTCTCTCCTCCTATAAATACCCCCTCCCTTCTCCATAATCTCACTTTAGAAATATCAAAGAAAAAAAAGAGAAAGGAAAAGAATGAGTGATCTAACTTGAGAGTTTTATTTTGTAGGTTGGTAGAAGTTCTAGGAGAAAGGAGGATAGTTTAGTTCTTTCATCAAGGAAAGAAAACAAGGTGGGGGTTCTCCTAGGTTTGTGTTTATTTATTTGTTGTTTGTTTGTTTATTGAATGATGGTTTTTGATGTTCTTCTTCTTCTTACCCTCTTGTTTATCTTTCTCTTTTTGATGTGAAATTTTATATGGTATGTTGTAGTATGAATCATCTAAAAGAGTTCTTTGGTTTGTTGTTGTATGATAATGAGTTAACTACTTGGACTAAAAGGATACATGCACATAAACTTTTGCATACAACCATGTAAGGTTGTAGGACTTGAATGGGAAACCATACATAAGGCATATGAATTTGTTTACAACCATGTAAGGTTGTAGGACCTATGTTGAACCTTGGACTAAAAGAGAACACATGTTGATTAAACCCCAAAAAGTGAAGTGTTCTTACTTGTTGTATTATTGTTTAAATTTTTAATCTTAAAGTATGAAAAAGAAACTAGCTAAATCACTAGTGGTAAAATAAATTAATAAAAAGATCTTTCTTTCTAAACACTAGTTGCAAAAGATCAAAAAGATCTCTTTTATGCCCACTAGTAAGAAACCTATGCTAATAAAAGATCTCTTTTTCTTGTAGTAATTTAGTTGTAGATGTTTATGCTAAATTTTAATTGATGCTCATAGTAGTAGTAGTAGATATATATGTTCTAATAAAGTTGTAGTAGTAATAGATATGTATGCTTCAATTAAAATAGCAATAGTAGATGTATGTTTCCATTAAAGTAGTAATAGTAGATGTATCATATCATATTTAGGGATGAGATTCATGCTTTAAATGTTGTAGGATCACTTCTAAAAATATTTAGAAGCCATATTCATGCTTTACATGTTGTAGGATCACTTCTAAAATATTAGAAGCCATATTCATGCTTTACATGTTGTAGGATCACTTCTAAAAATATTTAGAAGCCATATTCATGCTTTACATGTTGTAGGATCACTTCTAAAAATATTTAGAAGCCATATTCATGCTTTAAATGTTGTAGGATCACTTCTAAAAATATTTAGAAGCCATATTCATGCTTTACATGTTGTAGGATCACTTCTAAAAATATTAGAAGCCATATTCATGCTTTACATGTTGTAGGATCACTTCTAAAAATATTTAGAAGCCATATTCATGCTTTACATGTTGTAGGATCACTTCTAAAAATATTTAGAAGCCATATTCATGCTTTACATGTTGTAGGATCACTTCTAAAAATATTTAGAAGCCATATTCATGCTTTACATGTTGTAGGATCACTTCTAAAAATATTTAGAAGCCATATTCATGCTTTACATGTTGTAGGATCACTTCTAAATATATTAGAAGCCATATTCATGCTTTACATGTTGTAGGATCACTTCTAAAAATATTAGAAGCCATATTCATGCTTTACATGTTGTAGGATCACTTCTAAAAATATTTAGAAGCCATATTCATGCTTCAAATGTTGTAGGATCACTTCTAAAAATATTTAGAAGCCATATTCATGCTTTACATGTTGTAGGATCACTTCTAAAAATATTTAGAAGCCATATTCATGCTTCAAATGTTGTAGGATCACTTCTAAAAATATTTAGAAGCCATATTCATGCTTTAAAATGTTGTAGGATACATTCTAAAAATACCTACCATGCTTAGATTAATTTATTGATATTTAGAATGTTGTAGGAGTCATTCTAAAAATATCTATCATGTAGGAATGATATTTGTGTTGAGAATGTTGTAGGATTGATGTAAAATTACTTACCATATTTTAGGGATGATGTAGAAGTATATATGCATGCTTGAGAATGTTGTATGTTCATACTAATTATATGTATGCATGCTTGAGAATGTTGTATGTTCATACTAGTTATATGTATGCATGCTTGGGAATGTTATATGTTCATGCTAATTATATATGTATCCATGCTTGGGATCGCTACAAGTGCATGCTAAAACACATTCACAATCAAGAGTGTTATAAGTTGATGGTTAGGTCATATATACCATGTTTTAGTGGTGGTGGGTTGATGCTTGCAATTGCATACCATGATCTAATTGCCATAGGTTAAGTAAAAAGAAAGAGCCATGTGAAAATTGTAGGAGTAACTACCGTGTTGTAGTTAATGTTAGTATGGAACCATAGCATATGAGCACCCTTCATTCATAGCAATAAGGGTTGAGAAGTGCTAATAGTTGTAGCTTGAGAAAAAGCTAGTTTAGGGTCTTCAAGTACCCTAAGGGTCATCGACCATCAAGACCACATCCTACCCCCTTAGAGTAAAATGGATAGATCTCACCTCGGGCGTCGACGAATCTTAACCAATGTAGGTTGACCATGGGCCGAGAGTGTTGGTAGAATCCGAGTTAGGGGTAGGAATGAGTGAGAAAGATATTATTACCAGAGTCTTGGATTGAGGGACCACGAGTTGGACCATGATTGGAAACTATGCAAGATTGCATAGGAATAATAACCTCATTAGGATAGTGACTTATAAAATCGTTGCTTAACCTTTTGTCCGAAAGAAGGGGAGTTGGTAGTAGGGTGCACCGTACGACCAAACCTTTCTTTAGGGCCGATCTTAGGTGGTGTTATTGGGTTGTACCTTCCCGTCAAAGGGATACGTACGGTGCCGTCTCACAGGTTGAGGACGCGGGTTGCGTATCTCGCTCTGTTAATTCCTGAAATACCGTGGCTGGGGTGCCACAGGATGCATTTGGGCAGTCCTGCGCTTGCGATACCCCAGAGGGTGCCACAGGGTAGGCTTCGTGCTACCCTGCGCTTGCGAAACCCTATGGTTTGATTTTGGAACGATGCCCAATAAACTGGGATCGAGTGAGGTCCGGCATGCCGGGTAGTAGTGGAAAATGGAAACACCATAAGCAGACTGCATAGGGGGACTTGACCCCTTCTGCAACCTCACAGAGTCATGGAGTATTGTCAGGAACAGGTTGTGTACAATTAGAATTCATAACGCGGGTTCAATCCCTATATATGGAGAAACGGCTTGAGATGGGGTCGCATGTAGTATGGACTGCATGTTGCTTTCGGAGACTTGCTGGCATTAGAGTATGAGCATCCTGGTTTAGTTGACATGGCATTAGGATATGAACATCCTGGTTTAGTTGACATGGCATTAGGATATGAACATCCTGGTTTAGTTGACATGGCATTAGGATATGAACATCCTGGTTTAGTTGACATGGCATTAGTATATGAGCATCCCGGTTTAGTTGACATGGCATTAGAATATGAGTATCCTGGCTCAGTTGACAGTGTATTAGTGTTCCAGTTAGTTGACAGTGCATTGGTATTCCAGTTTGATTGACATTTATTAGATTCTAATCACTGCACTCACGAACACTTAAACTACACCGACATACTTCACCCTATTTATATATATTGTTTGTTTTGGAGATCCGCTGCTATATGATCAGCCTTTAAGCGTCAGTGAATACTGACGTCCCCACTTCAATAGGTTGTGGACACAAGATCGCGAACTAGAAGGACTCTAGCCGAGGCATGATCTACAAGTGGAAAAGCAATGATTATCTTTTATTCATGTACACGCTGATGTAACTTATTGTATTAGTAGAAACACTCGGCCTGTAATATTATGTTAATAAAAAGTTTTTAAATTTTCCTGTTTCTGTGTATTGTGACTAATTGAATGAAAAGGTCCTGGCTCGTGTCTCGGTTTCCCAGTATATGGAAAACGGGGCGCTACACTTGGGTTACCTTCTCCAAGACACCCTCGGCGTAGTCCCGAACGCCTCCCACGCTCGACAGAGCAATGGGTTGCCGACCGAACGCCCCTGCAGTTCTCGGCGTCTCGACGATCGTGACCACTGCCTTACCCTTGTGAGATGCCGCCGCGACCTCCTTAGGTGGTTCAGCCACTTCACCCGCTCTGTCCGGCCGAACGACACTCTGATCGGTCGGCTCCATTATCTCCTCTCCTTCACCCCCTCGGCCAACGGTTTGCTCCGAGGCAGGGGGTCTCATCCGTAATCTTAACCATTTTTCTAAAAGAGAAGGGAGAGAGACTGACCTCGAAGTGACAGGTACGGTCGGAAAGTTCACCGGAGACATGGAACGCCTCGCCGCGACGGCTAGCACCACCACCAGGGAGATAAAAACTTCGAAGATGAAAGTAAGAACTGAAGAGAGAGAGTAAAAGTAAATAATGAGACTTGGTTTAAGGGGGGGGGTGAAGATTTATAGTAAAAAGGAACGTCCCTTGGACTTCCAAACGAAAAAGTGCGACTCTTGGGCCGCTCTCGAAACGTCGCGAAGGCCCAACACAACTGTCTTCTTCGCCAAGTCAACTAGCTCGGTATAACGGGACCGGGAGCCGAACCATACGCCATCCGACCACGCTAGCAAAGAGACCGGTCGGCTACCGAGCAAGTACCAATCCGAGCTAGCAAACGGAGAAAACTCCCCTTCTCCTCAAACTTCGCATGAAATCTCAATCAGACGGCCCAGATCTCGCCGAGAACACTAGACGACAAGAAAGACAGAGATGGGAAGAGGCCCGTCATTCCGAAGCTGCTGCAGTCCCTCGGTTCCAGACTAGGGTCATCACCTCTTCTACCATGATCTTCCCCGACCCTGACACCCACGTTGGAGCACTCAGAATCGGGTGAAGATCATGGTGGAAGAACGACCACCCGTCCTACCGAAACAGATCGCCCCCTTCGGATCTGGACTTCGGCGGTTAACCCTTTTGCCGAGATCTCCCCCGACCCTGACACCTTTACCCAGGCCGTCAGAATCGGGAGAAGATCTAGGCGGAAGAACGACCCCCACGTCCTTCCGAAACACACAGTCCCTCGGATCTGGACTCCGGTGGTCTACCCTTCGGCCCAAACCTCCCCTGACCCTGACACCTCCACCCGGGCCATCAGAGCCAGGAGAAGATTTGGGCGGAAGAACGGCCACCAGTCCTTCCGAAGTGAACCTCTCCGTCGGATCTGGACTACGGTCATCACCCCTTCTACCATGATCACCCCCGATCTTGACACCCCCATCGGGCCAGTCAAAATCGGGTGATGATCATGGTGGAAGGGTGACCACCCGTCCTTCCGAAGTAGCTCACCCCTCGGCTCCGGACATGGGTCATCACCTCTTCCACCATGATCTCCCCCGACCCTAACACCCACGTTGGAGCAGTCAGAGTCTGGAGAAGACCATGGTGGAAGAACAACCACCAGCCATTCCGAAGTAACTCATCCCTCGGGTCCGGACTACGGTCGTCACCACTACTGCCTTGTCCTCCCCCGCTCCTGACACCCACTTTGGGGGCATAAGGAACGGGAGAAGAACAAGGCAAAAGAGTGACCACCCGTCCTTCCGAAGTAACTCATCCCTCGGGTCCGGACTACGGTCGTCACCACTTTTGCCTTTTTCTCCCCCGACCCTGACATCCACTTTGGGGCCGTCAGGAACGGGAGAAGAAAAAGGCAAAAGAGCAACCACCCCTTCGGACCTCGAAAGAGAAGGTACCCAAGGCCAATACCTCCGAGGTTTGAAACTCTACATTGCTGCGATTGAAATGACAAAGGGAGTGGGGTACTTATAAGCTCTCCTCCAAGATCTGGCCATTATGACCCTCGGAAGTTGAAACGCCACGCATTAATTGAAGGAATTATCCTTGATGACCTGGGGAAGGTGGAACGCCGCACATACCCCGGGGCACCATTAATGCCCTTGGGAGCAGGATCGTCTCGAGACAGACTGCGCCACGTCGCTCGACCTGCCGAGACCCCCTTTCTTCGGTCGGCTGCCGAGCAAGTGCCTTTCCGAGCTCGCAAACGGAGAAAACTCACTTTCTTCTCAACTTTCGTGCATGATCTCGATCAGACGGCCCAGATCTTGCCGATGACACTAGGCGACAAGATAGTGTTTTCTTGGAAAATGTGCCCGTCTTGAGATGCACGTCGTCATCCGATGGGCCAGATTGCGCCACGTCGCTCGACCTGCCGAGACCCCCTTTCTTTGGTCGGCTGCCGAGCAAGTGCCTTTCCGAGTTCGCAAACGGAGAAAACTCACTTTCTCCTCAACTTTCGCACATGATCTCGATCAGACGGCCCAGATCTTGCCGAGGACACTAGGCGACAAGATAGTGTTTTCTTAAGAAATGTGCCCGTCTTGAGATGCGCGTCGTCATCCAACGGCTCAGATTGTGCCACGTCGCTCGACCTGCCGAGACCCCCTGTCTTCGGTCGGCAGCCGAGCAAGTGCCTTTCCGAGCTCGCAAACGAAGAAAAAAGGCACAGAGCTACTACAACCGTTGGATCTCCCAGAAATTCGTGCTCCTGATGATGAACGGTCCAGATTGTGCCGCGTGCACTAAAAGACAAGATAGCATTTTCTTGGGATTCACACCATCATCCGACGACTCAGATTACGCCACGTCGCTCGGCCTGCCGAGCCCCTATCCCTCCGGTCGGCGGCCGAGCAAGTGACTTTCCGAGCTCGCAAACGGAGAAAAAAGCTTCCGAGCGATAACAGCCAATGGATCTCTCAGAAATTCGTGCTCGTCCATGATCAACGGCTCAGATCAAGCCACGTCATAAATCGGTATTAAAAATCATTTTTTATTTATTTCAATCGTTTTATTTATTTAAAAATTGCGAAAAAATTGCTAAAAATTCGGGAAAATTAACTAAAAATTCTAGAAAATAATTAAAAATTCGGGGGTATATTTTTGAGCCCCTGAACGGACAATTATCGCCTAGAATGCACTGTTAAGGCCCCCGAACGATTAGTAAACACATCGCAAAATTAAATAAATAATCCGAAAAAATAGATAGAAGCCGTCAAATACTAGATATGGCTAGAGAACAGCACATGGCATCAAAAAACTACCTCACTACCCCCTTCGAGATTCAAAATTCTCTATTTGGACTCCGATACAACTCCACTAGCCACCAAAACGGTTAAACTACTCCTCAAAGGCTGATCGTGCTCAGTCTTTAGGAGTGGGGGGCTCGTGATATGGCTAAAAATGGGGTTAAATCGGATCCGTCCAGATTGGGCACGAATCTTGAAGCTCGGGGGTAAAACGGTAATTTCACATACAGGCGGATCCAAAGCGGGTACTGGATCTCCTTCTCACAGATCCAATAACCCACAAACGGGTCCACTCCAATTGGGTACGGGTCCCGACCCGAAGCGAACCCAGACCAACAGGAGACAAATCAGGATCACTGATTTGACCCAGTCAACGAGCCTGATTTGCTCTCACCGGGAATCAGGGGTTAGTTTCCTAAACAAGCTGTGAAGATTTTTCTCCTAGCAGTTACACAGGGAATCAAGCCTCTAATCACTCTCCGGGCGACTATAAATACCTCCCCTCTGCCACTGTGACCAGGTAATCACTCTTTTTCCACCTTAAGCTCTTTCTTTAATCATCACTGGTTACTGACAAGAGCGTCGGAGGGTGCGTCGCCGGAATCAACCCCGGTGTCTCGCACTTCCTTGCAGGTCGCGGCAGGAGCAAGAAGGCTTGGATCAGCTGTTCAGGTTTTCTCGAACTCACAAATCTTATCTGTTTACCCCCACACCGAAATCAGCGGTAACAATACCCAAAACCCAAATATCCATTAATACCCATCCCATGTTTAACTTATGCCCATACCCATTCATAAACCCTATAATTACCCAATACCTTATTAACTAACCTAATACACAGACCTATTAGTATCCCTGCACTCGATACCCATACACCCGTTACCCATATTCAGCCGACTTCAACCCATAAAAAAAAAACCCTAACTCCCCTGCATTTAAACCCTGTGCATGCTCTGTTTCCCTCTCTCCCTTACCTTCAGCCGCAACCCAAAAACCTGTGCTCCCCTCTCATTGCTTGCTCTTTCCGTCGTCGTGCGCCACCTCAGGAGACCCCCGGTGCCCTGCCTCTCCCTTTCTTATCCACCCTTGGTCAACTGCAGTGTAATGCTGCAGTGCCCCCGACTGTGTGTTGTCTCCCCTCCGTTGTAGCCAGTCGCAACCCCCTCTGTCTCTACCGTAGTCATCAGTGACTGCAGCATCCCCTGGTCCTCCTTCCTCCTACATCAGCGACCTTCTCCGTCTCCTCCCTGCACCCCTGTGCAGATGCCAGCCTCTCAACAGCAGCAGCAGCAACCTCCTGACGCTGCCGCTTGCCACCGTTTTGCCGTCTCCCTAGCCACCGTCACTCCACCGCAGAGCGCACCCCCCCCCCCCGGCTGTCCCTGCTTGTGTGGTTAGAGTTTGGTCAGTTTTGATCAAGTGAATTATTGGCCATTGGATCTCATCATCATCATCTTCATCTTTGTTGTGGGTCGTCTGTTTGATTGTAATCATGATCCCTTGATCTTGATCTTGATTGTCTTTTTCTCGTAAGACGTAAGTGAGGGCTAAAAAAAACAAGAAAAAAGAATCAAATCACACCATCTCTGTAATAGGTAAATGCCTGATTCCTGGTCGTCGAATCTACTTTGATCATCATCATCTTGATCATCACCATCGGGGTAATCTTGGCCGTTCGATCGTGATCACCATCAACTTCATCATCACCTTGATCTGGACCGTCCTATCTTGTTGATCTTGATCTTGAACTCATCCGTGCAGATCCGCCCGATCTTTGTTCGATCATCTTGATCTTGATCATCGAGATTCGTGCCCAATCGTGATCGTCTTGTGCATCTTGTTCGTGATTCGTTCATTCATTGTGTTCGTGCCCGGGAATCCGTTCCCATTATTCTCTTTCTCTCCGTTGGATTCTTCATCTCTCAGGTAAGTAACTTGTACTCAATTCCTTTGTATGATACAAGTCATAAATTTCACTTGTAGTGTAGTTGGGTTCTAGAGACAACTCGTGTGTGATGTATGTTGGATGAGTATTGTCTGTATAGTGCTATTGACCATAGTTTCCTCACGACACAAATTTGACATGAAACAACTTAGGTTTGACCGTTCTTGATGTGATTATATTTGTGAGATAATTATGAAGAATTATGTATTTGTTTGGATCCATGTGATAAACTTTTTTGTGGACATGCCATATACCCTATTTCATGATGTTTGGACAATTAGTAGACTCTATATCATGTTTGGTTGTGTTTAGAACGAGTTTCGTATGTTGTATACTGATTTATTGTTAAAAGGAAAATCTATATTTTTGTCGATAATAAGTTTTGATTGGTATTTTAAACCATATTAAGGTCAGTATCTTAACTTCAGTATTAAACATGATTTTTAGAGAAATCCGTCTTCTTTCCAAACTCTCTGACCTTAATTGATTTTGTTTTCGTATGGGTGAGATATGATTGTTTTACTACAGAGGTGTATTATATTTCCAAATTCATTTCATGATGATTTTGATGACTAAACTATTTTAATACTAGTGCTAAACATATTATTTTGAGCTGAAATTTTGGACAGTATATCTATACTTGATTAGGGATTACCCAGAATTTTGGTAGATTTATTTGAAAAGATTTACATACCGTTTCATGCTTTCGAATAAAAACTATACTTGCTGGATTTTGCTCGCTGTTCTGAAAAGAATTGTAGTTTCACACTAATTCCTTTTCCTATATGAAAAATATTTACGAAATATGAAATTTATTTTATTTTGTCTATTTTCATCAACCTTTGGTGGATTTGGATTTCGTTTCACGGTTTGCGAGATATTACAGTTTTCGTACAGCAGTGTTGGGAATTCCAGATTTGCCAAACTATCGTTCCTTGATGTTTTCTGATTTTTGTTGACTGAACTAATCTTGCTGGAAAATTATGAAACTTTATATTCTGATACTATACATATAGGGAAATACCCCAGTTTTTTCCTGGATTTATTTGAGGTGTTTTGATTATGTTTTCCTGACTTTGAATTCAATTTACTGATTTCTGGCTGAACGTATTTTCTAGATTCAAATCAGTTTTGAGTTATGATTTTTCTGAAATATATACTTACTGGATTCGGCCAGGAGTCTATTTTCTAGAACTATCTACAGATCCAGGTTTGCATATTTGTAGCGATGGAAATCTCAGTTTTACTGAAGTATGGTCTTGCTATCCTGAACTAGAAATTTGGTTACTTTATCCTTTTGTGAGTTATCTTGCACCCGTACATGTTTGTCTTGTAACTTGAACTTGTTACATGATCACGCCATGTTATTCTTGAGATATCTTGCGCACATACATGCTTGTTTGACAATAATAATAAATAACCAAGCCGGGGTTTAAGGAAAAGATCGAATAGTGGATAATTGAGAAACGTATACTCGGAAGGGAGCCCGTGTTTCCCATTACTTACCGCCATGTTTCATGATTACATGATTCATGCTTGATATTATTTGTTGCAACGTGTTCACGATTACGTGACTCGTGCGTGATATTATCTGTTGCCACGTGTTCACGATTACGTGACTCGTGCTTGATACTACTTGCTGCCACGTGTTCACGATTATGTGACTCGTGCTTGATACTACTTGCTACCATGTGTTCACGATTACGTGACTCGTGCTTGATACTTATTTACTTCATACTTGTCCCTGGGTACACTGCCCTCTATGGTCCACTATGAAATCTAAAGCGAAACTGTTTGATGTAGCAACCATATAGTAAAAACCGGGATGCATGAAGTGCTACCTAGATATAATAACTGCAAGACTTGAGACATGATACTTGAACATGATACATGCTTACTTGATGCTTGACTACATGATACATGAGACTTGATACATGTTTACATGATACTTGATACTTATTACTTGTTTACATGATCCTTGTTCACCTGACACTTGTTACATGCTACTTGTACTTGTTCACCTTACCATGCTTGTTGTTATGTTTTGCTATTATGCTTATTCCATGTTATTAGTTAGTTTTCCAAGTACTTGTATTCTGCATTACAAGCGGCTCGTAACTTGCATTGATGAGAGTTTGTTTGTTTTTTCCTCTTCCTGCAATTTATTAAATTGCAGATTTTGGAGATCAACTACTAGATAGAATAGGCGAGATGAGATACTAGATGCTGGAGTTTTGCTAACATGTTTTTCCTGCTATTATTATTATTTCTTGTTGCTTATCTTGAACAATTGTATCTTGTACTTGGATTTATTTTGTATTTGGGCAATGTGACCCAGGATATTTGACTTATTCAGATCATGATAATTTGAGAATAATATATTTTGGTTTCAAGTATTCTTGTTGGTATTTTGGTTCATAAGTGCATGTTGATTGACTCTTTTGCTTCCGACTCTGATTATTCTTGTGAAATGTTGTAATGATTCTTGAACAGCTTATGGATGATGAAAATCATTCGCTGGGCTTAGTCACGTATGCGTATTCCGTATTCACTTTTGGAAAGCGGGGCGTGACATTTATATCAAGAAAACTTCTTAAATCAACAAAATCTAAGTTTATTCATTATCTATATAATAAAACACAAAGAAAGCTATCAAGTGGTTCTCCTTCAATCCCCCCAAAAATCAAAGGCCCAGATCTAACCTCACAAAACATATTTTATATAATAAAACACAAAGAAAGCTATCAAGTGGTTCTCCTTCAATCCCCCCAAAAATCAAAGGCCCAGATCTAACCTCACAAAACATATTTTTCCCCCAAAATTTCCCTCCAAAACTCAAATTCAAATCCTCCACCCTAAACAACTCCTATATTTATTTAATTATTTTTTTTCTCTCTCTCTCCCTCTCTCTCTCTCCCTCCCTCCATCTTCTATTCAAAAAAATTAAGAAAATAAAAAAATTTTAAAACTAAAAAAATTAAAAATTTAAAAACTTTTAAAATATTTAAAAAAAACCAAAAAAATCACTTAATATGTTTTTGCTGGACCCCCAAAAGTTTCTCATGTAATATGTTTGCTACTTCAATTAATTTTCTCGATCTCCAAAACTATTTTATATGATCAAAAAAGGTGCACCGTTCCAAAGACCTGCCATAGGCACGTGTCAACGGGCAAACCTAGTACTTATACATTTCTAGAATTGAAATAAGATATAAAATCCACTAAATAACTGAGAATCATATTTTGAAGTCATAGAGTATCACAAAACATCAATTCCGTCAAAAACCGTATATTTTTCACTTTATAAAGTAATAGAAATACAATTTAAATTCTATTATAATCAAAGTATAACTCTCTGTAAAATACTGTAATCTGTAATAAAAAACATCATCTAAAACAGTAGATCAATAATCCAAAATATCGAAGAAACAATCGTTCAAGAAAAGGGGGAAAACTCAACCAAAACAGTCAGCCAAAGTACTGACAGTCGACCATCGAACTCAATTCAAAAGTGGTCGGTCGACCGACATGCAAAAATCCCAAAATCAAACAATTGACAGTTGACCGACACTTCTAGTTCAAAATCCAGGCAATCGACCGACATGTCGAGAAAATCATAGCTTGAATTTCATGCACCTTTTTACTGATACTTCGTTAAATCTTTGTAAAATCACAATTTTGTAAAATAAAATTCCTGAGATGATCAAATACAACTTTTCTAACATACTGGAGTTTATAAAACTAATCAAAATCTCATCTAGATCATAACAGAGCAAATATTCATAAAAACTCTTTAAAATAGTAAAAGTAGTATATATATGTGTGTGTAGGGTGTTTAAGCATCAGTTAAAGTATCAAGATCCTTCAAATAGAAGTAGTATAACTTCAGAATTAATACAATCAAGATTCAATCGAAATTTCTCAAAACATCAATTTTCGAAAACTTCTTCAAAACAGGGTATACATGAAAGTGTGTGTATATATATAAAAGTTCAGACATAGCAGTACCAAAATAAAGATAATTTGACAAAATACAATTCGAAATCCAGATCCGTCAAAAGGGTAGAAAACTAGAAAAATCAAGCTATAGTTTATATTCATAAAGTTTTCATAAAAAACGAATAAAATCAGGTTGAAAACATAATTCTTTACTGAACAGCATGCAGTTTGGAGATATATCGATTGGTTTCATAAGCATGAAATGAGATACAAAAGTCATTAATTAATTCCACAAAAATTAGGGATTGATCCCAATCATGTCTAAACATACTCAGCAAAATATAGAGTTCAAATTCTACTTTTAATATTAGTTTTAAAATAATATTTCATTCAGAAATCACATAGTTCAGAATCTGGAATATACGATATGACTGTTGCAAAACAGCAATAACTCATGCATCGAAAATCAGAATTCAGATCCGTCGAAAGTTCTGGAAACTAGAAAATATAACCTACAAATAATGTTCACAAATTTATTTATTTTAATGATGTTAACAGGGTCGAAATTACTGTACAAAAAATTAATTTCGACTGAAACCCTTTAGTCCCGAAAAATCAAGAAACACTCCAACCCTCAAAACTTCCTCTTTTTGATCCAAGAAACCTTCTTGTAATTTATTAAACACACATACCACTACTTAAAATATTTTACCCATGAATATATGCAATTATAACAATCATTCATCCAGTTTTTCTCATTAAAACCTCATGAACAGATTATATCTTAATACACATAGTGAAGAAGTCATCTTTAATCAATTTTTTGCATTACACAACATACATACTCATTATAACCCATCAAATCGGTAAGCAAGTAACATACCCATGATTTCTATTTGGATCTTTAACATTCTAAATTATCTATATAGAATTTTAATCATCAATAGCATAGTTTTCATAAAAGGATTCAATCTTTGTTCATCCATCCTTCAATAATTCATTATATTATCACAAAATCCCCTAACATGCTTTCTAATAGACAAATCATTATAGACAACATGCATACAATAGCAAGAAATCAAACATATGTCACTCACCTTATTGAAGAACCAACCGAAATAATAAAGAGAACAAGAAAAGTCCTTCCTTTTGCAAAAATCCACGATCCCTGCTTCGAAACTCAAAGAAAACCAATAGTAAAATAATATTTTGTTTTTGCAGAGGAGGGGGATGGCTGCAGTGGCTCTTAATAGGCCAAAATCTGAAGTTTATATGGTTTTACAAGTTATATGGAAACAACTCTTAACAAATTATTACTTTACATATTTACACATTTCTTTAATAAAGTAGTTAAATAAGTTAAATAAATTAAAATAAAACACAATCCTGTTACTACTGAGTTATCCAACCATCAAGCATAGCCCAGAAATTAAAAAATTTCGGATTTGTACTCAAAGTGGTAATTTTGCACAAAAATTCCTCTCATTGTAATATTTGCTAATAAGCCAAATAAGTATCAGAAAAATCAAGAAAATTCATAAATAATACCTACTAATAAATATTAGATTTTCCAAATAAAATTTCTGAATTTTAGTTTCCATGAAAAATATTTACACATGGTCGAACTTAAATTCCATATTTGCAAAAATAATATATATGTTTAAATCTTTAAAAAATAATCACTAAATATAGTATAAATAAAATTTATCTTTAATAATGATCTCGGCCTGTCCAAAAAGCAGAAAAAACAAATTTTCATTATTTGTTTGAGATCCAAATCGGTTTTTTACATAAAAGCCCCTCTCTTTCGAAGCATTTATAAAAATAGTTTCTTTATTCAAAAAAATCCCAAAATTTAGGATATACTTAATTATAAATATGAGAATTTATTCAAAAATTTAAAAGTAGATGTTTGCACAAAAAAAATATTTGCACGTGTTTTGCACGTGTAAAATTAAGAAATTCATAAAATAGTCAAATTAATTTAAATATATTTGAAAAATTAAAATATCATAAAAAATGAGAAAGTTCAATCATTAACCATAAAACTTTAAGAATTCAAAATTTCCTAACTTTGCATGTGTGTTGCACGTGCAAAATTGCAATTTCAAGAAAATAGTCAAAATAGTCAACTTTACCAATTTAATATTATTTAATAATTCAAAATAAATTATTCTATTTTGCGGGGTGTTACACCTCCTTTTCCTCCTTATATATGAACACGTACTTGAGGCTCCTGTGATCTGTGAAAATCTCGTTTCTATCCCTAAGCAGATAATGCCTCAACAACTTCAAAGCAAAAATCACGGCCGCAAGTTCCAGATCATGCGTAGGGTATTTCTTCTCGTGAGGCCTCAACTGCCTGGATGCATAGGCGAAAACTCGGCCTTGTTGCATCAGCACTGCTCCCAGACCTCTACCCGAAGCATCACAATGGATCACAAAACCGCCTGAACTGTCAGGTATAGTCAGTACGGGTGCTGACATCTACCGACCCTTTAATCCACAAAAGCTTCATCACAAGCCCCATCCCAAACAAACTTCTGCTCCTTCTTCATCAAATTGGTCAAGGGTCCAGCTATCTTCGACAAATCCTGAACGAACTTCTGATAATACCCTGCCAATCCAAGAAAGCTTCGCACTTCCGATGCTGACATCGGAATCGGCCAATCCTTGACTGCAGAGATCTTCAACAAATCAACAGAAACACCATCATCTGAGATAACATGACTTAGAAAGGCAACACGGTCCAACCAGAACTCACACTTGCTGAGCTTCCCATGTAGCTGGTTCTCCCTCAAAGTCTAAAAGACCACCCCCAAATGTACATCATGATTTTCTCGGTTCCGAGAATACACCAAGATGTTGTCAATGAATACCACGACAAACTTGTCCAAATATGGCGAGAATACCCTGTTCACCAAACTCATGAACACTACTGGTGCATTGGTAACTTCGAAGGGCATTACCAAGAACTCGTAATGCCCATATCTTGTCCAGAACTCTGTATTCTGAACATCCCTTGACTTCACCTTCACCTGGTGATAACCGAAATAGAGATCTAACTTCGAGAAAAGTGAATCACCCCCTAGTTGGTCAAACAGGTCATCAATCCTTGGCAATGGATACCAATTCTTCACAGTTACATTATTCAACTCTCGATAGTCAATGCAGTGTCGGTGACTGCCATCCTTCTTGTTGACGAACAAAACTAGGGCTCCCCAAGGTGAAACACTTGGCCTAATAAAACCCTTATCCAATAACTCCTAGACATGCACCTTCATTTCTGCCAATTCAACTGGTGCCATGCGGTACGGACTCTTCAAGATAGGTGTCGTACCCAGCTGAACATCAGTACTGAACTCCACATTTTGATCTGGCGGTAATCCGGGTAATTTCTCTGGAAAGACATCGAGGAAGTCCTGTACAACCAAGGGTGCAACATCTCCATCTGTGCACAACAACTCAAGTGTAGCAACTGTCGGGTTCATCGAGCTCTTGACACGTCCAAGCGGTGTCTCACCTGCATGAAACTCGAACTCTTGGTGTCCTGGAGTCCTAAAAGTCACCTTCTTATCTCGGCAATCAATCACGGCATGAGTAACACCTAACCAGTCCATCCCAAGAATAACATCAAAGCCAAAATTGGGGGTCGCATTAAGATCAGCCTTGAAATCCACACCACCTATCAGCAAAGGGCTTTTCTTGCACACCTTAGAACAGACAATGACACCTTCACCTGTGGTGATGTCCCAAGCTGTGGGTATGGCATCACTTTCCAAACGATGCCGGTCAACAAAGCGGAAGGAAACAAAGGAGTGGGTAGCACCGGAGTCAAATAGAACTTGAGCAGGAAGAGAGAAAACTTAGATGACACCTAGGAGATGATCAAGAATAGGAATGAGGTGAAAACATGATACATGCATGAATAATTGTACAAAAGAAAAGGAATAACATGCAGAAATTGAATAAAGAAAATAAATAATACAATTACAGTGATATACCTGCAACCACTCCAACAGCTGTCTCAGCTTCCTCAGCAGTCAGGTTATAGGCCTGACCACGGCCTCTAGTCTGACCTCCCCTCGGGGCCACTCTCCTCTTATTGAAGGCTTGCCTCTGCGGTGAAAGAGGCGGTCTGCCCTGACCTCGAGCCAGTGCTCCCGGCCGAGCTGCACCTCCAATCGGTGCAGAAACCCTGCTCGTGGGACAGTCAAAAATCATGTGATCCCTGCTTCAGAAGCAAGGCATAGCCGATTGGCTACTTTGCAATCCTGCCGCGAATGTCCAACCTTATGACAAAAGTCACAAGTCTGAACGGTCCTCGGGGCAATAGGCAGATACGGCTACGCCATCGCAGGAGGGGTCAGAACTGGCCTCTGAGTAGGTCCTTCAGTAGGCCGAGCTGCAATAGGGTGTTGTACAGTTGGCTGAGCTGTACCCTACCTCCTATGAGTCTGCTCCTGGATCCTGGCTGCATCCAGAACATTTGCATAGGTGCGGTGCTGGTCGGTAGCCAAACGATCTTGAATGTGGAAGCTCAAGCCCATCAAGAACATGCGAGCCATGCCCTCGTCAGTGGCTACCAGGGCAGCACCGAAGCGGCTAAGCTGAGTAAACTCTGCAGCAAACTTGTCCACGGTCCGGTTCCCCCGAGTCATGGTAATGTTTAAATTAATATTGTCACAGGTGAAGTAGGAAACATCAAATGACATTAAATAACATTATCTGTCTAACCTGAGTTAAGGAAACAAACTGTCACTCCATCTCAACCTTGGTAACACTGGGGAAGAACTTCGCCATGAATCTCACCGTGAAAGTAGCCTAAGTGATGGGTCTCTCGAGCCTCTCAGTCCCGACCCGCCACTAGATATGAGCGAGGTCCACCAGCTGGATGCTTATCACATCCACACGATCCACATCGGAGATCCGAGCTGCAATCAACAACTGCTCCATCCGGATAAGCCATTGCTCAGCCTCTTGTGGCGTCTCTGTACCTGAAAGCTTATCCGAGTGCAGCCTCTTGAAGTTAGCCACTGTGCCAGGCCTTGGTGGCAGTTGCCCCGGTGCTGGTCCAGTGGCAGTTCGGTTGGCTGCCTCTAATGTAGCCCTCATCAACTCATTATGTTCTTGCTGAAGGGCCAACAGTTGTTGCATAGTCTAGAGGATAGTAGCTTTATGTAAGTGGAAGAACCTCTGCAAGCCATAGCCTGCGATAATATCAAATATGGTTAGTACCCAGATTATATGTTGGTTATTATATGTGCATGTGAGCAATGTGGTGTGCATATCATTGAGCTAACCTGGCTAGAGCCAAATCAGACTAACATATCAGCCAAACATGACTAACACATTGGCCAAACTGGGCTCTGATACCTCTAAAAAACCCAGTCACGCCCCGCTTCCCAAAATACGGAAATACGAGCGCCTAACAAAGGCCCGGCGAAAGATTTAAGCATCATCCATAAGCTGTACCAGTCTAACTCAACAACATAAATAACAATCACATTCACGCAAGAGCAAATAATCACATAAGCAAAGAATAACTTCAATAATCATAGAAATAATCCATAACATAATAACCAACATCTGGGAAAACAAACTTCGGGTCATAAAGTCCAAAAAAGCAAAGTACAATAACAATAACAATGTTCAAAGGAAATAGCATAAATAGATAATCAATGCAGGCTATTCTTTTGAGCTCCATTCTACAGAATTGTTGCTCACAAAGTTCTTTGGGTATTATTCCTTGATTACCTGCAAACTCGTGATCTAAAATAGAAAAATAATTCCCGTTAGAGAAAGTCACAAACAACAAGTAGTGGAAAACAAAGAACAATAAAAGTATGGTATAGACTGGATCAAAGTCAAGGAACAAAAACAATGGTTGGCGAAAAAGTCAAGGGTCTATATTTAATCATGCAATAATCAGTAGTTACAATTCATGACCAATATCGGTGAAAATATATGGGATCAAGCATGCAATGTCAATCTAGGATTATTATTCATTTTATTAACCTATCTAATGCACGTAATACTGTGTCTCATACCACAGGTTCAGTTAATGCAAACAATGATCGTTTTAGACTGTGATGGTGACCTCTACAGATCATGTACTCGGCACAATAAACAGTATTTAACAATCAGTAAACATTAATTAACAATCAATAACAGTAATCCATGGCTAACAGTTCGTAACAGTAATCAATCAAGCAGTAAGGGACCATTACCGAGTACAGTCTTCGATTGTTCACTACCAAGTCGACACTTAATACCCCGGCTTGTTAATATTTTATTTCATCCTAATGTGAGCATGCCAAAAGATGTCAAGGTTGTGTAATGCAAGGTGTGACTAACTCTACCCATCTCATGCAAGAAAAAATGTGTTTACACTAAATCTATTGAAAGCATACATTCTGGACAGCAAGACGTTGATGTACAAAAGCAAAGAGTCCCGTTGCTACTGGAAAGCAAAACTAGATCGGTCAGAAGTTATAGAAACTAGACTCTTTGCCGGTTCCAACGCATATACACACAATATATTGAAATCAAAGAAACTAGGTGTAAAATCTTATTCTTTACTGATTATATGTTCAGGCTGCAAGTTAAAAGACATGTTCACATATATGTATTGGGTCTGAATATTAATTAATTAATTCCATAAAATTTGGGGTGACTCCTAATCATGTCTAGTTACAACCAGATTAATTTCATATTTTAATTCCACTGTTAACATTCTCTATTCATTAACCATTCATGTTAATATATATATAGTTGCGAATCTGGAATTCTCGACCTAGCAGCACTAAAAGTCTGATATCTAGTAGATTAAGAATCGAAACTCAGATCCATCGAATGTTCTGAAAGTAGACTCACAGAGCTACAATTGTTATTGACAAAGTTCCATTAATTTTCTATAGCAACTGTTTCAAAAGTTTAATGCAAAATGAGGCAGACACCAGGCCAGCAAATAAATAGATATGAATCATCAATTATTTAAACATGAAAAAATTCTATTTCATGCCAATTAAAAAACAAAAGCTCTATTTAATTATCAGCATGCAATTTCAATATTAACAAGGAATGTCATAATCATGGCAATTAATTCACGAAAATCATATTAAATCGGGAACATTCCAATCATCAATCAATTCAATAGATCTAATTGTTTCCATGTATTACATGCATATGCAATGTAAATTAGGGCATGGGTTCGAGTCAATGATAACGAGACGAAAAGAGAATTCACACTTGGTTTCGCCGATGAATCCATGATAACCTCTTGAACAAATATTAACAAATACATATGTGAATATTGGATTATGAACTACTTGCCTGGGATCAACAAAATTCTTGAACGTGAATAATAAAGGGGTTCAAGAAGACTTGCTTTATACGACGATAAATCCGAATGTGAGAATAATGGGATTAGGAGTCCCGACGGCAACACTTGCACACTATGTAGCGCGCGCGAAATAGCCAGCACGCGCAAACAACAAACATGTGCAACAACAGCAAATACAGCAAGAATCACCAACAGCAACCGGCAATAGCAGCAAGCGGTGACGGTGAAGGCAAGGTGAGGAGGGTGCTAGGTTGTGGTGGTGACTGTGGTGAGGGTGGTGTCAAGGATGGAGGTGGCAGTCGAGGTCAGAGGGCGGTGGAGATGGAGACAGGGACGGGGTCGATGATGTGACTATTTGCAAGTGTACAAAATCGTAGCAAGTAGTATAGTTAAGTGAAAAGAGTGTCGAACCCATGAGAACAAATTATTTTATCGAATACCAAAATTGACTAGATCAAATACTATTTGGAAGATCAAAAAGATGATAAAAAATAGAAACTGAATTAAATTAATCTAAATGAAAGAAATAAACTAATTAAAAGGAACGGAATACGAAATTTGGTTGTTTGTTAATAGCAAAACTAATTCTAGGGCTTTCGATTTCACCTAGTTAATCCCACACAATTCATAATTCCATGCAACAACTATTTTACTTTTCCAAGTTTTAGACCAAAATCTCCAAATTATTCAATATATTCTTTCAAGCAATATCAAAAATATTCTCAACTAATTATTTGTCATAGTTCATGAACAAATTACTCATTGAAAATTTATTAAAATCTATGGATTTCTTAATGGTCACATTAAGAGTGGTTTGCTCTTGTAACGGTGTTTAATTTTATTAATTCGAAATCAAAAATTACCAGTTCAGTTTCTCCATGATTTAATAAACCATACAAAAGTTGGCCAAACAATTGTAAGCATTAAGAACAGAAATAAAACACACAACCATGGAAAAATAGAAAAATAATATGGAATTAAAATTGTGTTATCAAAACTAGGCTACATCAAAACCCTAGAAAAATAAAATTAGTTCATAATAAATTTGTAACTAACAAATATGTTCTTTGATTGCATAATAAAAATTAGAATAGAAGAAGAAAAACTCGTATTTGCCGAAGTTGAGGCCTCGAAATCCGCGCTCCTTCTTTTTCTCTTCGCTTTCTTTCTTTTCTTTCTCTGCGTGCCGCACACCAACCAACAGTGCCCCCTTTTAATTTTTTTTTTCTTTTCTTCTGGTCCCCCCGCCACCTACCTCTAACTTATTCCAATTTTTTTCCTTTTCTTTCCTTCTTGGCCTCCTCGTTTTCCGCGCCCCCTTCTTCACACTGAGCCATCAAGCCCCTCCTCTATCTCAGTCCTCTTTTTTTTTTTTTAATTTATTATTTGTGAGGTCAGCCGTCATTCTCTGTTTCTCGTTAAGCATGTTCGTCTCTTTCTCTTGGCTGTTGTATTTATAGGAACACGAAACAGTGTTATTAGGGTTTATTTTTGCATATCACTTTTCCTTTATTTCTTTCATTTTTCTGATTTTCTCTTTATTTCTTTCTTCTTTTTCTTCTCTTTCTCTTTCTTGAAGCACGTGTTGCACACACACAAAAATAAAATCAGAATTTAGAATTTAAAAATAAAAATAAAATTAATTAGTTTAAATTAATTAAACTAACTAATAATTACTTAGCTCAATTAAATCCTTCTAAATTTGTATATTTCATTTTCACCCTCTATTAACAATTACAATTTATATTTTGCTTTCCACATGGCCAAATTGTAAAAATTCAAAATTCAACAAATCAATAAAATTTAATCAATCATTCTCCTTATTTTCTTTGTTAATTTTTACTGAAAATATTCACCTTTTGCATCAAAAAAATCTTATTCCTTCAAAAATAATTAATTAACTGAAATCTATGGAAATAAAATAAATTATTAACAAGATAGACGAATACAAGCAATTTTTATGGGTAAATGAGTAAAAATATTTATATAAAAATTAGACACATCAAATACCCCCAAACTTAAGATTTTGCTTGTCGTCGAGCAAAAAGTAAACTCATAAATCAAGCTCAACTCATCACATTCAAAAAAAATATTCATGCAAGTTTCAAAATTTCAATTTTGTACATAAACAATATCAGGTAAAGGAAAATAAACATACTCATTTTCTCTAGTGCATTTATTCATACATAATTCTCTTTTATTTATATTTGTCATGCAATTAACTCAACTAAATTATGCAACAACTCCATCTGTGATCACCCCTTCTTCTCACTACTACAAACCGAGTAGCAAACTAGTTTTTTTTTTCCCTCTCTTCTCTATGTTTTCACTTGCCTTTTGATGCGAATACAAACATTTGTGATGAATTCACCTGGATACTCAACAAGTCACAAACCTAGAGTGCTTTTGCATACTCATATTTCAAGTTGTCGTTTGATGTAAAAGTAAACATTGGTGATGAATATCCCTAGTTACTAAGTAACTCAAAACATTGAAGTAGATAGAACTTTATTCATTAAATTTTTTAATCATTATTACTCTGTTTACTTAAACTCTGTTTAGCACTAGATTAAAGGGAATAATCACAAGACAAAGCATCACATTTTTCTTTTATGCATAATCACATGACCCATACAATTTTGTAAGGAATTATGTAATTCAATAATTCTAAAATAAATAAGTATACTTAATCCTTCTTTATAAATGATGTGGCTAAAAATGGGGTTAGATCGGAACCGTCCAGATCGGGCGTGAATCTTAAAGCCTAGGGGTAAAATGGTAATTTCACTTGACAAACGGGTCTGAAGTGGGTACTGGGTCTTCTCCCCAAAGACCCAATAACCCACGAACGGATCCATCTCGACTGGGTGCGGGTTCCAACCCGCAGCAAACCCGGTCCAGCATGATAGAATTAGGGTTTCTGATTAATCCTAATCAACGGGTCCTGATTCACATCTGTCCTTTCACTGGGAATTAGGGATTACATTCCTTATCTAGTCATAGGGATTACATTCCTAATCTGATCCCCAAGGTGGGTATAAATACCCCCCATCCACCACCATTAAGAGGTAATCAATCTTTTGCCAATTTACGCTCTCTCATAATCTTTCCTAATAACTCACTTGAGCATCGGAGGGTGCATCACCGGGATCAACCCCGGTGTTTCGCACTTTTTGCAGGTGAACGGCGGGAGTCAACGGTCAAACTCTGGCAGAACAGGTTTCAGGTTTGCTATTCAGTTTTCCTAAGAATCCACAAATACTATCTGTTTGCCCCCACACCAGATTCAGCGGTAACAGATTGGCACCGTCTGTGGGAAACAACAAATAGCAGCCCTTCCTCTTCCCGTTGGTCAGATCTACCCAGCCATGCCTCCCTGAAAACTTAGATCCAGAAGGTCCAACCGTGGACCCACTCCTCAACCACAACAGGAGATCCCTCTCCAAACGGTCCAACCAACGGGACCCTCTCCTCAGCCTAATCAGGCCCCGCAGCAGGACCAACCTCCTCATCAGAATCTTCAACCCCCTCGGGGTCAAGCCGGGCCTCAAAATGCCGACGCGGGGGGCTCTGTCACGCCCCGCTTCCCGAAATACGGAATACGAGTGCATGACGAAATCCAGCGAATGATCTTAACATCACTCATAAGCTGTAGGATAGACTCAGCATCATAACAAGAATATACAAGAGGAATATATATAACCAAGCATGCATGAATAATTTATTAGCAACAGAAACAACTGAAATATAATAAAACATCCAATAGTTTCAAGTCTGGATCAAGTTAAAACTCGGGAACATCAGCCCATTACAAGTTCTTAAATTTGCAAGAAATAATAGTCCAAGAAAATAAATAATGCAGGAAATAAATATTCTAATCAAGTTCTTTCTCCACTTGAAGGCTAGAACCTTTGCTTACCAATTCCAGCGGGTATCTCATCTCCAAAGTCTGCTTAATAAGT
This sequence comes from Hemerocallis citrina, assembly GCA_017893485.1. NCBI lineage: Eukaryota > Viridiplantae > Streptophyta > Magnoliopsida > Asparagales > Asphodelaceae > Hemerocallis > Hemerocallis citrina. Next base: position 101,794,817 of record CM030360.1, read on the forward strand.
ATAAAACGAGAATATATGCCCTTAGTGCAAGTTAGGGCCACAAATAGTAAAAACGAGTACAAGTAATGGGGAATTGGAATCAAGAATGTAACAGAGATATAACAAGTAGTGGAAAGAACCAAGAACTAGCTAACAAGGAGGATAACTCAAGTAAACAGGCTGGATAACAAATACTAGTGGTAAAACTAGTGACAAGTGAACACATAGGGTATCCAACCTCAAGTGACACGCATCTAGTTCAAGTGTCAGGTATCTAGTCTCAAGTCTAGTGTCAAGTTGTCAGGTCTCAAGTATCAAGTTGTCAAGTATCAAGTAACAAGTTATCAAGTATCAAGTAACATGTATCAAGTTCAAGTTTCATGTATCGGGTTTCATGTGTCAAGTTCCAAGTATCAAGTAGTCAAAAATCCTGTAAGCATGTTTCATGTTCAAGTCTTATAGTTATTACTATCCAGGTAGCACTTCATGCATCCATCTTTTACTACATGGTTGCTACAATCAAAACAATTTCGTTTAGACCTAGTAATGGATTTTATAGGGCGGCGTACTCAGGTGTCAAGTATCAAGCAAGCCATGGTTCATGAATCAGAAAATAAATAACAAGTTCACGAAGCAAGTTCGCGAATCCACTAACAAGTTCAAGAACCGCACAATGGGTTTATGAATCAAACAAGTTCATGAGCCAAGTAACTGACTCCATCAATCGATCAAGATACAACAAGTTCATGAACCAAGTAATTGGGAAACACGGGCCCCCTTCCGAGTACACTTACCTATATTGTCCACTCTATAGTCTTCCCCATAACCCCGTCTTGTTACTTTTATTAATTCTTATCAAGCAAGCATGCAAGTGTGCGAAACAAGGTACCAGAAAGTGGTGGGAAACACGTGTTAAAACAGCGAATCACACAGCTAAAGTGTTCAGGCAGAATTTGTGTTTTTGAGTTTATACATGTAAAACAGTGTTGAAATAATGTTAATAAATTCTAAGAAAATTTGGGGATGTCCTATAGGGTGTCCAGCAACTACTTATGAAATTTCATATCCAACGCTTGCTATTTACATAGGTAAATTAATTCGCAAAGTAAATGTGTGCAGCAGTTTTTGCGAATCTGTGCCTACCGACACAGCTGCAGTAAAATTGTAATAACTCCTAGACCGTAACTCCGAATTCAAAAGTTTTGGAGTCTAACGATATCTAGACATCCAGGGCTACATCTTCTATTCAGGTCTCAGGTTCAGATTCTAATGTTAAATGGGTCGAAACAGCAAAAGAAGATTCAGGACAGCAACATGTGGGAATAACTTACTAGTATAGATTTCATGGAAATTTGTTATTTGGCGTCTAAGCTATTGTGTGATATAAATACATGATATTGGTGGTTCAAACAGCAAGTAATAATTATTTTCCAATTCAAATGGTTGCAAGTTCATCAAATACAAAATATACCATGTGTCTACAAATTTAGGGCTCCTTAATCTCATGTGTTCATGTGTTCAAGGGGTAAAAGAGTCCAAGTAATTATGATTTAATACAATGAAATTTTTGTGACTCTTAGAATTATAAAATTTTGGAGGATTGATATTGATCAACAACGATAGTCAAGGAGGAGTCACAATTCTAACTATTTGTAGTATTTTTCAAGGGATGCTTGTACTAGAACAAATAAATTGTACAAGGGATACTTGCCTTAATTGATGACGGTAGATCCGATTGTTGAAGAAAATGGGATCGAAAAATCCCGGGCGAAGTCCCCCAAAAGTAAGTGTGAAGCACGTGCGACGATCCAATAGAAGAGGAAAATCCCGCACACCGGATCGTCCAGAACAGCAAACAGCGCTTTGGGATTCGGCATGACAAAACAGCGAACACCGAACGCAGCGAATCTAAAAGATTCCTCACTGCGGATCTAGGCCAGACACGGAACAGCGAAAGTGGGATCCGCTGTGGACAGACATAGGACAGCGATCATGGGCGCGAATCTTGGCACGATCCTACGGTTGAGTTCTGATCCCGCCCTTTTCCCCTTTCTTCTTCTTCTTCGTTCACTTCTTTGAAACAGAGTGGAGAGGGAGAAGGTGTGACGGCGACGGCACAGCGATGGCTTCGACGGTGACAAGGAGGACGTAGACTGTGGTGCGACGAGCGGCACGTGACGGCAATGAGGACGACGGCGCGCGGCGACTCTGCTATGGTTCGAAACAGAGGTGGAGCGAAGTGTAACGCCCCAAAAATTTTTTTGACTCCAAACTCAATTCTTTCAATTTTTATATTACTTTAAACATAAACTAAGAAAGTTATATTTCAAAGAAAATTTCGGCAGAGTTTCCCCTGTAAATTTTGCCCCGAAACACAAATAGCTTACGAAATTCTGCTCAAAATTCTGTAGCTCACAATACATGCAATCATTTCACAGGCTCCCCAGGCCAAAATGAGCAGAAACACACAGGCAATATAATATAATGCTCTGGGGGCCAAACTCATAACGGATTATCAAATATCAAATAAAAACTATAAATTTCTTTGAAAAACGATGTAAAAATTTAGAAAAATCCTTGTAAAACCTACCACAGAGCCCGGTACTCCACAACGAGATGGGTATGGGTCACAAACATACCATACCACCCCACACTATACTCATTATCATCATATACACGCATATACGTTCAGATTACAATTTAAATCATAAATTCAACTATTCATCATAACTAATTAGTACAAAAATTTTAAAATAAAACTTCACCCTACCATCTGCGCCTCACCTCTGCACTGATGAGAACCTGTAACAGTAAGGAATCTAGGGTAGTCCTCGGACTCCCCTAACCCCCCAAACACTAAGGGATTAGCCATTTCTGGTGTGAGTATAATTTACTAAACTCATAATTCAATTAAATTATAAAAAGAAAACAACTTAAACTTACGAATATCAATATAAGAAATTCAACCTTAAATTCGCACATAAAACGCCATACATACGAATTTATATCAAGGTATTCTGCCAAACTGTATCCATCTGTATAAAACCATAACTTCACTATATGCATCATATTAACATGTAACTGTGTATATATATAAATATATATACATACAACTCCTTTAATTCACACTCAATCATATAGCAACATATTAATTCACACTCCATTACTTTTCATTTTGAACTCTCCAACGCTAATACTCTATCTTTTCACAATTTCCATCACCTCATCATTTCTTTATTTACATTAATAATCACATAAGATCACTACCTCCTTTTCTTCATACTATTCAACCACGTATTTCATTCACCATTTATTTTCATTTATACGCACGACTCATATTCTTTCCTACTTATCTCATAACCTTACTTCACATTCATTCCACTTTAAATCATCTTATTCATTTTCATCGTATATCCTCATATGCTTTCATTTTAATCGCATAACCTTCCCCATGCTTAGTCTCCTAATAACACATTCACCCCACGTATCATCACATTATTAGTCTCCTAATACCACGTTGGTTCATTGTATGACAGCAGGTTCATCCAATTCGAAATATCACACTTAACCATAATTTACAGCACATCACGTAACATATTAACTTTTATTCCCATTAAAATTTACCCTTTACTTTCTTTTCATTCCAATCTCATCATATAGCTTACTTTGACCCTCACCTTACGAATTACTTTACTTTTATTTCCAACTCACAATGCATCGAACATATCAACAACCCACTCATTCTTCCTGAAAATTGTGCCTAGGCAGGTAATTTCCACTATTTCCTCCGAAATAGCAGGCGGGTAGTTCCTAGTCACAATTCCAAGGCATCCCAACTTATAACACAGCATACTTTCTTTAATAACCATTTTCATTACCAATCTCATAATACAGGTATTGATCTTATTGTATTATAACACGTATCACATCATGAACATGTGCATTTCTTCTCATAATATCATATTAATTCATGTCTTATAACACAAAACATAACACCTCAGTGCACATAACAATTTGCTTACATTTCATCACAACATTATCATATCACTTATAACACAAAATACCATTAACTTCACTTTCATTCTTATCACAATATACTCCATATCCCTAAACACAATTTGGATCGCAACATATCACACCCCAAAGCCGATAGCTTGGGTAACAATCACCGCACCCCAAACACACAGTTTGGGTAATATCACATCACATCTCAAGCCGATAGCTTGGTTATTAATTTACTTCAATCACTTATCATCTTCACTTTACTTAATTCTTTATTTCCATTAATCATTACCACTATCATACCAGCTCACCCTACGAATTATGCCAAGGCAGGTAGTTCCCACCATTTCCACAGAAATAGCGGGAAGGTAGTTCCTTGACACAATTCCAAGGTACAACTCATATCAACTGTATATTTTACTTTAATGATCACATACATAATACAATTACTTCCTACTATTCATAAGAACACGTCTCTTTTATTATTTTCATTTAAATTAACCACGTACTACATTTATCACTTCTTTTCATACACTAACCCATAACTCGTTTTCCTTCACATTTACTTCATTCACAACTACTTTCTTTCCCATCCACAATTCACAATTCACTTTCTGTACTTTCACATTTTTATTAACACTTAGTTATTTTATTAGTTTGTCGACCAGTGAGCCACAGTATCCCAACATACTGAAAGCCGACAGCCCTGTAAACACGCGGCCCGATGCTCACACAGAGTCTTACTCGTCCGAGGCTACGTCTTCCTCCTAGCCGAACTAGCGGGGGAACACCACACTCTCTCAGGTCCCACCTGAGGTATCATATCTCTCTCTGGTCTATCCGGAGGTATCTGCTCTCCCAGGTCTATCCTGGGGTATCAACTCTCTCTCAGGTCCCACCTGAGGTATCATATCTCTCTCCGGTCTATCCGGAGGTATCTGCTCTCCTAGGTCTATCCTGGGGTATCAACTCTCTCTCAGGTCCCACCTGAGGTATCATATCTCTCTCCAGTCCCACTGGAGGTATCTGCACTCCCAGGTCCCACCTGGGGTATCATTGAGGAAAACCGGGCCTCAAGCCGATAGCTTGGGCGATAAAAACCACTTACCCCAAACATAGTTTGGGTCCACTATTCCCAAGCCTGTCCCTTGGGCATTAGGAGGTCTAGCCCAAACCCCCAGGATTGCTGTAGGTACTGGTCAACAAAACCATCTGTTATTAGCATTAGTCATTTCATCTTTCTTTATCAACACAAGCATTTCACTTTTGAATCACAAACTAGTCATGTCTTTGACGTTAACCACATGAATTAGTAACACATTTTATTAGCACGTACCATCTTATCTTTTATCTTACCCTATGCATATCCGGTGTCCACAATATTAACCATCCTATCATTATACAACAGTATGCATACACCCTGTCATTCAACATTTAAAAACATCATATCATATTATTGCATAATATTAATGCACCAAAAATATTTATTTATCCATAACATCCCACATTAAGGATACCATATTATTCATTACCTCATTGTATCATATATAGGCATATGCCAAGTTATAACATTACTAAAAGAACTACATTATGTTATTCCATATCATAAGAGTATCAAAACATATAATTCATCTTCTTATAATATCATACTATTGTTCATTAATTCACTTTGAACATAACTATAGTGTAAACATATACCCACTTACTAATTTCATCAATTATCATATCACGAGTCAATACCATGATACATATAAAACACAAACATACACCACATGACTTGTATCATCATGTTATCGCATCGCAATATCACATCATATACACCGTGCGTTCCATCTCATCACATCAGTCATGAGATCACACATCACACATCCCCATACATTCACATACATAAATCTAATCATTACAACCCCGAAGCATATCGATGTTTATCTACAAACAACAACACACTCCCATACATATATATACTAATTTCTTACACCTCATAATTTGCTCCGTATCATACTTATGTACTTTTTTATATTCAATCTACTTCACACGTCACACACCAATCCATATTTTAAAATTTTCATAGCACATTATGCATATAAAATAAAAAGATCATACTGACATAGCATCCCGTGAATACTCGAAGCGCCAGCACGCCGTTCCACCTCAAAATTTGCTAACATATCCTATTATCAAATTTCAACGCAATTAAGGCTCAAATCATCTAAATCAACCACAAGAAATAATAACACTAATCCTAACATCAATCAGGTGTTTGATTGAATGCCTGGGATGCACACGTGCATTGTACGTAATATTCAAATTACTACGGGATTTTATCCCCATGAAATTACCAAAATCACCCTCAAATTATTCTAATGGTTCTACTAAAATTCTACTACTATAAAGGAGATAATTCTCACATATATAATTCTCTTTTACAAACCCAAAACCATAATTTATTAGCAACTTGTAAAATCTCTAAGAAATTGCTAATTTCTCGTCGCTACCCTTCTCAACATCTTCTAATCTCTCTACCATAATACTCTTACTCAAAATAAATTAACCACACTAAATTTTATACAATAATAAAATCTAGGGTTTACCTTTTCGAAATCCTTTCGAAAAACGGACACCGCCACGACGTAGAGGACCCTTCAATTAGTCATCCCCTAGAACTAATTTGAAAATCATGGAGAAATTGGTCGGATTTGGGCGGGGGAAGATCGGCCGAATGGGTTGTGACCGGAGACTTCGATCGGGAAAAAAGAAGAAAAGGGGGAAAAAGGAGGATAGGGGAAAGGGTTTAGGGGTTTTTATTAAAAAAATGTTTATAAAATAAATATTTATAAAGGGTTAATTACAAATAAGCTCTCAGACCTCCAAAGTATTTCAAATAACCCCAACTCTATTCTTTAATAATACCAACAATATAAAAATACACTAAATTTATCGCATAATAATCCTCCAAAATTATAAAATAAAATAAAAATAAACAATATCTCTTCACATAAAATTTCAACTCGTAGCTCCAATATATCAATAATACCAATCTACCACAAATATTCATACCAGTGTCAATATTTAAATAAAATACATCAAAAATAATTTTCACCACTCAAAATATATAAAAACAGACATTTTCAGTATTTTAAAAATTCGAGGTGTTACATGAAGGGAGTGGGTTTGGGGTGTTGGTGATTGATGGTGGTGGTGCTGTGGGGTTGACGAGGCGACGGGGGATGACGAGGCGATGGGGGTTGGGTAATGGCGACTGGTTTGCGAGGTTGAAGGGGACGATGGTTGAAATGGTAATGGCGGAAAGGGATTGGTTCGGAAGTTGGGTGTGGTGAGATGGGTGGTGGTCATGGAGACGAGGATGGAGGAGGCGACGGTGGAGGCAAAGGTGACGGGGTGTTGGGTTTTGTAGGTTCGACGGTAGGGGTGAGTGGGAGGAAGAGGAGTTGTTCTGGGTTTGTTTGTTTTGGTTGGTTTCATTTTGTTTTGGTTGGGGGAAAACACAGAGGGAGAGATGGATTAACGGGGGGGGGGGGGGGGGGGGGGGGGGGGGAGAGTAATGGTAGGGGTTTTAACAAAATAATAATTAAAGTTGTGGGTAGTTAGAGAAAGTGGGGATGTGGTTACGGGGATGTGGGAAGAGAGGGGAAATTGTATACGGGTGTGTGTATGGGTTTGTGGGTTTGGGTTTAGGGTAGAGTCCAATAGGGGGTGGGCTTGAGTTTGGGCTTTAATGTAGTTGGGCCAAAATACAATAATATAATAACAATTGGAATTAGTGAGCCCACACTATGACAAGGCCCAAATACAATAAATTAGGGGGAAAAAGACATCAATAGAAATACAAGAATAATAACCCGTACAATCGGAAACAGGGATTACAAATCCTACCCACCTTACAAGAAGAATTTTGTCCTCGAAATTCAAATCGGTGGATCGTAGGTACCCCGAGAAAAGAAAGAAAACAAACAACCAAGACAACATACAACTACTCAAAGAGATGAGGGAATTTCTTCTGAATTTCTTCTTCCAATTCCCAAGTCGACTCACCCGGCGAGTGAGGATTCCATGCAACTCGAACTAGCTTTATAACTTTATTCTTCAATACATTCTCACGCCTGTCCAAGATAGTAACCTGCGGAATTTCACATGACAAGTTTGGCTGTACCGACAACTCCGAGTAGTCAATCACATGACTCTCACCCCTGATGTATCTCCTGAGCTGGGAGACATGAAAGATATCATACACTCCAGATAGAGCCGGCGGCAGCGCGAGTCGATAGGCCACCTTACCTACTCTCTCCACAATGTCGAAAGGCCCGATGAATCTGGGGCTCAGCTTGCCTCCACCTCCAAATCGGATAACGCCTCTCCACGGCGATACCTTGAGGAACACTTGGTCTCCTACCTCAAATTCCAATGGTCTCCTGTGGACGTCTGCCCACTTCCTCTGCCTGTCCTGAGCTGCTACAAGGTGCTTCCTAATCTGAGCCACTGCGTCGACTGTCTTGATAACCAAATCTGGCCCCAACAATTTTCTCTCGCCAATGTCGTCCCAGCACACTGGCGACCTACACTTCCAACCATACAATGCCTCGTACGGTGTAGCTTTAAGACTGGCTTGATAGCTGTTGTTGTACGAGAACTCAACTAAGTGTAGGTGATCTTCCCAAGATCCTCCAAACTGAAGCACGCATGACCTCAACATATCCTCCAAGGTCTGAATGGTCCTCTCTGACTGCCCATCTGTCTTAGGATGGAATGCTGTACTGTACTTCAGCTTGCTCCCAAGACTGTTCTACAGGCTTTCCCAAAATTGAGATCGGAACCTGGTATCCCTGTCGGATACGATGCTGACCGGAACCCCATGGAGTCTGACAATCTCCTGCATGTATCTCTCTGCTAGACTCTCAGTAGACTGACCAACTCTGAAGGGGATGAAATGAGCGCTCTTCGTCAGTCTGTCGACAATCACCCAAATGGCGTTATGACCCTTAGGATTCCTTGGCAAGGCGGTCACAAAATCCATGGTGATGTGCTCCCACTTCCACTCCGGAATGGGAAGAGGCTGGAGAAGTCCGGCAGGTCCTCTGATGTTCTGCCTTCACCTGCTGGCAGATCAAGCATTGAGACACAAATCTGGCTACTGCCCTCTTCATGCCATGCCACTAGAAGTGGAGCTTCAAATCCCGATACATCTTGGTACCACCGGAATGAATAGAGTATGCTGACTGGTGGGCCTCCTCGAGCAGTTTCTGCCTGACTTCACCCTTTGGGACACACAGCCTTGCCCCAAAGCGAAGCGATCCATCGGGGTGAATGATCATATCGGTCCTCAAACCTGCCTTAACCTCTGCCCTGAACTTCTGCAACTGCTCATCACCTGCATGAGCTTCCTTGATCTGCTCCACCAAAGAGGACTGCAACTGAAGCATCATGCAACTGCGATCGGTGCTCGGCAAAATCACATTCAGATCTAACCTCCCCAGCTGCTTGATAAGTTCCTTCTGTTGGGTAAAACACATGATGGCTGGTCTCCTGCTCAATGCATCTGGTACCATATTCACCTTACCAGGGTGATACTGCAAATTGATGTCGTAATCTGCCATCAACTCCAACCAGCGTCTCTGCCTCATATGCAGCTCTTTCTGAGTGAAGACATACTTGAGACTCTTGTGGTCAGTAAAAATTTCCACTCGGTCCCCAAGCAAGTAGTGCCTCCACAACTTCAGAGCGTAGATCACTGCTGCCAACTCCAAATCATGAGTAGGGTAGTTCTTCTCGTGCGGCCTCAACTGCCTGGACACATAAGCAACTACCCAACCCTTCTGCATCAGCACTGCACCTAGACCTCTGCCTGAAGCATCGCAGTGAATAACGAAGCCACCTGAACCATCTGGTATAGTTAACACGGGCGCTGAAGTCAACCTTTTCTTCAACTCGGCGAAGGCTTCACTGCAAGCCTCATTCCACTCAAACCTCTAATCTTTCCCCGTCAACTTAGTCAATGGTCCAGCAATCTTCGAGAAGTCCTGCACAAACTTCCTGTAAACCCTGCTAGCAAGAGGAAACTCCTTACCTCAGAAACTGTCTTTGGCAATGGCCAATCCTTCACTGCAGCAATCTTGGACGGATCAACTGAGACTCCCTCGTCCGAGATAATATGTCCCAGGAATGGAACTCGATCAACCCAGAACTCACACTTGCTGAGCTTCCCATAGAGCTTGTTCTCCCTTAGGGTCTGCAAGACTATTCTCAGATGTTCCGCGTGCTCTTCCTGATTCTACGAATACACCAAGATATCGTCTATAAAGACCACCACGAATCTGTCAAGGAACTGGGAGAAGACTCTGTTCATCAAGCTCATAAACACTGCTGGGGCATTCGTGACACCGAAGGGCATCACCAAGAACTCATAATGCCCGTACCTGGTCCTGAATGCAGTCTTCGGCACATCTGCTGCCTTCACTTTCACCTGATGGTACCCCGAGCGAAGATCCAACTTCGAAAACACTGCAGCACTGCCCAACTGATCAAATAGGTCGTCGATCCTGGGTAGTGGATACCAATTTTTCACAGTGACACTGTTCAGTTCTCAGTAATCCATGCACAACCTGCGGCTTCCGTCCTTCTTATTAACGAATAATACAGGAGCTCCCCACGGTGACACACTGGGCCTGATGAAACCCAAATCCAATAGACCCTTGATCTGCACCTTCAACTCTGCAAGCTCGACTGGCGCCATTCTGTACGGGCTCTTCGATATTGGCACTGTACCCGGCGGAACATCAATACCGAACTCCACCTCTCGATCTGGAGGTAACCCGGGCAATTCCTCTGGGAACACATCCAGGAATTCCCGCACTACAAGAGGCGCAGCCTCACAGCCTGTGTGCAATTCCAATGCACAATCTTTCTCATTTGCCACCTCCTTACCACGCCCAAGAGGTGTTTCCCCAGCATGGAATTCAAACTCATCATGCTCTGGAATCCTGAATACAACCTTCTTTACCCGGTAATCGATAACAGCATGCGACTCCCCCAACCATTCCATACCGAGAATCACATCAAACCCTGAATTGCCAATCACTATCAGGTCTGCCTTGAAATCCTTGCCCCTAATAACCAAAGGGCTCTACTTGCACTCCTTGGAGCAAACGATAACACCGCCACCTGTGGTGATGTTCCAAGCTGTCTGCATAACACTGCACTCCAACTGATGCTGATCCACAAAATGAGAGGAAACGAAGGAGTGGGTCGCCCCGGAATCAAATAGAACATGGGCAGGGAAGGAATGGACTAGGATGATACCTATGATGGAGTCAAAATATGGGAAGGGATGAATATGCAGGGTAATAAGGGATAGCAAAAACTGTGTGAAAAGAACTACACAAGGCATGATGCAAGATAAACAATAAAGCATGAAATAGATAACAAACAATAAAATACAATTATACCTGCAACGACTTCCTACGTGGTCTCAGCTTCCTCTGCAGTCAGGTTGAAGGCCTGACCTCTCCTTGGGGCAGCGGTCCTCTGACCGACGATCTGGTGCTGAGGGGGAAGTAGTGGCCTGGCCTGAACCTGAGCTGGCGCACCAGCAGGTGGCGCAGCCCTCCTCTGTGGATAGTCTCGAACGGTGTGATCACCAGCACCACACTCGAAACATCGACGGTTGGCCCGTCGGCAATCCCTGCGCACATGCCCGGGAATCTGACAGAAGTCACAGTAGCCTCCCCTCTGTGGAGCAGCAGTAGGGTAGGGAGCAGCCCTAGCAGGATGGGCTAGAACTGGCCTCCTGATTGGCCCTCCAGTGGGCCTATCAGCGACAGGGTGCGGGGCGGACCGCTGGATGACACGTTTCCTGCCTGCTGGTCTGTTCCTGGCTCCTGGCAGCCTCCAGGATTTCAGCGTAGGAACGAAGTCTCAAAGTAGCCAGGCGATCCTGGATATCGATATCCAATCCCAGTAAGAAGCGATGGCCCTTGTCCTTATCATTAGCCACCATAGACGTGGCAAAGCGGCTCAAACGGGTAAACTCCGTGACATACTCGTCCACGGTCCGATTTCCCTGATTCAAGATAGTGTCTTAGTTAAGCATCGACATATCATAAATTGACAAATGAAATTTTGCATATAAAACACTATCTGTCGAACCTGGGTGAGCGCGACAAACTGTCGCTCCATCTCGTTCCTGATGACATCAGGAAAGAACTTTGTGAGAAAGCTCTCCCTGAAAAGGGCCCAGGCGACGGGGCGTTCAAGCCTCTCCATCTCAGCTCGCCACCAGATGTGGGCGAGATCCACCAGCTGGATGCTTACGACATCCACTCGATCCACATCGGCTATCCTGGCAGCGATCAACAACTGCTCCGTCCAAATGAGCCACTGCTCAGCCTCCAATGGACCTTCAGCACCTGTAAACTTATCGGGATGTAGCCTTATGAAATCAGCTACATTGCCCGGTCTAGGCGGCAACACCCCAGGCGCAGGTGCAAGAGGCTCTCTGTTGGCAGCTCCTAAGGCTGCCTTCATCATCTCAGTATGCTCTCTCTGCATTTGCATCATCTGCTGCATGTGCCGCTCATTTTGTTCTTGCTGCATCTGTAACAGCTGTAAAATGGCGGGCTGGTCTGTCTGATCACCCCCAGACTGGGAGGACGAAGCGTTCCTTCGAGCCATGTCCTGCATAAACCCAAAACAATCAGGATCCAGATCAAGTTGATAATAGAATTTTTCATGCAATTTCATGGCCTGTCAAATGCTGAGTTAACCCTGACAGAGTCAGACCTGTCTAATGTATTAGTTAACTAACACATTAGCCAAACCTGGCTCTGATACCACTAAAAACCATGTCACGCCCCGCTTCCCGAAATACGGAATACGAGTGCGTGACGAAATCTAGCGAATGATCTTAACATCACTCATAAGCTGTAGGATCGACTCAGCATCATAACAAGAATATACAAGAGGAATATATATAACCAAGCATGCATGAATAATTTATTAGCAATGGAAAAACAACTGAAATATAATAAAACATCCAATAGTTTCAAGTCTGGATCAAGTTAAAACTCGGGAACATCAGCCCGTTACAAGTTCTTAAATTTGCAAGAAATAATAGTCCAAGAAAACAAATAATGCAGGAAATAAATATTCTAATCAAGTTCTTTCTCCACTTGAAGGCTAGAACCTTTGCTCACCAATTCCAGCGGGTAGCTCATCTCCAAAGTCTGCTTAATAAGTATGAAAATGAAAAAAAAGGGGGAAACAAGAGAATATGCCCTTAGTGCAAGTTAGGGCCACAAATAGTAAAAACGAGTACAAGTAATGGGGAATTGGAATCAAGAATGTAACAGAGATATAACAAGTAGTGGAAAGAACCAAGAACTAGCTAACAAGGAGGATAACTCAAGTAAACAGGCTGGATAACAAATACTAGTGGTAAAACTAGTGACAAGTGAACACATAGGGTATCCAACCTCAAGTGACACGCATCTAGTTCAAGTGTCAGGTATCTAGTCTCAAGTCTAGTGTCAAGTTGTCAGGTCTCAAGTATCAAGTTGTCAAGTATCAAGTAAGAAGTTATCAAGTATCAAGTAACATGTATCAAGTTCAAGTTTCATGTATCGGGTTTCATGTGTCAAGTTTCAAGTATCAAGTAGTCAAAAATCCTGTAAGCATGTTTCATGTTCAAGTCTTGTAGTTATTACTATCCAGGTAGCACTTCATGCATCCATCTTTTACTACATGGTTGCTACAGTCAAAACAATTTCGTTTAGACCTAGTAATGGATTTTATAGGGCGGCGTACTCAGGTGTCAAGTATCAAGCAAGCCATGGTTCATGAATCAGAAAATAAATAACAAGTTCACGAAGCAAGTTCGCGAATCCACTAACAAGTTCAAGAACCGCACAATGGGTTCATGAATCAAACAAGTTCATGAGCCAAGTAACTGACTCCATGAATCGATCAAGATACAACAAGTTCATGAACCAAGTAATTGGGAAACACAGGCCCCCTTCCGAGTACACTTACCTATATTGTCCACTCTATAGTCTTCCCCATAATCCCGGCTTGTTACTTTTATTAATTCTTATCAAGCAAGCATGCAACTGTGCGAAACAAGGTACGAGAAAGTGGTGGGAGACACGTGTCAAAACAGCGAATCACACAGCTAAAGTGTTCAGGCAGAATTTGTGTTTTTGAGTTTATACATGTAAAACAGTGTTGAAATAATGTTAATTAATTCTAAGAAAATTTGTGGATGTTCTATAGGGTGTCCAGCAACTACGTATAAAATTTCATATCCAACGCTTGCTGTTTACATAGCTAAATTAATTCGCAAAGTAAATGTGTGCAGCAGTTTTTGCGAATCTGTGCCTACCGACACAGCTGCAGTAAAACTGCAATAACTCCTAGACCGTAACTCCGAATTCGAAAGTTTTGGAGTCTAACGACATCTAGACATCCAGGGATACATCTTCTATTCAGGTCTCGGGTTCAGATTCTAATGTTAAATGGGTGGAAACAGCAAAAGAAGATTCAGGACAGCAACTTGTGGGAATAACTTACTAGTATAGATTTCATGAAAATTTGTTATTAGGCGTCTAAGCTATTGTGTGATATAAATACATGATATTGGTGGTTCAAACAGCAAGTAATAATTATTTTCCAAGTCAAATGGTTGCAAGTTCATCAAATACAAAATCTACCATGTGTCTACAAATTTAGGGCTCCTTAATCTCATGTGTTCATGTGTTCAAGGGGTAAAAGAGTCCAAGTAATTATGATTTAATACAATGAAATTTTTGTGACTCTTAGAATTATAAAATTTTGGAGGATTGATATTGATCAACAACGATAGTCAAGGAGGAGTTACAATTCTAACTATTTGTAGTATTTTTCAAGGGATGCTTGTACCAGAACAAATAAATTATACAAGGGATACTTGCCTTAATTGACGACGGTAGATCCGATTGTTGAAGAAAATGGGATCGAAAAATCCCGGGCGAAGTCCCCCAAAAGCACGTGTGAAGCACGTGCGACGATCCAATAGAAGAGAAAATCCCGCACACCGGATCGTCAAGAACAGCAAACAGTGCTTTGGGATTCGGCGCGGCAAAATAGCGAACATCGAACGCAGCGAATCAAAAAGCTTCCTCACAGCGGATCTGGGCCAGACACGAAACTGCGGAAGTGGGATCCGCTGTGGACAAACACAGGACAGCGATCACGGGTGCGAATCTTGGTGCGATCCCGCTCTTTTCCCCTTTCTTCTTCTTCTTCGTACACTTCTTCGAAATAGAGTGCGAGAGGGAGAAGGTGTGACGGTGACGGCACGGCAATGGCTTCGATGGTGACGAGGAGAACGACGACTGTGGTGCGACGAGCGGCGCGCGACGGCAATGAGGACGACGGCGCGCGGCGACTCTGCTATGGTTCGAAACAGAGGTGGAGCGAAGGGAGTGGGTTTGGGGTGTTGGCGATTGATGGTGGCAGTGGTGTGGGGTTGACGAGGAAACGGGGGATGACGAGGCGATGGGGGTTGGGTAATGGCCACTGGTTTGCGAGGTTGAAGGGGACGATGGTTGAAATGGTAATGGCAGAGAGGGATTAGGTCGGGAGTTGGGTGTGGCGAGATGGGTGGTGGTCGTGGAGACGAGGATGGAGGAGGCGACGGTGGAGGCGAAGGTGACGGGGTGTTGGGTTTTGTGGGTTCGACGGTAGGGGTGAGCGGGAGGAAGAGGAGTTGTTCTGGGTTTGTTTGTTTTTGTTGGTTTCGTTTTGTTTTGGTTGGGGGAAAACACAGAGGGAGAGATGGAGTAATGGGGGGGAGGGGGGGGAGAGAGAGAGTAATGGTAGGGGTTTTAATAAAATAATAATTAAAGTTGTGGGTAGTTAGAGAAAGTGGGGATGTGGTAACGGGGATGTGGGAAGAGTGGGGAAATTGTATACGGGTGTGTGTATGGGTTTGTGGGTTTGGGTTTAGGGTAGAGTCCAATAGGGGGTGGGCTTGAGTTTGGGCTTTAATGTAGTTGGGCCAAAATACAATAATATAATAACAATTGGAATTAGTGAGCCCACACTATGACAAGGCCCAAATACAATAAATTAGGGGGAAAAAGACATCAATAGAAATACAAGAATAATAACCCGTACAATCGGAAACAGGGATTATAGGCTCCCGTCCCAATCCTCAGAAACAACCTCTCCAACATGATCACGTCTCCGTGCACAACCCCTCTACTGATTCCATGGCATCTCACAATCCTCGAGCATCCGATGACCTCCGCAACACTCTAGACAATCGGTGCAAAGAAGAGGATCTTCGCCACCGTTTGGATGAAAGGCGGGCCCGAGAGGGAGCCTCCTACCAACACCGTCCAAATGAGAGATCTCCTCATCGCCGAGAATACAGAAGGTCCCCTCGTCGCAGAGGGCGAAGAGAGTCCCCAGGCCACCATAGGAGAAGACCCCATTCTCCTGCTGGTCGGCAACCCCCGAGCAATGATGAGGCACCCATCACCCGTGCCAAGTTCCAGCAATTCCAAGCAACCATCTTACAAGCCCTTAATCTCCGCCCCAACAACAACAATGCTCATAGGGTCCCCACTCCTCCAGTCCGGAGTCCTCACCAACGGTCCCTAACTCCTCCCCTGGCTCCTGGCAACCCCCAGCACATTCCTAGTCCTCGCCACACCAGGAGCTATCGTCGTCGTAGCCCCCGCTCTCCCTCGTATGAAGACGAGTCTAGAGGCTCGTTTGATTACCGTCGAAGGGATGACACTGTCTACCATCGTCTCCATGAAATGGAGAGGTGCTTGGGTAAGCTAGACAGAGAAGAAGAGTTTAGAGGAAGGACCCTCCGCCCAAGTTGACCTCCTTTCTCTCGAACCATCATGGAGGTGCCCGTTCCAATAGGCTTCAAGCTTCCCCAATTCGAGACTCATTCCGGGGAGTCCGACCCCGTCGACCACATCGAAAGCTTTAAGACCCTCATGCTCATCCACCAAGCTTCCGATGCTCTGCTGTGTAAGACCTTCCCCTGCTACCCTCAAGGGTCCGGCCCGGGAATGGTACTCTCGCCTTGCCCCATCTTCGATATTCTCCTTCGAGCAATTCGAGACCCTCTTCGTCACCCACTTTGTGAGTAGCCGCAGAACTGAGAAGACTAGCATTTTGCTACTCTACCTCAACCAGAAGAAGGGTGAGAAGCTGAGAGACTATGTGAAAAGGTTCACCGCGAAAGCTAGGTCTATCGCTTCCCTCGACCAGTCGGTCGCTGAAGCAGCGTTCCAATCGAACGTCCTTAATTCCAGCCTTCACTCCTCCCTTGCCAAGAAACCCCGCAGAACTTCTCCGATCTCCTTCTCCGAAGCGAGAAGTATATTCGGGCCGAGGAAGCGGAGCACCGCCCCAACTTTGAGGGGCCTTCTTCCGGGTCCAAGAGAAAGGGAACAGAAGAAGAAGGAGCCAAGAAGCTCCAAAAGGATAATGGCGGTCAGCGCCACCCTCCCCCCAGATTCGAAAAATTCACTCCTCTTAACGCCAATATTTCCACTATTCTCATGGAAGTAGAGAAGGAAGGGGTGATACCCCCTGCCCCGAAGATGAACACCCCTGACAAGAAAAGGGACAAAGAGAAATGGTGCCGCTATCACCGGGACCATGGCCACGACACCAATGATTGTCGGGCCCTGAAGAACGAGATTGAGGCCTTCATCCAGAGGGGGCAACTGGCCAAATTCGTGAGAAGAGACCAAACCGACCTTCCTCCTCCTCCTCGGAGGGCTAACAAACGTCCTAAACGACGCGATGAGACACCCGAATTCGAAGAGGAGCGTGTCTTACACCTCATTCATGGGGGCCCAATGGGGGGCTCCTCTAACTCCTTTCGAAAGGCTTTCATAAGGGAAGTCAATTCAGTACATGGCATGCCTCCCCCTAAAGGCCTCGGAGTACCCGTCACATTCTCAGATGAAGACCTGGTAGGCGTCCGAACCCCCCATTGTGACGCACTAGTCATTAACCTCCATATGGCAAATTTTAAAGTGGAGAGGATCCTAGTGGACAATGGCAGCTCCGTTAACATCCTCTTCCTCGATGCTTTCAAAGGACTCAAGCTACCCCGGGACAGGCTTAAGCTCGCTGGCTACACGCTCCATGGGTTCACGGGAGTGCCAGTGACTATCGAAGGGGTGATCACCCTCGACGTAACCGCTGGCAAATATCCTACTACCCGAACGGAGCCGATGGACTTTATTATCGTTGATGTCCTCATAGCTTATAATGTCATCCTAGGCCGGCCCGGCCTAGCTGCTCTCGAAGCCGTCCCTTCCGCTTATCACCTCAAGATAAAGTTCCCCACCCGGGCAGGAGTAGGGAAAGTCAGAGGCAGTCAGGAAATGGCCCGCAAATGCTACATGACCTCTACCGGGAGTCCAGTCCTCTCCCTCGAAACTCATGAAATCCCCCAGGACGATGTCCGACTAACGTCCGAGCCAGTGGATGAATTGGAAGAAGTGCTCTTCTCCGAGAAAGATCCGAACCGCAAGTTCTTTATCAGCAAGACCCTCCCCACTGCCCTAAGCTCGGACATAGTCCAATGTATTAGAAAGAACCGTGACCTCTTCACATGGTTGGCTGCCGACATGCCAGGAATCTCCGAAGAACTCCTCGTCCACCACCTGAGTGTTGCACCGGGGTCCAAACCGGTTCAACAGAAGAGGCGCAAATTTGCTCCCGAGCGCCAACAAGCTATAAAAGAAGAGGTGGACAAGCTCCTTAAGGCTCGGTTCATACAAGAGGTCAATTACCCGAATGGCTCTCAAATGTTGTCATGGTAAAGAAGGCCAACGGGAGCTGGAGAATCTGCATCGATTTTACCGACCTGAATAAAGCATGTCCCAAAGATCCATTCCTCTTCCTAGCATCGACACCTTGATTGACGCCACTTCGGGCCATGAGCTTCTCAGCTTCATGGACTCTTTCTTCGGATACAATCAAATCCGCATGTTCCCCCCGGATATCCCGAAGACCTCCTTTATTACCGATCAGGACCTATACTACTACAGGGTGATGCCTTTCGGGTTGAAGAATGCAGGCGCCACCTATCAACGCCTCCTTAACAAGGTCTTCCAAAATCAGATCGGCCGTAACATGGAGGTGTATGTTGATGATATGCTTGTGAAGAGCATTCGTGGGGCCGACCATGTCACCGATCTGCAGGAGGCATTCGATGTGTTAAGAAAACATGATATGAGGCTCAATCCAAACAAGTGTGCGTTCGGAGTCTCGTCGGGAAAATTCCTAGGCTTCATGGTCAGCCAATGAGGGATCGAAGCCAACCCCGAGAAGATCAAAGCAATACTGGATATGGCTCCTCCTAAAAATGTGAAAGAAGTTCAGAAGCTAACTGGGCGCCTCGCAGCTATAGGGCGCTTCCTTTCCAAGTCAGGGGAGAAGTGTCTTCCCTTCTTCAAGGCTCTCAGGGGGGCTAAGGGCTTCGAATGGGGTCAACAACAGCAGGAGTCATTCGATCAGCTTAAAGCCTATCTAGTCAACCCCCCTCTCCTCAGCAAGCCTATCCCCGGAAAAACAATCTACCTCTACTTAGCTGCCTCCGAGCAAACCCTCAGCATTGTCTTGGTGAAGGAAGAAGACAAGGCTCAGAAGCCCATCTATTACGTAAGCAAGGTACTTCGGGATGCCGAGGTTCGTTATCCAAGGCTAGAGAAGATGGCATACGCCTTGGTTATGGCAGCAAGGAAGCTTCGCCCATATTTCCAGTCTCACTCGGTGGTCGTTCTCACCGACCAACTGCTGAAGCAAGTTCTCCACAAGCCGGAGACCTCTGGCCGCCTTATGAAGTGGTCGATCGAGCTGAGCCAGCATGATATATCCTACCAACCACGGACCGCGATCAAGGCTCAGGCCTTAGCTGAATTCATAGTTGAAAGCACCATTCCCATGGTCAGTCAAGCGGCAAACGGGCTTCCTATTTGGACGGTATATATTGATGGATCCTCTTGCACCGAAGGGAGCAGAGCCGGGGTCATTCTGGCAGGCCCCGATGACTTCATCCTCCAATACTCCCTCCGCATCAACTTCAAGGCCTCCAACAATGAAGCGGAATATGAAGCCCTTATAGCCAAACTCGGAATGGCTCACAAGGCAAGGGCACAATGCCTCCGCATATTTAGTGACTCTTAGCTGGTCGTGAATCAAGTATTGGGCGAGTATGAAGCGCGAGATGACCGAATGGCTAAGTATCTAGCCAAGGTCCAAAATCTCATGGCTCTCTTTGAAGAGGAACTTATTCGGCGAATCCCCAGGGAGAAAAATGCCCAAGAAGATGCTCTCTCCAAGTTAGCCTCTTCCTCCCTCCAAGGTCTCGAGCAGACCGTCTTGATTGAAGTGCTCCTGAAGCCGAGCATATAAGAAGAAACTCCCGACTCCATGGAGTCACTGCCTGTTCAACTTCAAGATAATTGGATGAAACCCCCGGTAGAATTCCTAAGGGATGGGCTCCTCCTCGAAGACCCTAAGGAAGCTCGCCGAGTCAGAACCAGAGCGGAGCGGTACACCCTTGTTGAGGGGGTCTTGTACAAATGCTCCTTCACACAAGTTGACGGCAGACCTTATCTTAGGTGCCTCTCCCCCGAACAAGCCACATACGCCTTGCAAGAACTTCACGAAGGCATAGGCGGAGCACATTCAGGTTCCAGATCACTTGCCTGAAAGGTGTTGAATTATGGATACTTCTGGCCTACCCTCCTCCAAGACGCCGAACGACACGTTTGGCAATGCAGCTCTTGTCAAAAGCATTCCAACATTCGTCGCCTACCTCAAGCTCAGCTCATCTCCCTATCAAGTCCGATCCCCTTTGCAATGTGGGGAATGGATTTACTAGGGCCATTTCCCCAGCTCCTGGCCAGCTCAAATTCTTAGTCGTGGCGATCGACTACTTTTCAAAGTGGATAGAGGCTGAGCCCTTGGCTACAATCACCGAGAACAAAGTCCTTCAGTTCTTCTGGAAGAGCGTCATCTGTAGGTTTGGTGTCCCTCGGGTCCTCATAACCGACAAAGGAACACAATTTACAGCGGCCGCATTCCGAGCTCTATGTGAAGACCTCGCCATCCAACAATGCTTCTCCTCCGTCTCCCACCCACAGTCAAATGGTCAAGTAGAAAATGCCAACTGACAAATCCTCTCCGGTATTAAGAAGAGGCTGGATAAGTCCGCTAAAGGCTTATGGGTCGATCAGTTCCCAAACGTACTGTGGAATTACCGCACCACCAAACGGACCCCTACAGGAGAGTCGCCATTTAATCTCACCTATGGGTCAGAAGCTGTGATCCCCTTGGAAGTCGGTGTACCCTCTCCTCGCCTTATAGCCTATGAAGAAGAGCAGAATGCTAGGGAACTTCGAGAGAATCTGGATCTGATTGATGAGCTCCGGGAAAGAGCCTCGATTCGCCAACAAAGCTACCGAAGGAGGATCGAGCTGGCCTACAACAAGAGGGTCCGTCCCACCAACCTCAAAGAAGGGGACTTGGTCCTCAGAAAGTTAGCTATATCATTCCCCAGTCAGAAGAACAAGCTGGCCCCAAATTGGGAAGGACCCTACAAGATCACCAAAGTGGTTCGGCCCGGGACATACCGTCTAGAAGACCTTGAAAGAAGAGAGATTCTTAGGACTTGGAATATCGACCATCTCTTGAAGTACCAAGAGAGCGCATGAACGCCTCTCCGAGTACCGTCAGATGTCGAACCGTTCCTTTCCCTTCACTTGTATTTTACTTTTGCTTCTTTATTTCTCCAATGTAATAACGGCTCGCAACTTAGAAGCAGCCGAGTATTAGCTTTCAATAAAGAACATTTTTCCTCATATCTTACTTGTGAATTGCTTGTATCTCTCTTTTTTACCTTCTCATACTCTAACAACGAGTTCGGAGTCCAACACTTGGCTCGACTCTGCTTCGCAGGTTTGCTTTTAAGCAAGCTAGAAGCGGTTCGCCATTCGGAATTGCTCCCACAACCATTGAAACAAACTCTAACGACGAGTTCGGAGTCCAACACTTAGCTCGACTCTGCTTCACAAGCTCGCTCTTAAGCAAGCTAGAAGCGGTTCGCCATTCGGAATTGCTCCCACAACCGTTGAAACAAACTCTAACGATGAGTTCGGAGTCCAACACTTGGCTCGACTCTGCTTCGCAAGCTTGCTCTTAAGCAAGCTAGAAGCGGTTCGCCATTCGGAATTGCTCCCACAACCGTTGAAACAAACTCTAACGACGAGTTCGGAGTCCAACACTTGGCTCGACTCTGCTTCGCAAGCTCGCTCTTAAGCAAGCTAGAAGTGGTTCGCCATTCAGAATTGCTCCTACAACCGTTGAAACAAACTCTAACGACGAGTTCGGAGTCCAACACTTGGCTCGACTCTGCTTCACAAGCTCGCTCTTAAGTAAGCTAGAAGCAGTTTGCCATTCGGAATTGCTCCCACAACCGTTGAAACAAACTCTAACGACGATTTTGGAGTCCAACACTTGGCTCGACTCTGCTTCGCAAGCTCGCTCTTAAGCAAGTTAGAAGCGGTTTGCCATTCGGAATTGCTCCCACAACCATTGAAACAAACTCTAACACACGAGCATCAAAAAGAAAAACGAACTTTTATTAAAGAGTACAACAAACAAAAACATTCAAGTTACAAAACCAAGCTACTACAACGAGGTGCTACAAAAATTCAAAAGCATAATACAACTCTTTCAATGCTTCTTCGGGACGGGGACGTTTCGGTTTAGAGAAACACGAGGGCGGCACCGCTTAACCTCCGAGCTCGTCTCTACACCAACGAACCGAGACGCCTCTTCGGCGCTGCCTATGACTTGGCCCTGACCGAGGCTCCGCTAGACGAGATGGTCACACCGCTCTGAGCGTCGGCCGGGCTCTGCCAAACGATAGGTGGACGAGTCACGAGCTCATAGAAGGAGATCCCCCTCTCACTCTCCTCGCGGGTACATGAAGTGCTTCGGACGTTAACCCTCAAAGGCTGGGGTTTAAGGCGGATGACTTCCTCCTCGAGTTCGACGATCCTATCCTTAAAAGCATTGTCCTTCACAGATATCTTAAACCGAGGAAGCTTAGCCGAGCCTGCGTCACCAGCACTGTCAGCTATGATGCGGCGAAGGTTGGTCACTTCAATGCTTTTGTCGACCATAACTCTCCTTAATTGCTCGACCTCCGCCATAAGCTCGTCACGCTCGGCCGTCAGTTTCCGCATTGCTGAAGTTAGCTCGTTTAACTCATCCTCCTTCGCCGTGAGCTCTTCCTCGGTTATTTGCAAATGGCGAACCTCCGCCAGCAGCTCGCTTTTCTCCCTCTCGATGCCGAATAGCACCCTCTTGAGCAACTCCACCTCGCCCTCCAGACGAGTTTCGTGGGACCGCTTCCTTAGTTCTTCACAAAGGCGGGCTGCCTCAGAGTCCGAACTGAGTTCGACGATCTGAAAGAACGAATCATATCAACACATAAAGAAACACGACTAAAGACAGTACTCAACACTTGCCGAACTTCATAGAAATTCCGAGCCCAACACTTGGCCAAATTCCACAAAAAAAAAAAGAAGAAAAGAAAAAAAGAAAAAAAAAACTATCCCACACTTGGTCAAAACTCGAGTTCGGACGAAATTTCATTCATGGCAAAAAAGCGGTGACCAATCTGCTATAAGGCATTACAATGAAAGAAAAAGAAAAAAAAATACTACGAAGGCGAGGGGATCAAAGGTCCACCTGGGGCGGCAGCTCAGACACAGGCGCCACGACAGATGGCCCCTCGCCCTCCGTCGCCCCTACTTGAGGGTCGGCCGCCACGGTCTCCGAAATGCCAGGCACCTCGCCACCCCGCTGCTCGCCCTCCTCTTCTCCTTCCTCCTCTTCACCCTCCCCCTCGTCGCCTTCTACCTCGCTGCCGGGCCACAGCCGGTACCCCACCCTCTCGAAGCCAGGGACCCGAGCCTCCACATGGTCGAGCGCTCTCGCGTAAGAAAGCTCCATATTCTTGGCCATGTGGCTCTTCGCCTCGGCTTCAATCTCTTTCCTCGCCTTCTCCACCGCCTCGGCCTGTCCTGCCTTTGCCGCCTCCAAGGCCTTCACTGCTCCTCGTCAGCCTTGGCGACCTCCGCAGCGAGCTGCTCCTTCGCTCGCTCCAGGGCCGCCTCGAGGTCGGCGACCCGAGCCTCCAAGGCCGCCGAGCGGTGCTGTTCTGCGTCGAGCTGATTCACAACCCTCGCCCTTTCCGCCTGATCCTTGTCACAGAGGGCCTTCAACTCCCTCTCCTGGTCGGCGAATTCTTGGATGAGGTGGCCGAAGTGACAGGTGGCCTATAAAAAGTTGAGTTATATCGCAACGAAAGCTGAGCTGTGGACTTAAAAAATTTTCAGAAAGAATCAAGACTTACCGACATAAGCGACCGAGCAATTTCGTAGGTATCGTCGCCAGTCGTCCCCGCCTTCAAGGCGGCTCGGTCCTTTGGGGTCGCAAGATGCTTGACGGCCTGCATGCACATCTGCGAGTTGCCCAAAAAGCCGTCGTGGTTCTTCACCCGCCAGTCGGGGACGAACAGCTTCTTTTGAGCCTCGGTCAAGATCTGCTCGGTCTGAGGCGTCAAGGGCAGAGCCTGCAACACCAAAGCCGCCGAAATAGAAAAGGCCTCACTTTTCGGAGTAGATGGAGCAGGGGTAGAAGGGTCAGGGAGGACGGCCACCGACAGGGACGGTGCCTGAGTTGGCTCGGTGGCTACCAAGGGGGTCTTGGTGGGTCGGCCGGACGTGAGACCAGTGCTCGGCTTCTTCCTTTTCCTGCCATCGGCGACCTTGCTTCGCTCGGTCATCATGCCCAGGAAATTGATCTTTGGCGCCTCTGTTCAGAGCGACAAAAGAAAAAGTTAAAAGAATGTACAAGGCATTTGAAGAAAATAATTTGCAGTGAGATGTCAGGAGCGTACTCGGGTTGATCGGACTAAGGCCCGACCCGTGTAGCATCTCCTCGGTCATCTCTCTCCAGCTCAACATCGGGAGAGCGATTAGTTTGGCCGCCACCTCCTCCTCGGTAGCCGACAATACCGGGTTGACCCTCGCGAACTTCGGCACCTCTGCCTTCCACCGAGTCGGGATGCCCAATGGCAAGGGCCCCTTTAACAGAAAGAACTTCTCCTTCTAATTCTTTATCGAATCTGGATTTTCAATTAACTTAACGCCTTACCGGGGTGACAAGTAATAGCGAGGCTCGAGCTTCGTCATCCGGTTGATTCGATACAAACTCCGGAGGATGACGATGTCCGGCTCGACATCGGCAATACGGCACTGAAGCAAGAAGGCGAGCACGTGGCGCCAAGTATTCGGCATGAACTACATCGGAGCAAG
Organism: Hemerocallis citrina; assembly: GCA_017893485.1. Classification (NCBI taxonomy): domain Eukaryota; kingdom Viridiplantae; phylum Streptophyta; class Magnoliopsida; order Asparagales; family Asphodelaceae; genus Hemerocallis; species Hemerocallis citrina. The sequence goes on from CM030360.1 coordinate 101,820,223, forward strand.
GTAATACCAATGATGGACCTTCATGAAAAAAGGGTAGAGAGGGAAGCGCAGACCAGCGTTTAAGGAGTCGAAGTCGAAGACGCACGTGTCCGGTGACAGATCGGTGTTCGCTCGCATCCCTGGGCCTGGGAGGATCAGCCTATACTCCGGAGGGATGGCAAACCCCTTTCTGATCCGGAGAAGATCCCGCTCGGATAATACCGAAGCAAGATCATCCACCTCGGTGACCTCCCGTGGGGCGTTCTCATCGTAAGTCGCCGAGCGACCAATGATCGCCTTCTCCAGCAAATCGCCGCTGTACTGCCTTGTAGCGCCCCGATTTCCAATACAGGGAAAACTGAGACATGAGCCAAGACCTTTTCTTCAATTAGTCACAATGCACAGAAAAACAGGAGAATTTAAAACTTTTTATTCAACACCCAATGTATTACAAGTCTGAATATTATACAACTGCAATACCTTACAATAGAGTTACAATATTACCTTTACATTCTTGAGTATTACAACCTTCAACATCTTACATCAGAGTACAAGGAATGAAGAACAACACTTGGTAACTCTCACTTGAGTACTTCTCAACTAATAGATAATCAACTCACATATTACAGCGGAACTAAATATGACATTGACTCCTTGCTTTCCTTGCCTTGAGTCCTCCTGAATCTCTCCCTTGTACTTCGGCGATCCAGTACCTATGGAAGTGGGGATGTCAGTATTCACTGACGCTTAAAGGCTGATAACAAAGCAGCGAATCTCCCAAACAACATACAAAACATGGCAATGGTGTTGGTGTAGTTTAAGTATTCGTGAGTGCTATGACTAGACTCTAATGCGGTATTTAACTAGAACTAGGATGCTTCCTATTCTAATGTCAGCGAGTCTCCGAAGCAACATGCAGCCCATACTACATGCGACCCCATCTCAAGCCGTTTCTCCATATATAGGGATTTGAACCCGCGTTATGAATTCTAATTGTACACAACCTGTTCCTGACAGATACAACGTGACTAGTGAGGTTGCAGAAGGGGTCAAGTCCCCCCTATGCAGTCTGCTTATGGTGTCTCCGTTTGCCACTACTACCCGGCATGCCGGACCTCACTCAAAAACAAGACGATCCCAGTGTATCGGACCTCGTTCCAAAATCCAAAATCATAGGGTCTCGCAAGCGCAGGGTAGCGCGAAGCCTAACCTGTGGCACCCCCGGGGTCTCGCAAGCACAGGACTGCACCATGCATCCTGTGACACCCCCAGCCACGGTACTTCAGGAAATAACAGCGCGACATACGCAACTCGTGTTCCCAACTCGTGAGACGCCACTGTACGTATCCCTTTGACGGGAAGGTACAACCCAATATCACCACCTAAGGCCTGCCTCAAGAGACAAGTTGGTCGTAAGGCGCCCCCTACAACCAGCTCCTCTCTTTTCGGCAAGGGTCTAAATAAAATGATCTTTATAAGTCACTACCTTAATGATGTCCCTGACTCGAACAATCCTAGGGATGACAATATTATAAACACAACATGCTAGGCCTTCAATTAGACTTCGCAAGACAACTCTACTAGGCTGCTCAACCTAGACTTACCAGAATTCCTCAGGATCCGGTTCCTGGCCTATCGATCCAAGACCCTGGCAATGCGAACATACATGCATGCCACTACCCTGAACTTGGATTCTGTCTATACTCCGGTCCTCGATCAACCTACCCCGGTTAAGATTCGACGGTACACAAGGAGTGACTCCTCCACAGTTCCTTAGGGGTAAGAAAACATATGTCTTGATGGTCGATAGCCCCTAGGGTGGTAATATCACCCTAGACGAGCACAACGAACTGTGTACTAGCTAACAAGCTATATACGAGTAACAACCACATACGAGCCAATAAGCTACGTATGAAACAATAGCTACCTACGAGCCAGGCGGGCCTCGTAGGAGATAACAAAGTGCATACTAGCCAAATAAGCTGCGTATGAGAACAACGGCTACGCGCGGGCCGGTCGAGCCGCGTACGAGACAACAACCTACATACGAGCCAAATAAACTACGTATGAGACCCACAGCTACATACGGGCCAGTCGAGCCACGTACGAGCACAACCATATGCAAACAACCATATAGGTAATCAACCTAGAAGCAACCAAACGTGCTTACTAGCAAACTTGATCTTCTATTATTAGAAGCAACAGAAGAATCTACTAATAGTCTATGATCGGTATTCTACCAATGAAAAACCGAAGGAGACATAACAACCTTTATCAAACTAACTATTACTAGTGATCTTCTCAATCCTTATTACTCCTACGGATGAGGAATGTCCCCATGATAGGGTCTAATTCTAATTTGAACCTCACACACTAGAACTCACAGTTTCCTTTCAAAACGAACTAGAACAACATAGAACCTACGTTCGTTCAATATTCCACTAGGATGCTACACTATACTCTTCAAGCATGTGTGAGCTCCCTACTAACATTGACTACAACAAGGTAGTTGTCATTACAATTTCAACATGATTCTTTCCTTATTACTTCAACCTATAGCACTTTAAGCATGACATACAATTGCAAGCATCTACCTACGACAATCTAATTATGGTACATAACATAGCCGCCCACCACAATACTCCTAAGTACGAATATGATTTAAGCATGTGCTTATATCAAGCTTAAGCATAAATAATCACTATGGTCTAAACATGAAGTTTACTATAGTCAAGCATAAGTTACAACTCGAGCGTGAATACTTACTACTTAGAGTATATATCTCTACTACCACCTTAAGCATGGATCTTCATTACTTAACATGATTAATCATCACAACCCAAGCATGGATATATAATTAGCATTAACCTACAATATTCCTAAGCATGAATTATAACTCTTACTCATTCTAAGCATGGTAGATTAATTCCTACCTTAATCTAAACATGGCATTTGTTAAACATGAGTATCCGATCTTGAACAATATTTAGGCATGAACATACACTATTTAGGCATAGATATCATCTAAGCATGATCATTTAATAACTTAGCATGAACAATCATTAGCATGGTCATCTACTAACTTAGCATGAACAATCATTAGCATGGTCATCTACTAACTTAACATAAACAATCATTAGCATGGTCATCTACTAACTTAACATAAACAATAATTAGCATGACATCTACTAACTTAGCATGAATAATGATTGAGCATGATCATCTACTAACTTAGCATGAACATATACTTATCTAAGCATGGATATCATCTAAGCATGATCATTTACTAACTTAGCATTAACAATAATTAGCATGACATCTACTAACTTAGCATGAATAATGATTAAGCATGATCATCTACTAACTTAGCATGAACAATCATTAGCATGACATCTACTAACTTAGCATGAATAATGATTAAGCATGATCATCTACTAACTTAGCATGAACAATCATTAGCATGGTCATCTACTAACTTAGCATGAACAATCATTAGCATGGTCATCTACTAACTTAACATAAACAATAATTAGTATGACACCTACTAACTTAGCATGAATAATGATTAAGCATAATCATCTACTAACTTAGCATGAACATATACTTATCTAAGCATGGATATCATCTAAGCATGATCATTTACTAACTTAGCATGAACAATAATTAGCATGACATCTACTAACTTAGCATGAATAATGATTAAGTATGATCATCTACTAACTTAGCATGAACATATACTTATCTAAGCATGGATATCATCTAAGCATGATCATTTACTAACTTAGCATGAACAATAATTAGCATGACATCTACTAACTTAGCATGAATAATGATTAAGCATGATCATCTAAGTGTGGATAAATTAATCTAGCATGGTATACAACTTTCCTACAATCATCTAAGTATAGATAAATTAATCTAACATGGTATACAACTTTCCTACAATCATCTAAGTATAGATAAATTAATCTAACATGGTATACAATTTTCCTACAACCATCTAAGTGTAGATAAATTAATCTAGCATGATATACAACTTTCCTACAATCATCTAAGTGTAGGTAAATTAATGTAGCATGGTATACAACTTTTCTACAATTAATCTAACATGGTATACAACTTTCCTACAACCATCTAAGTGTAGGTAAATTAATCTAGCATGGTATACAACTTTCCTACAACCATCTAAGTGTAGGTAAATTAATCTAGCATGGTATACAACTTTCCTACAACCATCTAAGTATAGATACTTACTTCAATATAAGCATAACCATCCATTTAATGTTCATATGCATCTACTACAATTTAATTAAACACAACATCTACTACAACATAACATTTACTACTTCTACTAAAATCTTTATCTAAACATAAACATCTACTACTAAACTACTTTATTTTAACACATATGCATCTACTACAACTTTTATGAAAACATAAACATTTCTACAATTTTGTGTAGACATCTACTACAACTATTTTATTTGAAACATACACATCTACTACTACTACTTTATTTTAAACATAAAACATCTACTACTAAAATATCTACTAAATCATTATTAGCATCTATTTCTTATTATTACTAGTGATCATAAAAGAGATCTTTTTTTTAATCATTCTACAACTAGTGATTAGATTAGTTTCTTTTTCATAATTAGAATTAACATCTACAAGGGGTTCTTTCTTACTTAAGATTATAAAAGACAATAAACAATAATAAAATAAAGTAAGAACCCTCCGTTTTGGTTCAACCAACCATATGCATTCTTTTTAGTCCAAGTTCAAGTTTATGTTCTACAACCCAAAATGGTTGTATACAAGGTCCATATGCTTTATGTATAAGTCCATATTCAAGTCCTACAACCCAAATGGTTGTATGTACAAGTCCATATGCATATGTTCATTTTAGTCCAATTAGTAAACCCAAATCAACTACTACTACTACAAAGGTTCAATCTTTTATGTCTATTTAGCACTACCATTTGTCTCCATTTCATCTTATGTGATTATCACTTTTAACATCCACAAACATACCAAATAAGAACCACATACAACATCATCACAATAACCACCCCAAAAGAATCAAAGAAAACAAAACAAGGAAGACAAGAAGAAGAAGAAGCCAAAAATCAACAACTCAACAAACAAAAGAACAATTGGAGAACCCCCACCTAATTTTTCTTTGTTGGAAGGACTTGCTTGCTTATACTTCTCCTTCCCCTAAGCTCTTAGACTTCTATGGAACCTACGAGAGAAAAACTCTCAAGTTAGAAAGGGTTCTCTCTTTCTTTTCCTTTCCTTTCTTTTGTCTTTGTTTTTTTTGTAAAAGTGAGACAAGTGGAGAAGGAGGGGGTATTTATAGGAGGAGGGAAAGGGTGGAGAGTAAAAAATTGCACTCAACAATATGCACAAAAACCCCTTGGAATGGTGAGGCCGGCCATGCCTTGTAGGAGGGTAGGGGTGAGGTGGAGGTATGGGCTAGGTGTGAGTTGGAAGCATGGTGAAAAGATAAGGTTTCTAGAAGGGTTTTTACCTTAATCTTCTCATGCATACAAAAACCCTAGTTTAGCCACTAAATAAAACCCTAATCATCCAATTAGATTGTCATGACAAGATTAGTGCCTTGTCCAAGAGTACATACTATACATTTTGTATAATGTACTAATTTGGTACAATACAATGTGTATATATGTGTATGTATGTGTATACCCAAAAATCCTTATATAATCCTCATAAAATAGTTTAATTTGAAAATAATAATAAAATAAGTTTTATTATCAATTTGGAGGATCGCGCTACCAATTTGATGTACTTCGGATGTACACCGACCGATATGCGTGCAGACAATGTTTGTGGACAAACCGGCGAAAATCACCAAAATAATTTGATTTTGGAATTAAAATAAAATAATAATAAAATAATAATTTATACAAGGTAATATCCGTCCGGGATATTACATGCCTCATCCCAACGTGACCGGACAGCACGCCAGGATACCGACCCGACTCGGGGGCTCGCCTCTCAGGCTCCACGATCTCCTCGACTATCGAAGACCGGGCCACTACCCTCTTCTTCTTCTTCTCGGCCGCGGACGACCCTACTACCCCCTTCCCCTTCCTACGGCTCACTACTTCCCTCGCCTCCTCGGCGCTTCTATCTCCCGAGGACGATGCCTCACTCCTCGAGCTCACTCTTGACATCTCGAATAAATAATCAAGGCTAAGAGGACTGACCTTGATGTGACATAACCTTGAAGTGACATTCACGGTCGGAAATAGTTCGCCGGAAATTGCTTGGCCCTCGTGACAGCTAGCGCAACCACCTTGGAACAAAATCGTCGTTAGCAGAGCAAACTTAGAGCGAAAGTAAACACTTGGGAGTAAAAGTGAGAAATGAGCCAAGGGGTGAGAGGGGGGGCAGGGTAAGAACTTATAGCCAAAAAGCGACTGTTGGGCTTTCGAAATGTCTGAGGGCCCACTAAGGGAAGGTAAAATGACAAAACGCAAAGCTGCGATGTTTCAGGGGAAAGGCTTGTCGTTTTGCTTAAACATCAGTCCTTGACGACTCGTGGCCCGCCGAACCACGAGGCATCGAGCCACTAATTGCAGAGGACGATTAGCCGAACCACCGGAGTGCTTAGCCAAGCTACCAAATATCGAACGCTGAGGCACCGAGCCGAGGTGACAAGGTCTCGACCTCCACATATGGAGAAAAATACCGCCGAGCCAGCTTCACCATCGGATCGCCTCAGAACTCGAGTCAAAACATGATGAACGGCTCAAATCACGCCACGCCCAAAAAACGACAAGATAACGTTTTCTCGTGATCTGAACCTCCAACATCGTGATGTGCACCGCGATGAACGTCTCAGATCTCATCAAGTGGTTCGAAGACTCGACCCGAGCTCTTGATTCGCCGGAGCGTTTGTCGAAACCACCGAGCCACCATCCTTCCGAGCCAAGGTGACGAGGTACCGACCTCCACATATGGAGAAAACTACCGTCGAGCCAGCTTCACCATCGGATCGCCTCAGAACTCACGTCAAAGCATGATGAACGGCTCAGATCATGCCATGCCCACAAAACGACAAGATAACATTTTCTCGTGATATGAACCTCCAACATCGTGATGTGCACTGCGATGAACGTCTCAGATCTCATCAAGTGGTTTGAAGACTCGACCCGAGCTCCTGATTCGCCGGAGCGTTCGTCGAAACCACCGAGCCACCATCCTACCGAGCCGAGGTGACGAAGTACCGACCTCCACATATGGAGAAAAATACCGCCGAGCCAGCTTCACCGTCGGATCGCCTCAGAACTCGCGTCAAAAACATGATGAACGGCTCAGATCACGCCACGCCTACAAAACGACAAGATAACGTTTTCTCGTGATCTGAACCTTGTCCTCATGATTCGCGCCGTGATGAACCCTCCAGATTAAGCCACGTGTTCCTCCCGAGCTACCGAACAGCTTGGCTGAGCAACCGAGCTACTGGGTGAGAGGGCGAGCTGTCAAGCCACCAGAGTGCCTCACCGAGCTACCGAGCCGAGGTGACGAGGTACTGACCTCCACATATGGAGAAAAATACCGCTGAGCCAGTTTCACCGTCGGATCGCCTCAAAATTCGCATCAAAACATGATGGACGGCTCAGATCAAGCCACGCCCACAAAACGACAAGATAACGTTTTCTCATGATCTGAACCCCATCCTCGTGATTCGCGCTGTGATGAACGCTCCAGATTAAGCCACGTGTTCCTCCCGAGCTGCCAGCCACCGGAGTGTATAGTCGAGCTACCGAACAGCTTGGCTGAGCAACCGAGCTACTAGGGAGAGGGCGAGCTGCCAGCCACCGGAATGCATAGCCGAGCTACCGAACAGCTTAGCTGAGCAACCGAGCTACTGGGGGAGAGGGCGAGCTGTCAAGCCACCAGTGTGCCTCACCGAGCTACCGAGCCGAAGTGACAAGGTATCGACCCCCACATATGGAGAAAAATTCAGCCGAGCCAGTGTCACCGTCGGATCGTCCCAAAATTCGCGTCAAAACTTGATGGACGGCTCAGATCATGCAACGTCCACAAAACGATAAGATAGCATTTTTTTGGGATTTGCACCATAGTGGACGCTCAAGATCACGCCATGTAGTTCAGTAGATCTCTACGTGCCGGGCCGAAGTGCCGAGGTGCCGACCCACACATACGAAGAAAGTACTCGCTGAGCTACCCAGATCGTCCGAACCTCCAGAAAATCGCGCTCGACGATGATGAAGGGTCCAGATCGCGCCACGTCATAATTCGGTAGTTAAAATTAATTTTTATTTATTAAAATCGTTTTATTATTTAAAAATTGTGAAAAAATGATTAAAAATTTGGAAAAATTCTAAAAAATAATTATAAATTCAGGGAAACATTTTTGGACCCCTGGGTAAGTGATTATTACTTAGAATAGTCGATTAAAACCCCCGAATAAATCGACACTTCGCAAGATTAAATAAATGATCCGAAAAAAATAGATAAAAAGTAAGAAAAATCCCCAAGTGTCCAGAAGAGCTCAAGAACACTCTAGAGCACGCTACTAACTCAGAAATTATTGCAATACTCCGTATAAAGATTCGACACCCCTCATTTGGACTCCGATACAACTCCGCAAGCCATTAAAACAGTAAAACTACTCCTCGAAGGCTGATCAAACTCAGTCTTCGGGAGTGGGGGGCTCGTGATATGGCTAAAAATGGGGTTAAGTCGGAACCGTCAAGATCGGGCGCGAATCTTAAAGCCTAGGGGTAAAATGGTAATTTCACTTGACAAACGGGTCTGAAGTGGGTACTGGGTCTTCTCCCCAAAGACCCAATAACCCACGAACGGATCCATCTCGACTGGGTGCGGGTTCCAACCCGCAGCAAACCCTGTCCAGCATGATAGAATTAGGGTTTCTGATTAATCCTAATCAACGGCCCTGATTTACATCTATCCTTTCACTGGGAATTAGGGATTACATTCCTTATCTGGTCATAGGGATTACATTCCTAATCTGATCTCGAAGTCGGCTATAAATACCCCTCATCCACCACCATTAAGAGGTAATCAATCTTTTGCCAATTTACGCTCTCTCATAATCTTTCTTGATTACTGACTTGAGCGTCGGAGGGTGCGTCGCCGGGATCAACTCTGGTGTGTCGCACTTTTTGTAGGTGAACGGTGGGAGTCAATGGTCAAACTCCGGCGGAACAGGTTTCAGGTTTGCTATTCAGTTTTCCTAAGAATCCACAAATACTATCTGTTTGCCTCCACACCAGATTCAGCGGTAACAATAAAATATTGTCTACCTTAAATTAAAAATATGCAATGCTTCAGCACAATAAAAAAAATACTCGTAAATGTGATGGTCATTCTCATTTAAGTCATTTTTCTTTTTATATAGAAAAAAAAATTCCTCCCCCAAACTTAATCACATTGTCCTCAATGGGAAAGGAAAAAGAAAAACAAAATGAATACAAAAAGTTCAGAATTGCTCCCTTGATTCGTGTTAAAATTCTGGACGCGTGATGTTCATTGTTTCAGTGATATTTGGAGCTGTAAATATCCAAATTGCCTGATTCTTTTTGTTCTGGAAAGCTAAGAAAATTTCCTTCGATCGCTCTTTAAAATATTTTTCCAGATTCAGACTCCATCCTGTCCAAAAATAGCCATCAAAGTAGGTGTAGAAAACAACTCCGTTGGGTACCCCCAAACTTATGCAATCCTATAAAATAAAATATAAAAAAATTAAAATTTAAGTAAACTAAAAGGAAAAGGAAATCTAAATGCAGTAAAAGTAAACATGAGTTGCCTCCCAAGAAGCGCTAAGTTTTAAGTCTTCAGCCAGACATTGTAGTTGAGATGGTTATGTAACGCCTAGATCCAACAACATACAAGCCTCTTTTCCAATAATTCTCTTCATGTGTGGATTAGATTTTTTATGTGCATTCCCCAAACTAGATGGTAGTGGCTCAGATTGTAATGCTCCATCCCAATACTTAGACAATTTTTATTATTTTTAGAGGACAAATTAATAGTTATAGTACAACTGCCCACCACAGGCTGCCTCTCAAAAGGTGTTTAATCAATTAGGTTACTCTTGATCATAGGCAATTTTATTTTTATTAAATTATTCTTTGTCTACTCCCGATATGGGATTACTCAAATCCATCTCATCTCAATTCCCGTGAGCAGATTATGAAAGCCCGTGGGCCCCCACTCATGTGCCATGTCAGCCAAACTAACCAACCAAGGCACAACACACACACTTTTGCTGTCTTCCGAAATCAATCCCGAGGGTCCCACATGGGATGACGTCATCATCCCAAATCTTTAACCAACATCATTATGCTGTTCTACCTTCTCAATGCTGAGTACGGAGGAGCATGCCATCTAGTGCATAATCCTTCTTTCTAGCCGATGTGGAGCAGCAGTACCATGATTCAGCTAATTCCGGGCCCCATTGACCATAACTCCCTCTCAGACCAAAGCTCCCTCTTAGGCATACATCGCACCCACTCGGTGTCGAAAGTCGGCTCTGATACCATTTGTAACGCCCCGCCCCAATACTCGGACAATTTTTATTATATATATATATATACACCTTAGAAATTACAGGGTATTACACAAATTTCAGTCGTTTCTTTCTTGAAGATGGCATCTTTGATATGCCCACCTCTTTGAATTTCAGCTGAGAAAATGGATGAATAGATGGTGCAGCATCCAAATACCTAACATATTCCAAAACATTTTCTTTCTCAGATTCAAGAGTTGCTAATTTTGTAAGACATACTTTGATTGGTAACTCTTCAACTTCAGCCTTATGTTTCTCGCACACAGTTAAATTAGTTTCGCTTACTTGAAAATACGACTGTTCTTCAGTAGGAAACTTTATGGATTTAAAGACATCAAATGTTACTTGATCTTCCTCAACCCTCAAAATAAGTTTTCCTTTTTGGACATCAATCAAAGCTCTTCCCGTAGCTAGAAAGGGTTGCCCAAAAATTAACGGAATTTGTTCATCTTCCTCCATATCAAGCACTACGAAATCAGCTGGAAATATGAACTTGTCTACCTTTACCAAAACATCTTCAATTATTCCTCTTGGATACTTGATAGATCTGTCCGCCAATTGTAAAGAAATTGTAGTAGGTTTTGTTTCTCCAAGATCAAGTTTCCTGAAAACCGAAAAAGGCATAAGATTAATACTTGCTCCTAAATCACATAAAGCTTTATCAAAATAAAAATTTCCAATAGTGCAAGGTATTCTAAAACTCCCTGGATCTTTAAGTTTAGGAGGCAGCTTCTTTTGCAAAATTGCACTACTTTCTTATGTTAGCATCACCATCTCATGCTCTTCCAGCTTCCTCTTGTTTGATAAAATATTCTTAAAAAATTTAGCATATTTATGCATTTGTTTTAAAGCTTCAATAAGATCAATATTAATATGAAATTGCTTTAAAATATTTAAAAATTTTGAAAACTGATTATCAAGCTTGTTCTTTTTAAGTCCTTGTGAAAAAGAAATAGGTGGATCATAAGGTGAATTAAGATAATTGTCAGAATTAAACTCCCCTGAAATTGTTTGGCTTAAAACTCCTTTATCTTTCTTAGAATGGTGATTGGCCACCTACTGCGTTTGTTCCTCCATAATTTGCTTGATCTCACTTTGCTTTTCAACCACATTTTGGTCGGCAGTTTGGGTTTGTGGCTGCTCAATTGTTGTCCCATTTCTAAGTGTTATTACTTTGACATGCTCCTTGGGATTAACCACTGTGTTACTAGGTAATGTTCCTGCCATTCTTTCTGTACGAATATTTGAAATTTGACCAATTTGAGCCTCAAGATTGCAAATTGAAGCTGAAGTTGAAGTTGCAATATTTTGGATCGCCATATCTATCTTTTGCATTAACTGCATGAACATCACCTCAAGTGTCGGCTTCTTTTCTTGTTGTTGAAAATTTTGTTGTGGTCAAGCTCCTCCTTGATTTTTGTTCCAAGAAAAATTAAGGTAGTTTCTCCACCCTGGATTATACATGTTCAGATAAGGATTGTTTTGATGTTTGAAATTTGACACCTAATTTGCTTGATAGGAATCTGGTTGAGCAAATGTATTTTCCACTTGGCAATCCACTCTTGAGTGATTTCCTGCACAATGATCACAAATAATATTAGTTTGAATAGCATTAACATTCATATTACATAATTATTTAGATAAAATATCAATTTGTGCAGTCAATGTGGTCCAGCTCAAAATCTCCAGCCATTTTCTTGGAATTATTCTCTCTGAAGACCATTGGTAATTGCTGAATGCCGTCTCCTCCATAAGTTCATAGGATGCTTTATGAGTTTTTCTCATAAGAGCACTTCCAGCGTTGCATCTACCACAGATCGATTTATAACTCCCAAACCATTATAGAATATTTGAATCTGCAGTCATTTCGGTAGTTCATGATGAGGAAACTTTTTAAATAACCCTTTATACCTCTTCCAAGCATCATATAAAGACTCAGTCTCAAATTGAGTGAATGTGGTAATGTCATTCCTTAGACTCAGTCTCAAATTGAGTGGTAATGTCATTCCTTAGCTTCACAATTTGTGCCGGTGGGAAATACTTAGCTAGAAATTTTTTTGCAAGTCCCTCCCAAGTAGTAATAACACCCGGTGGTAGAAAATTTAGCCAAGCCTTCACCTTATCTCTTAGTGAAGAAGGAAAGAGTCTCAATCGAATTGCATCATCTGATACTCCATTATGCTCGAAAGTGTCACAAATTTCTAGAAAATTTGCAATGTGAACATTAGGATCCTCTTGCGATAGTCCCCCAAATTGAACGGTCTGTTGAATCATTTGAATGATCGCCGATTTAATCTCAAAATTGTTAGCTTGTATAACTGGCCTCTTTATGCTTGATGTTTCTCTATTAAGTGAGGGCACGCATAATCTCTCAAAGCCTTGTTTTCCTCATTGTTTTCCATTGTGAAGCACTTCTATGTCCTGAAATATATCTATTAAAAAAAACTAAAAAAAACTAAAAAGAAAATATAAATAATATAAATAATAAGAAAAATCCAAATTAGTATCAATCTAGAAATTATCAATAACAATAAAAAATAATTAGTCCCCGGTAGCGGCACAAAAAAATTGATGTGATTATTTGCAAGTGTACAAAATCGCAACAAGTAGTATAGTTAAGTGAAAAGAGTGTCGAACCCACAAGGACTAATTATTTTATCGAGTACCAAAATTGACTAGATGAACTACTATTTGGAAGATCGAAAAGATGATAAAAAATAGCAAATAAATTAAATTAATCTAAAAGAAAGAAATAAACTAATTAAAAGGAACGGAATCTGAAATTTGGTTGTTTGTTAATAGAAAAACTAATTTTGGGGCTTTCGATTTCACCTAGTTAATCCAACACAATTCATAATTTCATGTAACAACAATTTTACTTTTCTAAGTTGTAGACCAAAATTTTCAAATTATTCAATATTCTCTCTCACACAATATTAAAATATTCTCAACTAATTATTTGTCATAGTTCATGCACAAATTACTCATTGAAAATTCATTAAGATCTATGGATTCTTAACGGTCACATTAACAACGGTTTGCTTGTGTAACGGAGTTTAATTTTATTAATTCGAAATCAAAAATTACCAATTCGGTCTCTCCATGATTTAATAAATCATACAAAAGTTGGCCAAACAAGCATTATGAAAAAAAAAATACACACAACCACTGGAAATTAGAAACATAATATGGAATTAAAATTGTGTTCTCAAAACTAGGCTACATCAAAGGCCTAGAAAAATAAAATTAGTTCATAATAATTTTGTAACTACCAAGCATGTTTTTTTATTGCATAATAAAAATTAGAATATAAGAAGAAAAACTCGTATTTTCCGAAATTGAGGCCTCGAAATCCGCGCTCCTTCTTTCTCTCTCCTCTTTCTTTCTTTTCTTTCTCTGCGTGCCGCACACCAACCAACAGTGCCCCCTTTTATTTTTTTTTCTTTTCTTTTCTTTTCTTCTGGTTTCGCTGCCACCTACCTCTAACCTATTCCTTTTTTTTCTTTTCTTTCCTTCTTGGCCTCCTCGTTTTTCGGGCCCCCTTCTTCACACCCAGCCACCAAACCCCTCCTCTGTCTCTGTCCAGTTTTTTTTAAATTTATTTTTTGTCAGGCCAGCCGTTGCTCTCCCTCTCTCGTTAAGCGTATTCGTCTCTTTCTCTTAGCTGTTGCATTTATAGGAACACGAACCAGTGTTATTAGGGTTTACTTTTACATATAACCCCACTTTTTTCTTTATTTCTTTTATTTTTCTGATTTGCTCTTTATTTATTTCTTTTTTTTTCTTCTCTTTCTCTTTCTTGAAGCACGTGCTGCACACACAAAAATAAAATTAGAATTTAGGATTTAAAAATAAAAATAAAAATAAATAGTTTAAATTAATTAAACTAACTAATAATCACATTAGCTCAATTAAATCCTTTTAAATTTGTTTATTTCATTTTCACTCTCTATTGACAGTTAAAATTTCTATTTTGCTTTCCACGTGGTCAAATTGTAAAATTTAAAATTCAATAAATCAATAAAAATCAACCAATCATTCTCCTTGTTTTCTTTATTAATTTTTATTGAAAATATTCAATTTTTGCATTAAAAACTCTTATTCCTTCAAAAATAATTAATTAACTGAAATCTATGTAAATAAGATAAATTATTAACAAGATAGATGAATACAAACAATTTTTATGGGTAAATGAGTACAAATATTTATATAAAAATTAGACACATCAGATGACGTGGGGGCGCAGGCGGTGAAGGGTGCAGGTCGAGGAGTATGGGGGGCTGCGGTGGTTGAAGGAGGTTGTCGAGGATGGGGGATAGAGCTCGGGGTACTGGCGTTGGTGGTTGCGGGGGGGTGCGGTGGTGAGAGGAAGGCGACGGGGATGTTGGAGGAGTCGAGGGTGGAGCTTCGATGGATTCGGTAAGCGAGATGAAACACAGCAAGAGGGAGGAAGGGGTTGGCCGAGGATGAAGACAACGATGGCGGAGGAGAGGGAAGACGGGGAGCCAAGGAGGTGATGGAGAGGATGAAGGAGGAGGTAGCATTCGGTGGAGGAGGTGCTGAGGATTAGCGATGAGCGGGGGTTGGGCTACGGGAGAAACAGAAGAAGAAGAAAGGGGATTAGCGGCTGTGTTTAGAAGGTAATTAGGGTTAATTAGGTTTAGTGTTTAATGATGGGATTAGGAGGTTTATATAGGAGATTAAGATGTGGGTTTGGGTAATGGGTTAATAGGTTATAGGGTTTGGGTTTAAATTCAATAGGAAAATAAATAGGCTTAATATAGATTTAATTGGAGTATTCAATATGCAAAATTTAAATAAGTTGAACAGCAAAATTTTCGGGGTTCAATAGAAAATAAAGTTGATTGGAAGAATAAATTTAATTGGAAGCAAATAACATATTTTATTATCAATTAGCAAAATTACAGAGGTTCAGAAAAGATAAAGAAGAAAAAGAAATGAATAATAATACAAAGAAAAACCATCAATTGGGAACAGGGATTACAGTTGTAGAATGCCTTAATAATTTGTTAATTATAGTCCTTTATATGGCATAGAGATCAAACAATTAGTATTGGTAACCTAATTTGAACTAACTGGGTGAACTTTTGTGGGTTGGAACAACCAAGCTAGTTATCTCTATTTTTTAATCAAGGTCTGCAAAAAATACCTGCTCTTCCAACCAAGCACACACACTTCCAATTTCCAATGAAATAAGTAATTTTCTTTTCAGTTTGATTAGGGTTTTCAAGGGTTTATAAGATAGCTGAAAGAAAGAAAGAAAGAAGAAAGACAGAAAGATCTGATTTTCAAAATTGGATGGTGTGAAGCTTGCGGCAGACTTCCCGAGATTGGATGCGCAACCGAGGATTCTTTCGGGCGAGGACCCGTCTTTTCGGAGTTCTTAACATGGTGATCTAAAACCCACAGTCAACCGCTCCATCCCTCTAGACTACATCCTTGTTGCAGTTTTTTTCTTGGGTGTGTGAGAGCAACAGATAATGTGAGTTCTTAGTTTTGAGGAAAACGCGATAATCCTATCCTTCGCTCCAGACCCGGGTGGATATTGTCACACCCCGAATTTCAAAACAGACTGAATTCAAAGTTCTACAGGATCTTTACACTTCTCTTCATACAATTTTACAAGGAATTAAAAACTTTATTACAACAGAGTTTACATTTACATTACATATTTACAGCAGAAGCAATTTACAACAAATTACATGAATGAAAATGTACAACACTTGAATCATTCTTTAATCAGCATGCATTCTTTAGTCTTGTTAATCACTTTATCCTGCATGGAAATTATAGGCACATCAGTTGCTTACAACCGACGAAATATTATACACGGCTATCCTCTATTTGCCGAACAGTATAATGATTCTTACATACTTAAACAAACCACAAACTGATCACAAATAAAACTACAAAAGGACTATCATATTGATGTCGTGTTGTGCGGTGCACTTAGTCCTTAATGCAGTTATGAATGTTACATGACACTAATGTGCACTTCTTTAGTATCTATGCATCCCATACTACATAGGTCTGAGGGCAAGCCCTTCACCGTTCTTTATCTTGTAGGGTTCAATCTCTCGTCATGACTTAAACTACTATAGTAACTACGATAAGTATCCTAGATGTTCTATGAGTTCCGAGCTCATGTCCAGACAACCTGGAGGGGAATCTCACGTCATATCACGATGCATCGTGAAGAACCTATGGACAATTCAGCCTCCATCATGGGACATGACACCACCCGTAATCACCAAACACCCCACAAGCGTCGCCTACGGTACGGATTCCTAGAGACATATCCATGTCATGACACGACACATCGAGTAGACAGCCTATGAATATTCTCACACCGTAGCTCTGAGGACCTCATACTCGTGTTTTTCTCTTATTTTAATCACATCTTCACTATGTGTCTAGTCCTTAGTTATTTGAATCATGAACAAAATCAATTCTCTAGAGTTAGCCCTTCCACTATATCGGTCTTAAACAATTATAATAATCACGACCCAAATCTTGGTCTTTTCATTTCAAATCTCATTTCAACAATCTCTTTTCAATGCCGGTATGAGGCTTAGCTATACTCTAGTTCTCAATTTCACTTCACAATCACAAAATCGAGTTTTCATACTCATATAGTCTTTTTCATAGTTCAAATAATTTTTTCCCATTTCTTTTCTATAAGTCAATTCTTACATAAGTTCAATTTCAATTTATAACATTCTCATTCAAGAAAAATAAGTCTCAATAATTCCATTTGATTTCCGTACTATTATTTTCTTTTCTCACAAAAAATCAAAATCATATTTTCATTCATCTTTCAAATACATACATTACCCAAATAAAGAATAAAATCCATAAACGAACACATTTCAAGTTCCTTTTTATACAAGATTCTCTTTTATAAGTTAGTATAACTCCTCATGGATTAAAATCACTTTTTATACTTATGCAAATATCTGTTTTATAGGGTCCAACTCAATTTTTACTTCTCACACTCTTTAATTTAAGTCCAAATAGTGTGCAAATATTTTTCAAGAAGTCCATATATTTTTATATTAATTAAAACAATTTTTCCCAAATTTTAAAAGTCAAAAGTATTAATTGAAAACAATAAAAACCAAAAAAGGGTTTTATATGCCGAGCTCGGGAATCGAAGCAGCGACCCAAGGCCAAGCCCACGCTACAGTGCAGCGCACTGTGGCGCACGCACTAACCAGAAAGGACAGGGTGCAACCACATAAAAGGAGAGGGTTTAAATCCCTAAGTACTCGCTTTCAGTTACTAGATTTTTCCAAATAAATTTAAAACAAGGCTACTACCCAGTTTCGAACCCGTGAACAAGGACCAGACCCACGCTACAGTAGCGCACCTGAACGCACCCAATAACCAAATAGTCCAAGTGGCTAATCTGATATGAGTTGGGTTTTTAAGGGTTTGATTCAAATTTCAGTTCATTTTGATTTTTTTATTAAAATAACTATTTTTAAACTCTTTTCTTCTCCAATTTCAGTCAAAATTTCTAGAATAGAATTTTTATGCATTTCTAAAATATCAGTAAGATAAAACTTAATTTTTGACATAAAAAGTGTAATTTTCCTCTTTAAGTACAAATTTGTTTATAATTTCGAATATGCACATACCCATGTAGTTTCTTTATAATTTTTCATTCAAACTTCTCATAGATCCCTTTTATTATTTTTTTATTAAACATTTCAGTAACAGTTATCCCTTTTCATATCATTAACAAGTGAATTAGCAAAATTACATTTATGCATAATTATCATTTCGACCAACTAAACATACAATCACGTCCTCTTAGTTTAGCACAATCAATCAATTAAAGCATGGTAGCATGGTCAATTCTAAACTAACAATCACAATTTGCAACTTATTAACATTCTTTTAACACACAATTCAAACCATTGCAATTTGTCTCATTTTCATAACACATGGCTAACATGATTAAAGTTACTTCTCAATTTTATTAACCCTACCCTAGCATGATGTCTAATTAGAAGTTTGAGAAAATCATCCATCTTTAATGGAGAGAAAAACCAAACAAAACTCGTAGGGATCTCCTACAATGAACAAGTGAAGCCTTCTCCTCCTAGATCGAGCTGCCAAATTGACTTCTCCTCCTAGTAAGCAAGAAACCCGAGCCTCCACCTTTGCTCCTTGAAAATTCGGCCACCTCTAGGTTGAAGAACACACTAGCACTCAATCTTTTGAACTCACAAACTACTCATTCTTTTCTCTCACTAAATTGCCTTTCTTTCTATTCTTTTCTTTTTCAAAATTTTTAAGTGTGTGAATGAAGAGTGTAGGGGGGGGGGGGTATTTATACAAATTTTGAGGGTGAATGGAGGGCTAGGATGAGATCAAATGGTTAGGGATCGAGGGTCTAGATGAACTAGGGAGTCATATAAACTACCCGTGATGAAGCAACCAACTCTCCACCTCTCCCATCTCTCCCTCTCTCCTATGCATGACCTGGCCTAGGGTAAAAGGGTGTGCATTGCACACTCTAGTGCATGCACGTGCCAACTAGTACCCTCCCTTTACAAGTTTGTTCATATGAATAAATTAATTGTTCACTAAACTTGTCTACACTACAAGTTAGATTAAAAAAAGAGAAATTAAGTTAGATGGGCTCACTAATGGGCCAATTAACCATGGGCTCTACCAATTAAATTCATTAATTAATCAAGATGGGCTAAAAAGGACAATTAGGCCTAGAATTCAATTAAGCTTTTTAAAATAGTGTTTTTTGGAAAGGATAACAATTTCTTGTTCACGCTATAAAGAAATATTTTTATGAAAGAAAAATATACATATGAAATTATACGTGCAAAACACGCAAAATCACAAACTTTACATAAATAGAAATTTAGGGTGTTACAGATATTGGATGAGTTGGACGATCAATGGCCGCTAAACAGACCTGCGAAATAAAGCCTGAAATACTGGGAGTATTCCCGGTGACAGACCCTCCAATGCTTAAGTTAGAAAGCAGCTATTTTGTGGTAAGGATCTGTAGAGAAGGAGTCGTTACCTGCAGCTGTACAGTAGCTGTTGTAGTTATAGGTCCGGGGAGAAACCCCTTTGATCTCGGAACTGTGATTGATTAACCCCATAATTTTACGGAGTGCAGTTATGACGTAACCGATGGAGCACCCTGCGCGAACAACATGTGACTCACTGGGGTGTGCGAATGGGTTTGCGGAAAGCCCCTGGATCTGTTTGTCCTGGGCCCAGTTAATTGTTTTGCAATTCGTGCCAGAATAACGGTGGAGATCACTTACAATTTTTCTCATATCATAAGCCCCCCACTCTTGGGAATGCACCGTTGGACGTTTCCGAGGAGTTGATAACTCGTGGGAAAAAGTGTCGGTGTGGCAGTGGCATTAAATTGCTGAGTTGCGGTGGATGCGTTGCTTCGGGGGAAAAGTTGAAATGTTGTTCGGTATGAGTCCGAGCTATGAACTTGGCGAGTATTTTGCTTGGTGGGAAGCTCAGGGCCAATCTGACTTAGGATGTCAGAACGTCTTCTGACGGGATTTGTTGTCCATGTGGCCTTCCTTCCTGTCAGATTTTGCGGGGTTCGGGAGACGACACGTGACAGCAGTCATTCAATTTGGGCTGTTAATCACAGAATTCGAAGAGGTGGCACATGTCGATGGTTCGAGAGTCATTTGCGTTATAAATTTGATCCCCCCCTCAGCACTGCGAATGGCACTTTTTCTTTTTCTCCTAAAGTTTCTATCTTCAAAGTCGTAGACTTCGGGTATGGCAACCGCGAAATTAGATGGCTTACTTTTTACGTTCCATGTCGCCCCACGGGAGGGATATGGGGCGCAAAAGGGAAAGAGAGGGATGGGGTTTCTCTCGCTTTTGGCATAGTGGGGGAGGCCCACACGAAGGGCTATTAGCTTAGTGGTAGAGCGCGCCCCTGATAATTGCGTCGTTGTGCCTGGGCTGTGAGGTCTCTCAGCCACATAGATAGTTCAATGTGCTCATCAGCGGAATTCATTTTGGTCATGGCACTAAGAAATGGAATTCCGCCATCTTTCAATTTGTCTTTGACAACGAATGAAACAGAATGTGGCCTTAGTGCCTATTCTGATTCAGAAGTTCTCGTCCTCTTCTGGCAACCATGGTGGGTCAGATGCAGGCTCCTTGAGGAGTGGGTCGGCTGCCTGTTCGTCGAGCCGACTCATTTTGAGGGGCAGTGACTCTGAGAATTCGGGGTCGACACGCACAAACATGCCCGAACCGATGGTGGACATTATTGGGATCTTCGATTCCAAAGGAAGGGGCCGCAGTTGGGTCCCAATTAGGCCAGATATGGTGACACTGAGGTTGGTCCAGTGAGGGAAACTCGAGGGGTGCTTGTGTGGGCAAAGTTCATCTAAACGTACCCTGAAGACATGAAGGATGCGTGTGGATTTGGTGTTTTTCCTCCGTCCAACAGGTCGATAGTGGACGTAGAAGAGGCGAGAAGTGCCTTGGTATGGAGTGAACTGGAGTCATTTCGGGCGGCTGATCGCATTCATCCTCGATTCGAGTTGATGCTTTCGAGCTTTGACCTTGCACAGAATGCCAATCTTTTGGGGCTGTTGTGCTTCATGAACATCGACATATTTCATTCTATTTTGTGTCTCCCCCTCCATCCTTTTATAAAGGAGGAGTTGAATTGGGTGGGCCTGAGCCCGATGCAATATGCGCCAAACTCGTGGAAACAGTTGACATGTTTTATTATGATCTACCATGAGAGGGGGATCCCTCTCTACCTAAAATATTTTCAGATGTGCTTGGGCTTTAGAGCGCTGCTGGGTCACCCCTACTAGTGGTATGTCTCTCCGCGTCGAGAGTATAGAGTGGTGCATGGTCATCCCGATTCTATTAAAAGCTGGAAGAGAAGATACTTTGTCATCTGTTGTGGTGAGCCCTGGGATATCTCCACCCAGTGGTCGTACGAGGATCCGATGGATCCTCTGTCGCCCCATGATCTTAGTCCGGCAGAGAGTGCCGAGTTTCAGAAACTCTTTGGGGAGGGTGTTAGTGTCGACCGGTAGCAAGGAATGGAAGGGAGGTTGGTCGATGTTGATTTAAGCTCTGTTGGCTCGAGTAAGCTTTCTAGTCTCTGACTTAAAGTATTGGTACTTTGCCTAACCTAATATTTGCTTCCCTATGCAGATCTTTGTATGATGGTTGCCTTGTCATCGGAGCCTCGGGAGGTTTCGAAGGTTGACCTTAAGGGGAAGCAAAAGGCCGAAGTTTCCGCTCCGGAGCACAATCCGAAGAAGCCTAAGGCTCCGGAGGCCCATGCCATGGTGGAAACTCCGAGGGGGGCACCTTCCGATAGTTCGTTGAGGGTCACCAACGAAACTGTAGCTGCATAGAGTCTTCCCACAGGGGAGTTGGACTCTGTCCTGGAGCCGAAGACGGATCAGGAAGTAGTGGAGAGTCTTTCTCGTCTTGGAGATCAGGAGGTCCTCGCCCAAGGGACTACCACTTCGTATTTCCTTCAACTTTCTCAAGAGGTTGTACAGGTGAGTGTTCTCGTGTTTTGTCTTGCCAATGTAATTTTTCTTCGATGACATTCTAAGTTTCCCTGTAGGCTTCTCTTTATGGTGCCGAGATGTATGAACATTCGCTCCACCTGGTGGTTTGGAACACGGAGCAACATAGGAAGAGCTGTAAGGAGGAGCGCTAACGTGATGAGGCTTTGAAGGAAAGGGTGAAGGAGTTGGAGAAGTGGTCGGACGATGACCCGGGCGAGCGGCGGTCTGCTTATTGGGCCTTGTTAATCTGCTAGAGCACCAATTGGCCTAGACGCGATTGGAGTTAGTGGGAGCTACGGATGAGATCGTTGATGGAGAGGAGCGTGGCTTCCGACAAGCCGTCGAGCGTATCAGGTGGAAGTACCCTAATTGTGACCTTGGTACTCTCGAGTACGATTCGGAATTCGTCACCTCCCCAATGACTCCTCGTTAGATTCGTCCTGATCTGGGGGTCAACGCCGACCCTACTCTTGGGGTTTTTTTAGAGAAGGTGATGACTGTGCTTGTCGCTCCTTGCAAAGGGGTTCGCCTACGCCCCCAACCGAACTTCCTCCAGAGTTGTGATCGGACACGCGGTCTGTTCCCGAGGTTCCTGAGGGAGGGTCCCCCCTTTGTTTTAGCTTTTATGTTCTTGCTGTATTGTGCCAAACATGGACTGGCCACCGCCCTTTGTATCTGAAAATATTTGATGGAATGATGACTTCATTTTGGTATGGTTGAATCTTAATTTTGCTGTGGATTCTGAATAGGTTTTTTTATGATCGTTCGGGGGCGAACCGACCGTTTTGGCAGGATCTACAGGAGTGAGGCACTCGTGGAATCCATCCATTTCATGCCTCCCCCAAAAAAAAGTGTGATGTATACATCATACTAGTTGACAGGACATTTTGAGGTCGTCCCTAGAATTAAGTATTATCATATTGGAGGGGAAGCCAGGGGTCAAGGGTCCCACATGTCCCACGCATGTCTCATGTGAGCACAGTATTCGATGTCCTTTTCATACTTATATATTGCTCTCTTTCTTCTGTTCTTTCTTCACCTTGTTCCGTTGTTTTCTTCGTTCTTCCTTTGATCATGGTTTCCGACGAGACTCTGATAGAAAGGCATTTGGCCCGTAAGGCAGCACTGAAGAAGGCTGAGGCCAAGGCTCAGGCTTAGGCTGAGGCTCGGGCCAAAGCTGAGGTCGAGGCTAAGGCCGAGATGGATGCGGGGAGAAAGCCAGCCAAGGGAAAGGCAAGGGCGAGGAACGAGGAGACTGGGGGGTCTGAGGACCCTATGGGGAAGAAAGTTCAGGGGGGGACACCGAAGCGCCCCCTTCTCCTTCTTCTATTGCACCTCCGGGGAGGATGAAAGGCAAAGATGCCGACCTTCCCATCGTCGTTGCAGAGTCGCCAGTCCCTGTGGAGGGGGTTCCTCATACAGCACCGAATGTGTCATCACCGGCAAAGGTGTGGATCCCTCCTTGGACTGTAACCGAGGCGGATCTGGCGACGGACTGCATGAACACAGTTCTGGTGGTCCAAAACCTGGCCACCCCCAAGAATTAGTATCCCTGAAGAGGGAAGCCCAAGGCAATGTGTACTCCCGTTGGGCTAAGGCTTCAATCCTGGTAAGGGTCTTTCACTTGAAGTAGGTATCCTCCCTCAGTTTTAATATCTAATTTTCTTTAAAACCTTCCTTTTTGCAGGTCACCATCAGTTTGAGATGTTGAGTTCTTGGTAGTGGAGAGATCCGCTTTGAGTTCGAGCTCGAGGCGATTCTTGCATTCTGGATGTAGCAGGGAAAGAACACCTTAGTACTCAGAACCGAGGTGATCCTCTCGAGACTTAGGCTTAGTAGTGAGGACTGCACGAGACTCAGAGTCGAAGCTCTCTTTCAAGGCACCATTTTCGAAGTTTGGACTTGGCAGTGAGAACTGCACGAGACTCAAAGTCGAAGTGCTCTTTCGAGGCATCCTTTCCGAGGTTTGGACTTGGCAGTGAGAACTGCGTAAGGCTCAGAGTTGAGGTGCTCTTTTGAGGTACTCTTTCCAAGGTTTAGACTTAGCAGTGAGAACTGCGTTAGACACAGAGTCGAGATGCTCTTTCGAAACACTCTTTCCGATGTTTAGATTTAGCAGTGAGAACTGCGGAAGACTCAGAGTCGATGTGCTCTTCCGAGGCACTCTTTCCGAGGTTTAGATTTAGAAGTGAGAACTGCGTAAGACTCAGAGTGGAGGTGCTCTTTCGAGACACTCTTTCTGAGGTTTGGACTCCGCAGTTAGAACTCCGTAAGACTCAGAGTTGATGTGCTATTTTGAGGCACTCTTTCTGAGGTTTAGATCTGGTAGTGAGAACTGTGTAAGGCTCAGAGTCGATGTGCTCTTTTGAGGAACTCTTTCTGAGGTTTAGAATTAGCAGTGGGAACTGCGTAAGACTCAGAGTTGTGGTGCTCTTTCAAGGCACTCTTTCCGAGGTTTAGACTTATCAGTGAGAACTGCATAAGACGCAGAGTCGAGGTGCTCTTTCGAGGCACTATTTCTGAGGTTTAGACTTAGCAGTAAGAACTGCATAAGACTCAATGTCGAGGTGATCCTTCGAGACACTCTTTTCAAGTTTAGACTTAGCAGTGAGAACTGCATAAGACTCAGAGTCGAGGTGCTCTTTCGAGGTACTCTTTCCGAAGTTTAGATTTAGCAGTAAGACCTGCGTAAGACTCAGAGTCAAGGTGCTCTTCCGAGGCACTCTTTTTGGGGTTTAGATTTAATAGTGAGAACAGTGTAAGACTCAGAGTCGAGGTGCCCTTTTGAGGCACTCTTTCCGAGGTTTAGATGCAGCAATGAGAACTGCGTAAGACTCAGAGTCGATGTGCTCTTTTAAGGCACTCTTTCTGAGGTTTAGATTCGGCAGTGAGAACTACTTAAGACTCAGAGTTGAGGTGCTCTTTCGAGGCACTCTTTCTGAGGTTTAGACTTAGCAGTGAGAACTCCGTAAGACTCAGACTGGAGGTGCTCTTTCGAGGCACTCTTTCAGATGTTTAGATTTAGCAGTGTGAACAGCGTAAGACTCAGAGTCGAGGTGCTCTTCCGAGGCACTCCTTCCGAGGCTTAGATTTAGCAGTGAGAACTGCGTAAGACTCAGAGTGGAGGTGCTCTTTCGAGGCACTCTTTCTGATGTTTAGAGTCAGTAGTGAGAACTGCGTAAGACTCAGAGTCGAGGTGCTCATTTGAGACACTCTTTCTGAGGTTTAGACTTAGCAGTGAGAACTGCGTAAAACTTAGAGTCGAGGTGCTCTTTCGAGGCACTCTTTCCGAGTTTTAGATTTGGCAGTGAGAACTGCATAAGAATCAGAGTCGAGGTGCTTTTTCTATACACTCTTTCTGATGTTTGGACTTAGGAATGAGAACTGCGTAAGACTCAGAGTCGATGTGCTCTTTCGAGGCACTCTTTCTGAGGTTTAGACTTAGCAGTGAGAACTGCATAAGACTCCGAGTCGATATGCTCTTTCGAGGCACTCTTTTCGAGCTTTAGATAGTGAGAACTTTGTAAGACTCAGAGTCGTGGTGCTCTTTTGAGGCACTCTTTCCAAGGTTTAGACTTAGTAGTTTGAACTGCGTAAGACTCAGAGTCGAGGTTCTCTTTTGAGGCACTCTTTCCGAGGTTCATTTTTAGCAGTGATGAGGAGTAGGGGATTGATTGGCAAAACTGAAATTGATTTTATTTAATAGACACAGAAAGCTGGCGCTTATTACATTTGCCTTGTTACGAGTGTGGTTCATTTTAAGGGATTTTATAGAATTTGATCAGGTGCTCCGCATTTCAAGTTCTCTTAACCGCCCTGCCCCCCAGGTCATCAAGTCGGCAAGTCCCTGGATGGACCACTTTGGAGACCTTATATGGACCTTCCCAGTTTAGAGCGAGTTTTCACTTTTTGAGGGGTTCGAAAACGGCGAGCCTTCGGAGCATAAGATCACCCTCTTTGATGTTGGTCTATCGTACTTTCTAATTTTAGAAGCGTTCAACTCTCTATTGGTAGATGTTCATTTTGATGGCTGACCTCTCGCAGTCCTCGTCAAGGAGATCGAGGTTGGGTCTTAGATCAGTGGAGTTGGAACCTTCATCAAAACTTACGATACGGGGAGATGGAAGGTCGACCTCCATTGGAATTACTGCATCAGTTCTGAAAGTCAGGTTGAATGGGGATTTGCCTGTTGGGATCCTTTTTGTGGTTCGGTAGGCCCAGAGTATGCTCGGGAGTATTCTACCCACCGGGCTTTTGGCGAGTTATCTAGGCGCTTCTTCAGTCCGTCTAGGATCTGCTTGTTGGCATTCTCAGCTTGGCCATTGGACTGGGGGTGTGAGACTGAAAAAAACCTTTGTTGGATCCCCTAGTTGGTATAGATATTGCAAAATTTTTCCCGGTGAACTAGGTACCGTTGTCGGTTATAAGTATTCGAGGAATACCAAATCGACAGATGATGTTCTTCCAAAAGAATTTCTGGACCGATGCTCGGTAATGAAGGAGAGTGGTTCGGCTACGACCCATTTAGTGAAGTAGTCTATGACGAGGATGTGGAAATGTTTCCAGTCGGTCGCCCTAGGAAAGGGGCTAACCAGGTGCATTCTCCACATAGCGAAGGGGACTGGACTGGCTAGTGATTTCAGCTCAGCTTGGGGAGTGTGTCGAATGGAGGACTGCCTTTGACAGGGGCCACATTTCCTCGCAAGGTCCTAAGCATCTTGGAGGAGGGTCAGCCAGTAATGCCCGTGGTTGAGTATTTTTCCTGCAAGTGCTCGACTACTGTAACACCCCGCAAAATTGGAATTACAATTTTGCCCTCGTGTGTTACGCACGTGTATTTTGTAACGTGTTTTCATCCCGTATTTTGATTATCGACTATTTATTTATTTTCAATATTGATTTTTCCCTATTTTGAGTCAACAAAAATATAATATTTCGATATTTGTATTCTACGTGCTTTTTACGTGTTTTCAATACACGTATTAATTACATATTCTCCACCGCTACGTACAATATTTTCTATGTGTTTAAATTATTTATTTTATATATTTAAATCTATTTTATAAAAACGGAAATTCATTTCCCCCTATTTTGATTAAAATACATTTTTCAATTTTTTTGCACGTATGGTGCACGTGCAAATTTTTTATTCTCATTTTGCTACTCTCATTTTACTATTTTTAGCATGCATTAGTTTTATTTAGCCTTTCTTTTGATCCATGGACCTATAAACTAAAATGTAGCCCATTAGGAGAGGAGCCCACTAGATAATTAAATAAATTAATTAGTAATGAGCACATGTAGCAAGCCCACTAGATAATTAAATAAATTAATTAGTAATGAGCCCATGTAGCAAGCCCACTAGATAATCAAACTAATTAATTAGAAATGAGCCCATGTAGCAAGCCCATTATTAAAATCACAAATTAAGTTATACATGACAAGTTACAATATTAGTACACATTTTTGAGTTATAGAAATGTGTTCATATTTGTTTGTGCATGTATGCATGCACACACAAATGTATTTGGACCATTTTGTGGGCTAGGGGAGGGGATTAATGGAGTGGTTAAGTTCATGGAGAGTGGGGAGATGAGAGGTTGGGAGTTTTAGGAGTTAAAAATATGAAGAGGTGAGAATTAAAAAGAGAATTAAAATGAGAAGTTATTAGGTGGGGGATTTTGCAATATAGTCCCTAGCATTGTCCTATAAATAGCAACCCATCTCTCATTCTTTTTCACACCAAAAATAAAATAAACAAGAGAAAAAAAAAAGAGAAAGAAAAGAGTGTAAGAAAAAAAAAAGAGTTATTGTGCTTGGAGGATCTCTTGCTTGGAGCTATTGCTAGGAAGAGAAGCCTTACTAGGAGCTAGGAATCATTGGATCTAGAAGTGGTGCTCTTCCCTTCATTAGTCAAGCTTCAATAAGGTGGGTGTCTCTTACTTTCTAAATTTTTTTTAGAATGTACATGCAAATAAAAAAAATAAATAAATAAAATGAATGAGTAGTTTTGAGTTGATAAAATAGAATAACTATACTATGATTGTGGTGAGATTAATAGTGAATCATGCTATGTTGACAAATAGATTAACATTGTGTTAGTGGGTGATTTCTTACTTTCTAATGTAGAGAATGCATGCTTAAAATTTATAAATGTGTAGTGTAGATTGAACATGATATGATGTTTGTAAACAAAATCCATGTTAATATAGTCTACCATGAATGAAGAAATCTTGTTGTGATTAAGTAACTAATTGTCACCATATTAAGGAGAAAGAAGAATTTTGACAACATAAATTAATACAAAGAATCATGTTAATATGCTTAGGAAATTTGTATGTGTTGAATATACGATTCATGTGTAATATTGTTATACTAAAATTATGCTTGATACCATGATGAGTCAAATGAAGAAAGAAAGAAAGATGAATTAGATTATTACTACAAAATATGTCTACTATTGCATGTTGTTATGTAAAAATATAATTCTTCATAAAAGAATTATCCTTGATGATTAAGAGACATGTTTATCTTTATTACCAAAATTCAATTAGTTTGATGGTGGACATAAACTAGTCTTCATGAATAAAACTCCTAGAAATCAAGTTTTTTTGAGAAAAATGCAAAATCTATATCTAGAATGAGAAGGGGAATTATTTAAAAAATAGAAATACATATTTTAAAAAGAGTTTGAAATGAGATTTGCTACTGTTTTTAAAATTTATCTCAGTCAAGAGAAAGTTTATTTCAATATCATAAAGTGTTGGATCTTTGGAGAAACGATTTTTAGGTAAAAAGAAAAAAAAAACTGTTATGGGTCAGTCGGGTAAATATTTTCGAAAGTGGACCAGTTTGGTAAATAATTTCAAAAGTGGACCAGTTTGGTAAATAATTTCGAAAGTGGATCAGCTCGGTAATTATTTGGGTTGAGGACAAAATACATTAAGGCCTTCTCCCATTATAATAGTAGAGAAGTAGAGATTAATTAAGAGCATAATTTAGATTTTTAGAAGAAAAGTAAAGTGTTGGTATGAGAATAAATTGTCTCAAGGAGATTATTTCTTTTAAATTGAATACTTGATTAGTATACATGCTCAAATTGGATAATGAATTTCTGACTTAAGATTTTAATTATTAAAGAGTATGAGATTTATCGTTGTGTGAAATGATTTTTCTTTTGAAAAGGTTATACTCTAAATTTTGTTTAAGAAAGGTTAATGTGGTTGAGATATATTATATGTGCTTAAGTTGCTAAAGAGACTTAAAGTGATGGATTTATGTCATGAAAAGAATTATTGTTTTCAAAGATTGTGAACGAATGAATCATGAGTGATGCAAAGATGAGACATTGATTAAAGTATAGATAAGTTAGAGACATGAATATAATAAGTTAAGACATGATTATTAAAGGGTATATGTACCCATGCTTCTTGTACATGAAAGCTTATGACATTGAGTTAGTAAGACCTCGGTACCGGCATTATTGAAAGAAAAGAATTGAGAAATGATTTGGAGATATGGCTAAGGAGCCATCTCGTATTTGTTGATTAAGACCGGTAGGAGGAAAAACTAATTCTTTGAATGGAAATTATTCATGTCTTGAACTTAGGAAAATTTAGGCACATAAGTGAAGATGTAGTAAACTTAGGGAAACGTAAGTGGGGTGCTCTATATAGTTGTTGGTGGACTCCAAGACTATAGACCCGGTTGGTGGACTGAGGTTGCCCTGTGGGAGACGGATTATTATATTTTAGTCCGGGACTATGAGGACGGGTCAGCGGTGGACTCCGGGATCTTGAGTAGTCGGACGGATGGATTTTTGTGTTTACCGTCTCCAATGTATATATATATATACTGGGCTAGAGGGTCACATACGGGACGGTTCGTACGATGTGGAATCTGTTATAACAGCTGGCGGTGGACTCCAAGGCTGGGATTCACATTCGTGGAATAGTCTGAACTTTGTTTTGCTACCGGGTAGTTTTCATGGCGAGGGATCGAGCCCTGTATTGTGGAGTACGTAGGCGCTTGCCCTCGGACCTATGTAGTATGGGATGCATAGAAGCCGAACAAGTGTGCATTAGTGTCATCCTAGTGTAGAATTGTGTGTGCATTAGGCATTAAGGCATGACATACACTTATATTTAGAATAATCACTCTTGACACTTTACTTGTTCATTCAATCTTTTTTTGTGATTTGTTAAAGTATGAGATCGTTATACTATTCCAGGCATAGAGAGGATAGCCGTGTATAACATTTTGTCAGTTGTAAATAACTGACGTGCCCACAGACTGATATGCAGGTAAAGGACTATTCATGGAGCTATAAAGTGGATATGCTGATGCTGTTTTATTTTAAAGATGTTGTAAATGTTTTATTGTAAATTTCATTCTTCCGCTGTGCAAAACCAAGTTGTAATTGAACTCTGATGTATTGTGAATGAAAAGTTTTAAATTCCTTGTAAAATTGTACGAAGTGAAGTAAAGATCCTGTGAAATCTCGAATTTATCCTTATTTGAAATTCGGGGTGTTACAGATGGTATCAGAGCATGCTTCACAAGTAGTACAAGTTTATAAGGAACGATAAAAAGTGACGATAAATTTGGGAACAAACCAAAAGAGTCCTTCTGTCAACCGGGTGTAAACAACCCTAAGCGACACGGTATTTAAGCGTCTTCGGACCACCGCTAGCTGGGAACCGACTCTTACGGCTAACCCAAGTAAATCAGAACTTGATAGACTGAAGATTTGTTTAGGAAGAGTAATAAGATCATTAACTATAGTCTAGAACCCGTGACTCCTTATTGAGTAGTTACAATATTATTCCCGTGGACACTAGGGGGTGTGTTTCAGTCTATAGAGATTTAAATGTAAGTGATTTATATTTGTGTTGCTCTATGCACTGATGTTTTCTCTTTCTTTTGGATGGCTGGAGTCGTGAATGAAGTTGTTATTGAACTTGCATTCGATTTCATTCATGATGATTCTCCTCGTATACATTAATATGAGAGTGTATGCGAGCACATTTTCCCCTGGGTATCAGAGTGGCGCTGTGGAAGCGTGGTTGGCTTGGACCGTCATTCATGATACCTTACACACTTCCCTCTCAAATTATTTTTGTAAGATAATTATCATGGTACTTTCTCCATATTCAGTATTTTTCAAATAAATATTTTCTTATATTAAATGATTTGAATATTTATTATTTATCTATCTTCCTTAGTCTTGATATTTTAACTTGTTTTTCAAACTTAGAATTTCGCCTTTCATGTATTTGTGTCACTTTATGTTTACCCGTTTATATCTACTTTTACTTTACGTATTTTGTCAAGTTTTAAATTACCGTTTATTAAAATAATATTGCAATCACTATTTTCTTCATTTATTATTTTGGATTTTTCTTAATAAACTTTCTCATGCGCACTCATTTTATATGATTTTGATTTCTATGATACTATAGTATCTTATCCTATATGTTTTTAACAAGATTGAAATTTTCTTTGACGTGTACAAAATACAATCTTTACCCTAGCGAGTTCCGGGGACGGAACTACTCTAAGGGGGGGAGAGTGTAACACCCCGCAAAATTGGAATTACAATTTTGCCCTCGTGTGTTACGCACGTGTATTTTGTAACGTGTTTTCATCCCGTATTTTGATTATCGACTATTTATTTGTTTTCAATATTGATTTTTCCCTATTTTGAGTCAACAAAAATATAATATTTCGATATTTGTATTCTACGTGCTTTTTACGTGTTTTCAATACACGTATTAATTACATATTCTCCACCGCTACGTACAATATTTTCTATGTGTTTAAATTATTTATTTTATATATTTAAATCTATTTTATAAAAACGGAAATTCATTTCCCCCTATTTTGATTAAAATACATTTTTCAATTTTTTTGCACGTATGGTGCACGTGCAAATTTTTTATTCTCATTTTGCTACTCTCATTTTACTATTTTTAGCATGCATTAGTTTTATTTAGCCTTTCTTTTGATCCATGGACCTATAAACTAAAATGTAGCCCATTAGGAGAGGAGCCCACTAGATAATTAAATAAATTAATTAGTAATGAGCACATGTAGCAAGCCCACTAGATAATTAAATAAATTAATTAGTAATGAGCCCATGTAGCAAGCCCACTAGATAATCAAACTAATTAATTAGAAATGAGCCCATGTAGCAAGCCCATTATTAAAATCACAAATTAAGTTATACATGACAAGTTACAATATTAGTACACATTTTTGAGTTATAGAAATGTGTTCATATTTGTTTGTGCATGTATGCATGCACACACAAATGTATTTGGACCATTTTGTGGGCTAGGGGAGGGGATTAATGGAGTGGTTAAGTTCATGGAGAGTGGGGAGATGAGAGGTTGGGAGTTTTAGGAGTTAAAAATATGAAGAGGTGAGAATTAAAAAGAGAATTAAAATGAGAAGTTATTAGGTGGGAGATTTTGCAATATAGTCCCTAGCATTGTCCTATAAATAGCAACCCATCTCTCATTCTTTTTCACACCAAAAATAAAATAAACAAGAGAAAAAAAAAAGAGAAAGAAAAGAGTGTAAGAAAAAAAAAAGAGTTATTGTGCTTGGAGGATCTCTTGCTTGGAGCTATTGCTAGGAAGAGAAGCCTTACTAGGAGCTAGGAATCATTGGATCTAGAAGTGGTGCTCTTCCCTTCATTAGTCAAGCTTCAATAAGGTGGGTGTCTCTTACTTTCTAAATTTTTTTTAGAATGTACATGCAAATAAAAAAAATAAATAAATAAAATGAATGAGTAGTTTTGAGTTGATAAAATAGAATAACTATACTATGATTGTGGTGAGATTAATAGTGAATCATGCTATGTTGACAAATAGATTAACATTGTGTTAGTGGGTGATTTCTTACTTTCTAATGTAGAGAATGCATGCTTAAAATTTATAAATGTGTAGTGTAGATTGAACATGATATGATGTTTGTAAACAAAATCCATGTTAATATAGTCTACCATGAATGAAGAAATCTTGTTGTGATTAAGTAACTAATTGTCACCATATTAAGGAGAAAGAAGAATTTTGACAACATAAATTAATACAAAGAATCATGTTAATATGCTTAGGAAATTTGTATGTGTTGAATATACGATTCATGTGTAATATTGTTATACTAAAATTATGCTTGATACCATGATGAGTCAAATGAAGAAAGAAAGAAAGATGAATTAGATTATTACTACAAAATATGTCTACTATTGCATGTTGTTATGTAAAAATATAATTCTTCATAAAAGAATTATCCTTGATGATTAAGAGACATGTTTATCTTTATTACCAAAATTCAATTAGTTTGATGGTGGACATAAACTAGTCTTCATGAATAAAACTCCTAGAAATCAAGTTTTTTTGAGAAAAATGCAAAATCTATATCTAGAATGAGAAGGGGAATTATTTAAAAAATAGAAATACATATTTTAAAAAGAGTTTGAAATGAGATTTGCTACTGTTTTTAAAATTTATCTCAGTCAAGAGAAAGTTTATTTCAATATCATAAAGTGTTGGATCTTTGGAGAAACGATTTTTAGGTAAAAAGAAAAAAAAAACTGTTATGGGTCAGTCGGGTAAATATTTTCGAAAGTGGACCAGTTTGGTAAATAATTTCAAAAGTGGACCAGTTTGGTAAATAATTTCGAAAGTGGATCAGCTCGGTAATTATTTGGGTTGAGGACAAAATACATTAAGGCCTTCTCCCATTATAATAGTAGAGAAGTAGAGATTAATTAAGAGCATAATTTAGATTTTTAGAAGAAAAGTAAAGTGTTGGTATGAGAATAAATTGTCTCAAGGAGATTATTTCTTTTAAATTGAATACTTGATTAGTATACATGCTCAAATTGGATAATGAATTTCTGACTTAAGATTTTAATTATTAAAGAGTATGAGATTTATCGTTGTGTGAAATGATTTTTCTTTTGAAAAGGTTATACTCTAAATTTTGTTTAAGAAAGGTTAATGTGGTTGAGATATATTATATGTGCTTAAGTTGCTAAAGAGACTTAAAGTGATGGATTTATGTCATGAAAAGAATTATTGTTTTCAAAGATTGTGAACGAATGAATCATGAGTGATGCAAAGATGAGACATTGATTAAAGTATAGATAAGTTAGAGACATGAATATAATAAGTTAAGACATGATTATTAAAGGGTATATGTACCCATGCTTCTTGTACATGAAAGCTTATGACATTGAGTTAGTAAGACCTCGGTACCGGCATTATTGAAAGAAAAGAATTGAGAAATGATTTGGAGATATGGCTAAGGAGCCATCTCGTATTTGTTGATTAAGACCGGTAGGAGGAAAAACTAATTCTTTGAATGGAAATTATTCATGTCTTGAACTTAGGAAAATTTAGGCACATAAGTGAAGATGTAGTAAACTTAGGGAAACGTAAGTGGGGTGCTCTATATAGTTGTTGGTGGACTCCAAGACTATAGACCCGGTTGGTGGACTGAGGTTGCCCTGTGGGAGACGGATTATTATATTTTAGTCCGGGACTATGAGGACGGGTCAGCGGTGGACTCCGGGATCTTGAGTAGTCGGACGGATGGATTTTTGTGTTTACCGTCTCCAATGTATATATATATATACTGGGCTAGAGGGTCACATACGGGACGGTTCGTACGATGTGGAATCTGTTATAACAGCTGGCGGTGGACTCCAAGGCTGGGATTCACATTCGTGGAATAGTCTGAACTTTGTTTTGCTACCGGGTAGTTTTCATGGCGAGGGATCGAGCCCTGTATTGTGGAGTACGTAGGCGCTTGCCCTCGGACCTATGTAGTATGGGATGCATAGAATCCGAACAAGTGTGCATTAGTGTCATCCTAGTGTAGAATTGTGTGTGCATTAGGCATTAAGGCATGACATACACTTATATTTAGAATAATCACTCTTGACACTTTACTTGTTCATTCAATCTTTTTTTGTGATTTGTTAAAGTATGAGATTGTTATACTATTCCCGGCATAGAGAGGATAGCCGTGTATAATATTTTGTCAGTTGTAAATAACTGACGTGCCCACAGACTGATATGCAGGTAAAGGACTATTCATGGAGCTATAAAGTGGATATGCTGATGTTGTTTTATTTTAAAGATGTTGTAAATGTTTTATTGTAAATTTCATTCTTCCGCTGTGCAAAACCAAGTTGTAATTGAACTCTGATGTATTGTGAATGAAAAGTTTTAAATTCCTTGTAAAATTGTACGAAGTGAAGTAAAGATCCTGTGAAATCTCGAATTTATCCTTATTTGAAATTCGGGGTGTTACAACTACCCATGTGACAGCTACCGATTCCCTCATTTATTTCTTCCAATGCATATTTGGCTTCCTGGGGACTTAGGCAACGGAGATAGGGTCTCCCTTCTGCTTTGGTGTACGAGCGTTTGAAGAGTGTGCCATCAATGAGTGCGAACCTCTCTAAATGAGCCCGAATCTTTCTGGCTTCGGATGGATCCTGGGTAGCTCACTTGCCTTTAGGAAGTTTAGGATTGGATCCATCCAAGTAGCTTCTTGCATGAGTGGGTTGATGCAGTTGACCTCATGAGGCTCCGTGGCTTCGATGCTAGGTTTGAGGAGGACCTCCATTAAGAAAATGTGGTCCATTCCTTCGAAGGAGGAGGAGGCTAGCTTGGATAGGGCGTCGGCCTGAGCATTCTGTTCTCGAGGAATCCGAGTTACAATCGTTCCTGATAAACCCGCAAGGATAAAACGAACTTATGCCAGGTACTAAACTATTCGGGGGTGGCATGCCTCGTATTCCCCAGAGATCTGGTTAAAGACAAGCTGAGAATCACTGAAAATTCTTATGCATCGGGCTCCAGCTTTACGAGCCAGGAGGAGTCCTGCAATTATCGCCTCGTATTTTGCCTCGTTATTGGAGGCCGGGAAGTTGAGGTGGAGGGAATATTAGAGAACAAAGGTGTACGGTCCATTGAGTATGACCCCAGCTCTGCTCCCTCTTTAATAGGATGATCCGTCGACATAGAGATCACACTCGGGATCGTCTTCTCAAGCTTCGGGTGTGTCGGGGATGGTGCACTCAATGATGAGTTCAGCAAGTTCTTGGCCCTTGACAGCGATTCAGGGCTTGTAGCTGACGTCGTATGACTCAGCTCAATGGACCACTTGATCAAACGACCGACATCTTAGGTTTGTGGAGCACTTGTTTAAGGGGTTGGTCAGTAAGGACCTGAATGGAGTGGGCCTGGAAGTATGGGCGAAGCTTTCTTGCTACCATCACGAGCGCGTATGCCATCTCTATTTTAGAGTATCGGAGCTCGGCATCGCGAAGTACTTTGCTACAATAATAAATTGGTTTATGCAATCCGCCCTCGTCCCGAACTAGAACAACACTAAGAGTGTGTTTGGAAGCAGCAAGGTAGAGGGAGAGGACCTCATTTGGCTCGGGTTTGCTGAGGAGTGGGGGGTTGGCTAAGTATGTATTCAACTGATTGAAGGCTTGTTGTTGGGGCTCCCCCCACTCGAAGTTCTTAGCTCCCTTGAGAGCCTTGAAGATTGGCATTGACTTCTCTCCAGATGTGGATTAAAAAATGGCCGATAGCTGCTAACCGACCCGTGAGGCACTGAACCTCCTTGACGTTTCTCGGAGGAGCTATGTATAATATGGCTTGAATTTTCTCAGGGCTGGCCTCTATTTCCCATTGGCTGACCATAAATCCGAGGAATTTCTCAGACTTTATGCCAATAGCGCATTTTGAAGGATTTAGATGCATGTTGTGAGACCGAAGGACCTCGAATGCTTCCTCTAAATCTTTCACATGAACTCGACCCTTGAGGCTTTTGACGAGTATGTCGTGTACTTAAACCTCCATGTTCCAACCTATTTGATTTTTGAAGACCCTTCACGAGTTTTTGATATGTCGCTTCGGCATTCTTCAGGCCGAAGGCATGACGCAGTAGCAATATAGCCCCTGATCGGTTGTGAAAACTGTCTTGGAGATGTCTGGGGAGTACATCCTGATTTGATAGTAGCCTGAGAAGGCATTCATGAAACTGAGAAGTTCATGCCCGGACGTCACATCGATGAGGGCATCAACATTCGGGAGGGGGAACGGATCCTTCGGGCAGGCCTTTTTGAGGTCTGTGAAATCGATACAGATCCTCTACTTCCCATTGGCCTTTTTGACCACCACGACATTGGCTAGCCACTCGGGGTAGCTCACCTCCTGAATGAAGTTGACGGAGAGAAGTTTCTGTACTTCCTCTTTAACTGCCTATTGCCGATCAGGAGTGAACTTGCGGTGCCTCAGCTGCACTGGTTTCTAATCAGGATGAATGCTTAGTCTGTGCATGATAAGATCTTCGGAGATCCCATACATATCCGATGGGACCCAAGCGAATAGGTCTTGACTTCGGCGGACGCAGTCGATAACCTCGCGTCTTAGGTCCGAAGGGAGAGACCGACTCACTTGGAAGAATTTGCATGGATCATCCTCAGAAAATGGCACTTTTCCAGTTCATCGATAGGTTCCACCGATCGTACTTCTTTCAAATGGGAGGTCGACCATGTCGAGGGGAATGATCGTGACTCCCATAGCAGCCATGTAGCAAGTTCGAGCTACCTCCTGGTTACCCCGGATGATACCTACTCCGTGCTCAGTAGGGAACTTCATCTACATGTGGTACGCTGAGGATACTGCCTGGAGGGATGCGAGGCCGAGGCGGCTGAGTATGGCATTGTAGGCAGCTTGGATGTTCACCACCATGAAGTCCATGGTTTCCGTATGGGAAGTTGGGGCCTGCCTGACAGTCACATCGAGGGTCACGACTCCCTCGATTTGAACGGGGGCTCCTGAGAACCCCTGGAGTGTGTACCTCATCAGCTTTAACCTTTCCCTGAAGAGTTTCAGAGCGTTGAAGGCCGCTAGGAACAGAACGTTCACCAAACTCCCGTTGTCGACCAGTATATAGCGGACCTCGTGATTGGCTAAACCGAGGCTGATGACAAAAGCGTCACAATGGGGGAGCCAGACACCCTCAAGATCTTCGTCAAAGAATGAGACTGATTATCCTCGACCCTTAGCGGGTGGTTGGTGGTGGACCATGTTGACTTCTCGGACGAAAGCCTTGCGGGAGGTGTTGGAGTTTACACCTATTAGTTCGCCATGAATGCAGTGGAGAATAGCCAGACTGTCGGCTACCTCCGGGCCGAAGCCCGTTGCCAGACGCTTGTCTGCTCTTCTAAGAGGGGAGGCTCGTCTACCATTTTTGGTAAACTCAGCTAGATAGCCTCTCT
Source organism: Hemerocallis citrina (assembly GCA_017893485.1). NCBI lineage: Eukaryota > Viridiplantae > Streptophyta > Magnoliopsida > Asparagales > Asphodelaceae > Hemerocallis > Hemerocallis citrina. Next base: position 101,858,693 of record CM030360.1, read on the forward strand.
GTATGAGTGCTTCAATCTCCTCTTTGAGAGCCCGACAATTGTCGGTCTCGTGGCCGTGGTTTCGATGGAATCGACAGGACCATCCCTTTGTCCTCGAGCTCCATGAGAACGGCAAGAACATTCACCCTGAGTGGGGTGAATCTCTCGAACCGATGGACTGGAGGTGGACGCTTCTGACCTATGGGGTCCTTTTACAACTTTTTCAGAGCCTCAGATTCATTGACTTTCCTTTTTCCTTTTGCTGGGGTCTCCTTCCACTCGAGGGGACGCTGGGATTCCTCTGCTCGGATATATTTCTCGACCCTGCGGAGGAGGTCGGTAAAGTCAAGGGCAGGTTTCTTGGCGAGGGAGGCCTTTAGCTGTTCGTGGCAGACTTTATGTCGAAATGCCGGCGAGGTGACTTCGGCGTCGAGGGAAGAGATTGGCCTGGCTTCAGCTTTGAATTTTCGGACGAAGACCTGAAGTGGTTCCTTGTCCTTCTGCCTTAGGTCCAGGAGAGAAGCATTTGTTTTCTCGGCCTTACGACTGGTCACGAAGTGTGCGAGGAATTTCTCTTCAAGCTGATCGAAAGAGAAAATTGAACCAGGGGCGAGCATTGAATACCATTCCCGAACTGGACCACACAGGGTGGCAGGATAGGCACGATATACATCTGATTAGCAATCTGCTTTTGCCCCCTAAGATCCCTACTATCTTTTATCGCCTTTGATACTCCTTTCCCTGATCCGAAACTGGAAAAAGGGACCTTTTTGTCTGGAGGGTTCTTTTTTCAATCATGCCTCAACTAGATAAATTCACTTATTTTACACAATTCCTTTTGTTTTGCCTTATCTTCTTTACGTTTTGTATTCCTGTATGCAATGATGGGGATGGAGTACTTGGTACCAGCATAATTCTCAAACTATGAAATGCTCATATAGCAGCAATTTGAATAAACAAAGTAAAATAGCTCAGCTAAACCAAATATATAGCTGGTCGAGATTTACTTTCTTTTCCTCTATCCAACGGGAGGAGGAGAAGCTGACTCAAAGTATTCAAGTAGCAGACCTGGTAGTTTTGAATGATCATGAGCTACTTGAACCCCTCTATGTGATCAGTTGGATTTGTCTCTTCGTTATATGTCTCAAACTATGGAGGTTTCAAGTTTCTCGAGATGGGGGCTTCGAGGATTCGGACAGAAAAGTGGGGTCGGGACTGTAATGCCCCGATTTTTTCATTTAATAAAAATTACTTTATTTTGCACGTTGTGTGCACGTGCAATATTTTGGTAATATTAAATGTTATGATTATTTTCTTTATGATGAGTATAGATATTTAAATACTTGTCTTTAATTATTTTTTATATAAAGCCTTCTTTCAATTAGACAAAAAACATTTTCTTCTTAAAGCCCAAATTTAATTCAATTCATTATTTTTATAATTATTATTTTGGCCCCAAAACTAAAGCCCATGAGCTAATTTATTTTTTTAAATACAACTTGTAGTGTAGAATACATTTTAAAGAATTTTTTTTTATGTAAAAATATAATGTACAATTTTTGGAGGCAAATGCTTGCACGTGCATTGCACGTACACGTGCAAAGTGCACTTCCCAAGCATGGCCGGTTTTGGAGCTTTGGAGGGAAATCAAAATTTTCAAGTGGAGTCATGGTGGTGGTGGTTACTTGATCATGGGTGGTTAGTGTAACTCCTCCTTAAATCTTAGCCATTTGCTTCTAACTCCTATTTCAATCTTAGCCATCCATTTCCCTAGATTTTTAGAGAGGGTCGTTTTATTTTGAAATTCGAATTACACTATGACAACCCGAGCCTATAGCTCGAGTGGTCGGATCGCTCTTAATTGCTACAGTATATGCGGGGGTTTCTCCGAGGTTGAGGGATCGAATCCCGTTGACACCATATATTTTGTTTCGAACTTTCAAAAAATAATCAGTTTCGGCCGAGAGGACTTAATGCTCTCAACCTCTCTCTTAACACGCGCAGCACTCGGCCTAGTGGCCTGTGCCTTCGGTTGGTTTCCCTGTGGTCGCTGGTTCGACTCTTGGTCTCGGCTGTTGATTATGTTGTGGGAAAATAAATTTTTTTTGGGTGTTTTAATGATTAAAAAAATATGGAAAAAATATGATTATTATCCTGAAATTATGTGGGACTTGTGAAAAATAGTTTGAGAATTATTTGCATGTCGTGGAGTATGTTTAGAGAATAAAAGTATAATTTAGAACTATAAGTTCTATACTTGCATTTTTATAAAAGTTGTACTTTGCAAAAGACTTAAAATGGAATGTTAGAAAAGAAGTACGAATAAGAAAGGAATTATGTGAAGTGATGTGAATTATTCTCATTGGAGAATAGTGCGACAAATTATGAAGTGTAAATGTTCATCTTTAATTGAATAACTAGTGATGTGGTTTCTTTAATGCGAAAATAACATTTCATGAGTACATGATGAATAGTTGAATTTCATGTATAATTATGGACTATTGAACAATTTAGAAATCATGATTGGAAAAGAGAAATATTTTTTGAGTATGACAACTCAACATGTGAACTTATGAATTGAAATTGAAAATTAGAGTGTAGCCAAAGCTCACACCGGCAAGTGAAAAATGATGATTTTGACATTGAAAAGACCAGATTTGGGTCATTGTGAGTGAAAGAAATAAGACCGGTACTAGTGAGAGGGCTAACTCTAGAGCTTTGATTTTGGTCATGATTTCATTAGAATTAAGGATTAGTTACATAGTGAAGATGTGATGAAAGTAAGAGAAAAACATTGAGTATGAGGGCCATTGGATTGGCGGCGAGAGCGTATCCCAGGATGTCCCATGATGAGTCATGATAGGGCGTGGATACTGCTCCAGAGTACCGTCCCGGTGGCGACGCTCGTGGGATGTTGGACGACTGCGGATGGTGTCATGTCTATGGTAGGAGCTGAATTACCACAGGATGCCTGCATGATGAGTCATGTGTCAGTGCGTTGGGATTCCCTCCAGGGCGCCTAGATATGAGTTCGTATGTCAGAAAACATCTAGGATACTTACCGTAGTTACAGTAGTAGATTAAGTCATGACGAAGGACTGAACCCTACAATGATGAAGAACGATTAAGGGCTTGCCCTCGGACCTATGCAGTATGGGATGCATAGAATCCGAACAAGTGCGCATTAGTATCATATAATATAAATAATTGCATTAAAGACTAAGTGCACAAATCACAACACGACATCAATAGGGTAGTCCCTTTAATTTGATATGTGACAAGTTTGTGTTTGTTAAATATGGAAAATAAGTTATACTATTTCCGGCATAGAGAGGATGGCCATGTATAATGTTCGTCGGTTGAATAAACTGACGTACCCACAGTATTATATGCAGGGTAATGACATGATAAAGGTTAAAGAGGAACAGATGCTTAAAGATTATTCAATGTTGTTGTACATTTATTTAAGTGTTGTAAATTTACTTCTGCTGTGCAATGTAAAGAGTAAAGTTTTATGTAAACTCTGATGTAAAGTGAAAAGTTCAAATTTCCTTGTAAAATTGTACTAAATGAAGTGGAAAGATCCTGTAGAACTCTCGAATTCAGTTGTATTTGGGATTCGGGGCGTTATCAGAGTGGTATCAGAGCCACGCTTCACACTTGTACAAATTTATAAGGAACGACACCCTAGAAGTGGACATTAGAGTGTGTGTTGAGTCAAGAGATTTAAATGTAAGTGACTTACATTTGTGTTGCTCTATGACTTATGCTTCTTCCTCTTTATTTCTAAGATGGCTGATCACTTCGACCCTGCTGGAGATGACGACTGGCATATCATCGAGGAAGAGTACCATCCTGGACAAGCAGATTCCGAGGAAGAGTACTACCCAGGGCAAGCAGATTCTGACGAAGAAGAATGGCCTGAATCCCGAGAGATTACCCCACCTCCGGATTCATCTGATGACTCTTCTGACGAAGAAGAAGAACCAGTTCCAAATGGTCTTGTGATATCTCTTCAGAGGCAGGTAGAAACACTGCGGGAGAGAGTCGGATTATTGGAGGCTCAATTGGCAAAGCGAAAGAACGACTTTTCAGTTCTCAGTCATCGGGTATGGGAACTCGAGAAGAGGAAGAATCTGACCGATGTGCTGAAGGAAGAAGTTGATGAACTACGGGGAGAACTTCGAGAAGCGAAGAGAAACCGTAGGAGTTAGACTGTTGTAGCTTCTACTATTTTCATTCTGATGTCAAGAAATGTTTTCAATTCGAATGTATAAAGTTTGGAATTCAATAAAATGCAAGTTGATTTAAAATTCATGTCTTATACTTCGAATTTAATGGATCTTTTGCATCAGAATATGGCTAGAAGAGGAGCTAGAAACGGGGAAGGTCTGGATCTAGAAACGGAACTTGTGAGGGTCTATCAGACGCTCAATGCCGTGGCCATGAATCAGAACCAAAGAAGGGGACCTGCGAATCCGGTGCCCGAAGCGATAAACAAGTGGAATCGTTCAAACAGATGAAACCACCTGTGTTCGAAGGGAAGTCAGACCCTGATGCGGCTGACAACTGGATTCATCAAGTAGAGACGATCTTTGAAGTGCTGGAGACCCCTGAGGGCAGCAAGGTGAAGTTGGTGACTCTGCAACTTGAGAAGGACGCGGTTGTGTGGTGGCAGCCGATGAAGAGGACAATGGAAGGCATAGTTCTCGGCTGGGAGGAATTTCTGGAAGAATTCCGCAGTCACTATTTCCCCTCCGACGTCCAAGAGAAGAAGGCTATGGAGTTTCTATCACTACAGCAAGGTAGCATGTCAGTTAGGGAGTACGAGACAAAGTTTACTCAGCTCTCTAGGTATGCTCCTGAACTAGTGATGGATGAAGCGAAGAAGGCTCGTAAGTTCGAGCATGGATTGAGGCCGAGCTTGAGGTCCCGGATGATACCGCTTGGTATCAGAAGATTTGACAAGTTGGTCAAGTGGTCAGCAGCCACGGAAGCATATATGGAGCAGTTTCATGTTGTTCAGAATCGGAGGAACAACTGGCAGTCTGGAAAGAGGCCCGCACATTCTGGAAATTTCAAGGGACAACCATCTGCACAAAGGTTCAAATCGACAGGGGCGAACGCTATTAGTGTGGCTGGAGGACCTGGGAATAATGTGGTGAGACCTCCTGCGGTAACTTGCTTCAACTGTGGTGAGACGGGACATTACAAATTTCAATGTCCCAAGCCACGAAATGGTAATAGCAATGCACCAATGCAGCAGACTAGGAAGATATCGTACCAACCACGGCAAGTATTTGCCTTGACGGAAGCTGATGCTGATGAAGTAGATCATTTCATCACTGGTACGAGGGCAGATGTTTAGAAGTTTTTGTCATTTCTTTTTCCCGCTATTTAGTGAACTGTTACGTAATGAGTGTGTATTATGTAACAGGAGAACTTTATCTTAATGAAATGAAAGTTGTTGTGTTGTTCGATAGAGGATCCTCTCATACTTTTGTGTCTCCTAAATTTGCTAAAGTGTTGGGAGTTGAACCGAAGATTTTTCCAGGCAAGATTTTAGCAGTAGCTACTCCATTAGGGGAAACTTTAACCACTGATCGGTACTATGCGGATTGCGAGATTGTGATTGGGGATAGAATCTTTGGAATTGATCTGATCGAGCTGACTATCTTAGGAGTCGATGTTATCATTGGCATTGATTGGATGTCGGTGTACAGTGCAAGCATCGAGTGCAAGACCAAGACGGTAACAGTGAAGGCTCTAGGTGGACCTGAAGTCACTTTCCAAGGGAAGAAGAAGAAGTGTTCTAGGCTGGAGGCAGCTATCCGCAAGGAAGAGATTCCTGTGGAAGTGCAAAGGATTCCTGTGGTTCGGGACTATCCGACTGTGTTCTTGCATGATTTTCCTGGGTTACCCCCGCATCGTGATGTAGAGTTCAGCATCACTGTTCAACCGGAAAGTGCACTTATTTCTAAGGCACCATATAGGATGGCTCCAGTGGAACAGGATGAGGTGAAATGGCAGATTGAGGAACTGTTGGAGAAAAGCTTTATTCAACCTAGTGCGTCACCTTGGGGAGCACCAGTGTTTTTGTAAAGAAGAATGATGGATCGATGAGAATGTGTATCGATTACTGAGAGCTGAATAAGGTCACTGTTCAGAACAAGTATCTTATTCCTCGAATTGATGACTTGTTCGATCGTCTACAAGGAGCAGCTGTTTTCTCCAAAATAGATCTTCGATCAGGATATCACCAAGTTCGAGTGAAAGCTGAAGATGTGCACAAAACTGCATTTAGAACTCGACATGGGCATTACGAATTCTTAGTTATGCCATTTGGAGTGACGAATGCACCCGCAATCTTCATGGATTTGATGAACAGAGTTCTGAGGTCATTCATTGATTCTTTCGTCGTGGTGTTTATCGACGATATCCTCATGTACTCCAAGTCAGAAGAGGAGCACACCGAGCATCTGGCAGCAGTTTTGAAGAAGCTGGAAGAGCAGAAGTTGTATGCCAAGCTATCCAAGTGTGATTTCTGGAAATCTGAAGTGGCATTCCTAGGTCACATCCTTTCTAAGGAGGGAGTGGCAACTGACCCTCAGAAGATAGAGGTAGTGAGAGATTGGGCTAGGCCTAATACAGTGAAGGAAGTCAGAAGTTTTCTTGGAATGACTGGATACTACAGGAGATTCATTCAAGGTTATGCTCAGATAGCCGTGCCGCTTACTGGTCTGACCAAGAAGAATGTGAACTTCAAGTGGACTGAGCAATGTGAGACAAGCTTTCAAGAGTTGAAAAAGAAGCTGACTACTGCACCTATTTTGGCTTTGCCTAGAGCAAGTGTTGAATATGATGTTTACAGCGATGCTTCACATCGTGGGCTTGGTTGTGTCTTAATGCAAGAAGGAAGAGTAATCGCTTATGGGTCTAGGCAACTACGACCGCATGAGAAAAATTACCCGACTCATGATCTGGAGTTGGCTGCGATTATCTTTGCCCTGAAGCAATGGAGGCACTACGTGTACGGTGAGAAATTAAACATGTACACGGACCACAAGAGTTTGAAGTACATATATCAGCAGAGGGATCTGAATTTGAGGCAGCGGAGATGGTTGGAGGTACTTGAGGACATGCGACCTGAGATCAAGTATCATCCTGGGAAAGCTAATGTTGTTGCTGATGCACTTAGTTGCAAGAGCAGTTTATCCAGTTTGATTACAACTCAGAAGCATCTGATTGAGGAATTGGACCGAGTAGGTATTGAAGTTGTCTTGCATGGATTAGGAGCATCTTTAGCTCAGTTGAGGCTTCAGCTTACTTTGAATGCAAGGATCATTGCAAGTCAGGAGGTTGATGCTGATATCTTGGAGATGAAGGAGCAGGTTAGTGCTGGCAGGTTGCCCGGATTTCAAATCAATGATGGAGTGCTGTGGTTTGGAGAGAGGCTGTGTGTTCCGAATCAGGCGGACCTGAAAGAGAGTATTCTTCAGGAGGCGCATGCTACTCTTTTGTCGGTACATCCTGGAAGTACTAAGATGTACAGAGATATCAAACCGCATTTCTGGTGGTCAGGTTTGAAGAGGGATGTGGCTGAATTTATGGCGAAGTGTGAGGTTTGTCAGCAAGTCAAAGCCGAAAATCAGAGACCCGGAGGTCTATTACAGCCGTTACCTATTCCGGAATGGAAGTGGGATAACATCAATATGGATTTCATTACAGGATTGCCTAAGAGTCCTAAAGGCAATGATGTGATTTGGGTTATAGTCGATCGACTAACCAAGTCCGCTCACTTTTTGGCGATGAAACTCACTGCTTCGATGGACAAGTTAGCTGAGTTGTATGTTGGCGAGATCGTCCGGCTTCATGGTGTTCCATCAACTATTGTGTCTGATCGAGATGCGCGGTTTACTTCGCATTTCTGGAGGAGTCTTCAAACAGCTTTGGGTACCAAGACGGTTTTCAGCACTGCTTTTCATCTGCAGACCGATGGGCAGACCGAGAGAGTCAACCGTATTCTTGAGGATATGCTTCGGTGTTGTATACTATACTTTGGAGACAGTTGGGAAAGGCATTTACCTTTGGTAGAGTTCGCCTATAACAACAGTTTTCAGACTATCATTGGGATGGCGCCGTACGAAGCTTTGTATGGCAGGAAGTGCAGAACACCTGTTTATTGGTTTTGAAGTTGGGGAGCGTCAGTTGTTTGGTCCTGAGCTTGTGCAGCAGACCTCTGAAAAGATTGATCTGATCAGGAAAAGGTTGGTAGAAGCTCAGAGCAGGCAGAAAAGCTATGCAGACAACAGGAGAAGAGACCTTGAATTTGAGGTCGGTGACTTCGTCTTTCTGAAAGTATCGCCCAGTAAAGGTGTGATTCGATTTGGCAAAGGTGGGAAGTTAGCCCCGAGGTTTATAGGCCCGTACGAGATATTGAAAATGATCGGGAAAACTGCTTACCGGCTTGAATTACCGGAAGAGTTATCTCAGGTGCACAATGTCTTTCATGTGTCTATGCTGAGAGGTTATATTCCAGATCCGAGTCATCATTTGCCTGAAGTACCGGAAGGTTTGCAGTTGGATCTGAATTACATCGAGTCTCCTGTCGAGATTGTTGATTGTCGAGAGAAAGTCTTGAGGAATAAGACGATACCGATGGTCAAGGTAGTCTGGAGAAACCATCTGGTTGAAGAGGCTACTTGGGAGTCTAAGGAGAGGATGTTGAAGGACTATCCTGAGCTTTTTGCTTGATTTATATTTTGTATTTTCTTGTGCTTGTTGTGAGTGTTTGTTTTCTCGCTCTTGACTGTAGTTCCGGGGACGGAACTATTCTAAGGAGGGAGTGTTGTAATGCCCCAATTTTTTCATTTAATAAAAATTATTTTATTTTGCACGTTGTGTGCACGTGCAATATTTTGGTAATATTAAATGTTATGATTATTTTCTTCATGATGAGTATAGATATTTAAATACTTGTCTTTAATTATTTTTTATATAAAGCCTTCTTTCAATTAGACAAAAAGCCTTTTCTTCTTAAAGCCCAAATTTAATTCAATTCATTATTTTTATAATTATTATTTTGGCCCAAAAACTAAAGCCCATGAGCTAATTTATTTTTTTAAATACAACTTGTAGTGTAGAATACATTTTAAAGATTTTTTTTAATGTAAAAATATAATGTACAATTTTTGGAGGCAAATGCTTGCACGTGCATTGCACGTACACGTGCAAAGTGCACTTCCCAAGCATGGCCGGTTTTGGAGCTTTGGAGGGAAATCAAAATTTTCAAGTGGAGTCATGGTGGTGGTGGTTACTTGATCATGGGTGGTTAGTGTAACTCCTGCTTAAATCTTAGCCATTTGCTTCTAACTCCTACTTCAATCCTAGCCATCCATTTTCCCTAGATTTTTAGTATAAATACCCCCCCCCCCCCCAGCCTAGTTATTCTTATGCTTATTATTTCCTCCAAACCTATAGTCTAAAATACATTATTTAGTAGTATGCAAGTGAGTAAAAGATTGAGAGATTGTGTGAGAATTGTGCTTGCATCAATCAAGAAGAGTGGAGGTCGGTTTTCATCCATAGGAGCTCTCGGTTTTGGTGTGCTTGGAGGCTCGTGTGCGCGCTTCTAGGAGGAGGATCACTCTCGTTTGCAAGGGCATTCGTTTAGGAGTTGCTAGTTGTTCTTCTTTCCAACTAAGGTGGGTAAATTTTCCATATTTCTAAGTAGGAATGCATGCTAGATTTGAATAGAAAGAATGATGCATGAAAAAGATTAATAAGAGTACACATTTAATTGGAAAAATGATATATAAATTGATTGAAATGTTGATGTGCAAATGTATGTGGTTCTATTATTAAAATTCAAGTTGTGTGCGAAATGATTATGGCTATGGAATGTGTAAAGAAAACTTCGTTATTAGCATAAAAAATTATATGCAAGAATTAATAAATTGACAATGTCGCTTTATGTGCTTAAATAGATTTTTCGTTATGACGTTGCAATGAATGAATTAGAATGTAATTGTTATGCTTGTGAAATGAATAAAAGCAGGAAATTGGTGTAGAGATTAGTGAAATTAAAATGTTGGAAAAAAAAAAGAAAGGTGTTAGTAGTAGTATATCAAATTAACCAAATTGTATGGTAGATATGTATTAATTATTGGGGAAAATATATTTAATCATTTAAGAAGATTATTTTTATATACTGGAGTATAATTCATGATGGGAATGATTAATCTAGAATATTTACAGTATGTTAGTAAGAGCAATTTGAATGAAAATTTGATGAACATCGAAATGTTTTTACTAAACAGAGAGGGTCGTTTTATTTTGAAATTCGAATTACACTATGACAACCCGAGCCTATAGCTCGAGTGGTCGGATCGCTCTTAATTGCTACAGTATATGCGGGGGTTTCTCCGAGGTTGAGGGATCGAATCCCGTTGACACCATATATTTTGTTTCGAACTTTTAAAATAATCAGTTTCGGCCGAGAGCACTTAATGCTCTCAGCCTCTCTTCTAACGCGCGCAGCACTCGGCCTAGTGGCCTGTGCCTTCGGTTGGTTTCCCTGTGGTCGCTGGTTCGACTCTTGGTCTCGGCTGTTGATTATGTTGTGGGAAAATAAATTTTTTTGGGTGTTTTAATGATTAAAAAAATATGATTATTATCCTAAAATTATGTGGGACTTGTGAAAAATAGTTTGAGAATTATTTACATGACGTGGAGTATGTTTAGAGAATAAAAGTATAATTTAGAACTATAAGTTCTATACTTGCATTTTTATAAAAGTTGTACTTTGCAAAAGACTTAAAATGGAATGTTAGAAAAGAAGTACGAATAAGAAAGGAATTATGTGAAGTGATGTGAATTATTCTCATTGGAGAATAGTGCGACAAATTATGAAGTGTAAATGTCCATCTTTAATTGAATAACTAGTGATGTGGTTTCTTTAATGCGAAAATAACATTTCATGAGTACATGATGAATAGTTGAATTTCATGTATAATTATGGACTATTGAACAATTTAGAAATCATGATTGGAAAAGAGAAATATTTTTTGAGTATGACAACTCAACATGTGAACTTATGAATTGAAATTGAAAATTAGAGTGTAGCCAAAGCTCACACCGGCAAGTGAAAAATGATGATTTTGACATTGAAAAGACCAGATTTGGGTCATTGTGAGTGAAAGAAATAAGACTGGTACTAGTGAGAGGGCTAACTCTAGAGCTTTGATTTTGGTCAAGATTTCATTAGAATTAAGGATTAGTTACATAGTGAAGATGTGATGAAAGTAAGAGAAAAACATTGAGTATGAGGGCCATTGGATTGGCGGCGAGAGCGTATCCCAGGATGTCCCATGATGAGTCATGATAGGGCGTGGATACTGCTCCAGAGTACCGTCCCGGTGGCGACGCTCGTGGGATGTTGGACGACTGCGGATGGTGTCATGTCTATGGTAGGAGCTGAATTACCACAGGATGCCTGCATGATGAGTCATGTGTCAGTGCGTTGGGATTCCCTCCAGGGCGCCTAGATATGAGTTCGTATGTCAGAAAACATCTAGGATACTTACCGTAGTTACAGTAGTAGATTAAGTCATGACGAGGGACTGAACCCTACAAAGATGAAGAACGATTAAGGGCTTGCCCTCGGACCTATGTAGTATGGGATGCATAGAATCCGAACAAGTGCCCATTAGTGTCATATAATATAAATAATTGCATTAAGGACTAAGTGCACAAATCACAACACGACATCAATAGGGTAGTCCCTTTAATTTGATATGTGACAAGTTTGTGTTTGTTAAATATGGAAAATAAGTTATACTATTTCCGGCATAGAGAGGATGACCGTGTATAATGTTCGTCGGTTGAATAAACTATCGTACCCACAGTTTTATATGCAGGGTAATGACATGATAAAGGTTAAAGAGGAACATATGCTTAAAGATTATTCAATGTTGTTGTACATTTATTTAAGTGTTGTAAATTTACTTCCGCTGTGCAATGTAAAGAGTAAAGTTTTATGTAAACTCTGATGTAAAGTGAAAATTTCAAATTTCCTTGTAAAATTGTACTAAATGAAGTGGAAAGATTCTGTAGAACTCTCGAATTCAGTTGTATTTGGGATTCAGGGCGTTACAGGGACGGTTGGTGACCCTGACCGAGCTGTGCTCCATTCTCGCCTATCGGAGCAAGACGGTCATCCATCTCTTGGAGCCATCTCCGGACGTCGTGCTGCCAATTTCGGATCTGGTTGAACTATGGGATTCTTCTTCTCTGGAGTCTTTGACTTGTTCTTCGCCTGGGCTCATCCGTTTCAGACTCCTCCACAGAGTGCTCGCAGGACTTCGGTCTGAAACTCTTGGAACTCGGCATGGCTAATGTGATCGTCTCTGTCGTGGTCATTAGGGTGTCGACGATCCCTTGGGGAATGACTACCTTGTTGGCCTCGAGACCACTGGACACTGCGGCTTAGAGCAGGGTTCGAGGGTGCAGCCTCGCCTCTCGATCAACTGAGTTGGTTTCGGAAGTCCCCTTGGTTGGACCGACTGATGATGATGTCCCGGAGGTCTCTCACCACAAGTTGATCGACTGGTCCTCTGGTGAGTAGGATGCGCTCAGATCCGGTCTCTCGGGATTCTCAGCCCGCTGTCTCCACGACCCTTGGGTGTTAGAGGGGCTTCGAACCGGTGGGGGAGAAGGGACTGAAGGTCTAGTAGCAGTGGACATCTTAGTTCAGGGAGCCATGGGAGCGAGTGACTTTGGATTGAGACTTGGGTCGGAGGTAAGATTAGTCTGCGGTTTCCCACTATCACGCCCCGCTTCCCAAAAAGGAGATACGGAATACGGTTATGTGACTAAGTCCAGCGAATAATTTTCATCATCCATAAGCTGTCAGGATCTTTAAAACATTTCACAGGAATAATACAGAGAAAACAAGGAGAAACCAACCACATATGCATGAATGAATCAATCTACCAACAGGATTTACTTGAAAGAAAAACTTAATAAATCTCAAATAAACCAAATCTAGACAAGTCATAAATTATGGATCATACTGCCCAATACAAATAATCCAAGTAGCAAATACATTTATTCAAAATAAGCAACAAGAAGTAATAATAGGAAGAACTCCAGCAACTAGAATATCAGATTACCTACTCCATCGGGCAACTGATCACCATAATCTGCAATTTAATAAATTGCAGGAAAATGAAAGAGAAACAAAATGCCTGTCAATGCAAGTTACGGGCTGCTTGTCGTGCAGGCACAAGTACAGGAAAAGATAAACAAATAAAGAGTAACGTCGGAAGCAAATATAGCATGGAATAGACATGGCAACAAAATAGAGCAACTAGCATGAATCATGAACAGAATCAAGTAATATAATGTGCGAACAGGGTACGGGTAACATGTATCAGATGTCAAGTATCATGCAAGAAGGTAAACAACTAAACAGGTAACATGTACATGAAAGCATGTAACAGATGTCATATTCTGTCAAGTCTTATATTTATTTCTATCTAGGTAGCAGTTCATGCGTCCCAGATTTTTACCACATGGTTGCTACATACATACAAGTTACGTTTAGGCCTAGTGGTGGGTTTCTATAGGGCCGTGTACTCAGGCGTCATGTAACAGGTAACGAGCACAAATCACGTAATCGTGAAATCACGGCAACAGGAACAGGCATGAATCATGTAGTCATGAGATCATGGAAACATATAATCAGATAGTAATAATGTTGGATCCTGTAGGCGAGACAACAAACACTAGAGGGGGGGGTGAATAGTGTTAATAAAAAAACTGCGGAAATTTTCTCGGTGCAGTCGACTTGGTTATGAACCAGTCGACTGATATAAACCAAATGAAGCAAAACAATAACTCTGTGCAGTCGACTGATGGATAAGATAGACGACTGAAGACACAATGAAACTACAACTGAAAAGGCACTGACCAGTCGACTGATAGTGCAAGGAGTCGACTGTCCAGACACTTTTTGCAGAACTTAAGTAAACAAGAGTAAATGCAAAATCAAGACAATCAATCACAGAGTACACAAGATATATCCTGGTTCGGTCCTCCCGACCTACATCCAGTTCCCAAGCAACCCACTTGAGATTTCCACTATTCTTGAAAAAGATTACAAGAATACCCTACGGCGTTACGACAACAACCTTGTCTAACCCGTAGTCCTTTCTCTCAACCAGAGAAAGCAGACCCACTCTACTACCAAGAGTGAAACAAAACCGACTCTACAACCTAGAGTAAAAAACACTCTCCAACCGAGAGCAAAAGAATAAGAAATACTTTACAGTCAACATATAGCCTTGTTGGTGTTTGTGTTGATGCACGTGGCTAAAAAACAAGGTTGACTTCTATACTCAGTCCAGAGCGAATTCGTTGCTATACTGGACTGAATGCAGAGAACCAAAGAGTATGAACTTGAAAGCTTTATTCTCAAAAATATCACTTAGAATTTTTTCACAAGGAATGCTCGGATTTTCAAAGAGAATTCTGTAGATCTTTTCAGAGAGATCTGAACTCTGCTTAAAGAGTTTGATCTCCTGGACGTTGGGAGACAGTTACTCCAACCGTCAACCAACGGATCTAAGCTTTTGAGTTTGAAAAAAAAAATCGATTTTGAAAAATAGAAAACGGTCAAAAGCTCTCGAACAGTCAACTGGGTTGCCATATGAGTCGACTGATCAGAGTTTGAATAAATTTAAACAGTTTTGTACTATCAGTCGATTGGCAGATGCTTAAGTCGACTGGTACTCAAAAGTTAAATTACTTCAAACTGTTTTGACTCTTTTTGGGGGGTTTTTAAGAGACACAAATTATGAAATTTTGAGTGTGTGTGTGTGTGACAAGGCTTTACATCAGACTAAGACTCAACAAAAAATAAGATACAATATTTTTACAAGACACTACAATTTTGACACAATTGAGCTAAGGTCTTGAGTCTTGAATCTTGTCTTGAGTGAAGTCTTGAATCTTGTCTGAGTGAAGTCTTTATCTGTAACCTTTGAGCTTGTTCATTTGTTCAGCTGAAATAGTCTTTTTTATGTACAACCTGTAATGTTAGCTGTATAACATAGACATATGTTGCACTGTGTTGTGATCATCAAAATCAAGAATCAACAAATAATAGGCATGAATCATGTAATCACGAATCATGGCAGATATAGTAATAACATGCATGAATCATTTAATCATGAAACATGGCAACATATAATCAGATAGTAATAACAGGCATGAATCATGTAATCATGAAACATGACAAGATATAGTAATGGGAACACGACCCCCTTCTGAGTACACATACCTATATTGTCCACTACTAAGGTCTTTCCCCTTAACCCCGGCTTGGTTATTTGTTATTATTATCAAACAGGAATATACGTGTCACAAAATAGAGCAAGAATAACATATCATGAACAAGTAATAGGTTCAGGTTGGAAAATAAACAAGTGCAGGTGAAAGACAACTCATAAAAGATTAGGACAACGAAAATTCTAGTTCAGTACAGCAAGACAGTACTGCACAAAATCTGGGATTTCTGTTGCCACAAACGTGCAAATCTGGATCCGTCAGAAAACCTGGAAAATAGCCTCTCGGTAGAGTCCAACAAATATATATAAATCATCTGGTATTTCACAAAAATAGGACTCAAAATAGAATTGTATCCAGAAAATATGTTCAGCCAGAAATCAGAAGTTTGTATTCATAAACAGGAAAACGTCATAAAATCTTACTGATTAAATTCAAGAAAAATCTGGGATATTCCCTAGTATGTTTAGTATTAGCAAATATAATTTTCATAATATTCCAACATGGATAGTATAGTAAAACAAAATCAGAGGACAACAAGATGCAGCAAATTTGTAAATCTGAAATCATAAATACAGCAGTACTAAAATAACAATAGATTACAAAATATAAATCAAAATCTAGATCCGTCAAAAGGATGATAAAATAGATACAGTAGGCTACAACTCATATTCACAAAGTTTTTATAAACAGCAAATAGAATTAGGTTGATATTAAGGTTCTTTACTGAACAACATGAAAATTCTGCAAGTATAGTAGTTGTTTGCACCTGTAGAATAGTTTATAAAAGTCATCAATTAAATCTACAAAAATTTGGGTTTAATCCCAATCAAGTCTTGTTGTACTCAGAAATATATTGGATCAAAATATTATCTTTAGCATCAATATAAAAATAATTAACCATACAGAGTTCATATAAAACAGAATCTGAAATTTTCTACACATCTGTAGTAAAACAGCAATAACTTGCAACTCACAAATTGAAACTGAGGTCTGTCAAAAATTCTGGAAAGTAGACAGAATTCTCTATAATTCATATTCACAGATAATTTTCATATACTGACCTTAATAGGATCTAAAATACTGAACAAAACTGGGTCACGACAAAAACAGAAATTTTCTATGTGCATAAAATCAACTAGTTTATATAAAACACATCCAAATCATAACAAAATACGCAATATGGTATACTAGATGTACAAGCAACATGGTATAGGGTATTTAACACGTATACCACGAATTATACTACTACTAACACAATCAAGCATACGACATCATACGAACAACATGCATGTATACATCAAGAAGTGATTATCTCTAAGTTATTTCATGTCGTGTGTATAATGAGACAACTACAGGCAATTCAACACATATGGAAAAGATCTAACAGGGTTTTCATGAGATTAGATCTTGAAGCAACTACACTACAGGCGGTATTTAGTACTTGTATTATACAACAAAAAGGAATACAAGTTACTTGCCTTAGAATTGACAACGAAAACGACGAAGCAAGAGCAAGAATAATAGGAACGGATCCCGAACTAATGAACGACGAATGAACAAACCACGAACACAACTCGAGATCAACACATGCACATAATGCCAAGCAACTGCAGTGGGTGCATGCGTCGAGAGAACGGCGACGACAAGTGGGCGAGGGGGTGGCAGTGCTACTGTTGTTGTTGTTGCTCTCTGCTGTTTTGGTCGGGAGAGAAAATAGTGCACAGAGTGCTATGCTACCGCGACTGGACAGGGAGCCAGGGCGAGCGTCGGCATCTGGCGGTGCTGTAGAGTCGTGACAGGACGATGGGAACA
This sequence comes from Hemerocallis citrina, assembly GCA_017893485.1. Classification (NCBI taxonomy): domain Eukaryota; kingdom Viridiplantae; phylum Streptophyta; class Magnoliopsida; order Asparagales; family Asphodelaceae; genus Hemerocallis; species Hemerocallis citrina. Next base: position 101,875,835 of record CM030360.1, read on the forward strand.
GGGTGCGTCGGGATCATGGGGGTATAGGGAGTGGCCGGCTGCTGTGGTGTGCGGTGCTCGGGAGGGAGGCACAACACAGGGAGAGAGAGGACGGGAAGGTGTAGGAGGTAAGGGAGAACGACTAGGGGATGGCTTGGAGGACGGGGGGTACACACTGTAGAGGATCGGGAGTATGAGGTGGGGGATGAGAGGGATGCAGTGTATAGGCGGCTGTATAGTTTAGGGTTTTGAGATGAGAATGAAGGGTAATTATATAAATATAGGGTGTTAATGGGTTGGGGGCAAACGGGTATTGGGTTTTTGGGTATAAAGGGATCCAACAAGGTTTTAGGGTAGGGTGTTATTGGGTAGTGGATTTTGGGTTTAATTAAAATATCTAAATAGAATATAGGGTGATCCAAAAATGAAGTAAGAACAAAATGAATAAATAAAATAGGACAGGAACAATAAAATAATGAGGATCAAAATAATAGCTTGATCAACCAAGAATGGAATAATAGGCAGACAAATGGAATCCAGAGGATAAATTAAAAGACGACAAACCAAAAAGATGAATATTGAAAAAGAAGATCCAATACACGGTTCAAAAAGAGTCGGAAAATATGTGATGAATAAATACACCAAAGAAGAGAAATACATCCAAAATACAGAAAATGAAAAACAGGGATTACAAATATTACCCACCTAACAAGAAGAATTTCGTCCTCGAAATTTAGCAAAAAGTACAAAGGGTCACCCCAAAAAAAGAAAAGAAAGAACAAAACAAAAGGCTACTCAAACAGGTGAAGAAACTTCTGTTGAATGTCCTCCTCCAACTCTCAAGTTGACTCACCCGGCGAGTGAGGATTCCAAGAAACACGAACCAGCTTGATGACCTTGTTTTTAAGCATCTTCTCCAGCAGATCCAAAATAGCAACTGCCAGAATCTCACAAGTCAAATTCGGCCACACGGTCAACTCAGAATAGTCGATCACGTGGCTCTCATCGTGGATATATTTTCAGGGTTGTGAGACATGGAAAACATCGTACACTCCTGATAAAACTAGAGGTAATCAAGACGATAGGTCACCTTGCCTACTCGTTCTACAATATTGAACGGTCCAATGAACCTAAGGCTGAGCTTGCCCCCACCACCCAACCGAATGACACCTCGCCAAGGCGATACCTTTAGGAAAACATGGTCACCAACCTCAAACTCCAAAGCTCTCCGATGGATATCTGCTCATCGCCTCTGCCTATCTTGAGCTGCCTGAAGATGCTTCCTGATCTGCGTCACCGCATCAATTGTCCTGGTGATCAACTCCGGACCCAACAACTTCCTCTCACCAATGTCATCCCAGCACACTGGTGATATGCACTTCCACCCATAAAGTGCCTCGAACGGTGCAGCCTTAAGACTGGCCTGAAAGCTGTTATTGTGCAAGAACTCTACGAGATGCAAATGGTCCTCCCAAAATCCACCGAACTGCAGCATACATGACCTCAACATGTCCTCTAGAGTCTGGATGGAAAAGATATACTGTACTTTCAATTTACTCCCCAAACTACTCTGAAGACTGTCCCAAAACTGAGATCTGAATCTCGTATCCCTATCGGATACAATACTGACTGGAACCCCTTGAAGTCTGACGATCTCTTGCATATACTTGTCAGCTAGGCTCTCAGTAGACTGTCCGACTCAGAAGGAAATGAAGTGAGCACTCTTCGTCAGTCGGTCGACAATCACCCAAATGGCATTGTGATCCTTAGGACTCCTCGGCAAAGCGATCACAATGTCCATAGTGATGTGTTCCCACTTCCACTCTGGAATAGGAAGTGGTTGAAGAAGTCTGGCAGTCCTCTGATGCTCTGCCTTCACCTGCTGGTAGATAAAACACTGAGACACAAACCGAGCCACAGCCCTCTCCATACCGTGCCACCAGAAATGAAGCTTCAATTCTCGGAACATCTTAGTACCTCCAGGATGAATAGAATACGATGACTGGCGGACTTCCTCAAGCAACCTTTGACGAACTTCATCCTTCAGGAGACAAAACCTGGACCCAAAACGAAGTGATCCATCAGCATGAATAACCATATCCGTTTGGGAACCAGACTCAACCTTTGCTCTGAAACCCTGCAACTGCACATCACCAGCCTGAGCCTCTTTGATCTGATCAACAAGAGACGACTGAAGCTGGAGCACTAAACAACTCCGATCAGACCTCAGCAAAAACACATCCAACTCTAACCTCCGCATTTGCTCAATCAAATCTCTCTGCTGAGTTAGAAACATAGCTGCCGGTCTCCTACTCAAAGTATCTGGCACCAAGTTCACTCTACCGAGATGGTATTGTAAACTGATGTCTTAGTCGGCCATAAGCTCTAACCAATGCCTTTGCCTCATGTTCAATTCCTTTTGAGTGAAGACGTACTTGAGACTTTTGTGGTCTGTAAAGATCTCTACTCGGTCCCCAAGTAAATATTGTCTCCACAGCTTCAAAGCAAAGATCACTACCGCTAACTCCAAATCATGAGTCGGATAGTTCTCATGCGGCCTCAACTGCCTCGATGCATAAGCAACAACTTGGCCCTTCTGTATCAGATTTTCTCCAAGACCCTTGACCGAAGCATCACAGTGTGAACCATCTGGAATAGTCAACACTGGCACTAATGTCAACCTACTCTTCAACTCAGCAAAAGCCTCACTGCAAGCCTTAAACCAACAGAAATTCTTATCCTTCCCTGTCAACTTAGTCAATGGTCCTGCTATCTTCGAAAAATCTTGGACAAATTTCCGATAATAGCCAGCTAGACCAAGAAAACTCCTTACCTCTAAAACTAACTTGGGAACTGGCCAATCCTTCAAAGCTTCAACCTTGGAAGGATCCATAGAAATACCATCGCCCGAGATAATGTGCCCCAAGAAGGTAACTCTGTCGAGCCAAAACTCACACTTGCTAAGTTTCCCATACAGTTGATTCTCTCTCAAAGTCTGTAGAACAAACATAAGATGCTCAGCATGATCCTCCCGGTTTCGAGAATACACTAGAATTTCATTAATAAATGCCACCACAAATCTATCCAGGAACAGGGAAAAGACCATGTTCATCAGACTCATAAATACAGCTGGCGCATTCGTAACCCCGAACGGCATCATAAGATACTCATAGTGCCCATATCTGGTCCTGAACGCAGTCTTCTGCACATCAGTTACCTTCACCTTGACCTGATGGTATCCAGAACGAAGATCCGACTTCGAGAAGACAACTACTCCGTCCAACTGATCAAATAAGTCATCGATCCTGGACAGCGGATACCGGTTCTTCACAATAACACTGCTCAGTTCCTGATAATTAACGCACAGTCGACGATTACCATCCTTATTGTTGACAAAAAGAACTGGAGCACCCTACGGTGAAACACTGGGTCTGATGAACCCTAAATCAAGCAACTCCTGAATCTGCACCTTAAGCTCTGCTAACTCAATCGGTGTCATCCTGTATGGACTCTTCGATATCGGCATCGTACCAGGCTGAACTTCAATATTGAACTCCATATTTCTATCAGGGGGTAAGCCAAGCAACTCCTTTAGAAAAACATCCAGGAATTCCCGCACTACTAGAGGCACAGCCTCACAGCCAGAGTGCTATTCCATCGCACAATTCTCCTGATCAACTGCAGTCTTAGCTCGGCCAAGGGGCATCTCCTCGGCATGGAACTCAAACTCTGTGCGACCTGAGATCCGGAATACAACTTTCTTGAGACGGAAATCAATAATGATGTGGGACTCACCCATCCAATCCATACCGAGAATGACGTCAAATCCTGAATCCCAATTACAATCAGGTTGGCCTTGAAATCTGCGCTACCAATAACCACGGGACTCCTGGGAACAAACGACAACACTGCCACCTGTCACAATGTTCCATGCCTCTGACAAAATGCTGCACTCCAACTGATGACTAACCACAAAACGAGAAGAGACGAAGGAATGGGTTTCCCCGGAATCAAAGAGAACATGAGCAGGAAAAGAACAAACAAGGACAATACCTAAGATAGAGCCAAAAGCAAAGGAGAAGAATTGATGATCAAGGGTGAGGAAAACACCGGATAGAAAGATAATATAAAATAATAATGCAAGATAAATGAAAGAAGCAAAGGAAAGCAACAAAAACCAAATATGCAAAATACCTGTAATAACCCCTTCTGCTAACTCAGCATCTGCAGCAGTCAGGTTGTAAGCCTGACCTCTCTTGGGAATCGCAGTCCTTTGACCGATAATCTGGCGCTGAGAAGGAAGCGGTGGCCTGACTGGACCACGAGCTAGGGCAACTTGCTGAACTGGACCCTCGGCTGCAAAAGCCATTGCCTACTGAGGGCAATCCCACACTGAATGGTCAGTAGCACCACAACTAAAACAATGGCGATTGGCACGCCTACAGTCTCTACGCACATGCCCCTTCATTTGGCAGACAAAATCCTTCCCTCTGAGGAGCGACAGAAGAGTAAGGAGCAGCCCTAATAGGATGGGCTGGGATGTTAGTGTAGGTGCCCTAGAGGCAATACAATGATATTATGTAATCAGTATTATTGACATTATGTTCTTTTTGATTATATTAATAATTTATTATGCTTCGTATTTACCTGCGTTATAAATATTAGCATGATAAATGTCCTTAGATTATTAATACGAACTATATGAACATGAGATTATATATAGTATAATAATCTTAAATGTCCCTAGTCGAGTATTATTATTATTAGGACAGTAATAATACATTGAGACTAGTATGTTGATTGATTGATGACCACCTCTCATGGGTCATTAGTATAGAGATACTAAAATCAATACATAGGTAAATGTAAGAGTACATTGTACTGGACAGACCCACTATGAGATTCAACATGGAATGAATAAATAAGTGTCATAAGTAATCTCACTGTGATAATGGTGTAATGGTCCTCTGACCTGAAATCATTATATTTCTACACGAGAATTAATGTACTTTGATTCTATCAAAAGTTATCTTTAATCGGGTAATGATAAAGATAGTATTGGGTTCATTATGAATCGTGTGAGAAATGTGAATGATCTAGAAGGAATTTAACCCTCCTAATTTTAGGAGCGATATTATCGGCCTCTTGTTTGAGTGAGATTATGAAATGCATGGCCATGCTCAAATATTGATTTGTTTGAATAGTCTACTCATCGATCAAGAAAATAAAGATTAAATTATTAAGAGGATGACACGTACCATGCCTCTAGTTTAATCTATAATATCAACGTTAAAAGGATTATATTACATGGATACATTAGTCACGAAAGGTTTAATTGAATCACCAATTATTATTATTACTTGGGTAGCAATGATGTATTACTAGATGCCGCTCATTGTTTATAATTTTATTATTAGATAATAAAATTATTGCCAACGTAATAATAACCTAAAGGGTCACACACTTAGAACGTTTAAAAGGAGTATTAATTTAAATTCGGAATTTAAATGATTCGAAATTAGTTATTTAATTAATTGAGTCGGACTTAATTAATTAAAGGATAATTCGAATTTAAATGATAAAACCAAATCAGATTGGTCTTATCAGAAGCCAAACTGATTACGGTTAAGCCCACCTCACTCTCTCCCTATAAATACATAGAGATGTATTGGTTTAGGATGATCTTTGACAAATTCGTTTTCCACAGAAAACCCTAGCCGCTCAACTGTTGAGAGGCAAGAGAGAGAGAGAGAGGCAAGCATCATCGGCTAGTACCGGCTCCCTTGATCGTTGGACGATCGGACGTTCGTGTGGACTGCTTTAGAGACGCGGATCTAGCTACAAGGGTTGCGTGGTGATTGTAACCTCCATCTTTCAGCCTTCGTAAAGCTCCGAAAGGTAAAATTTTGTTTCTCCATTATCAGCCATGTCTTGTACACGGATCCTAGGGTTAGGGTTTCGGATCTGTTTTCATTTCTTTTTGCTGCGTTTGTGCCCCGAAATCCAACAATGGTATCAAAGCCAGGTTTAGATCCTGGGACCTGTGGGTTATGGATATTATGGTTAGATCCTGGGACCCCGAAATTGAGCATAGTCGTTGTTCAAAGATTGCAAGATTAGATCTATCTGAGCTTCCGGACTGATGGCGGAACCCAGAGTAGCAAGGTACTCCATATATCCATCATCTTTAGAACATGCGGTGCAATTGGATCACGATCACCCTATTTACATGCATACAAGGCTTTACTTGTATCAAACCTCTCTTGACGAGCCTGTCCTTCAAACATACGTTTAAGGTGCTCTATCATTATAAGAGCATCCATATGCTCATGCTGTTTCTGAAGCTCAAGACTCATAGTCGCAAGCATAAGACAAGTGACATCCGTGTCATCATCGATATGTTTCTGATAAACATTACGTTGATCAACCGATGCACCTACAGGGAGAGGTCCAGGGCGAGGAAATGACATAGAGCTTTCACTCTTACCTGAGGACTATCCTCAAATTCCTTTGCCAATCGAGGAAGTTTGTTCCTGTCAACTTGTCCTTCTCAAGGACAGATCGTACAGAGAAGTTATTTGAGTTGTTTGCCATTAGAATATCTATAATGTAAAATGCATAAAAGAATTAGTCTACGGAATTATTAGTTTATGTTCAAATGATTATTCATATATGTTCATAATATATATCTCCCACTATTTTGATCAAATTAATAGCCCTTACTATTAATTCGGAAAGCATTTATTATAAATCTTTCTAGTGAGCCAAGATCCATATTTCATCATGTCTTGAGTCAGCGTTGGCTGAAACTCCCAAAACACAACTATTTAGGTAGACAACATTTGTCAATTATATCACGTATATAACTCTTGGATAGTTTGGTGAACAACCATTGCTCTAATTTATCTAATAAATTTTTCGCCAAACTCTATGCTTCTAAGTTCATAATCTTATTGTGATGACTTAGTTAAGTTAGGCCCAATGAATCAACATAACGAGTATCACATTTACTCTTTCGCACCTCACCACGATTAAAAGGAGCACTCTTCTTTGGCAAACCCACCCCTTATTATCTAGGCCTTGATGAGTGTTATTCATTGGAAAGCATCTTGTTTAACTTAATATTTATTAAGGGATTTACTTATAAACGATCATGATCCCATCATAAAGAGATTCTCAATTTTTCCTTGAATCAAATATTTCAAATCAAAATTCGTTGAATGAATGATTTCCAGATCAGAGGTTAACGCACAGACGGCATTATTGGCACCCCTTTTCTTACAGATTCGTAATCGGTTGTTGACAAAATCATTCAATCGTTGAATAATGAAAATTCATATTTAATTACCGTGTTTCATAAACACAAGAATCTCATGATCGTTTGTTTAATGTTCATCTTAAATCGTTATAGATTTTATCTTGTTTAAGCATGAATGGGGTGTCGTATCTAATACATTCATCTTAATCTAATTAAGCATGCATCATTATCTCTACACATACATTGTATCACATACATTCATACATATGTAAAGTGCATAAAGTAAACGTGTACATATGTAAAGTGCATCATCTCAATTTTTCCGCGTCGGTGACAAAGTCAGTATTGCTCAGTGACCCGATTCCAGTCAGAAAACATATTTTATTTGCGAAAATCGGACACTGGACATAGATTTCACCAAATTTGCTCATCTTTGCAGAAACCGTATCGTATACAATCTACGCGATAAGAACAAATAGATAATATTCAAATAATATCATATATTATCTATAAGATCGCACTCCAGGGCAAAACATATACTTAGAAGATATCACCTTATTCGTGAGATTAATGAACGAGGAGATATACATATATGTAAAGTGCAAACTAATGATAACGTAGCTGACCCACTGACTAAGGCTTTGTCGCAGCAGAAGCACGAGGGTCACACTAGTTCCATTGGTATTCGATACATGAGTGATTGGCTCTAGTGCAAGTGAGAGATTGTTAGTGTAGGTGCCCTAGAGGCAATACAATGATATTATGTAATCAGTATTATTGACATTATGTTCTTTTTGATTATATTAATAATTTATTATGCTTCGTATTTACTGCGTTATAAATATTAGCATGATAAATGTCCTTAGATTATTAATACGAACTATATGAACATGAGATTATATATAGTATAATAATCTTAAATGTCCCTAGTCGAGTATTATTATTATTAGGACAGTAATAATACATTGAGACTAGTATGTTGATTGATTGATGACCACCTCTCATGGGTCATTAGTATAGAGATACTAAAATCAATACATAGGTAAATGTAAGAGTACATTGTACTGACAGACCCACTGTGAGATTCAACATGGAATGAATAAATAAGTGTCATAAGTAATCTCACTGTGATAATGGTGTAATGGTCCTCTGACCTGAAATCATTATATTTCTACACGAGAATTAATGTACTTTGATTCTATCAAAAGTTATCTTTAATCGGGTAATGATAAAGATAGTATTGGGTTCATTATGAATCGTGTGAGAAATGTGAATGATCTAGAAGGAATTTAACCCTCCTAATTTTAGGAGTGATATTATCGGCCTCTTGTTTGAGTGAGACTATGAAATGCATGGCCATGCTCAAATATTGATTTGTTTGAATAGTCTACTCATCGATCAAGAAAATAAAGATTAAATTATTAAGAGGATGACACGTACCATGCCTCTAGTTTAATCTATAATATCAAGGTTAAAATGATTATATTACATGGATACATTAGTCACGAAAGGTTTAATTGAATCACCAAGTATTATTATTACTTGGGTAGCAATGATGTATTACTAGATGCCGCTCATTGTTTATAATTTTATTATTAGATAATAAAATTATTGCCAACGTAATAATAACCTAAAGGGTCACACACTTAGAACGTTTAAAAGGAGTATTAATTTAAATTCGGAATTTAAATGATTCGAAATTAGTTATTTAATTAATTGAGTCGGACTTAATTAATTAAAGGATAATTCGAATTTAAATGATAAAACCAAATCAAATTGGTCTTATCAGAAGCCAAACTGATTACGGTTAAGCCCACCTCACTCTCTCCCTATAAATACATAGAGATGTATTGGTTTAGGATGATCTTTGACAAATTCGTTTTCCACAGAAAACCCTAGCCGCTCAACTGTTGAGAGGCAAGAGAGAGAGAGAGAGAGGCAAGCATCATCGGCTAGTACCGGCTCCCTTGATCGTTGGACGATCGGACGTTCGTGTGGACTACTTTAGAGACGCGGATCTAGCTACAAGGGTTGCATGGTGATTGTAACCTCCATCTTTCAGCCTTCGTAAAGCTCCGAAAGGTAAAATTTTGTTTCTCCATTATCAGCCATGTCTTGTACACGGATCCTAGGGTTAGGGTTTCGGATCTGTTTTCATTTCTTTTTACTGCGTTTGTGCCCCGAAATCCAACATGGGACAGGCCTCCGAATTGGCCCACCAGAAGGCCTAGCAATAACAGAGTACGAAACAGTCCACTGGGGAGGAGTCAACCCGCCACGAGCCTGCTCCTGAGCTCGGGCCACCTCAGGAGCCTCAGCATAAGTACGCAAGCAAAGGGAGACGAGATGTACCCGAATATCTCGCTCAAGTCCCAGCATGAATCTATGAGACATGTCCTTTTCGTTCGCCCCAAGAACAGCTACGAAGCAGCTAAATCTGGTAATTCCGCTGCATACTCATCTACAAACCTAGAGCCATGTTTCAAGAAAGTCTCATGTTACAACATTGCATGAAAAATATGTAACAAAATTCCAATAATAGAACAACGACAAACCTATTTCTGGGCCAGGAACTGTTGCTCCATTTCAACTCGAGTGCTGCTAGGGAAGAACTTCTCCAAGAAGCTCCTAGTGAACGTGGCCCAAGCAATACGCTGCACGAGCCTTTCGAACTTAGACCTCCACCATATGTGGGCCAGGTCCACCAGCTGGATGGTTACCACATCCACTCTATCAGCATCGGCAACTCTTGCTGCCAAAAGCAACTGCTTAGTCTGGATCAGCCATTATTCTGCCTCCAAAGGCATCTCAGTGCCTGAGAATCTATCAGGATGCAGCCTTATGAAATTTGTAACTGTACCCGAATGAGGAGGGAGAGCTGCCTATGGGGGCACGGCGGGATTTGGAACCCGAGCAGCTTCCAAAGCTACCATCACAAGGTCACTGTGGTTTTACTACATATTAATCAACTGTTCCAACAAATTGGTAATGGCCTCAAGCCCGGGCTGATCTTCCTGAGTGCGGAAAGTGGAACATCTGCGAGCCATTGTCTGCACAAAATCAAAAACAATTAGCATTCAGATAAAGGTTGAATATAATTCAGTCATGTATGCTTGGTTTGTGTATAGTTGAGCCAACCCCAGATCGAGCCCAAACTTGTCTAACATATTAGTCAAAGTAATACATTAGCCAATCCTGGTGCTCTGATACCACTAAAAATATTGTCACGCCTCACTTCCCAAAAAGGAGATACAGAATACGGATACATGACTAAGTCCAGCAAATGATTTTCATCATCCATAAACTGTTACGATCTTTACAATATTTCACAGGAATAATCAAGAGATAACAAGGAGAAACCAACCACATATGCATGAAGGAATCAATATACCAACAGAATTTACTTGAAACAAAAGCTTAATAAATCTCAAATAAACCAAATCTGGACAAGTCATAAATGGGTCATACTACCCAATACAAATAATCCAAGTAGCAAATACATTTATTCAAAATAAGCAACAAGAAGTAATAATAGGAAGAACTCCAGCAACTAGAATCTCAGATCACCTACTCCATCGGGCAACTGATCACCATAATCTGCAATTTAATAAATTACAGGAAAAGGAAATAGAAACAAAATGCCTATCAATGCAAGTTACGGGCTGCTTATAGTGCAGGCACAAGTACAGAAAAAGATAAACATATATAGAGTAATGTGGGAAGCAAATATGGCATGGAATAGACATGGCAACAAAATAGAGCAACTACATGAATCATGAACAGAATCAAGTAATATAATGTGCTAACAGGGTACGTGTAACATGTATCAGATGTCAAGTATCATGCAAGAAGGTAAACAACTAAATAGGCAACATTACAGAAAAGCATGTAATAGATGTCATATTATGTCAAGTCTTCTAGGTAGTATTTTATGCATCCCAGATTTTTACCACATGGTTGCTACATACAAACAAGTTACGTTTAGGCCTAGTAGTGGGTTTCTATAGGGTCGTGTACTTAGGCATCATGTAACAGGTAACAGGCACGGATCACGTAATCATGAAATCGCGGCAACAAGAACAAGCATGAATCATGTAGTCATGAGATCATGGAAACATATAATTAGATAGTAATAACAGGCATGAATCATGTAATCACGAATCATGGCAGATATAGTAATAACATGCAAGAATCATTTAATCATGAAACATAGCAACATATAATCAGATAGTAATAACAGGCATGAATCATGTAATCATGAAATATGACAACATATAGTAATGGGAACACGACCCACTTCTGAGTACACATACCTATATTGTCCACTACTAATGTCTTTTTCCTTAACCCCGGCTTGGTTATTTGTTATTATTATCGAACAGGAATATACGTGTCACAAAACAGAGCAAGAATAACATGGCATGAACAAGTAACAGGTTCAGGTTGGAAGATAAACAAGTACAAGTGAAAGACAACTCATAAAAGATTAGGACAACGAAAATTCTAGTTCAGGACAGCAAGACAGTACTGCACCAAATCTGGGATTTCCGTTGCCACAAACGTGCAAATCTGGATCCGTCAGAAAATCTGGAAAATAGACTCTCGGCCGAGTCCAGTAAATATATATAAATCATCTGGTATTTCACAAAAACAGGATTCAAAATAGAATTGTATCCAGAAAATATATTCAGCCAAAAATCAGAAGTTTGTATTCATAAACAAGAAAACGTCATAAAATCTTACTGATTAAATCCAAGAAAAATCTGGGATATTCCCCAGTATGTTTAGTATTAGCAAATATAATTTTCATAATATTCCAACATGGATAGTATAGTAAAATAAAATCAGAGGACAACACGATGCAGTAAATTTGTGTATCTGAAATCATAAATACCGCAGTACTAAAATAGCAATAGATTACAAAATATAAATCGAAATCAAGATCTGTCAAAAGGGTGATAAAATAGATACAGTAGGCTACAACTCATATTCACAAAGTTTTTATAAACATCAAATAGAATTAGGTTGAAATTAAGGTTCTCTACTTAACAACATGAAAATTCTGCAAGTATAGTAGTTGTTTGCACCCGTAGAATAGTTTATAAAATTCATCAATTAAATCCACAAAAATTTAGGGTTAATCCCAATCAAGTCTATTTGTACTCAGAAAAATATTGGATCAAAATATTATCTTTAACATCAATATAAAAATAATTAACCATACAGAATTCATATAAAACAGAATCTGGAATTTTCTACACATCTGTAGTAAAACAGCAATAACTTGCAACTCACAAATCGAAACTGAGGTCTGTCAGAAATTCTGAAAAGTAGACAGAATTTCCGATAATTCATATTCACAGATAATTTTCATATACTGACTTTAATAGCGTCTAAAATACTGAACAAAACTGGGTCACAACAAAAACAGAAATTTTCTTTATGCATAAAATCAACTAGTTTATATGAAACATATCCAAATCGTAACAAAGTACGCAATATGGTATACTAGATGTACAAGCAATATGGTATAGAGTATTTAACAAGTATGCCACGAATTATACTACTACTAACACGTTCAAGCAAATGACATCATACGAACAACATGCATGTATACATCAAGAAGTGATTATCTCTAAGTTATTTCATGTCGTATGTGTAATGAGACAACTACGGGCAATTCAACACATATGAACAAGATCTAACAGGATTTTCATGAGATTAGATCTTGAAGCAACTACACTATAGGCGGTATTTAGTGCTTGTATTATACAACAAAAAGGACTACAAGTTACTTGCCTTAGAATTGATGACGAAAACGATGAAACAAGAGTAAGAATAACAGGAACGGATTTCCGGACACAAACTCAACAGACGACGAACGAACAAACCACGAACACAACTCGAGATCAACACACGCACACAATGCCAAGCAACGGCAGTGGGTGCGCGCGTAGAGAGAAAGGCGACAACAAGCGGGCGAAGGCGGTGGCAGCGCTATTGTTGGTGCTGTTGCTCTCTGTCGTTGCGGTCGGAAGGGAAACAGCGCGCAGGGTGCTGTGCTGCCGCTACTGGACAGGGAGGTAAGGGGGAGCGTCGGCGTATGGCAGTGCTGTGGAGTCACGAGAGGAGGATGGGACCAGGGTGCATCGGGATCACGGGGGTACAGGGAGTGGCCGGCTGCTGTGGTGTGCGATGCTTGGGAGGGAGGCGCAGCATAGTGAGAGAGAGGACGGGAAGGTGTAGGAGGTAAGGAAGAGCGGCTAGGGGATGGCTTGGAGGTCGGAGGGTACACAGAGTAGAGGATCGGGTGTAGGAGGTAGGGGATGAGAGGGATGCAGTGTATAGGCGGCTGTATAGTTTAGGGTTTTGAGATGAATAGTAGAGTAGTTATATAAATATAGGGTGTTGATGGGTTGGGGGCAAACGGGTATTGGGTTTTTGCGTATAAAGGGATCCAATAAGGTTTTAGGGTAGGGTGTTATTGGGTAGTGGATTTTGGGTTTAATTAAAAGATCCAAATAGAATATAAGGTGATCCAAAAATGAAGTAAGAACAAAATGAATAAATAAAATATGACAGGAACAATAAAATAATGAGGATCAAAATAATAGCTTAATCAACCAAGAATGGAATAATAGGCAGACAAATGGAATCAAGAGGATAAATTAAACGACGACGAATCAAATAGATGAATATATTGAAAAGGAAGATCCAATACACGGTTCAAAAAGTGTCGGAGAATACAAGATGAACAAATACACCAAAGAAGAGAAATACATCCAAAATACAGAAAATGAAAAACAGGGGTTACACCCACAGACGGCGCCAATCTGTTGCGTTCTTTTTCTTGGGCGTGTGGGAGCAACAGATAATGTGAGTTCTTAGTTTTGAGAAAATCGTGATAATCCTATCATTCGCTCCAGACTTGGGTGGATATTGGAAGAGTAGAACGAACAATGGCCGCTTCACAGATCTGCGAAATAAAGCCTGAAACACCAGGAGTATTCCCGGCGACAAACCCTCCGATGCTTAAGTTAGAAAGCAGCTATTTTGTGGTAAGGATTCTGTGGAGAAGGTGTCGTTACCTGCAATTGTACAGTAGCCGTTGTAGTTATAGGTCCAGGAAGAAATCCCTTTGATCCCAGATTGTCATTGATTAGCCCCGTAATTTTAGGGGTGTGTGGTTACAACGTAACAGATGGAGCACCCTACGCGAATGACAGGTGACTCACCGGAGCGTGCGAATGGGTTTGCGAAAAGCCCCTGGATCTGTTTGGCCTGGGCCCAGTTAATTGCTTTGCGATTCGTGCCAGAGTCAACGGTGGAGATCACTTACAATTTTTCCCATATCAATCTTGTTCTGCATGAGGGCAACAGCTTTCTCCACGTTGTCATTATGGACTTCGATCTAGATCCATCGGCTCCACTACATCGACAAGAGTTCGACGGCGATGAATGAGGTGGCTCATTTTGACTCTTTTCAACTGATGGAAGAAGAGTAAGGGATGGTGGTGCTGAGTTGATGGTGTTATTGGGTTTGGGTGATGGTGGATTCAGGATGTATTATGGAAAGTTTTGACCCGTTTTAAATATTTGAGTATTTTCAAGCCTTTTGGGCGTTGTGCTTATTGGACCGGAGATTGGACGATTGTTTGGAGTTGTGCCAAAGAGCAACTGCAATTATTTCTCATTTTGCCAAAATTCTCATATTTTGGCAAGTGAGTGACTGCAGTCGTTTCTTATTCTACAAAATTTTTAGAATTGGTGAACAATACGTTGCTATATTTGGCAACGAATTTCGTCCCCTAATTTTTTTTTTAAAATGGAAGTTTCGTCCGATCTTTTTTTTCGAAAAATAATCGGACAAAACATGTTGTTTTGTCGGATGATATTTTCAAATTTTTAAAAAAATGATCAGACGGAACATGTTGTTCCATCCAATCAATTTGAGAATGAGATGAACGAAGATGAAGATGTTTCGACCCATTCTCGGAATGAAATAATTAAACTCTAAACAATGAAATAATGCTTAAATTGTAACAGCTTAAACTCTAAACAATGAAATAATTAAACTTTAAACAATGCTGAAACTCTAAACAATGAAATAATTATTCCACTTTTTTTATAAAAAAACTTTGCAGGATGGAACAAGATGTTCAATTCCACCTTAAATTAAAAAAAAAATTTATATATATATATATATATATATATATATATATATATATATATATTTATTGGACTGAACAAGATGTTCCTGTTCTGTCTCAAAAAAAATATTTTTTATAGCGAAATTTTGACAATCAACGAATGCGGCAAAACTATCTTTTGCCAAATTTTATTCTGTCATTTTGCCATATTTAAGAAAAACGACTGCAGTTGCTCTTACAAAGTCGAACGCAGGCTTCCATTCGTTACACTAAAGGCCAAGTAAGTGGGAGTTTGCTGAACACACTTGAATCTAACTCAAATATATCTTATATATTTATATACGAACAATTCACAATGCAAAGTCCTATCATCTCGACGAATTTTTTCGGTACTAACCAACTTTTTGAAATTACTTACCAAACTAACCCACTTCCGAAACTATTTGTCAAATTGACTCACTTTCGAACGTAGTATAATTCGTGATGAGTGTAATTTCTACATAATTTTATTACTCTTTTTTCGCATTAAAATTGTGAGTTGTCATTTATTTCTTTGAATTTCATCTTCCATCTACGTAATTTTATGTATTTATTTATTTATTTATCTTCCTTCTACTTATTTCATCTTCCTTCTCTCAAATACACGAAGCCACAGAGTCTGGAGTTGGAGAAAGAGAAGGCACAAAGCAATGCAAAAAAGTAGTAATAACAGCACCTAGAACTTGCACAACTGTTTTGAACAAGGAGATAGACGAATATTAACTTTTGTTTAAAATCAAAGATGTCGGTTGTCGAGTCTTCTTTGAAACGAGTACTCATACATTACGAACAGAGTTCTGTAGCTTCCGAAAAATCATTTTTGCTACAGCTGCGCACATGAAATATCAAGTTAGCAGTCAACCGCAGAAAAGCGCAGTCGACCGCTAAACTCTCTGTTTGGAGAACAGAAAGATGCAGTCAACTGCGCAAAAACACAGTCGACCGTGTTGGGGTTGATGTTATATTTTGAGTGCGGGTCCAATGAGCTGTATTTATGTATAAATTTTTAAGGATTCTTTGAGTGATATATATAGATGTTGATGTGAACTCTAGGATAACCAAACAAGGTTGGAGGCTAAGAAAATTGGAGGAGACGACTCATCACACCGTTGGAGAACAAGAGCCATAGCATTCGTCAAGATTGTCTAGAGTTCTTTCTTCTCTTCTATTTTTCATTATGCAATCCAATATAATGTTTGTTAGTTTCAAATATGCATGCTATGAACTGATTTTATTTTTCTAGGGTTTCGATGTAGCCTAGCTTTGAAAACACAATTTGAATTTCATTATTACTTTATTCTTCTACTTTTACACGATTGTGTGTTTAATTTTTGTTCTTAATGTTTACAATTGTCTGACCAACTATTGTTTGACTTATAGAATCATGAGGGATGCCGAGAAATAACTTGGAATTTAGAGTTTTATAATTGAACATCATTACTTAAGCGAAATTAAAGATAATTTACTGCGATTAATGTGACTGTAGAGAAATCCATAAAACTTAATGAATATTCAAATAATTAATTTCGCATAGAGATGTGATGAGTTATTAGTTAGGGATATGTTAGGTGTTATTTGAGAGAAGACATTGCATAATTAGAAGATTTTGGTCTACAACTTGGAAGAGTAGAATTTTGAGTTTCATGAAATTTTGAATTGTGTGAGATTAGCTAGATGAAATTGAAAACCTAGAGTTAGTTTTGCTATTAATAAACCCTAAAATTTGAGATTTCGTTATTTTTAATTAGTTTAGTTTTGTCTTTAGTTTAATTTAATTTAGTTGTTGTTTTTATCAAATTTTTTATTCTTCAAATAGCAGATAATCTGGTGAATTTAGGTACTCAATAAAATTATTAATCCTTATGGGTTCGACACTATTTTCTTTTAAACTATTCTACTTGTTACGATTTTGTGCGCTTGCAAATTATTCCATCAACGCGCTGTCGGGAACAATGGTTACTTCAATATTTTTTTTGTTAAAGCCGCTGTTGGGGATAACGGCCTCAGTTCATTTCACATCTGAGTGAGAGCTTCAAGACTTAGAAAAAAAATTCTAAGTCTAAAATTAGTTTAAGTTGAAGCCGTTATTCCCAACAGCGGCATTGATATAACCGAAGCCACTAGCGGCTTCAGTTATATCATTTTTTTTCCAAATCTTGAAGCTTTCACTTAGATGTGAAATGAATTGAAGCCGCTTTCCCCAATAGAGGCTTCGACAAAAAAACTATTGAAGAAGCCATTGTTGAGAACAATGGCTTCTTTTTTGAAGTAATTGTTCCGACAGTGCGTTATGCTGATGTATCCAAAAATGAGTCAGTTTGGTATTAGTTTTAAAGGTGGGTTAGTTTGGTAAATAATTTTAAAAAGTGGGTAGGTATAGAAAATTATTCCATCTCGACCCCCTCCTTGGACCCCACTCCTTTAGACTTTTTCTCCAAACTAACCCACTTTTTGAAACTAATTTCCATGATAGATCAGTTTCGAAACTAATTTTAAGGATAGACCAGTTCTCATAGATCACAGTAACGAAACGTGGCCTCTTCGATTTGTAGGCTGCAGTTCACGACTGCGGCCTTTGTACATACATCTTTGGCTAATAGGCACCGACACTTGGTAAAAATTTGCATACGTATAAAATGTGAAAATACGATGCCGCAGTTGGGTACAGCGGCCTCAATAATTCATAGGCCGCAATTCACAACTGCGGCCTCATTTATACGGTGGATGAGGCTTCAGTTATGAGGTTGCAGTTGTGAATTGTGGCTTATGTAGTATTGAGGCTGTAGTATTCAACTGCGGCCTCCTGTTTTTCACACTTACGCAATTTTCTTCCAAATGTCAGAGTCTATTAGTCAAAGATGTATGGTATGCATGTAGACCGTAATTATGAATTGTGGCCAATTGAAGAGGCCACAATTTGATAGCATATGAAAATTGGTCTATCTTCCAAATTAGTTTCCAAACTGATTTATCTTGGATGTTAGTTTCAAAAAGTGGGTCAGTTTGAGAAAAAAATCCTCTCCTCTATTACTCGGTCATTCCCTCCCATTTTATCGCCAAAATTCCCAGAGCAGACAAAGAACAGCAATCAATAAACAAATCATTAAATGCATATCGTTGACTTAGAAGTCGAGGAAGTCTGTTGTACCCCTATAAACAAAACTGAATCAATTGTTATGATCATCATAAAGCAAATTCCTACACCTCTTTCTTCCCTCCCAATTTCTCTCCTAAATTTCCCAAATCAACCAACATGTCGCCAATCTCAACTCCCCTCCCCATCCTCTTCTCCTTCTTCTTGTTGCTCATTTCGACCACCGTCTTTGCCGCCAATTTATCAGGTAACTACCCCCCACCCCAAAAAAAATAAAAAATAAAAATCCCTAAACTCTTTCTAATGGGGTATCTTTTTTTTTTGTTAGTCATATCTCATCCCTCTAAGCTCCAGCTGCCTCTTGGTGACATGATTGAGAACTCGCCCGGGTGCCGCACGGGCTCCTTAGTTGCCTGCAACCGCATCCAGATCAACGGCCTCTCCCGTCTCCACCACCTCAAATTCTATGCCCATTCGCTCAACATTAGAATTTTGGTTACTCAGGGAGACGCCCTCTTCCGAATTCAGACCGTCGAGATCTGTTCCCATAAGTCAGTCCGCACCTAAAACATAACTCATTCTTTTGAAATTTTTTTGTTACAGTTAGTTCCTCTGAGATGTATGAGCATGACTACACATACATGAGTTTTTTTCTTAAATATACATTATAAATGCATTGGGTCTCACTTTTTATTGGAAGATAATGTTAAAATCTTGTCTTTTAGTGAAAAGTGGATCCCAATGCATTTATAATGTATGTTTAGGTAAAAACTCATGTATGTCTAGCATTTTGCTTTTGTTTTTTACTATTTTGAATGTAGAACATTAATTGCTTGTGGGCTAGTTAGTTTCTCTCTCTTATAGTTTGTAAATATTATATTAAAAGTAGTACAATTAGCACTTTTCTTTACATTTACAAAGTGACATACTTATATGAGTAATGCTTTAGCAACTACCAATTTCACTACATTTCTCTTCACTACCTTAGGTGGCATACACCTATTGGAGAGTTCTCCCGCCTACCCTATCTTTCCCTACCTATTGGAGTGTGCCACCTAAGGTAGTGAAGATAGATGTAGTGAAATTGGTAGTGGATGTAGCATTACTCTACTTATATTGAGAAAAATATAAGCGGGCACCAACATGGGTTCTTGATGTTTTTTTAAGACCTAGCCATCAAGTGTAGAAAAATTTAATTGATTCATATGGATCAGATTGCAAAACTTAGGTGACATCAAGTATAGAAAAAATTGACAAATTCATATAGAACAAATTTCATGGATGAGTTTTTTAGTTATTTTTCGGAACATGGCCTGCTCGTTAAAAAAATTAATTTAAAGGGGAAAAAAAGACTGTAGCCGGATGCACTTTATATTCATTGGGAATTAACGATGCAAGCCGAATTCGAACATCCAACCTCTTGCTTGCTGGCAGAGAGGCTGATTACCAGACCTTAGCGGCATTTCACTTGCATAACTTAGCTGATGATCCGGTATTTTATTTCCCACCTAAAATGATTGGGAACATTGGGTTCTATTATATCTTCTCACTATGTTTTTGAATTTAGACTGCCAAGCTCTGTTTCAGTCTGTCATCCACCTATTACTCCGATTCACCTTTTCTGAATGCTCTTCTTTCTTCTACTCTTCCGATGTAGGAATGCAGCAATTGGAGTTGGGATGTGTTCCTCTACCCAATGGAAGAAGCTCTCTATGGATTCTTGTGTTTTCTCTATCTCACCCTTTGAGAATAGAATTCTTGATGTCAGAGCATTGCCGGATCCTTCCATGTCCATCAAGATATTTACTGAGCAAGGTTATAATCTTATTTGAGCCTTGTTTGCAACTAGACTTAGGATAACTAGAGTAATTTTTTTAATGGATTTAGAGCGAGGCTAACTTAAAGTAGCATAACCTCTACATTTACTTAATATTTTGTTAACATATATGGTGTGTTTGGTAACAAGAAATACGGAGTGAGAATAAATAGTTGGAATGGATTTCAAATAATCTAAATATCCAACTTTTGGGCTAAGATAACTAAACTATCTCAACTCCAAAAGGTCCCAAATAGCCTAATTGTGATAACTTAGTTTGTTTAAGATAATTGTTCCGTTATCTCAATTTAACTCCATTCCCAAGCATAGCCTTGTAGATCATAATATTATGTTAGGAAGCAATGCATCGAACTTCCGACATGGTTCTTCTCTTTGTTGTTTTCCCCAGAGTTTATGTTGCTTCGTATTATCTTGTTGGGGATGGGATTGGTTATGATGATCACTACCAGTGCTCTTAGCGAGTCGGGAGCTTTCTACTATGGGAGTGCAATGGCCATTGGTTTCATTATTATTTTGAGGGTCCATTTACAGGTTGGTACTGTATTTTTTGGAAGGTAGGTAGGTACTGTAGTGATGAAACTTACCTTTGCTTAATAGTTGCTGCTAACCTAACTAATTGCATCTTCTGTATTTAGGAATGCAATGAAAAATTTAAGTACTATACATGAGATATATGTGAGTGCTTACTATATATGGATACTTGGTTTGTGAATGTTACAATTTTTTTTTCTATCACTAGTATGTTTTACAGATCAAAAGATATAAGATGCAAGGATGGATGGTCAAGAAATTGATGCAAGGATGGATGGTCAAGAAATTTATATACAAAATGCCTTTGCTCTCATTAGCATGCCTAATTGATCGAAGCATATAAATGTTAGGTTGAAAGTTCCAGAAATTGATTTCCCCAATTAGTAGCATGATCACATATCCAGGAGTCTTCGTCTCTCTGTGTGTATCGGTTATACCCACCTAGAGAACTATGTGTTAAGCAATCAAATTGACGGTCAACTCACTTTTTAGAAATTACAAAAACATTCCAGTTATTGCAAAAAAATTATAAAAATTGCAAAAACATTTCAAAAATTGCAAAAAAAATCAAAAAATTATAAAAACATTTTTAAAAATTGCCAAAAAAATTTAAAAATTACAAAATCCACCGGACGGCACATCATGTGCCGTCCGAGGATTTGGGGAGCGGGATTATTTTACGGGATTATTTTAATTGGGAAAAAAATAAAAAATCAACAGACGGCACATTATGTGCCGTCCGACGAAAAAAAAATAATTTTTTTTTTGGGACGGCACATGATGTGCCGTGCGCCAAATATGCATATCGTCTATGCGGATTGCTAAATATGGCAATCTACTGTAGCGATTTATCCAAAATATGGATAAATAGCTAACGACTGCAGCGACTTTTTATGGATAATATGCATATTATCCATAAATAGCTAACGACTACAGATGCTCTAATTTGGTACTAGTGACAGGTTTCTCAGAAATATTGGGTGCAACAACTTGGTATCTTGGACTTTTTGCAAACATTTGTTCTATATTTGTCAACAAATTTATTATAAACTGTTGTTTGGTTTATTTAAATGGCCAAAAATGTACTTGTACATTTTCGATATACTTGTAATCAAAATAGATTGTAAGTATCCAAATATATATGATGTGGGTCAATCACATATACTGATATACATATATGCGCTCTTCTAAATAGAACCTTCTATGTCTTATTTGTAACTATTACAAACAAGTCGGAAGACTTTCCTTGCAATAATTGTGTATTCATCAATTGCAAGTACCAACCTCAAAAGGTTTTCTATCACTTCTTCATGCCCTTTCCCCATCATTATACACACATTTCTTCTATAAAAGATCCGGATATGAAGAGATTAAAATAGAAAAACAGAAATGAGGGATAATCACATTGATTTTTCTGATATAGTTTACAGTGACAGTTCTCATTACTTCGAGATAATTATTATATATTTATTTATAGTTTTCTTGGAGAAAATCCAATATCGATGAAATGAAAAATGACATCTCCTTATCACCCCGACCGTACAATTTTTGCAACTTGTCTTGACATCTCACTGAGAAAAATTAAAAAAAAGTAACTAACTGCTGACATTGCACAAATCTTCAGATATTTACTATATTAGCTACTTGATAATCTAACATTTCTTCTACTATTTACTGAATATCCCCCACAGCTGGGTATATTTCTTCTTGTGTCCCTTGCCCTAGCTGGAGCTTGGTTTGGTAATTGGGGTGTCCGTAAACTTCTTCATGTATGTCATCTAGCCATGGATTCTGCAGTGGCTTATTTTGTTGAATGGACGGTATTGATTATTTCCGTGGCTATGATTCTTCAGGTAATTTTTTTCCCCCAATATTTTTTGAGTAGCTTGCATTGGGGGTAGTTTTTGGGTTCCTTACTGAATATCCTTGTCGATTATTGCAAATGATTTGAAGTTTCTATTGTTTAGAGCTCGCTAGACACTCATCTGGCAGTACAAGCTTTGATTTTGGCTATAATGATTAGAGCAATAGCACGGACCGTGGGGAAGTCAAGGTTTTTATGTCATGAAATCAAGTAAGCTTGTTCGTCTGCTGCTTTTTTTCTTGAATTATAAAAGTTGCATGCTTAGCTAAAACCACGAGTTAGCTTCTTTGTGGTCTACAGGAATACTATGTTGGATTTTGATCCAACCTAAGTGTGACCCATTTAGGTCCATCCTGTTAAGGACACAATAAATGGGAAATATCAATAACCTCTGTGAGTTAGTGTAGGTATGCGACGGAATGCTAATTAGTACCTTCTCTGATAGAGAGAAGTATAAATAAATGTAAAGCCCCTTGATCCTCTACAAGACAGAAGCAAGTCTCACTAAATACTATCTATTGGGATACCTTCATTGTTAGGGAACCCAAAGTGGTAGCCTCTATTAGGGAAACCAAAGTAGAAGCTTCTATTAGGAAGAAAACTTCTACATCTAGTGTTCTCCAATTTTCCTCTGCGCACATTCTCCATACGGTTTGAATTCGATCCTCAACATCTCTGATTTCCAACAGATAAATCTTTTGTTCTTAAGATATGAGAGAAATTATCACCACCATATTATCCTCCAGGGTTAGAAATTGCAAACATTGTACTCAATTTGTTTACTAAAAGCATCAATTTGCATCATTGTTGTTGAACTAACTCTGCAACTTAGCCTAGTGAGTTGTGGTTTGTAAGTACATGCAACAGTCTTTTGGCAGTGATTAGTCACCAGATAACACTCTAGTCTAGGCATAATTTCGGTTGTCGGAATCAGAAGCCTATTCCTTCAGAAGCCTATTCCTTCTTCGACTAATTTTCATGCATGGAATCTAGGATATATATTGTTTATCGTAAAGGTAACCACAAAAGTAATGCCTTCCGCTATCTAGAATGGGTTCCTTATTTATCAATATTGTCTATTAAGATTTATATAAAATAGTTATTATAATAATAAGATACTAACTGATTTCAATAACAACAGGTTTCCTGCTACCTATCTCATAAAAAATCCTGCACAAGCTGCTCATTTCTAACTTTGAAAGTACACCTTTGACTCTTCCATTACTTGGAAAATCCTGCACAAATTACTGATGTAAAACTAATCCTAAAATAGAGAATTTTTAAGATTCTTAATGGATTAATCTTACAACACGTAGGTGCGGATCAAAGTTGGAAATTTTAAACAATTAATTGGTTGGATCGATTTTCAAGAACTGAATCACGTTAACAATCCTAATTAATAATTCACTCTATAATCAATAATTAAATCCCTAAGTAATCTTAGCAAGTAATAGATTCAATATTGATTCGTACTCTAATCAAGCATGTGGAACACTCAATCTCAATTATTTATGTGGACGACAGGCAAATCAGATAATATAATAGATAATAGGACAGTAAAATACAAATATTTAATAGTGGAAAGAGTATACCGAGTGCGAAGAAACCAGCGTAGATCTCAGAGTTGGACAACAACTAAGAACACAGCACTCCAAGAGATAGCAATGGCACACAGCAACTTCAAGAGCAATGACAAGGTGGTCGGCGGCGTCACTGGTTGACGTCGACGACGGCAGTGGGCGGCGCGAGCGACGGCGGCAAAGTCGTCGGGAGGCGGGGCGAACGGGGGACACAGGGCCTGTGATTGCAGTCGGTGCTGTTGGTGATCTGTGAGATTAGGGTTTTGGTCGATGGGTTGCGGAAGGAGTTGGGGACGAAGGCGACAGGGAGAGGGCAGGGTTTGATGGTGAAGGTTGCGGGGAGGATGGCGGGAGGTGGTCGTCGGGGTTGCGGCGACAACGGGATGGGGGACTGGGGAAGACGAAGGAGTGGGTTTTTTTTTTCTTCTTGTGATCGGGATCTGGGGGTAGAGGAAGAAGAAGATGAAGAAGGGGATTGTGAATGGCGGCTGGTGTAGGAGTAGGGGATTAGGGTTTTGTATTGGGGATTTGGGAAATTAGGGTTTGGGTAATTTTAGTTGGGGATTTTTTTAATTTGGGGTAGATTTTAGAGTTTATCACAAACTCTAAAATTGTATTAGGATTTATCTCAAACTCTAATAATTTGGATCTCGCTTGTATCACACAAAGAGAGAGGAAGAGCAAAAACTCAACACAATTTTTTTAATCAAGAATAACATATTTTCTTATTAATCTCAAGGTCTATAAATAGGCTCAAAATATATCTTGATACAAATCTCAAAATATTCTCAAAATCTAAAAAATACAAAAAAAATTACATATGGCTATAATTGCCAGAAACAAATATGGTATTGAAATAAAATTCTAAACTAAATAAGCAGCTATCCTGGACGACGCCTGCACTGATAGAAATGCCCGAATCGTCTTCAACCGATGTCCTCATCATTCTCCCCGAGTGGGAGAGGGCTCAACCCAGTCGAGTCAAAACCAGTCCTCCTGTCATAGTGCTTCAAAAGGTTTGGATCCAAGCGCTGGAGCTCTCCACGATCTATCCAAGTGTTCTCCGACTCTGGCTTGTTTTTCCAACTTACCAAATATCTGTGGGTACCACCATCTCTAGTAGAGATTATCTGATCATCTAAAATATTATCTAATTCTTCTGTCGATGGGTAAGTAGTATCTGGTAGTGGAGGTAATGGGGGAATCTCACCATTAGGCTGCAGGGTAGGCTCATCTATAAGAGGATTTCTAGGATTAATTTTTGGTCCATCATGGGGTACTAGATCCTCAACATTGAAAGTTTTACTGATGCCAAAGCCTTCGGGGAGGTCAACAACATAGGCATTATCATTGATTTTATGAAGAATTTTAAATGGGCCTGCAGCACGTGCATTCAATTTCTTAACGGATCCCGCTGGAAACCGTTCCGGACGAATCCGAACCATCACTTCGTCACCTACATTAAAAGTTTTAAACTTCCTTCTAAGATCAGCTCTTAACTTGTAGTTAAACTTATTTTCATTAATTTTTTTGGAAATTTCTCTATATAAGTCATGAATGCGGGATGAAAATGCAGATGCAGACTCGGACACTCGGTGATGTTCTAACATGGGGGCAAGATCTATGGGCTGCCTAGGACGATAACCGTGTACAACTTCGTGTGGACTTATGCTAGTGGTTCTATTCTTAGATGTGTTATAAGCAAATTCAGCAACCGTTAATTTTAAATTCCATGTTCCCAAGTTCTCTCCCACAATAGTACGTAAGAGATTGTCAAGACTCCGACTGACAACCTCAGTCTGTTCATCTGTCTGTGGTTGAAAGGCTGACGAAAACTTCAATTTATACCCAACTTGTGCCATAGGGTCTTCCAAAAATAACTCGTGAATTTCACATCCCTATCAGACAATGGTTTTTGACAACCCATGTAGCTTCACAATATTATCAAAGAAGATCTGAGCTACACGGGATGCATCGAAAGTTTTCGAGTACGGAACAAAGTGGGCCATTTTAGAAAAACGGTCCACGATGACAAGAATGGAGTCATGTTTCTTTTGTGTTTACGGTAAGCATAACACGAAATCCATACTCACGTTTTCCCAAGGGAAACTTGGAACCGGTAATGGAATATACAGGACTGTGTTCTGTTTTTGTTTCTTGGCAAGTTGACAGGTGTGACATCTGTTAACAAGTCTCACAACGTATCTCTTTAGCTTCGGCCAGTAAAATCTATATTCCACAGCATCAATAGTCTTTCTATGCCCAAAATGTCCAGCAAGGTCGTCAGCGTGCAATTCCCAACAAGATACTCTCATAAAGATGTACTAGGAATGCACAGTTTTGAGCGATAGAAGAGATAATCATCTTTCAAGAAATAA
Organism: Hemerocallis citrina; assembly: GCA_017893485.1. Lineage (NCBI taxonomy): Eukaryota > Viridiplantae > Streptophyta > Magnoliopsida > Asparagales > Asphodelaceae > Hemerocallis > Hemerocallis citrina. The sequence continues at coordinate 101,902,545 of CM030360.1, forward strand.
TCATCTATCACTCGAGTTATGCCATCCTTCAAAGAAGTGTAGATCTCGTGAAAATCTGGGCAGGAGGCATACTCATCTCTCAATCTCCAATAATTTCGGTGCGCAGTGTAGATAAGATCATGTGACAACGACTTAGCGCATCCGCGGCCTTATTATCAATCCCTTTTGTGTGCCTAATGGTATATAAATATTCTTGTAAGAACTCTACCCATCTAGCATGTGTCGGATTCAACTTTTGTTGAGAATTAAGGAATCTTAAGGCCTCATGGTCTGAGAAGATAACGAATTCTTGTGGCAGGAGATAATGTTGCCAATAGCGAAGTGACTGAATGACCACATAGAACTCCTTGTCATAGGTGGAGTATTTTTGTTTTGCTTCGTTCAGCTTTTCACTGACAACAAGATGACTCTCTTGACTGAGGGCTCCACCTATACCAATACCAGAAGCATCACATGTTACTTCGAAGATTTTAGTGAAATCAGGCAACCTCATGACATGTGTCTGAGTCATTTTCTTCTTGATCTCTTCGAAGGCTTTCGTGGCTTCTTTCGACCAGACAAACTCACCTTTCTTCAAACAGTCGGTTATCGGAGTCATGATCGTGCTAAATCCTTGACAAACCGACAATAAAAGGTGGCAAGGCCATGGAAACACTGCACATCACGAATATTGTGAGGCTCAGGCCACTCTGTAATAGCTCGTATCTTTTCTGGGTCAGCAGATACTCCTCTGGCAGACACAATAAATTCCAAAAAGATAGTCTGATCGGAGAGGAAGGTATATTTGGTAGGATTAGCATAAAGCTGTTCTTTCCTCAAAACACCGCAGACCTGTCTCAAATGGTCAAGATGTTGCCCAACGGATCGGCTGTAAATAAGAATATCATCAAAGTACACCACAAGGAACTTGCCCATAAAGGGACGGAGTACTTGCGTTATGATTCTCATAAACGTGCTAGGGGCATTTGTCATTCCAAATATCTTGACCATCCATTTGTACAGGCCATCCTTCATCTTGAAGGCGGTCTTCCACTCATCACCAGGACGAACATGTATTTGGTGGTAGCCACCTTTAAGATCAATCTTGGAAAAAAATTGTGGCACCAGACATCATGTCCAACATGTCATTTAAACGAGGAATGGGAAAACAATATTTCATCGTGGTCTTGTTTATGGCACGGCTGTCCACACACATACGCCAGGTTCCATCTTTCTTTGGCGTCAATAGAACAGGAACAGAGCAAGGACTTAAGCTTACTCTGATGAAGCCCTTTGCCCCCTTTGCCAATAACTCATTAACTTGCTTTTTCAACTCAGCATGCTCTGTCGGATTCATCCGATAATGTGGCAAGTTAGGAAGACTAGCTCCCGAAACCAGATCGATAGCGTGTTGGATGTCACGCAACGGAGGCAACTGATTGCGGAGGTCAGTAGAAAACACATCTGCAAATTCCTATAGTACAGGAGTAACTTGGGGCGGGATGAGTGATTTAGGATCTTTAGGGACTTCTCTCGCTGTGAGTAAAAGAATGGTAGCCCCTGTAACACCCCAAAATTTTTTTTTTAACCAAACCTCCAAATTCAATTCTATCAATTTCTCTATCACTTTAAACATAAACTAAAATAGTTATATTTCAATAAAAATTTGGGCAGAGTTTCCCCTGTAATTTTTGCCCCGAAACACAAATAGCTTATGGAATTCTGCTCAAAATTCCGTAGCTCACAATACACACAATAATTTCACGGGCTCCCTAGGCCAAAATGAGCAGAAACATACAGGCAATATAATATAATGCTCTGGGGGCCAAACTCATAACGGATTATTAAATATCAAATAAAAACTATAAATTTCTTTGAAAAACGAGGTAAAAATTTAGAAAAATCCTTGTAAAATCTACCACAGAGCCCGGTACTCCACAACGAGATTGGTACGGGTCACAAACATACCACACCTACCCACACTATACTCATCATCATATACATGCTTATACATCCCTGATATAATTTAAATCATAAATTTTACTATTCCTATAACTAAATAGTACAAATTTTTAAATTAAACTTCATCCTACCAATCCACGCTTCACCCCTGCACTGATGAGAACCTGCAACAGTGGGGGATCTAGGGTAGTCCTTAGACTCCCCTAACCCCCCAAATACTAAGGGGTCAGCCATTTCTGGTGTGAGTATAATTTAAAAATCTAACAAATGAATTAAATTGTATAAAGAAAATAATTTAAACTTACAAACATCATGTAAGAAGGTACACCTGGAATATCTGAACTTAAAAACATCATCAATACGAATTATATCTAAATACTCGTCAAATAAGCATCGAATCACAAAATTTCCCATAATTCACACATTTCCGCTATATATTTTACATCAACCTCATATATATCCTTATCTTACATTCGCATAATACGAATATTCATCTTTCCACACTTATCGTCATATCAGCATTTCACTATTTATATTAATATAACTACTTGATGTTATTACATCATTTCTCCAACTCTATTTAGCCATGCGTTTGATTTACTTATATTATGTCATCAACACACACATTCCTCCTGGAAGTTGTGCTGAGGCAGGTAGTTCCCACCATTTCTACGAAAATAGCGGGCGAATAGTTCCCCGACACACTTCCTTGGTACACAAACTCATATCACAACATACTTTCTTTACTAACCATTTTCATACCCAATCTCATAATACAGGTATTTATTTTATTGTGTTATAATAAGTATCACATCATATACATATGCATCTATTCTCATAATACCACCTTCCTTCATGTCTTATGACATAAATACCACATCTCATTGCCCATACGATTTACTCACATTTCATCACATCATTAACACATCATTAATTAGAATACTTATACTCATTGCATCAAAACCATGTTTTATAGCTCATTCACATCTCATTATATCACTTTAGTAATTTCTTATTCTTATAAACAATAAATCTTATTATCATTTTCACTTAATCCCCAAACACAATCGGGGGCCACAACATATCACACCCCATAGCCGATAGCTTGGGTAATAATCACCGCACCCCAAACACACAGTTTGGGTAATATCACATCACATCTCAAGCCGATAGCTTGGTTATTAATCACTTCAATCACTTATCATCTTCACTTTACTTATTTCTTCATTTCCATTCATCATTACTGCTATTATACCAACTCACCCTGCGAATTATGCCAAGGCAGGTAGTTCTCACCATTTCCACAGAAATAGCGGGCAGGTAGTTCCTTGACACAATTCCAAGGTATAACTCATATCAACTGTATTTTACTTTAATCATCACTTTCATAATACAACTACTTCAAACTATTCATATTAACACATGTCTCTTTTACTCTTTTCATTTTAAATTAACCACATGCTGCATTTCATCCACAACGACTTTCCTTCACATTCACAATTCACTTTCACTTTCTTTACTCTCACATTTTTATTTACACTTAGTTATTTTATTAGTTTGTCGACCAGTGAGCCACAGTATCCCAACATACTGAAAGCCGACAGGCCAGTAAACACGCGGTCCGATGCTCTCCCAGAGTCTTATTCGTCCGAGGCTACGTCTTCCTCCTAGCCGAACTAGCGAGGGAACACAGCACTCCTAGTCCTACTAGAGTGCCTCCTCGCGACGTCTGTCATCGAGGGAAAAACCACAATCCCCTAGTCCCACTAGGGTACTTCCTCCCAGCCGAAGCCAGCGAGGTAAACACTCACCACTAGTCCCACTAGGGTGCTTCCTCGCGACATCTGTCATCGAGAGAAAAACCACAATCCCTTAGTCCCACTAGGGTACTTCCTCCCAGCCGAAGCTAGCGAGGTAAACACTCACCACTCGTCCCACTAGGGTGCTTCCTCGCGACAGCTGTCATCGAGGGAAAACCAGGCCTCAAGCCGATAGCTTGGGCGATAAAAATTACTTACCCCAAGCATAGTTTGGGTCCACTATTCCCAAGCCGGTCCTTGGGCGTTAGGAGATCTAGCCCAAACCCTCAGGATTGCTATACGTACTGGTCATCAAAACCATCTGTTATTAGCATTAATCATTTCATCTTTCCATCTTACTTTATCAACATGCGCATTTCACTTTTGAATTCAATAATTGCCACAACCTTGACTTTAAGCATGTAAATTAATAACACATTTTATTAGCACTTACCAGCTGATCTTTTATCTTCATATTATCATACCACATTATGCATAATATTAATGCGCCAAGATATTTATTTTGCCATAACAACCCACACTAAGGGTACCATGTCATTCATTACCTCATTATATCATATATAGGCATACGCCAAGTTATAACATTACCAAAAGAACTACATTAAGTTATTCCGTATCGTAAAAGTATCAAAATGTATACCTCATCACATTATAATATCATATTATTACCCATTAATTTACTTCGAACATAACTATAATGCAAACATATCCCCACTTACTAATTTCATCAATTATCACATCATGAGTCAACATCATGATATATATATATATATATATATATATATTGCAAACATACACCACACATGTGGGTTTCTAAGAAAAAGGGACCAAAATCACTTATTTCCTCTAATTATATCTCATAATATCCCATTATAGCCTACTAACCCATATCCAATACTCTATGTGAGTAAAATCATCTATAAGGGTCTATAAGCCCCAAAATAAGCATAAAACATGCACTATATAAACGCGGGTCTCCAAAACATGACCACAATTACTACTTTCGTCTAATTACATCTTATAGCATCCCTCCATAGCATGCTAGCCCATACACAAGGCTCCACACATACCAAATCGCCTATATCAGCTTATTCACCCCAAAACACACACAAAACATGCACGGGGTAATTATATGTATAAACCGTTTAATATATTTAATTTTTATACTTCAACACATCACATTAACCCATAATATAGGTTTTATATACTTAAAATAGTTAACTTCACCAATTATCTCAAAATCCCATTTTCGGGCCTTAAAAATCCGTATTTTTCGGAAAATCGAATTTTTAGCATAACTTCTATCAAATATATCGAAATGCCACGAAATTTGGCCACAACATAGAATATACCTAATTACAACATACTCACCTAACGGATCGAGCAAACGATGTCCCACGTCCGCCCGGTAGCCAGTCGAAGTTCAACTTTTTCAACCTAATAGGAAAATTATAGAACCGATTAGCTTAAAACTCAAAACTCGACCTACGGACCTCCAAATTTGAATCCGTCTTCACCCACGTGTCACAAATGACATAAGTAGGTGAGCTACATCGATGGATTTCGAATTCGGATCCCCATATAAAATTTCATTGATTAATCGGAAACTTATTACTAAGAAAATTCTCTATCTCCTACTTGCCTTACTCTCTTATTCCCAATATCTCAAATTAAGATTAATGACAATTATAAAAATTAATTACACCACCGGATATATCAAATGCTCACTTCACTCTCGCTCGGGTGTTTCTCCGAACACCCGGCGTGCAAAATAACCCTTTTTATTCTCGAATCATTTTCATTAAGTTCTAAGGCTACAAAACTCCTTCTAAATTCATATTAACACTCTCACACTACTCCACAACCTCCCATGAAATTTCTACACTTGCTAGAAGCAAGTTTCCTACTCCACTTCACAAACTCGAAAATTTGGCTATATGCCAAAATTAGAACTTCGAGATTTCACCATGGTATGCACCAATCCTAACTTCTAACATGCTCTATATGCTCTCTACATCTCCCTACATCAATTTCTAGAGAAAGAAATTAAAAGCATAAAATTTGCTAAACTAACATACAATTTAACATACCTTATTGAAACTTCCTTGAAGAACTAACCCTACCAGAAGGAAGAGCACCCAAAAATTTACTAGAAGCCCCGAAATATTTGAGATTGGAGGTGGAAATTTGGTGGATTTCAAAACCCTAGTTGGGTTCCAAGAAATGGGGGAGGAAAGCTTCGGTCGGGATAGATGGGGAGGAAAGATACTGTCGGTCCAGATGGGGAAGAAAAGAAGATGGGGGAAATTGACCACTTAGTAAATTGGGTTTAGGGTTATGGGCCTTAAGCCCATTTACTAAAGAAAATACCTTAAAAGGGGTTATTTCCACAAAATTTTGCAACTAAATGCCACAACCTAAAACTTTACCACATTAGCATTTTATCAATCCCCTATAGTGTATAAATGCCCCAAAAAAAATTCGGGTCAAATCGGATTCGTCTTCTCCGAAAAAACTCATCTCAAAACTCCTATATTTTCAATTTTTCCCGTTTACCCCAAAATATCAATTTAATCATTCTAATACTAATAAAATCAATTAATAGGGGTAAATATACTCAGAAACATATTTTAAAAATAATTTAAACCAAATAATCAAGGAATTAAAAAAAAACAGGTGTTACATTCTACACACCTCAAAAGAAGCTCGTCCTCAAGCTACGAGGTTAAAATAACTCATCGAACAAATTCAAAATACCTCTTCCACACCATCACCTAGGATTTCAAGGTACATTATCAGCATCACTACTTCATTGCACTATTAACTGCTGAACAACTCGTCGTCTGGTCTGCCGCACTATCGACCTACAATAACCACTAGTTTCATAGGATATCACATCCAATGCCACATCCAGCTGGACTTCAATCTACAACAGGCTCCACACTTGAAATAGATCTCTCACACTTTTCTCGACATAGAAACAAGAAATTCATCAAGAATACCCGATATCTCCAAGATAAGCTTCAAACAATATACCACAGTTTCAATTCTTTCTATAACTCTGAAGGGCCATCATATTTCGGGTCTATTTTTTTTTTCCAGTTCCTATAACGACGTACTCCATGAATAAAGAATACTTCCAAGAATACCCAAATCTTCAATTTCTAACTTCAAGAGGCTTTCGCCGCTGATGGGCGTCACTTTTTCTCGTGTTGACTACACACCTCAAAAGAGGCTTATCCATGCTCACCTGATAATTAACATTCTTCCTCGTTCCGGTCCATTAAAATATTCTCCTAGAATCTTGATACATCTTCATGCCACCAGGATAGACAATATACTGAGTATAAGGAGCATTCTCCATTACCCGCTACCACAAGCCATCCTCATCAAGAACAACAGATCTACAATAATACAAGGATTTCCCTTCCGTCTACTGACCAATCTGCATTACATTCATTAATCCCATCCAGAATTCGATTTTGCATCCTCGGTCACAAACAGAAAATTTTGAATTCATGTTTGACTGGTCAACTGTAGGATAGACAACTGTATTGATAAACTACCAATATCTAAGGTCGGATCAACCTCTACTACTGAAATAAAATCACATGGATCTAATGAATTTAACGCTGTCCATTCCTGGGACGTCATTAAGACCAAAACCTTCTTTCCCTTTATAGCATTCATCACCTTATTTCTTCTCCGTGTGGTATTTTGTTTCCATACCAAGCTACCAAGGTACTCAAGTCACGCTTATTGCCTCCTGCTAAAATCATTTACAAGAACAAGGGTGTTAACTCTTACGATCAAAGAAAAAGCTAAAACTATTTTTTGAAAAACTAATTTCTCAACACCTTCAATACATGCCTTCCTGTCACTAATTTCAAATCTGCGTAATTCACGCACCCCGTATAATCACAACTGCCTCAATGTATAAGCCACAAGCTTGCCTTCATGCATCAAACTGTACCTGATCCTGTACAACATGCACTCCCTTCTCGGGATGATCAAAACATGAGCTGTCGTTAATCTTCCTTTAATTCTTGAAAATATCTTTCCACGCTGTTTTGGTCATACCAACGGCTCATTCTTTATGATAAAATGAGTCATCAGTACAGTAATAATATAAAATCGAGGAATGAACCTCCAATAATAGCCAGTTAAAACCAAGAAACTCTGGATTTCCAACACATCCGAGGGTTATTTCCCATCTTTTCACCCTTTGTAAATGTTTTCAAATCCACAGATACGCCTTCAGCAGACACAATGTGTCTTCAAAAATCACAATTTCTACTCCCAAAAACGACAATTTACAGACATATCATACCGCTTCTAGTCCCAACGAGTCTACCACTCAATTCTGAGGTGCCATCGATGCCCCTCCATATTGCAAAAATACATCAGATATCGTCTACAAATACAATCACACCATGTTAATATAAGGAGGAAATGTCTAATTCGTCAAATTCATGAAGACTGCAGGGACGTTCGCCAATCCAGAAGATATCACTAAGAACTCATACAATTCATATCGAGTACGAAAAACAATTCCTGAGATACTTTCCTTTCTAAGGATTATCTGATAGTACTCGGGGTGCAACTCTAGCCGAGAGATTAGTGGCACTCCCGTAACTAATCCAACAAATTATCTATTTTCAACAACAAATGCTGAATAGTCACCTTACTTAGTATACCTTCTCGATGAACTACCTTCTTTGTTGCGGAAACTGTCGGCGCACCTTACGACATATCACTTAAACCGATAATCCTTTCCAAATGCATCACCTCAAATTCTCTTTCATCTCTCCTTATTCCTAAAGTGCTAGAGCACAAGCTGATTTAGAAATAGGAGTCATACCAAATATCAAATCAACCTTGAACTCCAGAGTTCACCAAGGTGGGGGTCAAAAACCTCTTCGAATATACCAGAAACTTTGCAACCCACATCAACAATCTCAATCTTTGCCTTAGATATTTCTACTGAACCCCACGGGCATAATTTTCATCATCCAAGGCATTACCTACAATCAAAACTATGTTTCATCGGGCTGTCTCACCCAAATCCTGCCTGCATCGCACCCCAACTACACATATGACCTACATAACCCTCTACAACCAATCAATCTCCCCAAATATGGGATAAAACAATAACCACACCACTCCCCAGTCTATAAAATATACACCTATAGGGCATACGCCCATAGGACCCACACAAAATCTCCAGGGAATATCCTTTATAGCACATAGCAATCAATTTACTATAATACCCCAATAATACACGAAGTCACCAAAATTTCTACAGAGATCAACCCATATGCAGGGTCATGAAAGGAAATGCTAACTCAAGGTCAGACCAAAGTCTAATGAGGATCGCACCATTTCACGATATAATCTATTCTTCAACAAAACACCTGCATAAAATACACTCTCTATCTCCAACTAAGCGATAATGAACCCATACTCACATGGTAAGATCACTAGGATTAACAAATTCCTAGTTAACCTAAGCTCTGATACCAAACTGTAACACCCCAAATTTTTTTTTTTAAACCAAACCTCCAAATTCAATTCTATCAATTTCTATATCACCTTAAACGTAAACTAAAATAGTTATATTTCAATAAAAATTTGGGCAGAGTTTCCCCTGTAATTTTTGCCCCGAAACACAAATAGCTTACGGAATTCTGCTCAAAATTCCGTAGCTCACAATACACACAATAATTTCACGGTCTCCCCAGGCCAAAATGAGCAGAAACATACAGGCAATATAATATAATGCTCTGGGGGCCAAACTCATAACGGATTATTAAATATCAAATAAAAACTATAAATTTCTTTGAAAAACGAGGTAAAAATTTAGAAAAATCCTTGTAAAACTTACCACAGAGCCCAGTACTCCACAACGAGATGGGTACGAATCACAAACATACCACACCACCCCACACTATACTCATCATCATATACATACTTATACATCCCTAATACAATTTAAATCATAAATTTTACTATTCCTATAACTAAATAGTACAAATTTTTAAATTAAACTTCATCCTACCAATCCACGCTTCACCCTTGCACTGATGAGAACCTGCAACAGTGGGGGATCTAGGGTAGTCCTCAGACTCTCCTAACCCCCCAAACACTAAGGGGTCAGCCATTTCTGGTGTGAGTATAATTTAAAAATCTAACAAATGAATTAAATTGTATAAAGAAAATAATTTAAACTTACAAACATCATGTAAGAAGGTACACCTAGAATATCTGAACTTAAAAACATCATCAATACGAATTATATCCAAATACTCGTCAAATAAGCATCGAATCACAAAATTTCCCATAATTCACATCTTTCCGCTATACATTTCACATCAACCTCATATATATCCTTATCTTACATTCGCATAATACGAATATTCATCTTTCCACACTTATCGTCATATCAGCATTTCACTATTTATATTAATATAACTACTTGATGTTATTACATCATTTCTCCAACTCTATTTAGCCATGCGTTTGATTTACTTATATTATGTCATCAACACACACATTCCTCCTGGAAGTTGTGCTGAGGCAGGTAGTTCCCACCATTTCCACGAAAATAGCGGGCGAATAGTTCCCCGACACACTTCCTTGGTACACAAACTCATATCACAACATACTTTCTTTACTAACCATTTTCATACCCAATCTCATAATACAGGTATTTATTTTATTGTGTTATAATAAGTATCACATCATATACATATGCATCTATTCTCATAATACCACCTTCCTTCATGTCTTATGACATAAATACCACATCTCATTGCCCATACGATTTACTCACATTTCATCACATCATTAACACATCATTAATTAGAATACTTATACTCATTGCATCAAAACCATGTTTTATAGCTCATTCACATCTCATTATATCACTTTAGTAATTTCTTATTCTTATAAACAATAAATCTTATTATCATTTTCACTTAATCCCCAAACACAATCGGGGGCCACAACATATCACACCCCATAGCCGATAGCTTGGGTAATAATCACCGCACCCCAAACACACAGTTTGGGTAATATCACATCACATCTCAAGCCGATAGCTTGGTTATTAATCACTTCAATCACTTATCATTTTCACTTTACTTATTTCTTCATTTCCATTCATCATTACCGCTATTATACCAACTCACCCTGCGAATTATGCCAAGGCAGGTAGTTCCCACCATTTCCACAGAAATAGCGGGCAGGTAGTTCCTTGACACAATTCCAAGGTACAACTCATATCAACTGTATTTTACTTTAATCATCACTTTCATAATACAACTACTTCATACTATTCATATTAACACATGTCTCTTTTACTCTTTTCATTTTAAATTAACCACATGCTGCATTTCATCCACAACGACTTTCCTTCACATTCACAATTCACTTTCACTTTCTTTACTCTCACATTTTTATTTACACTTAGTTATTTTATTAGTTTGTCGACCAGTGAGCCACAGTATCCCAACATACTGAAAGCCGACAGTCCAGTAAACACGCGGTCCGATGCTTTTCCCAGAGTCTTATTCGTCCGAGGCTACGTCTTCCTCCTAGCCGAACTAGCGAGGGAACACAGCACTCCTAGTCCTACTAGGGTGCCTCCTCGCGACGTCTGTCATCGAGGGAAAAACCACAATCCCCTAGTCCCACTACGGTACTTCCTCCCAGCCGAAGCCAGCGAGGTAAACACTCACCACTAGTCCCACTAGGGTGCTTCTTCACGACATCTGTCATCGAGGGAAAAACCACAATCCCCTAGTTCCACTAGGGTACTTCCTCCCAACCGAAGCTAGCGAGGTAAACACTCACCACTAGTCCCACTAGGGTGCTTCCTCGCGACAGCTGTCATCGAGGGAAAACCGGGCCTCGAGCCGATAGCTTGGGCGATAAAAATTACTTACCCCAAACATAGTTTGGGTCCACTATTCCCAAGCCGGTCCTTGGGCGTTAGGAGGTCTAGCCCAAACCCCCAGGATTGCTGTAGGTACTGGTCAACAAAACCATCTGTTATTAGCATTAATCATTTCATCTTTCCATCTTACTTTATCAACTTGCGCATTTCACTTTTGAATTCAATAATTGCCACAACCTTGACTTTAATCACGTAAATTAATAACACATTTTATTAGCACTTACCAGCTGATCTTTTATCTTTATATTATCATACCACATTATGCATAATATTAATGCGCCAAGATATTTATTTTGCCATAACAACCCACACTAAGGGTACCATGTCATGCATTACCTCATTATATCATATATAGGCATACGCCAAGTTATAACATTACCAAAAGAACTACATTAAGTTATTCCGTATCGTAAAAGTATCAAAATGTATACCTCATCACATTATAATATCATATTATTACCCATTAATTTACTTCGAACATAATTATAATGCAAACATATCCCCACTTACTAATTTCATCAATTATCACATCACGAGTCAACATCATGATATATATATATATCGCAAACATACACCACACATGTGGGTTTCTAAGAAAAAGGGGCCAAAATCACTTATTTCCTCTAATTAAATCTCATAATATTCCATTATAGCCTACTAACCCATATCCAATACTCTATGTGAGTAAAATCATCTATAAGGGTCTATAAGCCCCAAAATAAGCATAAAACATGCACTATATAAACGCGGGTCTCCAAAACATGACCACAATTACTACTTTCGTCTAATTACATCTTATAGCATCCCTCCATAGCATGCTAGCCCATACACAAGGCTCCACACATACCAAATCGCCTATATCCGCTTATTCACCCCAAAACACACACAAAACATGCACGGGGTAATTATATGTATAAACTATTTAATATATTTAATTTTTATACTTCAACACGTCACATTAATCCATAATATAGGTTTTATATACTTAAAATAGTTAACTTCACCAATTATCTCAAAATCTCATTTTCGGGCCTTAAAAATCCGTATTTTTCGGAAAATCGAATTTTTAGCATAACTTCTATCAAATATATCGAAATGCCACGAAATTTGGCCACAACATAGAATATACCTAATTACAACATACTCACCTGACGGATCGAGCAAACGATGTCCCACGTCCGCCCGGTAGCCAGTCGAAGTTCAACTTATTCAACCTAATAGGAAAATTATAGAACTGATTAGCTTAAAACTCAAAACTCGACCTACGGACCTCCAAATTTGAATCCGTCTTCACCCACGTGTCACAAATGACATATGTAGGTGAGCTACATCGATGGATTTCGAATTCGGATCCCCATACAAAATTTTATTGATTAATCGGAAACTTATTACTAAGAAAATTCTCTATCTCCTACTTGCCTTACTCTCTTATTCTCAATATCTCAAATTACGATTAATGACAATAATAAAAATTAATTACACCACCGTATATATCAAATGCTCACTTCACTCTCGCTCGGGCGTTTCTCCGAACACCCGGCGTGCAAAATAACCCTTTTTATTCTCGAATCATTTTCATTAAGTTCTAAGGCTACAAAACTCCTTCTAAATTCATATTAACACTCTCACACTACTCCACAACCTCCCATGAAATTTCTACACTTGCTAGAAGCAAGTTTCCTACTCCACTTCACAAACTCGAAAATTTGGCTATATGCCAAAATTAGAACTTCGAGATTTCACCATGGTATGCACCAATCCTAACTTCTAACATGCTCTATATGCTCTCTACATCTCCCTACATCAATTTCTAGAGAAAGAAATTAAAAGCATAAAATTTGCTAAACTAACATACAATTTAACATACCTTATTGAAACTTCCTTGAAGAACTAACCCTACCAGAAGGAAGAGCACCCAAAAATTTACTAGAAGCCCCGAAATATTTGAGATTGGAGGTGGAAATTTGGTGGATTTCAAAACCCTAGTTGGGTTCCAAGAAATAGGGGAGGAAAGCTTCGGTCGGGATAGATGGGGAGGAAAGATACTGTCGGTCCAGATGGGGAAGAAAAGAAGATGGGGGAAATTGACCACTTAGTAAATTGGGTTTAGGGTTATGGGCCTTAAGCCCATTTACTAAAGAAAATACCTTAAAAGGGGTTATTTCCAAAAAAATTTGCAACTAAATGCCACAACCTAAAAACTCTACCACATTAGCATTTTATCAATCCCCTATAGTGTATAAACGCCCCAAAAAAAATTCGGGTCAAATCGGATTCGTCTCCTCCGAGAAAACTCATCTCAAAACTCCTATATTTTCAATTTTTCCCGTTTACCCCAAAATATCAATTTAATCATTCTAATACTAATAAAATCAATTAATAGGGGTAAATATACTCAGAAACATATTTTATAAATAATTTAAACCAAATAATAAAGGAATTAAAAAAAAAACAGGTGTTACAGCCCCCTAGTCAATTTCTTTCCTAAGTTCCTTTTCACCCATATACGTTATCTCCTTACCCTTTCTTGAGGGACCCGGTGTTGTTTCAGCTGGACTAGTTCGTGGCCTCACGGGTATGAGCTTTATTTTTAATCCATCGTGCTGAAACACACATTGGTTGGATCGACCATATATGGTCACATCGTGATTGTGTAACCAAGGTCTCCCTAAAATGACTTAACCCACATCCATTTTGAGCACATCACAACAAATTTCCTCTTTGTAAGCTTTGAAGTCCACAGGGACTAAGCATCGATGTGTTACTTGGAATGCTGTTGCATCAATCCAAGTTACTTTGTATGGGCTTGGATGGGGTTCAGCCTTGAGTCCGGTCTTAGCTAAGACCGCAGAAGAGACAGCGTTGACGCAGCTCCCACTGTCAACAATTACCTTGCAGTTTTTGCCACCTATAGTCGTAAAGGTGTGAAATATAGCAGTACGCTTCCAATCATCTTCTTCTTTTGGTTGGGACAAAGCATATCTGACTACATTCAAGTGAGGTGATTGGATAGACCGAATACAGCGGAGATACTGGTCATCATCTTCTTTACCGAAGTCATCGCCTTTAATAGGCTCATAAGAGAACTCATTGTCAGAGTCGTCAGCAATAACAGCGGTACCCTCTACTATATTGATCCTACTGGGGCTGGGACAGTTGCTAGCAATATGACCATGTCCCTTACATTTATAGCACTTAGTGAGAGGGTCAACCTTAGTGTAATCTCTTTCGGTGTTCTTACCCTTATGTTCATCTCTATGTTGAAATTTGAATTAGGTTTACTGGGGTAAGATTTGTTGGGGTGTTGAGAGGGAGGCTTAGGTCTAGGTGGGTCAGTAGAGGTCATTCTAAAGGAATGATCTCTCGAGTCGCTGGACCCAGTATGAGAACTAGCTTTAAGGAAATCCATATCGAGGACTAGGACGTAGGCTGCCGCTATTGAGTCCACATTTCTATGGATTAGCTCGTTCCTAAGGTCAGCTTTTAGTCCAGCTCTGAACTCAGAGAGAGTTTGTTCTTCATTCTTTTTACCTAAAGCATTGCACCGAATAAGGAAGTCATCAAACTTATCAACATATTTTTGTGTGGATTTACTTTCTTGATAAAGTTGGTTCTATGAATCTAGCAATCGGGTATGGAACAATAACGGTACATATCTCTCAGTGAGCTTCTCTTTTATGGCTTCCCAAGTGGCCATGGGTGTCAGGCCTCGGCCTCTACGAGCATGTTCAAGATTGGTCCAGTATTGTTGAGCTTTACCCGTCAATTTTATAGTGCCAAATTTAACTTTAAGGGCTTTGCTTATGTCAAACGACACAAAATAGTGGTCCATGGCATGGATCCAATCGAGGTAAGCTTCCATGTGGCCTTCAAACTGGGGAACGTCAGCCTTAACGTTCTTCTTATATTGTTCGTTAAGGTCACGTTCTTGACGTTGATCATCACAAACATTCTGACGATTGGCATGAAACTCAAGGACAATGGTTTGATTTAACTCCACTTTCTCAAGTCTCTGATTGATATTGGTAAGAGTTGCTTGGATGGCAGCTAGGATAGCGGAGATATCAGGGTTGTCCATTTTAGGTCAGAAAAATTTAGGGTTCCTAATTAGGTGATTTGGAAGGGATAAGAAAGGTTCGTCAGGATCTGTAATGGTGCTGCGAAGACGCATTCACCAAAAGTGGAAACTATGGGTCGTGTGTCCTAATTTTTTTTTTGTTTTTTTTGTTTTTTGTTTTTTTTGAATTTGAAATGACCTAAAATAAAAGAAAGAAAGAAGAAGAAAAAAAAAGACTATACAATCCTAAATGAATGCAAAAATAATGCCTACGATGCAAGAATTAGGGTTTTAAGAACCTTCGCTCTGATACCAAAATGATGTAAAACTAACCCTAAAATAGAGCATTTTCAAGATTCTTAATGGAGTAATTTTACCAACACATAGGTGCGGAACAAAGTTGGAAATTTTAAACAATTGATTGGTTGGATGGATTTTTAAGAACTGAATCACGTTAACAATCCCAATTAATAATTCACTCTACAATCAATAATTAAATCCCTAAGTGTTCTTAGCAAGTAATAAGATTCAATATTGATTCATACTCTAATCAAGCATGTGGAACACTCAGTATCAATTATTTATATGGACGACAGGCAAATCAGATAATATAATAGATAATAGGGCAGTAGAACACAAATATTTAATAGTGAAAAGAGTATACCGAGTGCGATGAAACCAGCGTAGATCTCGGAGTTGAACAGCAACTAAGATTACAGCACTCCAAGAGCTAGCAATGGCACACAGCAACTTCAAGAGCAATGACAAGGTGGTCGGCGGTGTCACTGGTTGACGTCGACGATGGCAGTGGGCGGCGCGAGCGATGCCGGCGAAGTCGTCGGGAGGCGGGGCGAACAGGGGGCACAGGGCCTGTGATTGCAGTCGGTGCTATTGGTGATCTGTGGGATTAGGGTTTTGGTCGATGGGTTGCGGAAGGAATCGGGGACGAAGGCGACGGGGAGAGGGCAGGGTTTGATGGTGAAGGTTGCTGGGAGGATGGCAGGAGGTGGTCGTCGGGGTTGCGGCGACAACGGGATAGGGGACTGGGGAAGACGAAGGAGTAGGTTTTTTTTTTCTTGTGATCGGGATCTGGGGGTAGAGGAAGAAGAAGATGAAGAAGGGGATTGTGCATGGCGGATGGTTTAGGAGTAGGGGATTAGGGTTTTGTGTTGGGAATTTGGGAAATTAGGGTTTGGGTAATTTTAGTTGGGGATTTTTTAATTTGGGGTAGATTTTAGAGTTTATCACAAACCGTAAAATTGTATTATGATTTATCACAAACCCTAATAATTTGGATCTCACTTGTATCACACAAAGAGAGAGAGGAAAAGCAAAAACTCAACACAATTTTTTAAATCAAGAATAGCATATTTTCTTATTAATCTCAAGGCCTATAAATAGGCTCAAAATACATCTTGATACAAATCTCAAAATATTCTCAAAATCTAAAAAATACAAAAAAAATTACATATGGCTATAATTGCCAGAAACAAATATGGTACTGAAATAAAATCTTAAACTAAATAAGCAGCTATCCTAGATAACACCTGCGCTGATAGAAACGCCCGAATCGTCTTGAACCGATGTCCTCATCAATTACCTTCTTGCCTGTGCTATTGAGCGTGACACTCATCAAACAGTTGAACAACCTTGCATAAATGTCTCATAATTTGATCCAGATATGACATTTGCAGTATGCCCAATATATTTTCTTTTACAAACAATTAACAGCCTCTCACTACCGACAGCTTTATTTGACACGATTTGTAGTTACTAGGTTGGTATCAAGTAGAATAAGTTGTACTTTGGTTAACTCATAATAAGATTTTTTGTCGGATGTAGAAGCTTGCAGTGTCTCTGATCCAAATCGAGATTGACATCGTGTAATGTCTTTTGAAGTCTCATCCCTCGTGAGCAAAATTCCATTTCTTGGGCAGGATCTGTTGGGGGTTTATATTGAGCCTTTAACTAAACCTGGCATTTAATCTAAGCCTAGACATTTTTGTGGGCATCACATTACAGGAATGCCATTTTTTGGGCAATTAAGATGTCTTTTTTGAAGAAAGAAATTAAGATATGTTCCCTTGGTAAAACAAGTTTATTTTTTTTAAATTTTATTTAAAGCCTCACTCAATATGTTGATGTCAGAGTTACCATTACCTACAGGTAAATGTTAAGGATTTTACAGTACACAAGATCAAATTTCACCCACAAGATATCAATATCATAATCCAGGTAATGTGACTTAGGGCGCAAGATAAACACTTGAGACTTACGGCTGTGTTTGGTATTGATGTTGGAGGGTGCTTTTAGGTTTGAAAGCTCTTTTAGGCTCAAAATAGGTGTTTTGTAAACTTAATTAAAAGTGTGTTATTTTTGTTCTAAAACTACTATTTTGAGCAATTTTTTTAAGCACCTAAATCGACTTTTAAAAAAGTGATTTTATTTACTAATTTTTTTTGAAGTTAAACATAAGGATAAATTTTAGTTAACCCTACCGTACTTTACTCCCTTGGCAATTTGCCCTGTCCAACTTTTTTTTTGGCATTATACCCTACCGCGTCAGCTTTTTTGGCGTTTTGGTATACTTCTTCTATTTTGAACACGTGTCGCGGTTAATTACCCTTATTTGTTGTTGTTGTTGTTGTTATTATTATTATTATTATTATTATTATTATTATTATTATTATTATTATTATTATTATTATTTGGATATAATTAGGAAATAAATACCCTAATTTGATGGAATTGAGGGATTTGAGGGAGGAAAAAGAGAGGGTGGTGGTGGTTGGTTGGATTTGGGTGGGAGGTGAGGGATTCGAGGGAGGAGGAGGTGGTGATGGTAACTGGTTGGATTTGAAAATTTTAAAGGAGGTAGGTGGTGGTGGTGGTTGGTCAGAGGTGGGGGGAGGTGAGGGATTTGTGGGAGGAGAAGGACAGGGTGGTGGTTGGTTAGATTTGAGGGAAGGAAAAGGAGGTGAAGGATTTGATGGAGGAGAATGTGGTGGTGGTTGGTCGGAGGTGGAGGTGGAGGTCGGGGTGGGGGTGGGGGAAGGGAGGTGATGGATTCGAGGGAGGATGAGGATGTCAGTGGTGTAGAAGGAGGAGGATGAGAAGTCGGTGGTGGTGGTTGAAGTGAATATTAGTGAAGTAATGATAGAATTCAAATTAAAATTAATCATAAAATTAATAATAAGATTAAAATTAATGTTAATGATGTGATTAAAACTAATCATGTGATTAAAATTAATGGAAATGGATGAAGGAGAAAAGGAGGAAGATGATGATGGACATGGTAATTTAGTACTTAATCTGAACTGATAGGAGTAATTAGACATTTTATACAAAAGTTAACAGAGTATGTAAAAGTGCCAAAAAAGTTGACGGCGATAGGGTTTAATGCCAAAAAAAAGTTGGGTTGGGTAAATTGCCATGGGAGTAAGTATAGTAGGGTTAACTGAAATTTATTCTAAACATAATTATTTCTAACATTACTTTTGGGCACTAGTACTTTTCAGCGAAAGTTCTTCTCATTCACAGTAATATCAGACAGAGCCTACCTCCATCTAGTTCTCCTCTTCGAGTCTAATTGCATATTTTCTCGATTTTTTTTAATGTTGCAGGCTTAATCAGGACATCACACTATTATTCTACTTATCACCATACACATGAGGTTATGAAGTTCTCAAAGGAAGAGTGGAAAAATTTCACCATAGAGAACACGAGGGAGGCATTGAGAGAACTGGTGTCATCACCCGATTTCCACCAATGGGCTCTAGACAATCCTGAGAGGATAACCTTGACTACTCTAGAAGTTGGCAATCGATTTAAAAGGAGACATCTTCTCCAATGGTTTTGAGCTTTTTTTCTATGATTTCGCCATCTCTAGGTGTCTGTGTGCAGGTTATCAGACAAGATTTTGTTGGTTATAGCTGTTGTTGAATTGTAACATGTCATCATGAATTATTTCATGTAGAATTTTCCATGCAGCTAAACTTGCGTATATGAGGATTGGGATTAGGAAGATTACGGGGAATGTGGGAGGAATTATGAATATCTTGGAATGTTGTTGGTTTGGTGTAACATATTGCATTGACTAGAATTTTAATTATTGGTTACCATTTGTGTATGTAATTATCTTATACTCTATCTATTTGATGAGGGGAATCCACAAATACGTCACTTTTGGAGGGGATTGCTAATCTCATCTAATAGAGGACTTAAGTATGATAGTAATATATATACTTACGTCTGGCCAAACCATATATATTACACCATACCAAACCCTCACGTATATAATTCAAATTTGTAAACTGTGATTCACTTCTTGTGATGTGCGTAATGATTGTAATATAGCTCTTGCCTTCATTTCTGACAAGAATGTTGCACACATAAATTGGAATTTTTTCCCAAACTTTGTCCTCCCTTGAGTCACATGCCAAACTTATTCTTAGCATAAGCTGCAGTTGCGAACTGCGGCAATAGTGCATATCTTTGCTGCAGTTGGCAATAACGAATATGTCTCACAAATTTGAGATACAGAGACTACACTTAGGCTAGAGGGCAAGAGCTCTCTAAAAAAGTTCTTTAAAGAGAGGCCGTAGTTCCCAACTACCGTCACTCTCTGTGTAGGTCGCAGTTTCCAACTGCGGTTTGTATTATACTTTCAATTTGGCTCTCTGGTCAGAAAGCCAAGTTAGAGAGAAAAATTCCTCCAAACTGAAGCCACAATTATGAACTGTGGCTCATTTGCACAGAAACCGTAGTTCCCAACTGCATCTTCAGTTGAAATAGTGATATCTGAAAATTAGATGTCACTATTTTCCTATTTACAACTCAAAACATGCACAAATTTTTACAACCTGCACAAATTTTCACAATATCACAAAGATCAGTTGTCAACATGCACAATTTTTTGCAATATATGACAATTTCTGAAAATTTCACAATTATAAAAAAATTGCACAAATCTAACTTGGTGTATACAGTGTGGGCTTCTTGCTCTTCGACGTGGGATTAGCCGACTACCACCTACTTGTGTCAACCGTGAGATGAGCATAATTAGGTCATCATCATTTGGCTCTTCACGTGTTGATCCTTTTTCACATGCTTGCTTATCTTCTTGTGACGACTCTTCTTGTTATTGCTCCTCTCGTTGTGCCTGCCATTTGGGCTTCCTAACCACCTTCTTACGTCTACCCATTTGAGGAACCGGGGCTATCAACATATCATCTAGTCTCGCTCTCTCACCGACCTCTTCAAGTTGCGACTTGCACAGTTTAAGATTTATTGTGTGAACTTGATGTCATCAACCACATTACTCGTTAAGGCACGAGAGCATTTCCGCCCAATCACACATGCGTTGTCAATCTGCAACAAATTAGAATGTATCATATACAAATTAGAATGATCCAAATGGGGGGAAAAATAAAGATAAAATATATGAAATAAATAACAAAATATTCTATCCTATATTGGATGGAGATGACATCACCTTCGGTTGATACATGGGTTGCAAAGAGGAATATCCGGGAGCTAGTTTCGTCTCTCTCCTTGGAACCGGTAGCTGAACCTTGTTGGTACAGTGGAAGGAGGAGAAATATACAACCGTGTGACACTCTGAAACGAGGACATGTAGGCATCGTGCAATGAGCCATCCCATGGAGGAACACCTTCAATGATCATATCGAACCTCGCATGATTCGATATGAACTTGGTGATATTTTGCGCATCCCTTTCACACCGTGCATGCAGTATTATACGATCGTGCCACTGCAAGCTAGTGGTAGTATCTCCAATCTCTCTATCGTGTACGGTTCTTATTTGATGAATTCATCTCACAACTGCTCAAGTTCATCTTTATAGTAGGTCAACACTCCACGTGGGTTATCTTTCCACATGTGTCCCCAAGCCCAAACACATCGATAGGAGACAATATCGTTTCATTCTATGCATGTTCCACCACCCCCTATGACTGCTTTCTTATGCAGGGTTGACCAACATGTAAGCGATCCCAGCTCCAAACCTGTAGTATCGCCATTAGCTTCGTCATCTGTACCGCATTCAGCGCTCCTCTGCACAAACTCCTATATAAGGACATTAATGCGGCACTACCCCAACTGTACCGGTTAGCTTTGCTAAGGTCAGCTATCAACGACATGTACATCAGTTGTACGGTATCACCAATGGCGTTCGGGAAGATAACACCTCCAAACAAGGTAAGTAGGTAGGCTCGGGTGTCGCATTGTACATGAAACTTGGATGAATCGTCGTTCAAGAATCTGTTGAAATTGATTTAATCCAGGAGAGTCGGATAGATTAGCCAACAAAAGTCGATTCACTTGGTTGAACACCAAGGAAATCTCTAACAAGCTGCTTCCTGTCAAACCTCATACTACCAGTCACCGCCATTCTATCAATTGGAAGTCCTGAAATGACCATGATATCCTGAAGTGTGACGATCACTCTCCTACTGGTAGATGGAACGAATGTGCTCCGGTTGAGAAGAGCTTTAAGCACATTACGGTCTAGCTTCATTAACCCCATGAAATCATGCTCCATAGAAACCAACGTCGACTAACACGCCGTGTGTACGTGGATGTATTGACAACATCGTGTAGGTACGAAAAGTGCACTCCATCCATGAACCGTTCCATACGGATTGAGATCTGTGACTCTATTGAAGTTTCAGTAGTGTAGGGTCTCTTGAACCTAGACCTTCAGTTATAGCGGAAGACGAAGATGCCTGGCCAGCATCGGTAGACGAAGATGACTGGCCAACAACCTATATAAACATGAAAGATTTTTTTATATTAGCTGTAACATTATAAATAAAAAATTAAAATCATGCTAAGGAATTATATACAACTTACATGTGAAGTTGTGTGTTCGCGTCCTCCACCACCGCTAGTAGAAGTGTAACCCCTGTTCCCCGAAAATGTATTTTTCCGTGTATTTTCGGTATTTAAAATTTTTGTAAATTAGTTTTTCCGCTTTCAAATTCTTTTTTTTAAATTGTATTATTGGACCTCCTATTAAAATTTGTTTCCGATCAATACTTTTATTTGTAACTATTTTCTATGATTTTTATATTGAAATACCATTCTTATATTTTGTTATTATTTCTCTTATTATTATTATTATTAGTATTATTTTTATCATTGTTATTTTTTACTAGTTATTAGAAATCCTGTTTTATCTACTAACTGCATTTGTAGTATCTTAAATAAATTATATTTGGTAATGCAAATTACATTTTTATTATAAACAATATTTGTATTGGTTAATTTATTTTTCTATGGAATTTTAAAACCCTAATCTATTTTTAAAACCCATTACCTTAATTAAACCCAAACCCTATTAAAACCCAATTACCCATTATATCCTGACTACCCTTACCCTGTTCACTACCTAACCCGTTACATTCCCAAACCCGTTAGCAACCTTCAGCCCAAACCCTAATCCTATACCCATATATAAACCCATGCAGCTATCCCTAGCGCCATTTCCTATTCCCCCTTCTCCTTCCTCCCGCACTTTCTCTTTGAACCCATCCCCGACCTCGTCTGCCGCTCTCAGTCACCCCAGTGATCCTCCCGCCCTCTCAACCTTCCCTGCGGCATCCCAGCATCTCCCGGCTCCTCCCTGCTCACCCCCTGACCTCCCGAACCCATCCCTCTTTCGCTCTTATCTCTCTCCCCATCAACAGCCAGACCCCCCTCCTTCCCGACTGCACCACCTTGTGCGTCCCTCCGCCGACAGCACCTCCCACCCCCCCCGGCCTCCTCGCATCGTTACAACACCCAGGCAAGCACCCACTGCGCAGACCAACCAGCTGCCGCTGGCCGCCTGCTCCCGCTCTGCCCTGTCGCGCAAACTAGTGTGCGACAGCCCGGAGATGTCCCCTCAGCCACACCTCGTTCCTCTTCGTGTGCAAGAGGTGGTTGTGGGCGAGTTGCTCTCTTTGGTTCGTGGGTTTTGGTTCTCTTTGGTTCGTGATTTTCGTTGAGTTAGTTCGTTCGTGTTGGTTCATAGTTTCGTTGGTTCGTTGGTTATTCGTGCATCTTGCTCGTGATTCGTTCGTGGTTGTTTTCGGGGTGCCGTTCGTGTTCGTGTGTTAGTTGTGGTTCGTGGCTCGTCGTTCGCCCGGGAATCTGAACCCATTATTCTTACTCATCGTCGTTTTTCGTCGTCGGTTAAGGCAAGTAACTTGTACTCCAATTCATTTGTTTGATACAAGTCAAAAATACCATCTATAGTGTAGTTGGGTCTAGAGACGACTCTTGTTTGTGTTATTCTTGATGGGTTTTGTCTCCATTGTGAAAAATTGACCATAGATGACTCACGACACAATATAGACATGAATTAACTTAGGTTTTACCCGTTCTTGATTTTGATAATGTATGTGAGACTTTTGTGAGATTCGTGATTTGGTTGAGACCCATGTGATATACTTGGTGTGGGCATGCTAGATACCGTAATTCATGATGTTTGGACACTCGGTAGACTCGATTTCATGTTTCGTTGTATTGAACAAGTTTTGTATGATATATGTTGAGTTGTCGTTAAAAGGAAAAATCTGTATTTTGTCGTTGATCTGTCTTGTTGCTGTTTTGGACTGTCTTGAAGCCAGTAACTTAATTTCGGTATAAAACATGAGTTTTAGAGAATTTCGTCTATTTTCAAACCCCCCTGACCTTACTTGATTTCGATTTCGTTTTCACATTTTCAAACCCCTCTGTCTATTTTCAAACCCCTCTGTCTTGTTGCTGTTTTGGACTGTCTTGAAGCCAGTAACTTAATTTCAGTGTAAAACATGAGTTTTAGAGAATTTCGTCTATTTTCAAACCCCTCTGACCTTGCTCGATTTCGTTTTCAAACCCCTCTGACTTTACTCGATTTCAACAAATTACTATTTTTATATATACTGTTATTATTCTAGCGATTGCTATCATTTTGTTGGTATCTTTATTCATATTGTCATTATTATTCCTAATTGTTAATATTAGTATTATTATTTTTATTTACATGGTTATTTCTATTCTTATTGTTACTGTGAATATTTATTGTTATTATTGATTATTGAAACAAATCAATTCTTATTTAATATTTGTGTTTATAATTGTTTCAGATAATTTATGTGATCCAAATTGTACTAAATTATAATGTATTAGATATCCTGCTTCTTGCATTCGGATTTATATTGATCTATTGTATTATACACAATGTATTTTATTTTGTTGGATCTGTACCCAATACCCAATATCCTATTTTCCCTTATAAATACTAATCTCTTTTATTAAAACCCTAATCCCCTAACCTTAATTAATCCTTCAGCTGCCTACTGTTCCCTAATCCCCTTTCCCGTTCATCCACCCCTCCCGCTCTCATCTCCCTCTCCCTGTTAATTCGCCGCCAACTCCATTACTCCGATCGCCCATCTCGTCATCTCCACCACGTCCCCATCCACCCGTCATGTTCCCTCGTCTTTGTCGCCACCATTCCCGTCTTCATTCTCCCTGTCCTCACCCAAGAACCCACTGCAACCCATCTCGACCGAACCCAACCTTCCGTTTCCCCTCCGATCGCCACTCCGAATCCAATCCCGTCCATCTCTCCGTCATCCGCCATCATCCTCGTTCCCGTCTCCTCTTCATCACCTCGCCATCCTCACCGATTCTCTCTCTCCCCGATCCGAAGGTTGAAGACGCACTGTGAGTGGACGGTTTTGCTGTCCCGTGTTATGGCCACCTTGGATCTTGATTTTTGTTCTGTGTTTGGAGCCGATCCGGTGTGTAGGAGAGATCTTATTAGTGGGATCTGGTGTTTCTTGTTCGGGTGCATCGGATCCAAACTTGCTGTCCCCTATTTTGGAGTGGATGCGGTGTGGAACTGAGGTTCTGATCGGTTCGTTTAGGTATTTCGTGTTCTGTGTGCGCCAGATCCAGTTCCGGTGTTCTGCGTTCTGTTCCGATCTGGTGTGAGGAATTGCCCTTGGATCTTACTGTTGCGGTTGATTCTTCGCCGATATTTTTAGGAGATTTCGCCCGAGATTCTGATCCCGTTATTCCTATTTTTAATTATATGTACAATAACAGGCAAGTCTCTTCTTGAACCCTTTTTATTGTTTGTTTCAAGATTAATTGATCTCATGCAAGTAGATCCGTCCATTTTGTTATCAAAAATCTGTTTTGACAATTCTGTTAAGATTATCTAGGATTTACATGGCTAACCTGACATACTCTTAACTTCGTGCTATCTCCTTGATCTTTAACCCAGTCCCCAATGTTCATGCATGTGCACAATTAAAATAA
The DNA here is from genome assembly GCA_017893485.1 of Hemerocallis citrina. NCBI lineage: Eukaryota > Viridiplantae > Streptophyta > Magnoliopsida > Asparagales > Asphodelaceae > Hemerocallis > Hemerocallis citrina. The sequence continues at coordinate 101,928,633 of CM030360.1, forward strand.
TTAGATTTGTACCTAGAACTGCTTGATGAAATGGACATGAATGTGCTGATTTGTTTTTAATTGATGAATTGACACTATGACTGTAATAAATGTACCTTGAACCATAGAAATTGCATGTTGACACCTAGGATTCACTTGACTACAAATTTGCATGCTTTATATGATCATATGATTTATTTAATTGCCATTCATGTTTAGACAATTGCTGGACTGCTGTATGTTTCATTTTGAAATAGATTTTTGACCATGCTAGATACATAATTTGAAAGAACTTACTAAACATAAAATGTAGCCCTTGATGTTTAGATAATATTTCCCTAGTCTGGATTTAAATTCCAATCTGTCATCTGTTAGTTATCACCACTTTGCTGCAACTGTGTTAGTAATTTCAGACTCAGATTTTCATGCATTTTCTACTGTTGTTTATTTTATTTGACCTTGTTAACAGTAAAAGAAAAATCTGAATAATTTAGGCTGGACCTAGACATGTATAGGTATCACCCAGAATTTTTATAGATTTTAATAATGAGTTCTCTGACCCGAAACAATTAGTTGAACACAACCTACTGCATGCTGACTGAACTTAAAACCTGATTTGGATAGAGTTTTCACCCTAGTTCCTATACCTTTTAGATACCTTAATTATACTCGCTGGAACCGTGTAGAAGTCCACTTTCTAGGCCTTCTGACGGATTCAGGTTTGCTATTTTGTAGTGGCTGGAATCCATATTTTAGTACAGCAAGGTCATACAATCCTGATCATGTGATATGTGTGTAAATGACTTGTTTGCTTCATGCTATGTCTGTAATGCTTAGAATTAGTCACACATAGTAATGAACAACATTGACACCTTCTTGCATGCTCATATAGGATTAAAATAACTAATAAAAAGCCGGGGTATCATGGGTTGACTAGGTAGTGAACGATCGGAAACTGTATTCAGTCGGGCCCTACTGCCTGAACTGCACTGATCGATACTAATGGCCATAAATACTGCCCGATAAACACTGCTCGAGAAACACTGATACTGAACATGAAATACTGATTACTAGGCCGAGTACACAGACCGAGAATTCACCATCAGTCTAAAACGTTCACTGTGTGTTTGCGCGGAACCTGTAGTATAGGATGCAGTAGTACAAGCACTAGATAGATTAATAAAATACTTAATAACCTACATTTCCTGCTTGATCCTGACATCCCGCATTACATGCGTGATTTACTGTAGACCCTTGATATTTTTCCTGCCTTTGCTTTGTTCTTTGATTTTGACCATGTCCATTTTCTTTGATAATCATGCTTCCTTTATTCTCTATTTTCTCTACTTGCTGCCCGCGACTTGCTCTAAGGGCTCTCTTTTCTTCTTTTTAGATCACAAGTTAACAGGTACCGAAGGAGCAATACAAGAAGAACTTGGTGAGCAAACTCTTTAAAGATTAGAGCTGGACCATTAGACTTCTTAGCTATTTTTTCATATTTGCTTATTGTATTTCTGTTTATCATACTTTGTATGCTTGGGCTTTATGCCCCGAAGTTGTTTATCCCAGATGTTGGATTATTTTTTGGTGAATTTATTTCATGATTATCTTTGAATTTATTTATTGTTTATGTGATTATATTCTTTGTTTGCGTGGTTGTTTCTCTTGTATATTATTGAGTTAGACTGGTACAACTTATGGATGATGTATAATCATTTGCTGGGCCTACGTTACGTACTCGTGTTCCCGTATCCTGGAAAGCGGGGCGTGACAAATATAATCGATGTCGAAGTAGTGAACTGCGACCCAACTGCGGACTCTCTTTAAAAAGGTTTTACTTAGGAAATTTCTTTAAGTGTCCAACTTTATCTCTACCACTTGGCTCTCTGTTTCTGAAAACTTTTGAGACACAGTCGCTATTTTCAACTGCGGTAAAGATTTTCATTGTTGCCACAATTAGCAACTGCGGTAACACAACAACAATCAATGAAGAAGCCGTTGTTGGGAATTGCGGCTTCAATAATACTATTTCTGCAGCTCCCAACTGCAGCTTATACTGACGTGGCTAGAAGTAGCTCACCTAGGGAATAAATTTGGCATGTGACTCAAACTGGGATTTTGTTTCAAAAAGAGGCTTAGTTTGGGAAAAAATTCCACAAATTGGGATGTAAAACCCACCTCAATTTGATGCATAGCAAGTTATTGTACCTTCCAAGGTGTAACCGACATATTTTGTTTATCATCCAAATTTCCGAGGCACTCATGAGATTTTCACTTTTGTTTCTTGTTAGTGTGTAGATACGATCCCTTTTGGATTAACCATGTTGCCACAGTTTCCAATTGCGGCTTAAGCTAACTTGGCTAAAGTAGCTCACACATGGAATAAGTTTGGCATGTGATTCAAGTTGAAATTTTGTTTCAAACAGAGGCTTAGTTTGAGAAAAAAAATCCACAAATTGGGATATACCACCCACCTCAATTTGATACATAGCAGGTTATTGTACCTTCCAAGGTGTGACCAACATATTTCATTTATAATCCAAATTTCCTAGGCACTCACGAGATCTTCCCTTTCAGGTGTACGCTCCCTTTTGGATGTGAATTGGCATGTATCTAAGCATGGATGGACAATTAGATCATTCTCATGACTCTTAAGTTGGTTTCGTTTTCTTTTAATTTTCTTTTTGAAATTATATTTATATTTTGAAATTAAATTTATACATTCTCATAAGTTTTATATATATATATATATATATATATATATATATATATATAGAGAGAGAGAGAGAGAGAGAGAGAGAGAGAGAGATGATCATGTGTGAACTGGTTTGCACCTAATCACTAGCGAACTTCACCAATTGCCGTTGGATCTGCAATTTGATAATGGGATTGATCCAATGGACTGAATTTCTTCCCCTCATCTCACTTTTACGTTGGGGTAGTTGAGTCATTTAACTCTCTCCTTCATCTCTCTCCTTCTCTCTCCAGACCCTGAATCGAACCCCATTCGATCTATGGCTTCCCCTGCTGCCTCGACTCTCTCTCTCTCCCACTGCGACCTTCGAAATCAAATAGACCTTCAATTTCCTCTGAAGCCCCTATCGACCTTCGAAATCCCCCTTCTACTGCTTGTTCTCTCCACCCCAAAATCGACCTTCGAAACCCTAACCCTACCTTTCCATCTCCTACCTCCAAGCTCCACCTTCCGATTCCCCACTCCCAGTGTAACGCCCCGAATCCTAAATACAACTGAATTCGAGAGTTCTATAGGATCTTTCTACTTCATTTAGTACAATTTTACAAGAAAATTAAAACTTTTCACTTTACATCAGAGTTACAAGTAAAACATTACATTTTACATTGCACAGCGGAAGTAGAATTACGACATTTAAATAAATGTACAACAACATTGAATAATCTTTAAGCATCCGTTCCTCTTTAATCTTTATCATGTCACTTACCTGCATATAAAACTGTGGGTACGTCAGTCTATTCAACCGACGAACATTATACACGGCCATCCTCTCTATGCCGGAAATAGTATAACTAATTTTCCATATTTAGCAAACACAAACTTGTCACATATCAAACTAAAGGGACTACCCTATTGATGTCGTGTTGTGATTGTGCACTTAGTCCTTAATGCAGTTATTTAAGTTACATGACACTAATGCACACTTGTTCGGATTCTATGCATCCCATACTACATAGGTCCGAGGGCAAGCCCTTAATCGTTCTTCATTTTGTAGGGTTCAATCCCTCGCCATGACTTAATCTACTACTATAATTACGGTAGGTATCCTAGATGATCTATGAGTACAAGCACGTGTACAGAAAACCTGGAGGGGAATCCCACGTCATGTCACGACGCATTGTGAAGACAGCCTGTGGCAATTCAGCCTCCTTCATGGCACACGATCCTCTTGCAGTCACCAAACATCCCACAAGCGTCGCCACCGGGACGGTACTCTGGAGCAGTATCCACGTCATGTCACGACGCATCGTGAAGACAGCCTGTGAATACTCTCACGCCGCCAATCCAATAGTCCTCATACTCATGTTTTTTTCCTACTTTCATCACGTCTCCACTATGTACTAATCCTTAGTTTTTATCAGAATCATGAACAAAATCAAAGCTCTAGAGTTAGGCTCTCCACTAAACCGGACTTATTTATTCGTTCAAACATGACCAACCTTGGTCTTTCATTTCAAATTTCATTTCATTTCTTTCCAAATGTCGGGGGAGACTTAGCTACTCTTTTGTTTCAATTCCAATTCACAATTTTCAATTTGAGAATTTCCAACTCATAAATTCATTTTCATAATCATAACAGATTTCTTTTTCAATAGCATGATCTCTAAATTGTTCAATAGTCCATAATCATATATGGAATTTTATACTTCATCAAATATCAATTTCACATTGAAATCACATCATTAAATGAATATTCACATTTCACATTTTTCACCCTATTCTCCAATGAGAATAATTCACATCCATCACACAATATAATTTCTTTCTTTGCTATATTAATTTTCTAATCCTTCATTTCAAGTTTTTTTTGCAATACATAAGTTTTGCAAAAATGTAAATGTAGAACCATAGTTCTAATTACACATTTTTTTTCCAAATCATATTTTATTTTATGCAAATAATTCCCAATCATTTTTCATAAGTCCCACATAATTTTAGAAGAATAATCATATTTTTTCTATAATTTTTTTATCACCAAAACACTCAAAAAATATGTTTTTCAAACTTGCCGAAGCCAAGATTCGAACCTAGAACCACCGAGAACCCAACCGAAAGCACAAACCACTAGGCCGAAAGTGCTAGGCGGTATAAAGATGGCTGAGAGCCTTAAATGCTCTCGGCTGCGCACTTTAATTTTTCCAAAAAATGCAAAAGTATGTTACTAAGGAGATTCGAACCCGTCACTCACGAGACCTGAACCCACTGTAGTGATTAAAGCCATCCCAACCACTTGAGCTACGCGCTCAGGTTGTCGATAATGCAACTTAAAATTCATTTAATCAATTCTCTCTGATATTTAAAACATTTCGATATTCAACATGCTCTCATTTCATTTTGCTTTTATAAAATTTTCTGTAAATTTCCAGATTGACTAATACTATCATCAATTATACTCCAGTATATAGAAAATAATTTTCTCAATAATTAATACATGTTTTTCACACAATTTCTTCGAATTCTAAATTATCACTACCACAATTCTTCTCTTTCGACATTTCTTAACAATTAATATCACTAATCCCCTTATTAGCAAACTTCATATTAATCCTCTGATTTTAATCATTTACCAACCATACAAATCTATATTTTAATTCATTCATTTCAAACTAACGCAAAGATTCATTTTAACACACAAAGTAGCATTGTCAATCTACTAACGTTTTGTATATAATTTGTGATGTAGATAATGAAACTTCCTTCAACAATTCATGGCTAAAATCAATTCACACACAAATTTAGATTTTACTAATAAAGCCACATACAATTGCACATCCACAATTCAAACAATTCATGGATCATTTTTCCAATTAAATGTGTACTCTTATTAATCTTTTTCATGCATCATTTTTTCCATTCAAATCTAGCATGTATTTCTAATTAGAAACATGGAAAATTTACCCACCTTATTGAAGAAAGTACAACTAGTAATCTCCTAAACGAATGTCCTTGCAACAAGAGTGCTCCTCCTCCTTGAAGCGCGCACACGAGCCTCCAAGCACACCACAAACCGAGAGCTCTCCTATGGATGAATGCCGGCCTTCTCTCCTTCTTGATTGATGCACAAACCCACACAATCTCTCAATCTTTTACTCACTAAATAAACTACTAGATGATGTATTTTAGACTATAGACTTGGAGAAAATAATTTGCACAAGAATAACTAGCCATGGGGGGGTATTTATACTAAAAATCAAAGAGAATGGATGGCTAAGATTGAAGGAAGAGTTAGGAACAAATGGCTCTGATTTAAGGAGGAGTTATACTAACCACCCATAATCAAGTAACCACCACCACCATGATCCCACTCAAATTTTGATTTCCCTCCAAGGCAAAATCCGGCCATGCATGCTTTGTGCATATTGCACGTGTACGTGCAATGCACGTGCATGCCACTTGGTCTCCAAAAATTTGTACATTAAATTTTCATAAAAATAATCTTTAATTTGTATTATACATTACAAGTTATATTTAAGATTAAAATAGTTAATGGGCTTTAGTTTTTGGGCCAAAATAATAATTATAAAAATACTAAATTAAATTAACTTTGGGCTTTTAAAAAGGAAAGGCTTTTTGTCTATTTGAAAGAAGGCTTTATATAAAAATAACTAAAAACACATATTTAAATATCTATACTCATCATGATGAAAATATTTATCAAAAATATTGCACGTGCACACTACGTGCAAAATAAAATAATTTTTCATTAAATGAAAAATCGGGGCATTACACCCAGACTCTCCTCTTTCTTGCCACCGCTATACGAAATCCCTTAGACGCCGTGCTCTCTCCATCCCCACTCGAGCTTCGAAACCCTAAACGATCTCCATCTCCATCTCTAACTTGGATAGAGGTAAAATTTCCATATTAAGTTTTTTTAAAGTTGTTTATATACATCCATAATTAAGTAAAGTTTACATCTTTATGAGAATTACCCCATTGTCGATATTTTTGGCAATGAGATTGTTGTTGTTGTCATTTTTCCTGAAACTGGGCGAGTTTGAAATTGTTCTGATGCATTTTTTGAAAGTGTACAGAATAAGGATTAAAGATAAAACTTGCTAATTGCTATGGGAAATTGCTTTCATATTTGATGCATTGCATAAGCTAAAGAAACAAGTACTTTGGTTATGATTGTGATGATATTCACACTATTATGTTTTAATGCTCACACTCATGGTGTCATTTTTCCTGTAATTGGGCAAGTTTGGAAGTGTTCTGATGCATTTTTTTCCTGAATCTGGGCTATGATGACTGCTGCTTTTGATGCTCATGCTTTGATGTCATTATTTTGGCTATGGCAGTGATGAGATCACACTATTATGCTTCATTATGAGATTACAATGTGATGATATTATACTAATGCACTTAGTTTGGTTATGACTGTGATGATATTACACTGTTATGCTTCATTCATATTTTAGGGATTTAATTTTCTGAATTTGGGCAATGATGAACTTAATTTGGGTTTCTTTTAGTTTTCCACTTTGTTTTGACATTGTGCATTACACTTGTGCTGCTTCTCTGAATATGAGATGCGTTTCTGAGGCTCTATCCTTCATGCATGGAAAGAAGTTATTGCCTGGTGCTATATTTTTGTGATGCATTCATTATGCTTCCATCGGGCAATTGGATCACTCCCATTATGCATTCATTATGCATTCATTATGATTGAGAGAGTTAAATGACTAAACTACCCCAACGTTAAGTGAGATGAGAGGAAGAAATTCAGGCCATTGGATCACTCCCACGATCAAATTGCAGATCCAACGGCTATGGGAGAAGTTCGCAACTGATCAGGTGTGAACCAGTTTGCACCTTATCAGTTCTCTATATATATAGTTTTGCACTTTGTTTTGACATGGTGCATTACACTTCTGCTGCTTCTCTGAATATGAGATGTGTTTCTGAGGCTCTATCCTTCAATGCATGGAAAGAAGTTATTGCCTGGTGCTATATTTTTGTGATGAATTCATTATGCTTCCATCGGGTTTTTGACTGCATTGATTAAGTCTACTTTATGATTTGCTGAATGATATTGAAGAAAATTAGTGTGATGCTGAGCCACATAGTTGTATTCATAATTATATTCATTTGTTTTAGTATTTTCTAAGCCCTTACGATGATGGAATTATTTGTGTATTGACAATTTTGAGCAATTTAACTGCTATAAAGTTTTTTGAGTTTTAGCTTCAAGAGAAACTTTTGATGATTTTAAGATGTGCAAGAGCAACTGAGAAGAGGCAGAGCATTATCAGCATCATCAGCAGACAGTTACAAGACTTGACTTCTCTTACAGTGTTTAGAATTTTGTTTAATCTTTTGTATGATCTTTAGCATTTTGTATAAAGTTGAAAAGTCTAAAGATGAGAAGTGTAAGGATGTGTAAGACATGTATTAGAATTTTTGAAGTGTCTGTCTATGAATGAATTAGAATTACAATGTTCCTCTTCACTGAATATTTGAACAAGTAACTGGGATTGCAGTGACACTCAATTGTTTATACAGACATGAAGGAACCATGTATTTCTTCAATTGAAAGATCTACAAATAATTTAAGTTAATTGCACAACGCACTTAAAGAGACCATGATCAGTATAAAGACTAGAGGATCAACTATTGGCATGCAACGAACTCATGCTGTATCGCACTTGGGAGACGCCAACATCTTCAGACAAGCTAGAGTACTGTGAAGATGCAAGTGTCTTCCCCTTTGAGTTCACTAAATGCTGATGCTAATAGTCAATCCTTTATTTTCATCATTATCTTGATCTTTTCCCTCATTTCATCGGTGCACATGCATTATTCCTAAATCAAGATATTCAGAAAATTCTCGACAAGATTCATCATTATCAGTTGTTCAAATACTTGGGAGATCATAATTCAATTAGATACACAAATCGAAATAGCCATAACTATTGACTACATTGCTTTCTATATAAGTAAATAAAAATGGAGAGTACATTCCACTACACCTTCAACAGCTTAATCTACATGTAAAACCTGATACACAAGTATCATACACAAATTTCTTCACAATAATACATACAACATTTTCACCCTGGTTTTAAGCAGAAAAATGGCTCCGATTAAGTCACCAACCCAAGGGTTGAAGCTTGGAAAAGAAAAAGATATATACAGTTTATATCTACTTTTGTGACTAGACGACTTGATGACATATGGCAGTTTCGTATGAAATTCTTTAAATGGGATTGGGTGTAATCCAAATTGGAGGCTACTTCCAGTGTGACCGAGGATGCGTAATCGGCTCTATACTTGTATCATCCAAACTGAACACCCAAGTTTCCCAACAATGCAATTGAGGATAAATGGACTCCACGCTTCTATTCTCCAAACTAAACCTACGAGTTCCCCACTCCCTCCTCACGAAGTAAATACAATTAGCTCTCAAATCTCCAAGATCACAGGTTGACACTGACATTGAACAAAAATTGAATATCACAATTAGGAACAGAAAATGAAACAATACTAATTTTGGCTCAGCATCACATTAATTTCTTCACTATCTAGGCTCAGAAACTTTTTGAATATCACAATTAGGGATTAGGGTAATTTTAGAAAATTCTCTGAGGAAGCATAATGAATGCATCACCAATAGTGTAATATACCATGTCAAAACCAATCTCATATTCAGAGAAGCAATGCCAAAACCAATGCCATAACTAAAGCAGCAGCAGAAGTATATTTGTAGATGTCAAAACCAAGTGCAAAACTAAAAGAAAGCCAAATTAAGTTCATCATTGCCCAGATTCAGAAATTCTACAATCACTAAAACCGCGCAACTTGAGTTCAAAAATAGTCCAGATTGAGTGTGAATATCATCAGAGCCATAATGGTGTGAATGACTCAACTACCCCAACGTAAAAGTGAGATGAGCAGCAGAAGATAAAACTTGCCAAAATTAAGTAAAGTTTACATCTTTATGAGAATTACCCCATTATTGATATTTTTGACAATGAGATTTTTGTTGCTGTCATTTTTCCTGAAACTGGGCAAGTTTGAAAGTGTTCTGATGCATTTTTTGAAAGTGTACAGAATCAGGATTAAAGATAAAACTTGCTAATTGCTATGGGGAATTGCTTTCATATTTGATGCATTGCATAAGCTAAAGAAACAAGTACTTTGGTTATGGCTGTGATGATATTCACTGTATTATGTTTTAATACAATGTTAAGAAATTCAGTCCATTGGATCAATCCCATGATCAAATTGCGGATCCAGCGGCTATTGGCGAAGTTCACTACTGATTAGGTGCGAATCAGTTTATACCTGATCAGTTCTCTATAAATATATATTCCCAAATTAAGTTCATCATTGCCCAGTTTCAGAAATTATTCAATCACTAAAATATGAACGAGTTCATCTCTAGTCCAAATTGAGTCTGAATATCATCACATCCATAAATAATGTGAATATCTTAACATTGAGTTCAAAGCATAATAGTGTGAATATCATCACAGCCATAACCAAAGTATTGAGTTCAAAGCATGAGCATTAAAAGAAGTTCATCTTCAGCCCAAATTCAGACAAAAAATTTAGACCTAAAAGCATAATGAACCCCCACTTTTTGAAACCTTTTTGGAAGGGACGCAAAACTCAAAAAATTTAGACAAAACCAAATACTTCCCTCAATTCATATTATCGGAAGTATCATCCTCTCTGTCTCCAGTGGAGCAATCCACCTCTTGAGCATAAGTTTCACTAAAAAAATAACAATAAAGATGAAATTAGTCAAGCTCAATATTTAAAACAAATGAGAGTATTCTAATTAGGATTAAACATCATTTATTTCTAATCGGGATTCAAAACATCATTTATTTCTAATCATCATTTATTAGTCAAGCCCAATATAAATTAGGCGTAAACAACATTTATTTGTAATCAGGATTCTAAAAAGATTCAAAACAATAAAGAATAATTCACAAAATTAACATAGAGCAATTGTCCTTCTGAGGTGAAGCGCAAAGTCCATTAAATCAACCCAAAATTAATTAAATCAACATCATGAATTAAGCACCCTAACCAAAGTACTTGTTTCTTTAGCTTATGCAATGCATCAAATATGAAAGCAATTCCCTATAGCAATTAGCAAGCTTTATCTTTAATCCTTATTCTATACACTTTCAAAAAATGCATCAGAACACTTTCAAACTTGCCCAGTTTCAGGAAAAATGACCGCAACAACAATCTCATTGCCAAAAATATCGACAATTGGGTAATTCTCATAAATATATAAACTTAATTTTGGATGTATATAAACAACTTTAAAAAACTTAATATGGAAATTTTACCTCTATCCAAGTTAGAGATGTGGAGAGAGTATGGCGTCTAAGGGATTTCGTATAGCGGTGGCAAGACAGAGGAGAGTCGGGGCGTGGGGAATCGGAAGGTGGAGCTCGGAGGTAGGAGATGGAAAGGTAGGGTTAGGGTTTCGAAGGTCGATTTGGGGGTGGAGAGAACAAGCGGTAGAAGGGGGATTTCGAAGGTCAATGGGGGCTTCAGAGGAAATCGAAGGCCTATTTGATTTCGAAGGTCGAAGTGGGAGAGAGAGTCAAGGCAGCAGGGGAAGCTACAGATCGAATGGGGTTCGATTCAGGGTCTAGAGAGAGAAGGAGAGAGATGAAGGAGAGAGTTAAATGACTCAACTACCCCAACATAAAAGTGAGATGAGCGGAAGAAATTCAGTCCATTGGATCAATCCCATGATCAAATTGCAGATCCAAGGGCTATTGGCGAAGTTCGCTACTGATTAGGTGCGAACCAGTTCGCACCTAATCAGTAGCGAACTTCGCCAATAGCCCTTGGATCAGCAATACATGAACAACTCTCTCTCTCTCTCTCTCTCTCTTTATATATATATATATATATATATATAAGTGATCCAATGAGAAATATTTTTAAATGAGAAAATGAGAAATCCTGATTCTGACCATTAAATATGAGGGGATTGAAATGAGTGGCTTGAGAACCCGGTTCTTTTCAAATGTTTGAGAACCACTCATTTCAATCTCCTCATATCCAATGGTTAGAATCATTATTTCTCATTTTCTCATTTAAGAATGTTTCTCAACTTATATTTCTTTCTTTCCTTTCGCTACATAGCATTTTCATATTAAACACATGATAAAGTTTACATTAATTTATTAATAGATTTATCTTAATAAAAGTAACTATTATATATAGATGTATAACTACTCCTCGCTAATTCTCAAATATATGTTTGATCTTATCAAACTACAATTTTTTAAACCTTATTTTAGCATCTATATAAAAATAATAATTAGAATGAGATTAATTAAATATTTATTAAAAAATTTTAAAAACTCATGATGCTCAACTTATCATATCCAATAAAAATAGTACTCATATTTCATATCTGTTTTGTAGCTAATTAAAAAAATCTAAGGCATAAATTTTACAAGATATAAGAGATAATATGTATTTTGTAAATGCATATTTTCTATGTATGTATGAGCTACTTATTTACTATTCTCTCTTACAAACAAGTATTTTAATTATATTATTTTCTTCAAGTATTATTTTTATTATAGGATCAACAACAACATGAACAATATAAATTTTACACATGTAGGGCAAGGGTGAGGAATTGATGAAGTAGGTTTATTGCACATTAACATGTTTTCGAGTTGATTATAGTTTTCTATTAATGTAATGTTTTCATGTCTACTAAGATTTGATGTTATATTGACAGATAATTTCTAAAATATTGAAATGTGATAACATTAATAGTAAAAGTAACAGATACCTAACTTTTGGATGTGAGTTGACATGTATCTAATCATGGATTGACAATTAGATCATTCTCTTGACTCTTAAGTTGGTTTCGTATTCTTTTAGTTTTCTTTTTGAAATTATATTTATAAATTCTTATAAGTTATCTAATATTAGTCCCAGTGTTTCAGGCCTTTAGTAGGTTTCTGATAGCCAGCAACTAGCGCAACCACCACCAGATCCACAAAATTCATTTAAATATTAGTCTCTCATTTACATCAGATCGATGGCTGTGATCTCTGCTTTCCACATATATATAAAACTCATCATCTGTTCCTCCCACACCAGATACAAGTAGCATCACAGCCTATTACAAATGAATTACTCGATGCATTCAATGATGTTGCAAAAGTGACTAGATCACATATTCCAGCCATGAATGTACCTGCTAGAATAGAAATACCCAAGGAACCAAATAAAGTAGCAAATGAAACAGTTTCACATCAAAATAATGGAAGACCTAAACGTTCTAAAGATTCGCTCCCTGAAGAGGAGATTGAAAAGCATAACACACCCTAATACTCCTAAAAAGCAACTCTTGAAGTACCATCTCCTGTAGAGAGAGTTCATGGCGGTCTGGAAGATGTCTTGAACCAAAAATTCTCCAAAACAAAGAATATAGTTCCGGTCGATGATATGCCTTAGATCCCAGAAGATATTAAGAAAGAGGTACCAGTACCCAATAATAATGAGAAATCTATGTTTTACACACTCAAGAGAAGCTTGGAATCGAAAAGAATTTGTCCTTGATGGCAGTAGCAGATGAGATTAAAAAGGGTAATGAAATTAGGATAACATTGAAAACGTGGAGTGTTTGGTCCTATAGTACAAACCCTGAAAGGAATAAAGCCTGCATGTTTCAAATAGGTGTTTGTAAGAAAAACAAATGAAAAGAATGAGATTTGAATGTATAAATCATGGTTAGTTGCTCAAGGATTCTCACAAAGATCAGGAATAGACTATGAAAAAACATATTCCCTGGTCATGGACATCATCACATTTAAATATTTAATAAGTCTCGCTGTTTGTGAAAAACTTGATGTGAGACTCGTGGATGTGATGACAACATTCCCATATGGTAACCTAGACAGTGATATATATATATATATATATATATATATAGAGAGAGAGAGAGAGAGAGAGAGAGAGAGAGAGAGAGAGAGAGAGAGAGATTCATCCATAAGCTGTAATAGATTAACTTAACAATATACAAAAGGTTATAACCATGCAAGAATGAATAATCACATAAACAATGAATAAACTCCAAAATAATCATGAAATAAATTCACAAATTAATATCAAACATCTGGGAGATAAGTAAACTTCGAGACAGAAATGCCCAGAACACAATGTATAAAAACAGTAGTAGCAGCTAGAAAAGCATGAAGACAAGAAACTAATGCAGGCTAAATAAAAGAATCCAGCTTCGTCATCTAGAATATCTGTTCACCAAATCCTTCAACCAATTCATCTCCTGTACCTGCAATCTCAACATTTAGAGTTTGGGAAGAAAATGTCCATTAGAGCAAGCAACGGACGGCAAGTAGCAGCAAGCAGTGAACAATAAAATAGGACTGTAACCCCCATTTCTGCAAATGTATTTTCTGAGTATTTTCTGTATCTCGATATTTATAAATTCGTTATTTGTTAAATTCGTTTTGGATTTTATGTTAAAACATTTTTCTAAACAATAGTTATAATTATTCTGAATAAATTTTGTTTCCATTCCTACTTGATCAGCTATTTACATTTTAACTCAAATAAAAAATATGATTACTATTTGGACTATTTCAACAAATTCAAATTTTTACATAGTGATATTGCTCTGATAATTGCTATTGTTGTTGTTAGTATTATTTATTGTTATTACTATTATTATTATTATTATTATTATTATTATTATTATTTTTATTATTGTCACTGTTATGAATGTTAGTATTTTTATTCTTATTGTTATTATTCTGACTAATTGTTATTATTAGTATTATTATTTTTATTGACATGGTTATTTTATTATTCTTATGGTTATTGTGATTATTTATTATTATTATTGATTATTATAACAAATCCATTCTTATTTAATATTTGTGTTTTTAATTGTTTCAAATAATTTATGTAATACAAATTATATTTTATCAGATATCTTATTCCTTGTATTTGGATTTATATTGATCCATTATATTCATACCCAATCTATTTTTATTTATTGGATCTAAACCCAATTACCCAATAGCCCTATATCACACTTTTCCCTATAAATACTAAACAATTAATTAAAACCCTAATCTTTTAATTAGCCTCTAACCCTAGCCCCTAACCCTAGCCATCATTGCGCGTTCCCCAACCCCTCTTCCTGTTCATCCTCCCGCTCTCTCCCTCTTCCCTGTTTCACCTTCAAACCCAACTCACCACCTCCCGTCGCTCCTCCCGTCGTCCCCTCCGACCCCTCATCCCCTCCTCGTCACTCCTCGCCATCCCCGTCATCATCCTCCCGCCATCTCACCCCGTCGCCTCCATCTCTGCTCGAACCCATCGCCTGCACCCATATCTCCATCATCGTCGACTTCCACACCTCGTTGCCATCATCTTTCCCTGTCTCCCGCAACCACCGCAGAACCCCTCCCGCCTTGCCGTCATCGTCGTCCAAGCCCCGAACTCTGCCGATTGCCTCCTCTATTTTCGAAGTGAAAGAGAGCTCACCCGAGCACCGCTGTCTCCATCGCTGTGTCTCTTCCCGACCGCCTGTGCCTTGCCATCAGCCGCCTCGCTCCCATCACTGCGTCGCTCCTCGACCGCAGTGCCGTCGCTAGCTGCCGTGGTCACTGCTCTCTCCCGCCCCCTATCTCTTTGTCGAAGTGAGGAAGGAGACGAAGCGGGACTGGTTAATTGGCATGTTTGGTGTTTTGGGTATAGACAAAACCGAACGGTGCTTGCTGTTTTGCTTTGGATCCGGTGGGGTCATGGATCCGTTGTTTGCTCGCTGTTTGTGTGCTCTGAATTGCTATTTTGTTGTTTTGGATTTTGCACGTGGTTCGCATGTGTTCGTGTGATCGTGGTTCGTCACCCGGGGTTCTCATTCTGTTATTCTAAGATTTTCGAATCTACTAATTAACATGTAAGTCTCTTTTGAACTAGTATTTTGTTTTGTTCAATATTCCTTTGATCTCTACAAGTAGATCCAGTCCTTTTCTTTGTCATACTGTTATTTAAAATTCTGTTAAGTCTATTGAGGGTTTACACGAGCTAACCCGATATATTCTTAATATCGTTCCGCTCCCTTTGATCTAAAACGTAGTCCCTATTGTTTCTTGCATATTCACATTTACATGAAAAATAACTAGATCCATGTGTTATAGAATTGTTGGTAAATTAGACATGTTAGATTGATTTGATTTGATGATTGATTACCATGCCTGTAAAATTACATCTTAGAGCTGAAATTATGCATATTAAACACCTAAGAACACTTTGATTGTTAATTTGCATGAAATATATGATTGTATGATTTAATTGTTCTCTATTCATGTCAAAAAAAATTGGACTGCTGTGTGTTTCTTTTTGTATCATATTTTCAACCATGTTGCTGTTATATTTTGAAATAACTTTCTGAACATGAAATTTAGCCCCAGATGTCTAGTTTACTACCCTTTTTATGGATTTGAATTCCAATGTATAATCTGTTAGATATCATCATTTTAGTACAACTGTGTTAGAATTTTCAGATTCACAAATGCATGCGTATCTTGCTGTTCCATAATTTATTTAACTATGCTAACAGTAAAATAAAAATCTAAAATAAATCTAGCTTAGACTAGACATGTGTAGGAATTACCCTGAATTTTTATAGATTTATTTGATGAGTTTTCTGACCTGAAACAAATAGGTGAATACAATTTACAACATGCTGCCTGAACATAAAATCTGAAACGAATAGAGTTTTCACCTTAGTTTCTGTGTCTTTTATATGTCATGTATATATTTGCTGGAACCGGCAGTAAGTCTACTTTCTAGAATTTGAGATGGATCCAAATTTGCTTTTCTGTAGTAGCGGTAGTCTGCGTTTTAGTACAGCAATGTCATGCTGTCCAGATTATGTAAATTGTGTGTAATTAGCATGTTTGCTTCTTGATTTTTTTGTAACGAGTAGAATTAGTCACACCTAGCATCATACAACATTGACACCTTCTTGCATGCTCATATACAGTGAAAATAAACTATTAACAAGCCGGGGTATTATGGGTTGACTTGGTAGTGAACAATCGGAGACTGTACTCGGTAGGGGTCCCTTGCCAGCTAATTCCCCTAAATTTTCAAACATTCCTGAACATCCTGAACATCCCGAACATCCAGAACATCCTGAACATCCCGAACATTCCCGAACATCCCGAACATCCTGTAGATTCCCGATTAATGGGTCGAGTATACGAACCGTGAATTCACCATTAGTCTAAAATGTTCACTGTTTGCTTGCACCGAACCTGTGGAGTGGGACACAGTAGTACATGCACTAGATAGATTAATAAAATGATTAACAACCTGCATTTGACATCTCATTCTTGATCTTATAATGAACTTGACTTGACATCACTCATTACATGTGTGATTAATTGTAGACCTTTGATATTATTGCCTGCCTTTGCTTTGTTCTTTGACTTTGATCCTGTCTCTTTTCTTTGATATTCATGCTTCCTTTATCCTCTGCTTTTCTTTACCTACTCTCCATGACTTGCTCTAAGGACACTCTTTTCTCTCTTTTTAGATCAAGAGTTTACAGGTACCGAAAAAGCAATACCAAAAGAAACTGGTGAGCAAACTCTCTGAAGATCGGAGCTGGACTATTAGACTACTATAGCTATCTCTTGTTATTTGCTTATTGTATTGCTTTTATCATACTTTGTATTCCGGGATTTTATGACTCGAAGTTTGTTTTATCCCAGATGTTGGATTATTATTTAGTGAATTTATTTCATAAGTATTTTGAAGTTTATTCATTGTTTATGTGGTTACATTTCTCTTGGGTGGTTGTATTCTCTTGTATATTGTTGAGTTAATCTTAGCTTATGGATAATGTATAATCATTCGTTGGGCCTTCGTTACGTGCTCGTATTCCCGTATTTTGGGAAGAGGGGCGGGACAAGGACATAGCAAGGAAAAATCAATATGAACAAGGAATAGTATAATCAAGTATGGAACAAGTAACAAGTGTAACATGTTAGAGGGTGACGAGGAAAACAGATAAACATGTAAACAGAGATCAAGTAACTTGTAAGCAGGAATCATGCATGTGCTCAGTATAAATCTTATGTCTAGCAATGTTTTACCAATCCTTTCTAATGCACGCAATCTTGCGTCCCATACCACAGGTTCGGGTGCACACAATCAAGTGAACGTTTAGACTCTAATGGTGAATTCTATAGGATTATGTACTCGGGTCTTCTCATGACTATATTCAGTGGTCGATAAACATGAACGATAACTTGATTGGTAGACTTGATCGGTAACTTGGTCAGTAACTTGATCGGTAAACTCATTCGGTACTTGATCGGTAAACATGTAACACCGAAAATACGGGCCCCCTTCCAAGTATACTCTCCTATATTGTCAAATACTAGGTTTTCCCCTTTATTACCCCCGGCTTGTTAATATTTTTATTACACACAATGTGGACATGCACTGGGTAAAGAAGTTTCGAAGTGATGTCAAAGAGATTTCAAGGCTATGCTATGCGTGGTATAACTAATTCTATTCCCAAGATGCAAAGTCAAATATGGATATACAAAAAATACAAAACACACATTCTGAACAACAAGGTGTTAGTGTACAAAAACCAACTCTCCCGTTGCTACAGGAAAGCAAATCAGGTTCTGTCAGAGATTCTATAAAGTAGACCGTCTGCCGGTTCCAATGCATATACACACGATATATTGTAACTACAGAAACTAGGCGTTTAGTCTCGTTCTTTACTAATTACGCGTTCAGGCAACATGTTAGGGTCAAAACTCTTGTATATAAAAAATAGATTGTAAAATCATTTAAAAAACTCATAAAAATCATATTTTTAATTCCTTACAATGTTTAGTAACAACACATTTAATCTCAAATTTTATTTCTTATAATTAATCTACTGTTCTAATTAATTAGACATGGTAATGCATTTTCAAACTGCATCCTGGAATTCAGAAAATATGGATCTCCTGTAATCTGTAAGTCGGATTGCAAAATTGTCAGATAATCTGGATTCCAGACGCACATGGCTGCAACTCTTATTTAATAAGTTCTAAATGATATTATCTGTCGTTAGGTCAAAATTCTATTTCTTTACTGAACTGCTGTTCTGGAAGCAACCTAGGGTCAAGTTTGCATATATATAATGGGTATGGGAATTTATCAAATAATCTTATAAAAATAATAATGTTACTCCCAGTCCTGTCTAGTAACAACATATAAAATTTCAAGTTCAACTTCTACTGTTAACATTTTATTTTAATAGAAAATCACGCTGGTGTAACTCTAGATAGAAATCTGGAAATTGAAAATCTAGCAGTGTTAAAAATGCGATAACTTCACGGTCATATATCGGAATTCAAATCCGTCAAATGGTCTGGAAAATAGATTCAAATGGTTACAATTTTTGTTTATAAAGTTATATTTAATTATTACAGCAACTGGTTCGAAAACTTGACACAACATAGGGCAAATGGCAGGCCAGCAAGCAGATTGATGTTAATTGGAAATAATGTAAATATGCAAGCATACAATATCACGACAATTAATTAACAGAAAATTCTACCTATTTATCAGTGTGAAATTCTACCATTGAATAGCGAGATTATTATAATCATGGAAATCTCAATACAACACACCCAATCGAGAAGTATTCATTTATAATTTCCTATGATCATATCTCTAATTGTATTCAAGTATTGTGTGCATATGAAGACGTGTAAAAGGCTTGGGTTTAAGTCAAGGGAACAACATGAAAAGAAGATTATTACTTGGTTTCGCCGATGAATCCATAATAACCTCTTTGAAGGGTAACAAACAAAAGAGATTTGATGAATGAAATAACGAGCTACTTGCGGGGTTCAAAAGAAATTCTTGAACTAGAAAAAAAAACAAGAGATCTCAAGAGAGCTTGCCTTTTGACGATTATACCGAATATAAATGTATATGATATGAGAAATTCCAACGGCGGCAACACACATGCAACCACGGCAAGGTGCGTGCGACAATAGCACATGCAACCCACGTAACGGCAGCACGGGCAACACACGGCAGTGCACAAACAACAACTGCAAGAGACAACAACACCACAGTAAGGCCAACAGCAACAACAGAAGGAGACGGCGACAACGATGATGGCAGCAAGGCAAGGCAGGGGGTATAGTCAATTGTGGTGAGGGTGAAGGGGCTGCAGTTGAGGGTGGGGGTCGAAGGCAATGGCGGTGTGGTGGTTGTCGAGCGACAAAAAGATGACAGGGAGTCGGTGATAAGCGAGATGGAGGTGGCGAGGTGCAGGTAGCAAACGGGTGGCGATCCACAGGGTTGAGACGATGGCGACGAGCGGGATGCGAATGGCAGGAATGCTGGCGACGAGAAGGAGAGGTGAACGGGATGGATTTCAAGTGGTGGTTGTAGGTGGAGCTTCACAGCGAGCGGAGAAGATGAGGGGTTGGGTTTCAGGAGAAACAGAGGAAGAAGAAGTTAGAGCGGCGGGGATGATTAGATTAGGTGCGGATTAATTAGGGTTAGGGGTTAATATATATATATAGGGGATTAGGATGTTGGGTTAATGGGTTATAGGGTTTCGGGTTAGCGGGTTAGGATCCAATAAGAGATGAGTTTAGGTTAAATATAAATAAATAAGAAAGGGGTATTGGGTTAACGGGTTTAGAGTTGGGCTACCCACAAACAAAAATCAATTGATCAAATAATAGAATGAAGTTTTGTGCTTTGCAAAAATAATTAATAATAAATATTAGTTAAATCATCGATTACTTCTAAAAATATAATTTCTGGGTTATAAAAATAATTGGGTGAGCTGATGGATGCAACTGAGTTTAAGAGAACAAGGTTTATTTGAGTTTCCAAGTAATGATAAGGTAATATATATATATAAAATGGATTAAAATAAAATAGAGTTTATGTTTCACACTTTATCAATAGGCAATTAATAAAATTGAACTTTGTGTAGGCTAGAATATAAATAATTATTGACCGGATAAGAAAAATAAAATTTTAGAATGCAGTAAAATTTGTGTTAAAATACACTATCAAGAAAAAAAAAGAATTAAGATTATAGAATGAAATATAAATTGGGTTAAAATCTATAATCATATGAAAATATCTACAAATACAAATGATAATTAGGGAGGATTTAAATAAGAATTGAATATCAAATTGTATACAATTGGGTTCAAAGAATTTGAAAGTTATAGAAAATTCAAAAACAAGAATACAAAAATTTTTTGTATAGACGAAAAATGGGGGTTACAATATGTAAAATCAAATCATTTGAAATTTATTTGCCCATCCATTGAAGGCAAAGTCGAAGAAGGGTATATTCATCTCTCAAAGAAAATATGCTCACAAAATTGTATGGCTGAAAATCGTTATTTTTTATAGTCACATGATGGATGGTCAAATGAATTTCAAATGATTTGATTTTACATATTTACACTAATTTAGATGTGTAGATCAATGTGAATAGTTCGGATCGTCAATACGAAGGCGAGAAGGTCGAGTGCACACGAGTGCACAGAGAGGGCTAGTGCACAACGAAAGGGGATTATATATATATATATATATATATATATATGAAAATTCCCAAAGGATCTGAATTGTGTAGAAATACACATTGTATTAGATTAAAATGAGCCCTATATGGACTAAAACAATCCGGTTGAATGTGTAGGGTTAGTGAATATTTGTCTAAGGAAGGAAACAATAATGATTCTATATGTCCGTGCGTTTTCATAAAGAAATCCCTGAAGGGATTCATCATAGCAGCCGTCTATGTAGACAAACTTGATTGAATCTCCTGAAGAGATTGAAAAATCTGCTAGCTATCTTGAGAAAGAATTTACTTGGGTGAAACAAAATTTTGTCTCGGTCTGCAAATCGAGCATTGTAAAATTAGAATTTCGCTACATCAATCCAAATATGTTGAAATTATCATGAAGAGATTCAATATGAGTGATTGACATCTACTCACTACACTTATGGTGGTCAGGTCACTAGAAGTTGATAGGATCCATATCGGCTGAAAGAAGAAAATGATGATATTCTGCATCCTGAAGTACCCTATTTGAGTGCAATAGGCGCACTTCTTTATTTAGCACAGTGCATTAGACCTGACATATCTTTCTCTGTGAACCTACTAGAAAGATGTAGCACTGCACCTACACATATGCACTAGAATG
Source organism: Hemerocallis citrina (assembly GCA_017893485.1). Lineage (NCBI taxonomy): Eukaryota > Viridiplantae > Streptophyta > Magnoliopsida > Asparagales > Asphodelaceae > Hemerocallis > Hemerocallis citrina. The sequence goes on from CM030360.1 coordinate 101,950,599, forward strand.
ACATAAAACACATTCTTAAATATATCAAAGGAACTATTGATCTTGATTTATATTATTCACGTGAGTGTGCTGACTTGTTGGATATACAGACACAGGTTATTATCTGATCCTGATAAAGGGAGATCATAAACATAATATGTTTTTCTTAACAGTGGTGCAACTATTTTATGGAGATCAGTTAAATAAACAATTGCAACAACATCGACCAATTATTCTGAGATACTGACACTTCATGAAGCAAGTAGAGAATGTGTATAGTTAAGTCTCTTGTTCAGCATATTAGGGGGAGTTGCGAGCTTCTAGAAGTCACAAACAAGCCTAAAATCATTTATGAGGATAATGCAGTCCGTATAAAGCAAATTTAGTAAGGCTTCATTAAAGGAAACAGGACGAAGCATATCTCAAAAAAAAAAAATCTTCACCCACTAGATTCAAGAAGAATATATGATTGATGTAAAGTAGATCAAGCCCTAAGAGAACCTTGCAGACCTCTTCACAATATCTCTCACAAAATCCAGATTTGAAAAGTTAGTACACTAGAATGGTATAAAAATATTTCGGCAGATAGACATATAAATGTATTGGCTCATAAATTATTGGGTTGGGATGTAACTATCAATTGTCTTATTTTTGAGGGATGATTTTTCATTTAAGTTGATCTAAGAACTAAATGTAATAAATTTTAGTGTTTTTGAGGATGGGGCATCTTGAAGATGCTAATGGAGACTTCCTGAAGAATGTCTTTGCGCATTGTATTCTTTTCCTTCGATGAAGTTTTTTTTCCACTGAGTTTTTCATTCGAAAGGTTTTTAATGAGGTAATGTAAGTTGCAACCACTTAGATTCTTGAAGAACCGGATTCCTAAAGAATCATATTCCTGAAGAATTAGTTATAGTATTTTTTTCGCTGAGGATTTTTTTGAAATGTGGGTTCTTCTTTATGAAATTTTTTTATTGAGCCAATGTTTTAAAAGTGGGTATCCAAGGGGGAGTACTGTGAAATCGTGACCACCTATTTAGGTGGATGCCCTCCTATTAAGGTGGCAGCCCATGCTCACCAACTCAGGTGGCGGCCCAACTAAACTACCAAACCGTAACCCTAACTTCCCACTATATATATATATATATATATATATATATATATATATATATATATATATATATATATATATGTTATAAATGAAAAGTCACAAACGTGATTCGGGTCTCTCTGTGTGTGTGTGTGTGTGTGTGTGTGTGTGTGTAATACTCCTAGATTTACATAGTCTCATATTAGTTGGTGATATGGGTAAAAATAGAACTAATTTGGGACCATTCAAATCGGGCACGAATCATAAAGCTCTCAGGGTTAAAATGGTAATTTCACCTATAAACGGGTCCGAAAATGGAAACTGGGTCCTTTCCAAGCCCAAATAACCCTAAAACGGGTCTGTCTTACTGGGTCAGGGTGACAGCACATTATGAACAATTCCAGGATATTTAAAGAGTAATTCAAATTCATGATTATCTCTAAGAGACGATTTAAACCAAATATCTTATCATGAAAGGATTAAAACTCTATTTCTTATCCATAAACAGCGGTAAGTAGAGATAAATCTTTATCTTGAAACCGATCCCCAAGACAACTATAAATACTCCTCTATCCTCACCATGAAGAAGGTAACCAATATTTTTCCACAAAAAGCTCTTTCATATTCTTCCTGCTTACTAACTTAAGCATCGGAGGGCCTGTCGACGGGATCAATTCTGGTGTTTTAGGCATTTTGCAGGTCAAGTAGAAGCGATTGCTGTAGTCAACACCATTGAAAGTCAGAAAGTCAAATTCTTTATTGTTCCACCAAAGAATCCACATCGCCTAATTACTCCCTCGCAGAAAAAAGCAGTAATAGGTTGGCATCGCCTGTGGGAAACGAAAAGAATCTGACTAAAACATTGCCAGAAACTCAAGTTTCCAACATGCCCTCTGAAGGTAAAGGGAAGGTAGCTACCTCGGGCCGACGAGCAAACCCTCCTCTTCCGTCGCATCCTCTAGAGGTGCCCCACCTAGGTAAAGGAAAGGCGGCGGCCTCAGGCTGACGAGCCAGCCCTCCTCAACCATCGCCTCCTTTAGAGGAACCCCCTTTTGCCATTCAACCACAACAATCAGAACCCCTCCTTCAACTAGCTCCGCCCCCACCTAACATGGCTCCTCCTGGGGTGCTCTCGCTGGAGTCACCCCGAACCATCTGCAATGCCTTTCGTCGAAAATAGGGGATTTGTGTACACCTCTACCCCTTCCGCATCCCCTCAGTTACAACCCGACCTTCATCAAATCATCGTCGATCGCCAGCAGGGGTCTGACCTCTGGATCCTTCTCAATGACAGAGGAGCTCGCGAGGAAGCCTCCCATCCGGGACATATGGGGAACAGGAGAAGCCCTTTTCCGAGGAGATCCAGATTCAGGAGAACCCCCTCTCCCAGGGGGCGTAGGAGACGTCCCTCTCCATGAAGGCAAAGGAGATCTCTCTCTCCCAGGGGGCAAAGGGGTCGCCGCTCTCCAAGGGATCATAGAAGAACTCCTCCCCGTGAGAGGAGGCACCTGACTTCAACTAGCAGGACATCCCCCAGGGCAGGAATCAATGAAGAAGTGCCAGTTACCAGGGCAGAGCTTCGAGAGCTCAAGAATGAGATCCTCCAAGCCCTCAGCATAGTTCCACCTCACCATCCTTCCCCCCCGCGATGCGAAGAATCTCACAAATCTACCGGATCTGATCAGCGAGAGGACGCTGTCCTCGGGCACCTTCGAAAGATGGAAGACCGTCTTGTTGGTGTATGCCCTAGAGGCTAGGTCTGTATTGACATTACTAGTTTATATTGTATCATGATATTTATTTCATATATGATGCTTTTCATTTATTGTGTTGTTTATTGTGATTAAATGAACATAATAAAGTCCTTAAAATAGTAGGTTCAATACCATAGGATATCAAGTGCATGACTTGATTGTGTGATCCTACTGGTTGTAATTAGAACACTATTCTTAAATGTCGCTAGTCAAGTATTATTGTGAATTAAGACAACAATAATACATAGAGACTAGTATGTGTGTAGACTGATGACCATATCTCACGGGTCATGGATATAAGATATTAAGTCTCCACATGGGTACATATTAGAGTATTAATCTACTGGACTAACCCACCAGGAGAACGTTGAATGGATCGCTACGTGAGTGTCATAAGCGGTTCTCACAGTGGTCATGGTGTATGTAGTCATTTGACTTCAAGTCACTATGGTTCCCTACATGAGAATTTATATATTTTAATGTCATCAAACGTTGCCTGTAATAAGGTGATTATAAAATCGACTATTGGATATACTACAATTCATGCGGAGGGATGTGAGTGACTTAGATAGGATTTGTCCCTCTTACATAACAGGAGCGATATCTATGGGCCCCTTGATTGAGTGAGATTGCAAAATGCATGGCCATGCTCAAATGAGTCAATATGAGATACTGAGCTCATTTGTTTTAGTACGTCTACTTGGACATCAAGAAACCAAAGATTGAACTATACAAGGCTAACATGCTCTATGCCTTTTGGTCAATTATGATATCTGGAGAAAGGGACTGGACTACATGGTAACATTTCTCATATATAGGTTATGTCTAATCACTGACATTTCTATTTCTTGTTTGGACAAGAAGGGTTTTTAATTTATAACAAAGGACAAAAGTTGTTTTATTTATTTGAAAGATATCCATTATGCTAGTGCACAGTTGAGTAATAGACTTTATATTCTCGACCTCGAAATGCCTGTCTATAGTATAAATAATAAGAGGCTCAAATCAAATGATACGAATCCAACTTACCTCCAGCATTGTTGTTTGGGCCACATAAATAAGAACCGCATATCCAAACTCCATAAAGATGGATTCTTGGACTTCTTTGATTTTGAATCATATGAGGTATGTGAACCTTGTTTGTTGGGCAAGATGACAAAAGCTCAATTCACTGGAAAACGTGAAAGGGCTAGTGATCTTTTAGGTCTCATACATAGTGATATTTGTGGACCTTTCAACACATTGGCTAGAGGAGGTTTTCAGTACTTCATTACATTTACTGATGATTTCAGTAGATATGGATTCGTGTATCTGATGAAATACTAATCAGAGTCATTTGAAAAGTTTAAAGAATTCAAGAATGAGGTACAAAATCAACTTGGTAAAAGTATTAAATCCTTTCGATCAGATCGAGGTGGTGAGTACTTCAGCCAAGATTTTGATGACTATCTAAAAGAGTGCGGGATAATATCTCAACTCACTCCCCATGAAACACCATAATGGAGTGGTGTCTCTGAGAGGAGGAACCAAACCTTGTTAGACATGGTCCGATCAATGATGAGTCATGCAGATCTTCCAAGCTCTTTCTGGGATCATGCTCTATTCACAGCTGCTTTCACACTTAACCGTGTTCCATCTAAAACAGTTCAAGAGACCCCATATGAGAAATGGACTGGGAGGCATCCTAGTGTGTCATTTATGAACATTTGGGGTTGTGAAGCCTATGTAAGGCACCAAGTCCCTGATAAACTTGGTCCCAAATCTGATAAATTCTTCTTTGTAGGATATCCGAAGAAAACCAAGAGATACTATTTCTATAATCTGACCGAAGACAAAGTGTTTGTCGCACGGACTGCTGTGTTCCTAGAGAGAGAATTTGTCTCTAAAAGAACCAGTGGGAGAACAGTAGAACTTGATGAAATTCAAACTTTGCAAAGTAGCAGTGAGCCAATGGTGGAAATGGAGCCGACTCCACAAATTGTTGTGGAACAACCACCTGCTCGAGTAGCACAAGGCCTAAGTAAGTCTAGTAGGATACCTCATCAACCTGAGAGATATGAATTTCTCGTTACTTAACATGGTGATATATTATTCGTGGATCAGGATGAGCCTACGACATATGAGAAAGCTGTAAAAGGCCCAGATTCTGAGAAATGGCTTGAGGCCATGAGATCTGAGATGGAATCCATGTATACCAACCAAGTATGGACCTTGGTAGACCCACCTGAAGGGGTAAAACCTATTGGGTGCAAATGGGTTTTCAAGAAGAAAACTGATATGGATGGTAATGTGCATACCTTTAAGCTGCGGTTGGTGGCTAAAGGTTTCAAACAAATTCAGGGTGTAGACTATGATGAGACTTCTTCCGCAGTTGCCATGCTTAAATCCATTCGGATATTGCTTGCTGTTGCAGCATATCATGATTATGAAATCTAGCAGATGGATGTCAAAACTACTTTCCTAAATGGAAATCTTCTCGATGATGTATACATAACATAGCCTGAGGATTTTGTCACTCTAAAGGATGCTGGAAAGGTGTGTAAACTGCAATGATCCATTTATAGATTAAAGAAAACTTCTAGAAGCTGGAATCTTCATTTCGATGATGAAATCAAAGAGTTCGGTTTCATCAAGAACGAAGATGAACCTTGTGTTTACAAGAAGGTTAGTGGGGGCACAGATGTATTTCTGGTGTTGTATGTAGCTGACATACTACTCATCGGGAATGACATTCCTACCTTACAGTCGGTAAAGACTTTGCTAGGAAAATGCTTTTCTGTAAAGGACTTGGGTGAAGCTACCAATGTTTTAGGCCTCAAGATCTATAGAGATAGATCAAGGAGACTGCTTGGTCTGAGTCAGAGTACATACATAGACAAAGTATTGAAACGATTCAATATGCAAGAGTTCAAGAAAGGATTTCTCCCTATGTCGCATGGTGTAAGCATGTTTAAGGCTCAATGTCCTTCCACTCAAGATGAAAGAGACCACATAACTAAGATTTCATATGCATCTGCAATTGGATCTATCATGTATGCCATGTTATGTACTTGTCCAGATGTCTCATATGGTTTGAGCATGACGAGCAGGTACCAGTTAGATCTCAATGAAAGTCACTTGACTGCTATCAAGAACATCCTTAAGTACTTAAGAAGGACTAACGATTCGTTCTTAGTATATTAAGCTGAGGAAGAGCTTGTTGTAAAGGGTTACACTAACGCTAGCTTCCAGTTTGATAACGATGACTCCAAATCGCAATCAAGTTTTGTGTTTTGCCTAAATGGTGGAGCTGTGAGTTGGAAGAGTTCGAACCAAGAGACAGTAGCCGATTCCACCACAAAGACTGAGTATATTGCCGCCTCCAATGAAGCAAAGGAGGCTATTTGGATCGGAAAGTTCATCACTGAACTTGGCGTGGTTCCTAGCATTGTGGACCTGCGAACCTCTATTGTGATAAAAATGGGGCCATTGCACATGCTAATGAACCTAGATCTCACCAGCAATCCAAACATATACTTAAGTGCTTCCATCTCATTCGAGAGATCATCGATAGAGGAGATGTGAAGATATGCAGATTACCGACAGATGATAACATCATTGACTCACTGACAAAGCCTCTTGCACAGCAAAAGCATGAGGGTCACACTAGATCTATAGGCATAAGATTTATGTCTGACTGGCTCTAGTGCAAGTGAGAGATTGTTGGTGTATGCCCTAGAGGCCAGTTCTGTATTGACATTACTGGTTTACATTGTATCATGATATTTATTTTATATATGAGGCATTTCATTTATTGTGTTGTTTATTGTGATTAAATGAACATAATAAAGTCCTTAGAATAGTAGGTTCAATACCATAGGATATCAAGTGCATGACTTGATTGTGAGATCCTATTGGTTGTAATTAGAACAATATTCTTAAATGTCTCTAGTCAAGTATTATTGTGAATTAAGATAACAATAATACATAAAGACTAGTATGTGCGTAGACTGATGACCATATCTCACGGGTCATGGATATGAGATATCAAGTCTTCACATGGGTACATATTAGAGTAATAATATACTGGACTGACCTACCATGAGAACGTTGCATGAATCGTTACGTAAGTGTCATAAGCGGTTCTCACAGTGACCATGGTGTATGTAGTCCTTTGACTTCAAGTCACTACGGTTCCCTACATGAGAAGTTATATGTTTTAATATCGTCAAACGTTTCTGTAATAAGGTGATTATAAAGTCGACTATTGGATATACTACAATTCATGCAGAGGGATGTGAGTGACATAGATAGGATTTGTACCTCTTACATAACATGAGCGATATCTATGGACCCCTTGATTGACTACAAATGCATGGCCATGCTCAAATTAGTCAATATGAGATAATGAGCTCATTTGTTTTAGTAAGTCTACTCAGACATCAAGAAACCAAAGATTGAATTATACAAGGGTGACACACTCTATGCCTTGTGGTCAATTAAGATATCTGAACAAAGAGACTAGACTACATGGTAACATTGGTCACAGATAGGTTATGTCTAATCACTGACATTCCTGTTACTTGAGTAGCAGTGATGTACTGCTACATACCACTCACTGTTTGTAATACTAGAATATGATTTTAATATTACCGTCAACGTAATGGTAACCTACAGGGCCACACACTTAGAATGGATCAAAATTGACATTTAAATTCACAAGATGAATTTAATTGGGGATCCAAGTACGACTTGGACTCCTGACATTGGTTGAACATTTAATTAGATTAAATGAGTTGACTAATGTTCAAAGGCTTCACACACGAATCTGAACCAAGTCAGATTGTGAGTCCAATAACCTCATTACTCTCTTAGAATTGATCTTCTACAGCTATATATATGTTACGTATCTGTGGAAAAGTGTTACATGAGAAAACCCTAGCCATCACAGATATTGTGAGAGAGAGAGAGAGATCGTGAGGGACATACCCTTCCCGCAGCTAGCACCGTGGCGTGAGGGAAAGCTTGATTTGATCCGTTTGTGTGGATACCATAGAGGCAAAACAATATTGCAGTGCTGTGATTGACATTAACTAGAGACAACAGATCCATCTTCAAGGTATAACTCCTAAACACGATTTATGGTTTTCGCATGAATCCATGGCTAGGTTTTGATATTTCTTTGTAATTTTTCTGCTGTGTATTTGATCTGAGACTACCATTGAAACCTAACACATCTGGCCTCACTCAAAAGGGATGAAGCAAAACAAGAAGGGAGGTGTCATCCCGTTAGACCTGCATTCTCCCAAAAAAAATTTGACGCTCCAGTCCCCACCAATTTCAAGGTCCTGACGTTTGAGCCGTACAATGGAGACACTGATCCAATGGACCACATCGAAAGCTTTAAGACCCTCATGATGATTCAGCAAGCATCCGATTTCCTCCTGTGCAAAACCTTTCCGACAACCTTGAAAGGTTTGGCACGAGAATGGTTCTCTCGCCTGTCCCTGGGCTCCATATTTTGCCTTCGACAAACTCGAAGAACTTTTCCTTACGCACTTTATCACAAGCCGCAAGTTGGAGAAAACCAACGCATCCTTGTTAGACCTCATGCAACGGGATAAGGAACCCTCAAGAGCTACATCCAATGCTTCACAGCCGAATCCAGGTCAATCCCCTCGCTTGACTCTGCAGTGGCAACAGCCGCATTCAGATATAATGTCAAACATGATGACCTTAAAGCTTTCCTCGTCAAAAGACCTCCTCGAGACTTGTCTGACCTCCTTCAAAGGGTTGAGAAGTACATCCGAGTTGAAGAGGTGATTCACCCTCAAGAACATAGGATGCCTTCCTCTGGGAACAAACAAAAAGGCACTAATGAGGATGAACCTCAAAAATCCCAGAAGGATACCTCAGTTCAACACTGCTCGCCTCCCGTGCCATGCTTTGAGTAATATACCCCACTGAACGCAAGTATATCCGCCATCCTCATGGAAGTTGACAGTGATGGGATTCATCGGCCTCCCCCCAAGATGAATGCCCCGAGCAAGAGATAGGATAAAACAAAATGGTGCGCCTTCCATAAGGATCATGGCCACCTCATAGACGAGTGCCGAGCTCTCAAAGATGAGGTCGAGGCGCTACTCTAAGGAGGATAGCTCACCAAATTCGCCCAAGTAAACAGTACTGAACCTCCTCCTCTAAGGGAACTAAACAAACGGGTAGAAAGACTAACCAAATCCCAAGGATCAGGGCATATGGAGATATTCCATGCAATCCACGGAGGCCCTATGGGAGGAGCCTCCAGCTCATCCAGGAAAGCCTTCGTTCGAGAAGTAAATTCCATACACAACATCCCCCCATCCGAGAAGCTCAGGAGTCATCATTACCTTCTCGGATCAGGACGTAGAAGGCGTCCGAACCCCTCACTGTGACGCACTCATGATCAACATGTGCATGGTGAACCATGAAGTGCATCATGTTCTGGTTGATTATAGTAGTTCAATTAACATCCTCTTTTTGAATGTGTTTGAGGGCCTAAAAATCAAACGGGATCGCCTCAAGCCCACCGGATACTCGCTCCAAGGATTCTCTGGACCTCCGTAATGATTGAAGGAATCGTAACCCTCGATGTTACTATAGGGAAATCCCCCACTACTCGTACAGAAGCATTAGACTTCATGGTGGTTGATATGAAGTCCACCTACAATGCTATCTTCGGCCGTCCGGGGCTAGCGGCCCTCTAAGCAGTCTCATCTGCATTGTAACGCCCCGAATCCCAAATATACTGAATTCGAGATGTTCTACAGGATCTTTTCACTTTCTTAGTACACTTTTACAGGGAAATTAAAACTTTTCATCATACATCAGAGATTACATCATAATTACATCTTTCTTTTGCACAGCGGAAGTAAAATACAACAATTAAATACAAGTACAACAGCTTGATATAATCTTTAAGCATCCAAATCCTCTTTAATCTTTAGCATAACATTTACCTGCATGTTAGACTGTGGGTACGTCAGTTTATTCAACCGACGATCATTATACACGGCCGTCCTCGCTTGCCGGAAATAGTATAACTTAACATTTCATATTTAGCAAACACAAACTTGTCACATTTCAACTAAAGGGACTACCCTATTGATGTCGTGTTGTGATTGTGCACTTAGTCCTTAATGCAGTTAATTAAGTTACATGACACTAATGCGCACTTGTTCGGATTCTATGCATCCCATACTACATAGGTCCGAGGGCAAGCCCTTATTCGTTCTTCATCTTTATAGGGTTCAATCCCCCGTTATGATTTAATCTACTACTGTAATTACGGTAAGTATCCTAGATGTTATCTGACCTACGAACTCATGTTTAGGCACTCTGGAGTAGTATCCTCACCCAGACGCATCATGGGAATTCCTGGGATACGCTCTCACCATAAACATGACACCACCCGTAGTCTTCAAACATCCCACGAGCGTCGCCACTGGGACGGTACTCTGGAACAGTATCCTCACCCAGACTCGTCATGGGAATTCCTGGGATACGCTCTCGCCGCTACCCAGGGCCCTCATACTCAGTATTTTTCTCTTACTTTCATCACGTCTTCACTATGCACTAGTCCTTAGTTTCAATAAAAATCATGAACAAAATAATCACTAGAGTTAGCCTCTCCATCAACCGGACTTATTCCTTTAATTCAACATGACCAACCTTGGTCTAATTTCAATTTATTTCATTTCTCAATGCCGGGGAGACTTAGCCACTCTATTTCAAATTTCATTTCACAATCTTTAAGTCATGACCACTTTCATGTCACAATTTCATACTCTTTCTTATTCATAATTTCATTTGTTCACAAATCCATGGTGAATACTTATAACTCAAGTTTCATATTCAAGTCCAACAATTTCATCAACAAAGTTCCTAAACTCCATCATCATACAATGGACTCATGCACTTTACAAACATACACTCGTACTTCATATTTTACACCATATCTTCCAGTAAAAATTATAATATCATGTCACACCACAAATTCTTTTGTGTCAAATACTTTCTAATAAATTCATTTCAATAACTCTTTATAAATTTGAAAATTCCCATGAGTATGTGTCTTAGAACCATAGCTTTAATATACCATTTGTTCACAAACTACATTATATTTTCTTCAATTAATATCCAAACCAATCCCATAAAATTCCTTGTATTTTTATGAAAATTACCATATTTTTCTCATATTTTTTGGACATCAAAATCTCACAAAAAAAATATTTTTCCCTAAGTGCTAGGGGAAAGATTCGAACCCAGCACAGTAGAGAAGAAGGCCAGAGCACCCGCCGATAGGCCGATCGGTGCTAGCGAATAGAAGAGAGTGCACTAAGTATATATGCCATCTCTTCGCTGTCATATATATATATACACAGTACTTTTTAAAAAGAATGGTGAGACCCGGATTCGAACCACACCGCTCAGGGAAACCGAACAGCGCCACCGACCGCCTGAGCCACTGGCTCAGGTTGTCACAGTGTGGATTAAAACCCATTTGACTCATATTCACACTGTTTTTTTTTTTGAAATTAACTCGATGTTCAAAACAATTGATTCATATTGCCTTCACATAAACCACTGAAAAATTCCAGATTTAATCTTCTTTATTCCATCTTCAAAACAGTAATTGTAAAATAAATTTTTGCACTAAAACACATTTTCTCCACCCAAATTAATTATTTGTTTATTAAAACTAGCAAATCCTTTATTTTCGACATTGAAAATAATCGATTGCTCATCTAATCTCTCTTTTATCCCAAAGTTTCCATGATGATTTACTGGTTATTAATCTACATTCACAACACAATACAACCTTGGATTTCCCCGTACTCATACTAGCAAAAGAATTCATATAGCACATGAATAGGTGAAACTCAACAATTACTAATTTTGGTACATTTCTAATGTGATGACAACAAGCAATTCCTTGGTTCATTCATGCCACTTCTACACATGAATTCAAAGTATTCAATATACTTTTCTATTCAATTCCCATAGTGTTAATGTCTTTCTCAATTGTCATGTCTCAACCACACAATTTGCAAGTAATTAATAAAAGGCTTTCACACATCATGCTAGTCACATTGCATCATTGTTCAATTAAACTAAATAATCAGAGAAAGTGCTTCATATGGTATAATTTCATGCAAACAATTTACATACACAATTTATCACACCATTCTAAGCCATTCACATACTAACTTTTTAATTAGAGTGGTCTCTTATTAGTATTTTCCATGTATAGTGTCATCAATATATTAGCATGAACCCTATATTAGAAACATGAATTGTTTTACCCACCTCAATTGGAGAGAAACACAAACAAAAGCAATCAAGTAGATGAGAACACCTCCTCCTAGCCAAAAGAATGCACCACTCCAAGCCTCCAACCAAATGCCGAATGCTTCTCCTCCTTGGCCGAAAGCTACCTAGCCGAATGCTTCTTGATGGTGCCGGCCACTCCAAGCAACACAACCCACACAAACTCTTATTTTTTATAACTCTCACAATATATTAGTATAGCTTTAGAAATTACACTTTGCATATCAAAATTAGCCATGAGAAAGGAGGTATTTATACTAAAAAATGAGGGAAATGGAGGGCTAAGATCATCTTGGTGGTTACAAAATGAAAGGCTTAGATTCAAGTAGGAGTTAGGAAAACTACCCACCTCCTTGAAACTACCCCCATGTTCTCCACACCAAAATTTCAACTTTCCCTCCCAAAAAGAAGGATACCCGGCCAAGCATAGGAGTGTGCATTGCACGTGTACGTGTAGTGCACGTGCATGCAACTAGGCCAAATTTGTACATTTCAAAATTGTATAAAAATAATTTTGTTTAAAAAAATCTTCTACATGACAAGTTTAATTAAAATAAATTAATTCATGGGCTTTCTTTTTGGGCCAAAAATAATTTATAAAAATAATTAAAATAAAAATGCTTTTGGGCTTTTTAAGAAAAGGCTTTTTAATTAATTCAAATAAGGCTTTTAAAGAAGGCTTTTTGTACTAAAATAATTTGAGAAAAATATATTTAAACATACTCACCATGATAAAATAATCCAACAATATATTGCACGTGCACAACACGTGCAAAATAAATAATTTTTCATTTATTGAAAAATCAGGGTATTACAGCACTCCCTCCTTAGAATAGTTCCGTCCCCGGAACTACAATCAAGAGCGAGGAAAACAAACAAAATACAACACACACAACAAAACAAAAGATACAAAAATACAATCAAGCAAAAAGCTCAGGATAGTCCTTCAACATCCTCTCCTCAGATTCCCAAGTAGCCTCTTCAACCAAGTGGTTTCTCCAGACTACCTTGACCATCGGTATCGTCTTATTCCTCAAGACTTTCTCTCGACGATCAACAATCTCAACAGGAGCCTCGATGTAATTCAGGTCTAACTGCAAACCTTCCGGCACTTCAGGCAAATGATGACTCGGGTCCGGAATATAACCTCTCAGCATAGACACATGAAAGACATTGTGCACCTGAGACAACTCTTCCGGTAATTCAAGCCGGTAAGCAGTTTTCCCGATCCTTTTCAATATCTTATACGGGCCTATAAACCTCGGGGCTAACTTCCCGCCCTTGCCAAAACGAACCACACCTTTGCTGGGTGATACCTTCAGAAAGACGAAATCACCAACCTCAAACTCAAGGTCCCTTCTCCGGTTGTCTGCATAGCTTTTCTGCCTGCTCTGAGCTTCCACCAACCTTTTCCTGATCAGATCAATCTTCTCAGAAGTCAGTTGCACAAGCTCAGGACCAAACAACTGACGCTCCCCTACTTCATACCAGCATACAGGAGTCCTGCACTTCCTGCCATACAGAGCCTCGTACGGCGCCATCCCAATACTGGCCTGAAAACTGTTGTTGTAGGCAAATTCCACCAAAGGTAAATGCCTTTCCCAACTGCCTCCAAAGTCTAGTATACAACACCGAAGCATATCCTCAAGAATACGATTGACTCTCTCGGTCTGCCCATCGGTTTGCGGATGAAAAGCAGTGCTGAAATCCGTCTTGGTACCCAAAGCTGCCTGAAGACTCCTCCAGAAATGCGAAGTAAACCGCGCATCTCGATCAGACACAATGGTCGAAGGAACGCCATGAAGTCGGACAATCTCACCAACATACATCTCAGCCAACTTGTCCATCGAAGCAGTGAGTTTCATCGCCAAAAAGTGAGCGGACTTGGTAAGTCGATCGACTATAACCCAAATAGCATCATTGCCTTTAGAACTCTTAGGCAATCCCGTAATGAAATCCATACTGATGTTATCCCACTTCCATTCCGGAATAGGTAACGGCTGTAATAGACCTCCGGGTCTCTGATTTTCGGCTTTGACTTGCTGACAAACCTCACACTTCGCGACAAATTCAGCCACATCCCGCTTCAAACCTGACCACCAGAAATGCTGTTTGATGTCCTTGTACATCTTAGTACTCCCAGGATGTACAGACAAAAGAGTAGCATGCGCCTCCTGAAGAATACTTTCTTTCAGGTCCGCCTGATTTGGAACGCACAGCCTGTCTCCGAACCACAACACTCCATCCCTGATCTGAAAACCGGGCAATCCTGCCAGCACCAACCTGCTCCTTCATCTCCAGAATATCAGCATCAACTTCCTGACTTGCAATGATCCTTGTATTCAGAGTAGGCTGAAGCCTCAACTGAGCCAAAGATGCTCCCAATCCTTGCAAGACAACCTCAATACCAGCTCGGTCCAGCTCCTCAATCAGATGCCTCTGAGTCGTAATCAAACAGGCCAAACTGCTCTTGCGGCTAAGTGCATCAGCCACAACATTAGCTTTTCCAGGATGATACTTGATCTCAGGTCGCATATCCTCGAGCACTTCCAACCATCTCCGCTGCCTCAAATTGAGATCCCTCTGCTGATATATATACTTCAAGCTCTTATGATCCGTGTACATATTCAACTTCTCACCGTACACGTAGTGTCTCCATTGCTTCAAGGCAAAGATAATCGCAGCCAACTCTAGATCATGAGTCGGGTAATTTTTCTCATGCGGTCTTAGTTGCCTAGACCCATAAGCGATTACTCTTCCTTCTTGCATTAAGACACAACCAAGCCCCCGATGTGAAGCATCGCTATAAACATCATACTCAACACCAGCTCTAGGCAAAGCCAAAATAGGTGCAGTAGTCAGTCTATCTTTCAACTCCTGAAAACTCGCCTCACATTGCTCGGTCCACTTGAAGCTCACATTCTTCTTGGTCAGCCCTGTAAGCGGTACAGCTATCTGAGCATAACCTTGAATGAACCTCCGATAATATCCAGTCATCCCAAGGAAACTTCTGACTTCCTTCACTGTAGTAGGCCTCGCCCAGTCTCTCACTGCCTCTATCTTCTGAGGATCAGTTGCCACTCCCTCCTTAGAAAGGATGTGACCCAGGAATGCCACTTCAGATTTCCAGAAATCACACTTGGATAACTTGGCATACAACTGTTGCTCTTCCAACTTCTGCAACACTGCTGCCAGATGCTCAGTGTGCTCCTCCTCAGACTTGGAGTACACGAGAATGTCGTCGATAAACACCACGACGAAAGAATCAATAAACGGCCTCAGAACTCTGTTCATCAAGTCCATGAAGATTGCAGGTGCATTCGTCACTCCGAATGGCATAACTAAGAATTCGTAATGCCCATGCCGAGTTCTAAATGCAGTCTTATGCACATCTTCAGCTTTCACTCGAACTTGGTGGTAACCCGATCGAAGATCTATTTTGGAGAATACGGCCGCTCCTTGTAGACGATCGAACAAGTCATCAATTCGAGGGATCGGGTACTTATTCTGAACAGTGACCTTATTCAGCTCCCGGTAATCGATGCACATCCTCATCGATCCATCCTTCTTCTTTACCAAAAGCACTGGTGCTCCCCAAGGTGACGCACTAGGTTGAATAAAGCCTTTTCCCAACAGTTCCTCAATCTGCCGTTTCACCTCATCCTGTTCCACTGGAGCCATCCTATAAGGTGCCTTAGAAATGGGTGCACTTCCCGGTTGAACAGTGATGCTGAACTCTACATCACGTTGCGGAGGTAACCCAGGAAAATCTTCCAAGAACACAGTCGGATAGTCCCGAACCACAGGAATCCCTTGCACTTCCACAGGAGTCTCTTCCTTGCGGATAGTAGCCACCAGCTTAGAACATTTCTGCTTCCCTTGGAACACGACTTCAGGTCCACCTGGAGCCTTCACTGTCACCGTCTTGGTCTTACACTCGATGCTTGCACTGTACACCGACATCCAATCAATGCCAATGATAACATCGACTCCCAAGATAGTCAGCTCGATCAGATCAATGCCAAAGATTCTATCCCCAATCACAATCTCGCAATCAGCATAATACCGATCAGTGGTTAAAGTTTCCCCTGACGGAGTAGCTACTGATAAGATCTTGCCTGGGAAAATCTTCGGTTCAACTCCCAACGCTTTAGCAAACTTTGGAGACACAAAAGTATGAGAGGATCCAGTATCAAACAATACGACAGCTTTAATTCCATTAAGATAGAGTTCGCCTGTTACATAATATACACCATTACATAACAGCCTCACTAAACAAAGGGAAAAGAAATGACAAAAGACCCTAAACACCAGCCCTCGTACCAGAGATGACCTGATCTGCCTCCTCAGCATCAGCTTCTGTCAAGGCAAATACTCGCCCTGATTGGTACGGCCTCTTCCCAGCCTGCTGCGTTGGTGCGTTGCTGCTTCCACCCTGTAGTTTGGGACAGTGAGATTTGTAGTGTCCCGTTTCACCACAGTTGTAGCAAGTCACCGCAGAAGGTCTCACCACATTGTCTCCAAGCCTCCCAGCCACACTCACAGCGTTCGCCCCTGTCGGTTTGAACCTCTGTGCAGATGGTTGCCCCCTGAAACTCCCCGAATGTGCAGGCCTCTTCCCGGGCTGCCAGTTGTTCCTCCTGTTCTGAACAACATGGAACTGCTCCATATCCGCCTCCGTCGCTGCCGCCCTCTTGACCAGCTTATCGAATCTCCTGATACCAAGGGGTATCATACGAGATCTCAAGCTAGGCCTCAGACCATGCTCGAACTTGCGAGCTTTCTTGGCCTCATCCGCCACCAACTCTGGAGCATACCTGGAGAGCTGAGTGAACTTGGTCTCATAGGCTCTCACTGACATGCTGTCTTGCTGAAGCGACAGGAACTCCATCGCCTTCTTCTCCTGAACGTCGGAGGGGAAATAATGGCTGCGGAACTCCTCCAAAAATTCCTCCCAGCCAAACAACAGACCTCCCATGGTCCTCTTCACAGATTGCCACCAAACTGCTGCATCCTTCTCCAGCTGCAAGGTTGCCAACTTGACCTTGCTACCCTCCGGTGTTTCCAACACCTCGAAGATGGTCTCCACTTGCCGTATCCAGTTGTCAGCCGAATCTGGATCCGACTTTCCCTCGAATACGGGTGGTTTCATTCTCTTGAACGATTCCACCAGCTTTATCGCCTCGGGCACTGGATTTGCCGGCCCCCTAGCTTGGTTCTGAGCCACAGCATTCAATGTCTGGTAGACTCTAGCAAGTTCAGTCTCCAGATCCAATCCTTCCCCATTCCTTGCTCCTCTTCTCGACATATTCTGTTGCAAAAGATCCGTCAAATTCGAAGTATATAACAAGAATTTAAACCAACTTCCATTTCATTGAATTCCAAAAGTTTATACATTCGAATTTAAAAACATCTCTAAACATCAGAATGAAAGAAAACAGAAGCCACAACACTCTAACTCCTACGGGTCCTCTTCGCTGCTCGAAGTTCTTCCCGCAGTTCATCAACCTCATCCTTCAGCACATCAGTTAGGTTCTTTTTCTTCTCAAGTTCCCAAATCCGATGGCTAAGAACAGAATAGTCAGCCTTCCGCTTCTCCAGCTGAGCCTCCAACAATCCAACTCTCTCCTTCAGGGTTTCCACTTGCCTCTGAAGAGAAGCCACAAGACCACTTGGAACTGGTACTTCCTCTTCGTCGGAAGAAGAATCATCAGATGAATCCGGAGGTGGGGTGATCTCTCGAGATTCAGGGTACTCCTCATCATCAGAATCAGCTTGTCCAGGGTAGTACTCGTCCTCGGAATCAGCCTGTCCAGGATGGTACTCTTCCTCAATAATGTGCCAGTCGTCGCCTCCAGCAGGGTCGAAGTGATCAGCCATCTTAGAAATAGGGAGGAGAAAGCATAAATCTTAGAGCAACACAAATGTAAGTCACTTACATTTAAATCTCTAGATTCAAACACACACTCTAATGTCCACTTCTAGGGTGTCGTTCCCTATAAATTTGTACAAGTGTGAAAGTGTAGAAAGCGTGGCTCCGATACCACTCTGTAACGCCCCGAATCCCAAATATACTGAATTCGAGATGTTCTACAGGATCTTTTCACTTTCTTAGTACACTTTTACAGGGAAATTAAAACTTTTCATCATACATCAGAGATTACATCATAATTACATCTTTCTTTTGCACAGCGGAAGTAAAATACAACAATTAAATACAAGTACAACAGCTTGATATAATCTTTAAGCATCCAAATCCTCTTTAATCTTTAGCATAACATTTACCTGCATGTTAGACTGTGGGTACGTCAGTTTATTCAACCGACGATCATTATACACGGCCGTCCTCGCTTGCCGGAAATAGTATAACTTAACATTTCATATTTAGCAAACACAAACTTGTCACATTTCAACTAAAGGGACTACCCTATTGATGTCGTGTTGTGATTGTGCACTTAGTCCTTAATGCAGTTAATTAAGTTACATGACACTAATGCGCACTTGTTCGGATTCTATGCATCCCATACTACATAGGTCCGAGGGCAAGCCCTTATTCGTTCTTCATCTTTATAGGGTTCAATCCCCCGTTATGATTTAATCTACTACTGTAATTACGGTAAGTATCCTAGATGTTATCTGACCTACGAACTCATGTTTAGGCACTCTGGAGTAGTATCCTCACCCAGACGCATCATGCGAATTCCTGGGATACGCTCTCACCATAAACATGACACCACCCGTAGTCTTCAAACATCCCACGAGCGTCGCCACTGGGACGGTACTCTGGAACAGTATCCTCACCCAGACTCGTCATGGGAATTCCTGGGATACGCTCTCGCCGCTACCCAGGGCCCTCATACTCAGTGTTTTTCTCTTACTTTCATCACGTCTTCACTATGCACTAGTCCTTAGTTTCAATAAAAATCATGAACAAAATAATCACTAGAGTTAGCCTCTCCATCAACCGGACTTATTCCTTTAATTCAACATGACCAACCTTGGTCTAATTTCAATTTATTTCATTTCTCAATGCCGGGGAGACTTAGCCACTCTATTTCAAATTTCATTTCACAATCTTTAAGTCATGACCACTTTCATGTCACAATTTCATACTCTTTCTTATTCATAATTTCATTTGTTCACAAATCCATGGTGAATACTTATAACTCAAGTTTCATATTCAAGTCCAACAATTTCATCAACAAAGTTCCTAAACTCCATCATCATACAATGGACTCATGCACTTTACAAACATACACTCGTACTTCATATTTTACACCATATCTTCCAGTAAAAATTATAATATCATGTCACACCACAAATTCTTTTGTGTCAAATACTTTCTAATAAATTCATTTCAATAACTCTTTATAAATTTGAAAATTCCCATGAGTATGTGTCTTAGAACCATAGCTTTAATATACCATTTGTTCACAAACTACATTATATTTTCTTCAATTAATATCCAAACCAATCCCATAAAATTCCTTGTATTTTTATGAAAATTACCATATTTTTCTCATATTTTTTGGACATCAAAATCTCACAAAAAAAATATTTTTCCCTAAGTGCTAGGGGAAAGATTCGAACCCAGCACAGTAGAGAAGAAGGCCAGAGCACCCGCCGATAGGCCGATCGGTGCTAGCGAATAGAAGAGAGTGCACTAAGTATATATGCCATCTCTTCGCTGTCATATATATATATATACACAGTACTTTTTAAAAAGAATGGTGAGACCCGGATTCGAACCACACCGCTCAGGGAAACCGAACAGCGCCACCGACCGCCTGAGCCACTGGCTCAGGTTGTCACAGTGTGGATTAAAACCCATTTGACTCATATTCACACTGTTTTTTTTTTTGAAATTAACTCGATGTTCAAAACAATTGATTCATATTGCCTTCACATAAACCACTGAAAAATTCCAGATTTAATCTTCTTTATTCCATCTTCAAAACAGTAATTGTAAAATAAATTTTTGCACTAAAACACATTTTCTCCACCCAAATTAATTATTTGTTTATTAAAACTAGCAAATCCTTTATTTTCGACATTGAAAATAATCGATTGCTCATCTAATCTCTCTTTTATCCCAAAGTTTCCATGATGATTTACTGGTTATTAATCTACATTCACAACACAATACAACCTTGGATTTCCCCGTACTCATACTAGCAAAAGAATTCATATAGCACATGAATAGGTGAAACTCAACAATTACTAATTTTGGTACATTTCTAATGTGATGACAACAAGCAATTCCTTGGTTCATTCATGCCACTTCTACACATGAATTCAAAGTATTCAATATACTTTTCTATTCAATTCCCATAGTGTTAATGTCTTTCTCAATTGTCATGTCTCAACCACACAATTTGCAAGTAATTAATAAAAGGCTTTCACACATCATGCTAGTCACATTGCATCATTGTTCAATTAAACTAAATAATCAGAGAAAGTGCTTCATATGGTATAATTTCATGCAAACAATTTACATACACAATTTATCACACCATTCTAAGCCATTCACATACTAACTTTTTAATTAGAGTGGTCTCTTATTAGTATTTTCCATGTATAGTGTCATCAATATATTAGCATGAACCCTATATTAGAAACATGAATTGTTTTACCCACCTCAATTGGAGAGAAACACAAACAAAAGCAATCAAGTAGATGAGAACACCTCCTCCTAGCCAAAAGAATGCACCACTCCAAGCCTCCAACCAAATGCCGAATGCTTCTCCTCCTTGGCCGAAAGCTACCTAGCCGAATGCTTCTTGATGGTGCCGGCCACTCCAAGCAACACAACCCACACAAACTCTTATTTTTTATAACTCTCACAATATATTAGTATAGCTTTAGAAATTACACTTTGCATATCAAAATTAGCCATGAGAAAGGAGGTATTTATACTAAAAAATGAGGGAAATGGAGGGCTAAGATCATCTTGGTGGTTACAAAATGAAAGGCTTAGATTCAAGTAGGAGTTAGGAAAACTACCCACCTCCTTGAAACTACCCCCATGTTCTCCACACCAAAATTTCAACTTTCCCTCCCAAAAAGAAGGATACCCGGCCAAGCATAGGAGTGTGCATTGCACGTGTACGTGTAGTGCACGTGCATGCAACTAGGCCAAATTTGTACATTTCAAAATTGTATAAAAATAATTTTGTTTAAAAAAATCTTCTACATGACAAGTTTAATTAAAATAAATTAATTCATGGGCTTTCTTTTTGGGCCAAAAATAATTTATAAAAATAATTAAAATAAAAATGCTTTTGGGCTTTTTAAGAAAAGGCTTTTTAATTAATTCAAATAAGGCTTTTAAAGAAGGCTTTTTGTACTAAAATAATTTGAGAAAAATATATTTAAACATACTCACCATGATAAAATAATCCAACAATATATTGCACGTGCACAACACGTGCAAAATAAATAATTTTTCATTTATTGAAAAATCAGGGTATTACATGCATACCATCTAAAAATGAAGTTTCCTATGGATGCAGGAGTGGGTGAAGCTAAAGGGAGTCAGGAGGTCGCTCGGGCATGCTACACAGCCACTATGGGGGGGCTCGGTCTTAGCCCTCGATGCATTTGAACTTCCCCTCGATCTGGGACAAGCTACCTCCGAACTCATGGACGAATTGGCAGCAATCTCTTTCTCTGAAGGGGATAAAGCCAAGTGTTTCCGAGTGAGAAAATCCCTCCCCTGCCAGGTGAAAGAGCAACTTATCACTTGCATCAGGGATAATCGGGACTTGTTCGCTTGGACCGCCGAGGATATGCCTGGTATCGCCGAAAACTTGATCATGCATCGCTTAAGCGTAAATCCAGAAGTTACGCCGGTTCAGAAGAAGTGGCGCAAATATGCGCTCTACAGGCAACAAGCCATCAAAGAAGAGGTGGAAAAGCTCCTAGCAGCCCAATTCATCCAAGAAGTTAATTACCCCGAGTGGCTAGCTAACGTTGTAATGGTTAAGAAAGCCAATAGCAAATGGAGAATATGGATAGACTTCACCGAGCTCAACAAAGAATGCCCAAAAGATCCCTTCCATCTTCCAAGCTTAAACGCCACCTCAGGCCACGAGTTGCTAATATTTATGGACTCTTTTTCGGGAACAGATCGGTCGAAATACGGAAGTATATGTGGATGATATGCTCGTAAAAAGTCTCGGAAAAGAAGACTATGTCATCGACCTCCAAGAAGCATTCAGTGTGCTGCGGATGAATAATATGAGGCTGAACCCATTAAAGTGTGCCTTTGGGGTAGCCTCAGAAAAGTTCCTGAGATTTATGTTGAGTCGGAGAGAAATCGAAGCCAATCCTGAGAAGATCAAAGCCATCCTCGACATGATCCCTCCGACTATTATAAAAGTGTCACGCCCCGCTTCCCAGGATACGGGAACATGAGTACGTAACGTAGGCCCAGCGAATGACTATGCATCATCCATAAGTTGTACCAGTTTAACTCAATAATATACAAGAGAAACAACCATGTAGAAAAAGAATATAATCACATAAACAATGAATAAACTCAAAGATAATCATGGAATAAATTCACTAAATAATAATCCAACCAACATCTGAGATAAAACAAACTTCGGGTGATAAAGCCCAAGAATACAAAGTATGATAAAAGAACTACAATAAGCAAATAAGAAAAGATAGCTAAGCAGTCTAATAGTCTAGCTCCAATCTTTAGAGAGTTTGCCCACCAATTACTTATGGGATTTCTCCTTCGGTACCTGTTAATACTTGATCTAAAAAGAAAGAAAAGAGAGCTCTTAGAGCAAGTCGTGGGTAGCAAGTAGAGAAAACAGAGAATAAAGGGAGCAGGAATATCAAAGAGAAGGGACATGGTCAAAATCAAAGAACAAAGCAAAGGCAGACAAAATATCAATGGTCTACAGTAAATCACACATGTAATGCATGATGTCAGGATCAAGCAGGAAATGCAGGTTATTAACATTTTATTAGCCTATCTAGTGCACATACTACTGCATCCCATTCCACAGGTTCCGCACAAACACATAGTGAACGTTTTAGACTAATGGTGAATTCTCGGTCTATGTACTCGGCATAGTAATCAGTATTTCATGTTCAGTATCAGTGTTTCTCGGGCAGTGTTTATCGGCAGTAGTTTATGGCCATCAATATAGGTCAGTGCGGTTCAGGCAGTAGGGCCCGACTGAGTATAGTTTCCGATCGTTCACTACGATGTCTACCCATGATACCCCGGCTTTTTATTAGTATTTTAATCCTATGTGAGCATGCAAGAAGGTGTCAATGTTGTATAATACTATGTGTGACTAATTCTATGCGTTACAGGCAAAGTATGAAGCCATCAAGTCATTTACACACATATCACATGATCAGGACAGCATGACCTTGCTGTACTAAAATATGGATTACAACCACTACAAGATGGCAAATCTGAATCCGCCAGAAGGTCTAGAAATTAGACTTCCACACGGTTCCAGCGAGTATAATTAAGGTATATAAAAGGTATAGGAACTAGGGTGAAAACTCTATTCTAATCAGATTTTAAGTTCTGGCAGCATGCAGGGGGTTGTGTTCAACTAATTATTTCTGAGAACTCATTAATAAAATCTATAAAAATTCTGGATGATACCTATACATGTCTAGGTCCAGCCTGAATTATTTCAGATTTTTCTTGTACTATTAACAGGGTCAAATAAAATATAGAACAACAGGGTACGCATGAAATTATGAGTCTAAAATTACTAACACAGTTGCATTAAAGTGATGATAAATAACAGATGACAAATTGGAATTTAAATCTAGTCTAGGGAAAAATTATTTAGACGTCAAGGGCTACATTTTATGTTGAGTAAGTTCTTTCAAATTATGTCTCTAGCATGGTCAAAAATTTATTTCAAAATGAAACATACAGCTGTCCAGCAATTGTCTTAACATGAATAGGCAAATAATTAAATCATATGATCATATAAAGCATGAAAATTTGTAATCAAGTGAATCCTAGGTGTCAACATGCAATTTCTAAGATTCATGGTACATTCATTACAGTCATGGTGTCAATTCATCAATTAAAACCGAATCAGTACATTCATGTCCATTTCATCAAGCAGTTCTAAGCATAAATCTAGTTATTTTAATTGTGCATATACATGAAATATTGGGGACTGAGTTTAAGATCAAAGAGGTAGCACGAAGTTAAGAGTATGTCGGGTTAGCTCGTGTAAACCCTCAATAATCTTAACGGAATTGTCAAAGCAGATTTTTGATAACGAAATGGACGGATCTACTTGTATGAGATCAATTAACCTTGAACACAAACAATAAAAAAGGTTCAAGAAGAGACTTGCCTGTTACTGCAGATATAATTAAAATAGGAATAACGGGATTAGAATCATGGGTGAAATCTCCCAAAAGCACGTGTGAAACGCGTGCGAAGAAACAACCAGCAACAAACCAAGCAACAGCAGTCACAACTTCACACAGTGGATCGGGGTAGAACACAGCGATCACAGATCCAATGTGCCCAGAACACCAAACGGCAAAATCCACCAATCGGCTCCCTTCTTCACACCGGATCGGGGGCAAACACGGGACAGCGGGACCAGATCTGCTGTGCCCAGAACACGAAACACCAAAACCAGCCACTCGACTATCTCCTTTAACCTCACGACAAAGAGAGAGAGAGAGAGCACGGCGGGAAGCGTAGCACGATGACTGCGACTGGGGTGGCTGCAGTGGCGCGGCTCCTCAACGGGGTAACACCGACGATGTTTCTGCAGTCGAGAAGCGACGGCAGCAGTGAGGAGAATGGCGACGGGTGACTCTATTTTCTGCTCGAAAACAGGGGCGACGAAGACTGGGCTGAACGGCGATAAGGGCATTAGGAGGGGACCCCGGAGGGTGAAGGAAGTACAAGGCAAGGGACGGCGAAGGCAATAGTGAGGTGCACGAGGACGGATAGGGCGACGGCGAGGAGTTACGACAATGGAAACTCACGGTGGATTAGGTCGAGCGATGGGTTCGGTGGTTAAGACGACGGGAAAGAGATGATGAGGACGATGAGAGATGGAGACGGGGATGGTGGTGGCGAGGGCAGAGCAACGGAGAGGTGATGGGAAATGGGTTTGGTAGTTCGGAAATAGGGAGAGGGAGAGAGGCGGGGGTAGGGGAAGCATATGAACAGTAGGGGGAATTAGGGTTAAACAATATGGGGGTTTAGGCGGCTAGGGTTTTTAATTAGGGTTAGGGTTTAGTAGAAAATTAGTATATATATATATAGGGAAAAAGAGAGATATTGAGTATTGGGTATTTGGGTATTTGATCCAATAAAATAAAATGCATTGTATATATTAAAATTGATAAATACAAATCCGAATACAAGAAATAGGCTATCTGGTAAAAAAACAATTTGTATTACATAAATTATTTGGAATAATAAAAGAAGCATAATTATTAAATAAAAACGGATTTGTTTTAATAATCAAATATAACAATAAATAACCATAGTAACAATAAGAATAGAAATAAACATGTCAATAAAAATAATAATACTAATATAAACAATTAGTAATCATAATGACAATAGGAATTAAAGTTCTAACAATAGTAACGGCAAACGTCAGAATAATATAAAAATAGTAATTTGTTGAAATAACCCAAACAGTAATATCAATACTTATTTTATTTGAGTTTAAAATGAAAATAGTTGATCAAGTAGAAAAAGAGACAAGTTTTATTCAAAATAATTACAACTATTGTTTAGGAAAAGCTTTAACAATAAATTCAAAACGAATTTAACAATAACAAATTTATAAATATAAAAATACCGAACAATACCCAGGAAATACGTATTTGCGGAAATAGGGGTTACAAAAAGAAGTCCAGAATCTTACGGGCCGTCTTGCCGCAATTGGGCATTTTCTATCCAAGTCAGGAGAAAAGTTCCTACCTTTCTTTAAAGCCCTCCTCGGAGAAAAAAAATTGAAGTGGGGAGAAGAGCAGCAAGCAGCATTTGAAAGCCTCAAAGAGCACCTCACCTATCCTCCAATCTTAAGCAAACCTATACCTGGGGAAACCCTCTACCTCTACCTGGCCGCCTCGGA
The DNA here is from genome assembly GCA_017893485.1 of Hemerocallis citrina. NCBI lineage: Eukaryota > Viridiplantae > Streptophyta > Magnoliopsida > Asparagales > Asphodelaceae > Hemerocallis > Hemerocallis citrina. Next base: position 101,976,878 of record CM030360.1, read on the forward strand.
GCAAACCCTAAGTGTTGTATTAGTAAGAGAGGAAGAACGGGTACAGAAGCCGATTTACTAAATAAGAAAAGTACTCCATGACACTGAACTTCGATATTCGAAGATGGAGACGATGGCCTATGCACTAGTAACTGCCACCCGAATGCTCTGACCCTACTTTCAAGCACATTCCATCTGGGTCCTCACCGATCAGCCGCTCAAGCAGGTCCTTTTCAAACCTGACAACTCGAGAAGACTAATGAAGTGGTCGATCGAGCTAAGCCAGCATAACATTACATACTGCCCCAGAACCGCAGTTAAGGGTCAAGCTTTAGCCGAATTTATCATCGAAAGTATCATCCCCGATCCTCCCCAAGAAGGAGACAACCCCTTACTATGGGTAGTGTACGTGAACGGGTCCTCCTGCCTTGAAGGAAGCGAAGCTGGGGTGATCTTAACCGGCCTCGAAGAATTCGTCCTGCAATACTCGCTGCGACTCAAATTTCTAGCTTCCAACAATGAGGCTGAGTATGAAGCCTTAATTGCTGGTCTCCTACTGGCAAAAAGAGCGGGAGCACCAAGATTCGGAGTAGACAGTGACTCTCAATTAGTGGTCAACCAGATCCATGGAGAATAAGAGGCGAGAGATGACTGCATGGCCAAGTACTTGGCATATGTAAAGGAGATCATGGCCACCTTCAAAGAGGTCAAGGTCACTTGCATTTTGCGAGAAGAAAATAGGCAGGCATACGCCCTTTCCAAACTTGCCTCTTCGTCGCTCGATGGGCTTGACCGTACTTTACTAATTGAAGTGCTACTTAAACCAAGCATAGAAGAAGAAGCGTTGGAGCTCATGCCCATAACCCCTCGAATACCCGAAGATTGTTGCATGAAACCCCTTGTCGATTTCCTCGACAAAGGAATTATCCCTGCGGATATAAAGGAGTTAAGAAGAATAGGGGTGAGAGCTGAAAGATTTGTACTTATAGAAGGGATCCTTTTAAAGTGTTCCTACATCCAGATTGATGGTCGACCTTACCTTCTGTGCCTTTCTTCCGAAGAGGCCGACTACGCCATGAAGGAAGTACACGAAGGGATAGGTGGCAATCACCTTGGAACAAGTTCCCTTGTGCAAAAGGTACTCAATAATGGTTACTATTGGCCCACTCTTCTAAGCAATTCTCAGGCCTATGTCCGCCAATGCATTCCCTGTCAAAAGAATTTTACTATCAAGCGTACTCCTCAAGCCAACCATAGTACCCTGACAAGTCCCATACCTTTTGTGATGTGGGGAATGGATCTCCTCGGACATTTTCCTCCTACAACTGGATAGCTGACCTTCCTAGTGGTCGCTATTGACTACTTCAAAAAGTGGATAGAAGCCGAACCACTAGTGACAATCACCGAACATAGAGTCCAACAGTTCTTCTGGAGGAACGTGGTCTATCGATTCGGGAACCCTCGCATCCTGGTCACCGATAATGGAACACAATTCGCTAGTAATTCTGCAAATTTTGCACTAACCTGAGTATTGAGCAGTGATTCTCTTCAGTTTCACATCCCCAAACCAACGGTCTAGCTGAGAACGCTAATCAGCAAATCTTGGATGGCCTCAAAAGAAGGATTAATGAAGAACCGAACGGACGATAGGTTGAAGAACTCCTTAGTGTGCTTTGTTCCTACAGCACTACAAAGAGAATTTCCACGGGAGAATCCCCGTTCAACCTGACGTTCGGCACCGAAGCGCTTATTCCTCTTGAAGTAGGAATACCCTCTCCTCGCCTTCTCTCGTTTGATGAAGAATAGAACTCGAATGGAATCTGAGCCAATCTTGATCTCCTCGAAGAAATCCAGGAGAAGTCCCTTATTCGGAGAAACATATATCAACAGAGGGTGGAGAAATTCTACAACAAGAGAGTTCGCCCGGCCAATATCCAGGAAGGAGACTTGATTCTCCGAAAGCTAGAAATTTCAAACCCTCGAAAGAAAGGGAAACTTACCCCAAATTGGGAAGGACCATACAAAGTCTCACAAGTAGTCCGTCCGGGGGCTTAGAGACTTGCAGACTTGAGGGGGAAGAGAATACCCAGGACCTGAAATGCTGAGCACCTCATGAAGTACTAAGAGAGTGCTTAAATGCTCTCGCTTAGTAGTTATAAATAAACATGTAATAAAGACCGACTATTAATAACGGCCACAACATATAATAAAGGCTCGCATTGAAGCAGCCATCTAGTTTATTCAATAAAATCTTTTTTTATTTTGCTAAAAAGTTATGAGTGACTAACTGATTCAACACTATGTGTGTAATACTACACGGGGCATCCCTCGTGCAACATTATCTTACCCACTACAACACTTTAATAGACGATTGTGGAGTCCATCTAGGACTCAGGGATCGCAAGGGCATGCTTGCTCACGAGCAAGTGTGTGGGGTGTATCTCACCGTATAAGTGTTGTAGCCCCGACGAGTGAGGAGTCCATTCATGGTTCATAGAGATGCTCTAGGCACACTGCTTCCGAGAAAGTAGGCAAAGAAGTGACATTCAAATGCTCCCAAAACTCATCATCATCATTGTTCGGAGTCCATTCACGGCTCGAAGGACCATCTTAGCTACTTTCTCCCAAGCAAGAAGGCATGGTTCGGTTCGCCGTTCGAGTGCTCCTGAAATAAACTGGACGAGTGAGAAGTCCATTCATGGTTCATAGAGCAGCTCTAGCCGCACTGCTTCCGAGCAAATAGGCGAAGAAGCAACTCATCATTTGAATGCTCTCAAAATTCATCATCATCATTTTTTGGAGTCCATTCACGGCCCGAAGGACCATCTTGTCTACTCGCTCCCAAGCAAGAAGACATGGTTCAACTCGCTGTTCGAGTGCTCCTAAAACAAACTCGACAAGTGAGAAGTCCATTTATGGTTCATAGAGTTGCTCTGCCCACACCGCTCCCGAGCAAGTAGACGAGAAGCAGCTCGCCATTCGAATGCTTCCAAAACTCGTCGTCCAACGAATAGTCATCAACTTTCCAACACTTGGCCAAAAAATCTTCCCACAAGGAAAATGAATACAAACAAGGCCATTGCGGTAAGAAAACTCTCCAACACTTGACCAAAAAATCTTATTCCACAACGAAAAAGATTACAAACAAGGCCGTTGCAAGAAGACAACTCTTCAACACTTGGCCAAAAAATCTTATTCCATAACGAAAAGTTTACAAGTGATATTGGATAAACAAGGCCGTTACAAGAAGAGAATTCTCTAACGCTTAGCCAAAAATCTTATTTCACAAGAAAAATTACAGTGTTATGGAACAAGCAAAGTCACTACAAGGCTGCAAAATCTAACTAAGGCGTCACTTCAGCTCTTCCGTGGCAGAGGGGTTTTCCTCTTCAGGGACACATGCGGTTTGCGACCCCCAAAAGGGGCACCAGTGCTGAACTTCCCCTTCGGCCCATCCGAAGTGATATCCAAACCCATGGAGCAAGTCACACCATCAGGGCCTACGACTCTCTCCACTCCCCTGATCGACGCCCCACTAAAGGAGCCAGCCACACAACTTTGAGCATCGCTAGGATTCCTTGGGGCCTCAGGCAAGCGAAGAACCAGTTCGTGGAAGGGCCTCCCCCGACTGTGCTCTTCACGAGAGCAAAAGGTACTCCTAACGTCGCCTCCCTCGAAGAGTCACTTTAAACGAAGGTTCTCCACCTATAACTTGACAAGCCTCTCTTTGAGAGAGTCATCCTTCGCCCTAAACTTCAATCGAGGCACCCCACTCGTACTACCCCCCTGTGAAAGCTCAAACATCGTCCTCCTAAGATGGTCTGCTTCTAAACTCTTCTCAAGCAATACGTTCTTTAGTTCGTCTCTTTCGGCTGTAATCGCGAACAAAGAATGATGAAGGGCTTTATGTTTTGAATATTTCCAAACAGCCATTGAACTATAGTCTTCCAAGTCTTCAGGAGGAATCTCTCAAAGAGTCTCGTCATTATGCCGCGTCTCAACATCTCGGTGAAACAAGACTCTCCTCAAATGACCAAGCTCCGCCTCCGGTTTAGAAAGACTCTCTCATGAGCAAGAGAGCCTTAGCTCTGTCACCAGAAGATTAGAGCGAAGACGAGCCACTTGACCGACCTCATGCACAACAACTTGTTTACAAAATAGACTGATAGATTACTCTATCAAAAATGTCAAATTCACAGGACATGCAAATGAAAATTGTGGAAAAAGTAACAAGTCATATGAGGCAAAGTCCAATTTCATTGTAATGTAAAGATACAACAAGCGGTGGCCAGTCCGCTATAAAGCATCCTTAAAAAAAAATTTAAAAAATTTTTGAAGGCAACTACAAAAAAAAGGGGGTCATGGATCGACCTCGGTCGAATGAGCCTCAAGGGGAGTAAGCTAGTGACCAACCCCTTCAGCTACGTTAGGGGCCACCACTACGGCAGACAAGGGGTCTAGCGCGACCTCTTGCTCCTCTTCCTCACCCTCGTCTTCTTCTTCATCGTCCTCCTCGACGCCTTTAGGGACGGGGTCGTAAAGAGAATACCCCGTGCGGTTAAACCTAGGAACTCGCGCATTCACGTGTTAAAGGGCTTTGGCATACACTTTCTCCATGTTCCCTCTCAGGGACCTTTTGCTTCACCCTGCTGCCCTCACTGCTTCCTCCTTCTCCTTAGTAGCTTTCTCCCTCTCTCAGACCAACCAGTGCTCTCCCCGAGATACCTCGTCTTTCGACTTAGCCAAAGCGGACTCCAATAATGCAATTTGCATCGCCTGCATCTCGGACACGCGAGTCATCTACTCCAATGCCTTCTGAGACTTTAACGGACGATTGCGGAGTCCATCCAGAACTCAAGGATTGCAAGTGCATGCTTGCTTCTGAGCAAGTGTGTGGGGTGTATCTTGCCGTATAAGTATCGTAGCCCCGACAGTGAGGAGTCCATTCATGGTTCTTAGAGCTGCTCTAGCCACACTGCTTCCGAGCAAGTAGCTGAAGAAGTAACTCGACATTCGAATGCTCCCAAAACTCATCATCATCATTGTTCGGAGTCCATTCACGATTCGAAAGACCATCTTAGCTACTTGCTCCCAAGCAAGAAGACCATGTTTAGTTCGTCGTTCAAGTGCTCCTAAAACAAACCAGACGAGTGAAGAGTTAATTCATGGTTCATAGAGCTGCTCTAGCCGCACTACTTCCGAGCAAATAGGCGAAGATGCAACTTGTCATTCGAATGCTCCCAAAACTCGTCGTCATCATTGTTCGGAGTTCATTCACGGCCCAAAGGACCGTCTCGCCTACTCGCTCCCAAGCAAGAAGACATGGTTCGGCTCAACTGGTTTGTAGTTGCCTTCAATAACCATCTAGACATACTAATCAATATGTAATGTGTTATTATCCTCAAATTAAATTCTAGATTTGTACACAATTATTCTCAGAATATTCCATTAATATTCTAGTAGAATTTAAATTCCTTTTTAATTGAATTCTAAATTAGTACATACTTAACACAAAATATTTCCCCAATATACTAGTAAAATTAGATCCATCCTTATGGTGATTTTGTAACTCACGAATACTAGTATATACTAGTATAATTTTTTATCCCAAGAGTTCCAAGAAGTTAAAAATTCCAAGAATATTATATACTACCACAATCTAGTATATACTACCCCAAATTTATATGTAGTATAATTATCTCAAAAATATAGAAATCATAAAGGGAAAAAATTTATTTAAAGCTAATGTGTTATTATCCTCAAATTAAATTCTAGATTTGTACACAATTATTCTCAGAATATTCCATTAATATTCTAGTAGAATTTAAATTCCTTTTTAATTGAATTCTAAATTAGTACATACCTAACACAAAATATTTCCCCAATATACTAGTAAAATTAGATCCATCCTTATGGTGATTTTGTAACTTACGAATACTAGTATATACTAGTATAATTTTTTATCCCAAGAGTTCCAAGAAGTTATAAATTCCAAGAATATTATATACTACCACAATCTAGTATATACTACCCCAAATTTATATGTAGTATAATTATCTCAAAAATATAGAAATCATAAAGGAAAAAAATTTATTTAAAGCAAATGGCTACTGCCTAGAGTCGAACCCAGACCCAACAGCCAACCAACCGCAACCCACAACCAAAGTGCCAACTCACAGTTTGTGACAGAAAAGGGGAACTTATTGTTTACAATCCGAACTACAATAGATATGAAACTCGAAATTTTTGATAATTCAATTGTTACGTATTGCTTTACAAATTCAGAATGAAATCATTTCTGAGATTAGTGTTTATGCATGAAATAGAATATATACCAATTTTATTCTTGAAGAATGTGAGAATTTTTATTTAAATTGTATAAATTATTCACAGTCTTGCACTTAGGTTAAATGAACAAATTTTTTTCTACACAACTAGAGTTCTTAAGGGGTATCTATATTACTAAAATGCATACAAGGAAATCAATCCCATGTATTTATTCTGCGAAATTTCAATTAGATAAAAATTTCTATAAACCTCTTACACACACACACATTAATTTCATCATCTACTACGCAATTATAATTAAGCATGCACAAATAGAATTTCTAGAGCAACTAGTTCACATGCACAAATCAATTCATCTCTATCTACGCATTTCTAATTTAAACAAACACAATTTCTACATACTAGAAGATAATGAAAATACTAATCTTAAAAAAGACATCCTAATGGTTGAACCCCTTAGGAAAATGCTCCAAAAAGCCACCACAAGAAATCGCAAGCTCCGTCCTAGCAAATCCCAAAAGCAAACAACTCCCAAGCAACTTTTGATTTATTTATTTTTTTTTTTTTTGTGTGTGTTCCTATATGGCTAAAGTAAAGGGGTATTTATATGGAAAATTAGGGAGTAGTTTTAGCAACTAATTATCCACTCACACACCCACATACCCACTCACTCACACCACTCACAAACCCACTCACCCTCACTCTAGAATACTAGGTCAACAAGGACAGGTTTGTAGCTTTTGTGTGCAATGCACGTGTGCACGTGTTTTGTATATTTTCTCATTTTATTTTCACTTTTTTTATTTTATTCCATTTTAAATTCTTATTTTTAATAAATACTCATATTAAATTTAGTATAATTAGCCTAGTGAAATTTTTATTGCACAACTTTGTAATAAAATAGCACAATTTGCACGTGCAAAAAAAAGAAACATGCACGTGCTAATAAATATTCATAAATAAATTCGAGAAAATAAAAAATGTCTATAACAATCGAAATACAAAATATGTAAATTACGTTTCAATAATTCTGTATATGTATACAACAATATAATCAACGTGTGCATAGAAAATACGTGCATCGCACGTGTAAAAATATATTTGAGTCAAAATAGGAGAAAATGAATTTCAATTTATGAAACAAATTCGAACAAGTTATAAAATAAATAATTGAACACGTAGAAAATTTTATAATATGACACGTAATGGTAGAATAGACGCAATCGACACGTGTATTAAAAAAACGTGCAAAGCACATAAAAACATAAAAATTAAAATAAATGTTTAAGTTGGCTCAGAATAGGATAAAAAATGAATTTTGAGAAGACGGAAAATGTATAAATAATTGAAATGCAGAAATACATAGCACATTTATATTAAAATATGTTACGGATATTACCCGTAAAAGTACAAAATACATGTGCGTAACACAAAATACATGTGCATAACATGCGTGGTCAAAATTGTCATAACTCAATTTTGCGGAATGTTATAGTCTCCCCCTTAGAACAGTTCTGTTCTCAGAACTTACTAGGGTAAAAGTTGTATCTTGTACAAACCAAAGAAAAATCATTATTGTATATAGAAAAACTGCCAATACCAAGAAAACAAATGTAGTATGTAATGTGGAAAATAAAGTAAACTTATATAAGGAAACTATGAGTATCAAAGTTAATAAGAACCAAACAAGAAAAACTAGAAAAATAGCAGAAAGGGAAACGTGACCATAAAAGATATTATAGATTTAAAGAAATTTTCATAGAAAATATTATTAGATGAAGCATTAGATAACATAGTATAAGGAAAATACAAAGTACATTATTAATTATGAAAGAAATTGGAAAACAAAGTAATTGAAAAAAAAAAGAGAGAGAATATTCAAATAGTTACTTTAATAAATTATTAATAGGCTTAGTAAGCAAAATTTATTAAAATAATAAATGGTAGAATGATTAAAATCGCAAACTGAACTAGTACAATATATTACGAGATAAAAATTGAATTAGCAATTTGCGAAAATGCCGTTGGATAAAAATCTGAAAATATATGAGTGTTAAATTTTAGTTGAAAGAATATACAATATACTATAAGTATAATAGTAAAAATTATAATGACGTGTATAAAATATTATCATAAAATTTTCATTTGTAAAGGTTACATAATAATTTTATAGATAATGATAAGTATATATCAAATTATTTATAAATTGTCAAATGTAACAGGAAATCCATATATAATATTTTATACGCAAATAGGCATAAAAACTGTATGATGAAACAATAATATTATAAATATGTAAATTATAAGCAATCAGAAAAATAAAATATAATAGTAGTAAAGGTAACAATATATTATTGAAATAATATATAATATTTAATTATAAATAATAAAACAAAAGTCATATTATATGAGTAGCCACCAAATAGAAGATAAGTAGCAATAAAATAAAAATAAGATGAAGTGGTATTAAAATACAAGAATGCTAACATATATAAAGATAAAGTGTATATCTATACAAAATAATAATAAGAGGATATCAAAAACAGTTAATAATAAGCAGTAATGATATAGGATGAAAAATAAAATAATGCGTATAGGATAGATATAGAAAAAAATATAAATAATAAGGCAATTAATTAAATGTGTATATAAGTATAACAGTATTATAAATAATAAAGTTGAAGTAGTATAGGCTAAGTTGTAAAACATTATAAAATGGTATAGACTAGTTAAAAAATAATGGAATAGTGGTAATTAATTTATGTAAAACTAAAAGTGGGGAGTATTACAGTAGAAAATCTCTTTTGTCGTGGGTTCACCTCATTGATGTCTAGCTGCAGGCTTGCCTCCTTGACATCAAGTTTCAAATTTGCCTCCACGACATCCAGTTGCAAGTCACCTTCTGGACATTCAGTTGCAGATTTTGCCTCCCCGGCATCCAGTTGCAAGTTTGCGTCCATTGACGTCTAGTTGCAGATTTACCCTCTCGACATCAGGTTGCACCAAAATGGGAATGGAATGATGTAATCTTCCATACGTACCTGTATATTGGATGTTTAATTGAGCATGATGATACGTTTTAAAATTAATGATATAAAAATAGAAGTAAAAGTATAAAATGAAGTAGAAAATCACAACGATTAAATATTAAAATAGATGTATAGAGTATAATTATCAAATATAAATAGTAGAAATTAGTAGTAATGAAAATGATTTATAAAAGTAAGAAGAAAAATGGAATGAAATTCATGCATAGGCGTAAATGCGGATGTGAATGAGAAAATAAATATGTCGTGTAGTAAGTTGACATAATAAACATATATTATAAAATATATATAGTAATGTAGTAATTAGATATGTGTAAAATAATAGGTATAGTAAGTATGTTGAAATATATGATGTATATAGTAATCATTGGAATGTGAATGTACTAACCAAGAATGAAAAGATAATAAAATTGAAATAAGGAAAAATATAATAGTGATTTTATATAGTATATTAGAGAACTATAAAGTAACAAAATTAATAAGTAGCTATTAATAGTGAAAGTAAATATAACAAAAGTAATAAATAATAAGTAATAACAATAGTATTGAATATAAGTTGTAAAAACAAAAATAGTAATAAACAAAAATCTTAATGTGTAAAGTTATATTATTTGTACATAAGTGCAATATTACAATCTTGTTAAAACATACTGAAATAAATAAGACAATATAAAATAGTGGACAAGTATAGTATCGTAAAATCAAGGCATATGTAAAATGAATGTAAATACGCAAAATTTAAAATATAGTAGAAATAATAATGAAATAAAATAATAGTTGCAATAATAATTCAATAGGTAGCAATTTAAAATTTAATAAAATACGTCAAAGTAATAGCAAAAATAAATGAGTAACATAAAAGTGCATAACAGTAAGAATGACAAATCATTAAGAAGGAAAATGAGTAAGACAAAATTAGAAGATTAAGACTAAGGGCTATAGATAAAATAATAAATATCGAGGTGGATTAACAGGAAAAGAAAGAACTCTTTGAAAAATATTAAGCGTTAAAGATGAAAAGTACTACGAGAAAAATACACGCAGAAAAATAAAAAAGAAAGTTTTAGTCTACGTATAAGGTATCATGAATGTAGGTTCAACCAACCATAGCACTCGTGAAACATGCTCGTATACAATATCACATCAATGTATCCGAGGAGAGTTTCATGAATGCAAGTTCAAAAACTACATCATTCATGACTCAAAACTGACACTCACACATCCAATGTCAACCCTAATTTTGTTTTCCTTATAATTTTTGTACAACTTATTGAAGTTGGCTCTGATACCACTCAGCAACGCCCCCGAATTTCAAACACAAGTAATTAGTAGCACAAACAGGATCTTTATTTCAATTTCGTACAAAAATATAAGGAATTTAAAACTATTTCATTTCACCGTTATTAATTACAATACACAGCGGAAATTTACATAAAAGAGTACAATTGTTAACATTAAACATCTTCAATTCTGCAATAGTCATCAACAACAAACTCGTATCCTCATCGCTCGCTAATCTGAGTCCTGCAACTTGAAAATTGCGGGCACGTCAGTTGCATACAACTGACGCAATGCTATAATACAGTGATTTCACCATCTTACAAATCACAAACTTGAATGCACAAAATAGAAAAGGTGACTATCCTAATTATGTCTGTTTATGATATGAGCTTAATGCCTAATGCAGAAATTTACACTTACGATGACACTAATACATACTTGTTCGGATTCTATCAATCCCATACTACAAAGGTCCGAGGGCAAGCCCTTATCGTACTCCTCATTATAGGGTTTAGTCCCTCATTTTGCAAATTTTCACCCGTGACTAGCATAAGATTTAGATATTCTTTGAATAATTAAGCCCACGGCCCGAAAATTCTAGTGATGAATCCCATACTGTAGATGAACTGGGGACACTCTCAATCACATCTCGATAATTTCGAGGATCCAATCTCACACCGCAAGCTATAGCGCCTCAATAGTCACCAAAACACCCAATGAGCGTCGCCTCGATCTCGATAATTCTGGAGATAAATCCCACACCGCAGATGAGCTGGGTACACTCCCAATCACATCTTGATAATTCAGGGGAGACAATCTCACACCGCAGACCAACTGAGGACCTCATACTCATGTTTGCCCTTACTTCATCATCTCCCTCTAGTGCCTGTTCATATGTTCAATTATGATTATCACAACCTAGAGCTTATCCTTCCGGACATAAATCAAAACAAGGCGAATTATTAGCCGACGTTGGCTACTTCTCAAATTTTATTTATCACAACTTGCCGGTTACTACGGGTCTCGCTCAGCCTATAGATTCCGACCATCTCAACACCGAGATCTTATAATTCATCTTGACCTCAATTACACAATTTGTCATTCATGATTTATTTGATTCTTTCGTATATTCACTTTAAATTATCAATTTCTAAGTATATCTTCTTATTCTCCCATCATATATCTCAAAAGCATTTCCACTTTGATAAAAATCTTACAATTGTCATACATTTATTTTCCCAAATGCATTCTTTGTTTATCTCATAATTTGTCAAATAAATCATCTTTCATAAATTCTAGGATGAAGTTCCTTTTCATACACAATTTTAGGATAAATTATCACATTTTAATCTTTAATAAATATTTCCGGATTTACATCTTAGGGGGCATTTGATAAGGGGATTATTTTTTATTTCCTGAGAATCTTAACTTGGGAATCTAGTATCCCATGTTTGGTATGTTAATTTTTAAATTCAGATTTCCAGGAAACTAAGATTCATAGGAATTTTTTTTGCCACAATTCCCACAAAAAAATTCCGCGGGGAGGGGGGTGGGGGGGGTGGGGGGGATTCTTAGATTCTCAAGTATTTGGAAAATGTTAGTTGCTTGAAAAGACAAGTATGCCCATCCCTACTGTGAAAACATCTTCTCCTTCTTCGATCTGTGCCCAAACCAACACCCTTCGATCAGCCCATCCCTCCACCGCTCATCCAACCGACCGCAGCCACCCCTGTCGCCTGCACCCGATCACCATCTCCTTCGTCTTCAGCCTCCAACCTCTCCATCACCCCATCCCGTCCTCGTCCCCGTCACCTTGCCATCACCCCTTCATCTTTCTCCCGAACACCCCCAGTCGCACCACCCCTCGACTGTGCACCGTCGAGCCATTGCCCTCCCACTGCAGTTGACCGCTAGTCCTCTCTTCCATGCCCAATGCCAACGTCGACCCTATCCCCGTTCTCCACGTCGACCCTTCCCTCCTCCTTGGCTGTGCCCAACACCACCCAACACCTTCCTCGTCGACCACCGCCAGTCAGCCGCACCGTCGAGCCCTGCCTCCACTATTGTCGAGCTACCCTATTGCTGTGTCGCTGTTGTGACTCTTGCTATTTGTTGCTGTTGGATCTGTTGCACGTTGACTGCACGTGTTTTTCGGGTGTTTGCATCGTACATCGATAACCGCATATCGTATTGGAGATTGTTTATTGATAGGGGTATTTTGGATAATAAGATTAATATTCCTAGAAAATATATAGCTCAACCAAACATAGGAAATTAAATTTCCAATTAACATTCCCAGAGATGTTTAAGACTTGCCAAACATGTTTTATGATTCATAGTAATCATAAATCCTAGAAAACATAAATCCCAGGATTTATGATTCCTGGGATCCAAAAAAAATCCTTGTGCCAAACGCCCCCTTAAAGTAAATAATGTACAATAAAATCTTCATCCAAATGAATTTCCCAAATTATATTTTATTATCTCAATTATTCCAAAGCTAGTTCATTTAAAAGAATAAAACAATTATTCTTTAAAGAATCCAAAATAACCATCTAGACATACTAATCAATATGTAATGTGTTGTTATCCCCAAATTAAATTCTAGATTTGTACATAACTATTCTTAGAATATTCCATTAATATTCAGGTAAAATTTAAAATCCTTCTTAATTGAATTCTAAATTAGTACATACTTTACACAAAATATTTCCCCAATATGCTAGTAAAATTAGATCCATCCTTATGGTGATTTTGTAACTTACGAATACTAGTATATACTAGTATAATTTTTGTTCCCAAGAGTTCCAAGAAGTTATAAATTGTAAGAATATTATATACTACCACTATCCAGTATATACTGCCCCAAATTTATATGTAGTATAATTATCTCAAAAATATAGAAGTCATAAAGAAAAAAAAGTTATTTAAAGCAAATGGCCACTGCCTAGAGTCGAACCCAGACCCAACAGCCAACCAACCTCAATCCACAACCAAAGTGCCAATTCATGGTTTGCGAAAGAAAAGGGGCACTTATTGTTTACAATCCGAACTGCAGAAGATATGAAACTCGAATTTTTTGATAATTCAATTGTTACTTATTGCTTTATAAATTCAAAATGAAATCATTTCTTCGATTAGTGTATATGCATGAAATAGAATATATACCAATTTTATTCTTGAAGAACGTGAGAATTTTTATTTAAATTGTATAAAATATTCAGTCTTACACTTAGGTTAAATGAACAAATTTTCTCTACACAACTATAGTTCTTGAGGGGTATCTAAATTACTAAAATGCATTGTCACGCCCCGCTTCCCAAAAAAGAATACGGAATACAGATACGCGACACAAGTCCAGCGAATGGCTTTTACCATTCATAAGCTGTAAGGATCTTTACAACATGTACAAGCATAAATAGGAGATATACAAGAGAAATAATCAACCACACATGAGTAAATGAATTAACATAACCAACATGATTACTTGAAAGCAAGAATACATAATCTCAAATAATCAAGTTTGGAAACATGATACAAATCTGAGACAAGATTCCCAATACAAATACATGTAGCAATTATATTTATTCAAAAATAACAGGAAATAAATTGCAACAAGAACTCTAGCCAACTAGAATGTTGGGTCACCTAGTCCCTCGGGCAGTTGGTCACCAAGTCTGCAAGTTTAATAAATTGCAGGAAAAAGAAAGAGAAACAACTGCCTGTCCATGCAAGTTACGGGCCGTTTGTAGTGCACGCAATAAGTACAGAATAAACAGATAGACAAGAATAGAGTAACAGCGGAAGCAAGTACTAAATAAGCATGGAATGAGTGATAGAAAAATAGATTGAACAACATAAATCAGGGACAGAATCAAATAATGTGATGAGATAACAGGTGCATGTAATATGTGACAGGTAGCAGGTATCATGCAAGCAAGTAAACATGTAACAGGAAAATGCAGGTGATCAAGTTATTTCAAATCTTGTATTAAATTCTATATAGGTAGCAGTTCATGCGTCCCAAATTTTACCACATGGTTGCTACATTCAAACAAGTTATGTTTAGATCTAGTGGTGGGTTTCAATAGGGCCGTGTACTCAGGCGTCATGTAACAGGTAACAGGTAAACATGTTCATGAATCAGGTAGCATAACAGGTTCATGAATCAACAGGTTCATGAATCAACAGGTTCATGGATCAACAGGTCCATGAATCAAAGCATATAGTACAATAGGAACAATAGGTTCGTGAATCAACATAAAATAAAACAGGTTCACGAATCAACATAAAATGGGAACGAGGCCCCCTTCTGAGTACACATACTTATACTGTTCACTACTAAAGTCTTTCCCTTAACCCCGACTTAGTTACTTGTTTTTATTATCAAATAGGCATGTGCATGAAACAGGGCAAGAATAACATGGCAAGAACAAGAGATAGGTTCAGGTCAGAACATAAATATGCACAGGTGACAGACAACTCATAAAAGGCTAGGACAACGAAACTTTCAGTTCTGGACAGCAAGACACTACTGCACCAATTTTGAGATTCTCATTGTCACAGACATACAAATCTGGATCCGTCTGAAAATATAGAAAATAGACTCTTGGACAAATTTATCACATATATATAAGTCATATAATAATTGCAGAAACAAGGCTTAAAACATAATTATATACAGAAACCGTATTCAGCCAGAAATCACAAAGTGTATTCATAAGCATGAAAATGGCATAAAAACTCACTGCTTAAATCCAAGAAAAATCTGGGGTAATCCCTAGTATGTCTAGTATCAACAAATAAAATTTCATAATATTCCAACTCAGGTAATATAGTTAAAGAAATTCGGGAAATAGCAAGATACAGCAAGTTTGCAAATCTGAAACCTTAAACACAGCAGTACTAAAACAGCGATAGATTACAAAGTATAACTCAAAATCCAAATCAGTCAAAAAGGGTTGTAAAGTAGATACATCAGGCTAAATTTTATATTCACAGAGTTTTTATGAACAACAACTAGAATCAGGATGAAAACATGGTTATTTACTGAACAACGTGCAATTTTGAAAATATAATAGTTTGTTAACGAGCATAGAATAGTTTATAAATGTCATCAAATAAATCTACAAAAATTTGGGGTTAATCCCAGTCAAGTCTAGTCATAACCAACAAAATATTAGATTCAAATATTAACTTTAACATCAGTATTAAAATAAATAACTACACAGAATTCACATAAAACATAATCTGGAATTTTTAACACATCTGTAGCAAAACAGCAATAACTCATACCTCACAAATCGAAACTGAGATCTGTTGAAAATTCTAGAAAATAGACAGCGGGATCTACGATTTATATTCACAAATTAGTTTGATTTACTGACCTTAACAGGGTCTAAAATACTGAAACAAAATAGGGGAGCAGCAAAAATAGAATTCTCTTCTTATGCATTAAATCAAATAGTTCATATGCAACAAATCCAAATTATAACAAAATACGAAGTATGGTATAATAGATGTCCAAAAACAACATGATATGGATGTTTAACAAGTCTACCACAAGATACTACAACTAACAAATCAAGCATGCAACGAGTATACAACATATCATGGATCACAAAATAACATGCATACATGCATCAAGAATTTAATCAGGTCTAAATTAATTTCATGTCGTGTGTGTAACAAATGATGACTACGGATGGGTCAATAAATAAAGTCAAGATCTAACAAAAGTTTTTCATGAGGACAACCCTAAAAACAATGCGAGACTACATGCAGAATTTGGTACTTGTATATACAACAAAATAATACCAGTTACTTGCCTTAGATAGTCGACAAATCTGATGGAAAGAATGAGAATAACGGGAATGGATTTCCGAGCACGAACACAATACCAATGAATGGATCTCGAACAAGATAATCACGAACACAACGAACACGAACCCAATACTTGAGATCCAACACATGCACACAAAGAGAGAGGGACAGCAGGGGTGATGTGCACTGGGATGGAAGACGACGGCGGCATGGCGGTGGGACAAACGGCACGACCGCAGGAGTAGGACGACGATGATATGGGGGGTCAGCACTGGCTGTTGGGGCTGCTGTCTGGCTTCGGGAGGAGAGGGAAGGAGAAGGGAGCTAACTGCTGTGGTGGCCTGCCGTCGTAGAGGTCGGGCGGCGCGACTGGGGAGGCGCGAGGGTGGCGGCAGTCGGAGGGCGCCGGCCACGGGGGGTCTGTTGGTGGTCAGGGGGTAAACCGGGAGAGAGATGAGAGAGAGATAGATGGTGATTATGGATAGGGTTTAGGAGATAGCAATTGCAGATAGAAATAACAAATTTTGTTGGGAATTTAATAAAGAGATTTGGCAAGCAGAATTTTAGGGAACAAGAGAAGATAGGGAAAGATATGATCTGCTTGTTAGGAACGTGAAGAAATATCTGGGGAAGATTGTGTCAAAGAAGAGGTTATTGGGTAGCGGGTTAGGATCCAGTAAGACGGGTAGAGGGTTCAATTAGGGTAAACTGGGTAGAAAACCAGATCCAATAAGTAGAAATTGAATAAATAAGCAATTAGGCCATGAAATGCAATAGATTGAGACAATAAATCATCTGGAGACAAAATAATTGGCAGACAAATGAACCACAATAAATCAAATCACAAATGACAAACAATAGATGAATTTATATATGGAAGAAGAACAAATACATGGTTTAGGAAAATGAAAGAGTACAAACAGATAAAATACACTGGAAGAAAAGAAATACAATACAAAAATATAAAAAATGGGATACAATAGTTACAAATCCTACCCACATAACAAGAAGAATTTCGTCCTCGAAATTTAATTAGAGGTACATTGTGTAACTTCGAAAAGAAAGAACAACCACAACAAAAACAAAACAAAACAACTACACAAACAAATGAGGAAACCTCCGCTGGTTATCCTCCTCCAGCTCCCAAGTTGACTCACCCGGCGAGTGAGGAATCCAAGAAACCTGAACCAGCCTGATGACCTTGTTCTTCAGCACTTTCTCCCACCGATCCAAAATAGCAACTAGCAGAATCTCACAAGTCAGATCTGGCTGCACGGATAGCTCTGAATAGTCGATCATGTGGCTCTCATCACGGATATATCTCCTAAGTTGTGAGACATGGAAAATATTGTGCACTCCAAATAAAGCCGGTGGCAGTGCAAGACGATAGGCCACCTTGCCTACTCGTTCTACGATATCAAACGGCCCAATGAACCTAGGGCTCAGCTTGCCCCCACCACCAAACTGAATGACACCTCGCCATGGCGATATCTTGAGGAAAATATGGTCACCAACCTCAAACTCCAAGGCTCTCTTATGGGCATCAGCCCATCTCCACTGCCTGTCTTGTGCTGCCTGGAGATTCTTGCTGATCTGAGTCACCGCATCAACTGTCCTGGTGAGTAACTCCGGATCCAACAACTTCCTCTCACCAATGTCATCCCAGCACACTGGTGATCTGCACTTTGGACCATATAGTGCCTCGAACGGTGTAGCTTTAAGACTAGCCTGAAAGTTGTTATTGTACGAGAACTCTACAAGATGCAAATGGTCCTCCCATGATCCACCAAACTGCAACACACAAGACCTCAACATGTCCTCTAGAGTCTGGATGGTCGTCTCTGATTGTCCATCTGTCTGCAGATGAAATGTTGTACTGTACTTCAGTTTACTCCCCAAACTACATTGAAGACTCTCCCAAAATTGAGACCTGAACCTCGTATCCCTGTCGGATACAATATCGACTGGAACCCCATGAAGTCTGACGATCTCTTGCATGTACTTCTCAGCTAGGCTTTCAGTAGACTGTCTGACTCTGAAGGTAATGAAGTGAGCACTCTTCGTCAGTCTTTTGACAATCACCCAAATGGCGTTACGACCCTTGGGACTCCTTGGCAAAGTGGTCATAAAATCCATAGTGATGTGTTCCCACTTCCACTTCGAAATGGGAAGCGGTTGAAGAAGTCCGGTGGTCCTCTGATGCTCTGCCTTCACCTGCTCGCAGATCAAACGTTGAGACACAAACCGAGCACGGCCCTCTTCATACCGTGCCACCAGAAGTGAAGCTTCAAGTCCCGATACATCTTAGTACCTCCGGGATGAATAGAGTACGACGTCTGGTGGGCTTCCTTAAGCAACCTCTGACGAACTTCACCCTTCGGGACACACAACCTGGACCCAAAACGAAGCAATCCATCTGCATGAATAACCATGTCTGTTCTAGAACCGGCCTCAACCTCTGCTCTGAATCCTTGAAACTTCTCATCACCAGCCTGAGCCTCTTTAATCTGATCAACAAGAGACGACTGAAGCTGGAGCACTAAACAACTCCGATCAGACCTCAGCAAAAACACATCCAACTCCAACCTCCGCATTTGCTCAATCAAATCTCTCTGCTGAGTTAGAAACATAGCTGTCGGTCTCCTGCTCAAAGCATCTGGCACCAAGTTCACTCTACTGAGATGGTATTGTAAACTGATGTCTTAGTCGGCCATAAGCTCTAACCAATGCCTTTGCCTCATGTTCAATTCCTTTTGAGTGAAGACGTACTTGAGACTTTTGTGGTCTGTAAAGATCTCTACTCGGTCCCCAAGTAAATATTGTCTCCACAGCTTCAAAGCAAAGATCACTACCGCTAACTCCAAATCATGAGTCAGATAGTTCCTCTCATGCGGCCTCAACTGCCTCAATGCATAAGTAACAACTCGCCCCTTTCTACATCAAAACCGCACCAAGACCATTGCTAGAAGCGTCACAGTGAACTACAAATCTGCCTGAACCATCTGGAATAGTCAACACTGGTGCTAACGTCAACCTGCTCTTCAACTCAGCAAAAGCTTCGCTACAAGCCTCACCCCGACAGAACTTTTGATCCTTCCCTTTCAGCTTAGTCAAAGGCCCTCCTATCTTCGAAAAGTCTTGGACGAATTTTCGATAATATCCAGCCAGACCAAGGAAACTTCTCACCTCTGCAGCTGACTTGAGCACTGGCCAATCTCTCATTGTAGCAACCTTGGACGGATCAACAGAGATACCAATACCCGAGATAATGTGCCCCAAGAAGGTAATTCGATCGAGCCAGAACTCACACTTGCTGAGTTTTCCATAGAGCTGATTCTCTCTCAAAGTCTGTAGAACCAACCTTAGATGCTCAGCGTGCTCCTTCTGGTTCCGAGAATACACCAGAATATCATCGATGAAGACCACCACAAATCTGTCTAGGAACAGGGAAAAAACCCTATTCATCAGACTCATGAACACCGCTGGTGCGTTCGTGACTCGGAAAGGCACCACTAGGAACTCATAGTGCCCATACCTGGTCTTGAAAGCGGTCTTCTGCAAATCATTCACTTTCACCTTGACCTGATGAAACCCTGAGCGAAGATCCAACTTCGAAAAGACAGCTGCTCCGCCCAACTGATCAAACAAGTCATTGATCCTGGGTAGCGGATACCAGTTCTTCACAGTAACACTGTTCAGTTCCTGATAATCGATGCACAGTCGATGGCTACCATCCTTCTTGCAGACAAAAAGAACTGGAGCACCCCATGGTAAAATGCTGGGCCAGATGAACTCCGAATCGAGCAAACACTGAATCGGCACCTTCAGCTCTGCTAGCTCAACTGGTACCATTTTGTAGGGACTCTTCGATATCGGTGCCATACCAGGCTAAACTTCAGTACCGAACTCCACATCCCTATCAGGGGATAGCCCGGGCAACTCCTCTGGAAACACATCCAGAAATTCCCGCACTACTAGAGGCGCAGCCTCACAGCCTGTGTGCAACTCCATCGCACAAGTCTCCTGATCAACTGCAGTCTAAGCTCGGCCAAGGGGCATCTCCCCGGCATGGAACTCAAACTCTGCGCGACCTGAGATTCAGAATACAACTTTCTTGGCACAGTAATCAATGACTGCAAGGGACTCACTGAACCAATCCATACCAAGAATGACGTCGAATCCGAAATTCCCAATGACAATCAGGTCAGCCTTGAAATCCACACCACCAATAACCACATGACTCTGTTTGCATTCCCGAGAACAGAAGACAACACCACCACCTATGAAAATGCTCTAAGCCTCAGGCATGATGCTGCACACCAGCTGATGCCGAGCCACAAAGCGGGAGGAGACGAAGGAGTGGGTCACCCCGGAATCAAAGAGAACAAGAGCAGGAGAAAAGCAAACTAGGATAACACCTAAGATAGAGCAAGGGAAAAGAAATGATGATAAGGAATGATAAAGAAGAATGCAGAGCAGATAATATGAAACAACAGAGCAAATCAATGAAAGAAACAAGGGAAATAACAAACAAAGAAATGCAAAGATTTCTACAACAACACCTTCTGCCGTCTCAGCATCTGCAGCTGTCAGGTTGTAAGTCTGGCCTCTCCTGGGAGCTGCGGTCCTCTGAACGACGATCTGGCGCTAAGGAGGAAGCAGTGGCCTGACCGAACCACGAGCTGGCTGTAACGCCCCGATTTCAATACACTGGAAAACCGTGACATAAGCCAGAATCTTTTACTTCAATTAGCCACAATACACAGAAAAACAAGAAAATTTAAAACTTTTTATTCAACACAAATGTATTATAAGTCCAAATGTTATAAAACTGCAATACATAACATCAGTGTTACAATAATGCCATATAAGCCTAAATGGTACAAACTTTCAATAAAAATTATATCAGAGTACAATGAATAATATATAACACTTGATACTTCCCTTGGATGCTTCTCAACATAAAATAAATTACAAAATATGTTACAATTGAAAATAAGAATCAACACTTTGCTTCTCTTGCCTTGAGTCCTCCTGAATCATGTACCTGTAGTTTTGCAATCCAGAACCTATTAAAGTGGGAACAACAGTACATATTCTGATGCTTTAGGACTGATGACTAGTAGCGATTTTCAACTTTAAACCAACAGATTGATGAAAAGAGAAAAGTTTATATATAATTGATGTGTTAGTGTATGCTATGCTTAGAATCTAATGCAGGATTAACTAATGCAAAGATGCACTTATTCTAATGCAAGTAAGACTCTAGAACAATATGCAGACCATACTACATATGTCCATATCAAGCCGTTTCTTCATATATAGGGATTTGAACCCACGCCATGAATTCTACTCTTGTACTCAACCTGTTTCTGAAGATACATCGTGACTGATGAGGTTGCCCTGGAATGGTCTAATCCCGCCATACGCAGCCATATAGTGGTGTCTCCGTTTGCCACTATTGCCCGGCGTACCGGACCTCACTCAAAAATCTGACGAACCCTTGGAGTGTACTACAACATAGGTTAGCTCGAAGCATCCTCTGTGTGTTAGGGTTATATACTGAAAGCATCACTTTTGTATTAACTTTATTTCCTTATTTTTTTTGAATGAGAATCATATGGGCATATATTTGCATATTGTGTTTATTATAATATTAATGCAAGTATCTGATATTCTATAAGGTTGATAATATGGTGTGAGGTTACACACAGAAGATCATATTATCAGTTCCCTATGGAATATATAAATAGTTCACAACCTAGACGGACTTGGACAATCCATTGGAAAGGTTGTAGTGTAATCTGGTATTAGTCTGTCTTGACTATAGGTTTACACTAGTACACTTTGTGTGTATTGAACAGGACCACTTGAGGTTGTTCTCTTTGTACTGACTACAAAAGAGAACAAATACCTTTGTTATTATGGATGCTTATGCTCTTAATCCAGATATAATAACAGACATGTATATGCAGTGTGCATTACTTTGACTCATAAAAGAGTGAGATTCATTATGGATCAACAACCTCTATGAATTGGGTAATAGCATTGTATGTATGATGGGCTGTTGATTGTAAAAGGAATCCATGTCCCGATACGTCGGGTTGATGATGTCCCCTTAAGGAGCTCATAAGGATTGTCATGTAAACCCTGCAGGTGGATTACATCCGACATGACAAATAAAGTTGAGTGGTACTACTTAAGGATAAAAGATGTTGATCAATATAGTTATCAGTAACTTAATTTGATCGACGGACATTCGATATCTTAACATGGGGAGTTGAACGAGCATATAATAAAAGGAGCCCATAAATATAATTTGGGATTAGGAAGGTAGTGCAACAATAGCTCCTTAGTGGACCGAGCTATTGTTAATGGGCTTGGGTTGTGTGTTCGGGCTGAACACGGGATACCCAGATTCGTTAGGAGACCTAACCCTAATTTCTCCTCATGGTCCCTGCCGTAGCCTTATATATATCCTCTATTCTCTGGCCATCATTGACAATCTGAAATATAAGATTTTTTCTCAAAACTCGTGATTCACGTAAGGAGAGAAAGAGAGATCAGCCAAGGAGAAGAAAGGTTGGGAGATCGTCGCCCACACGACGTCCAACCTGAGGAAGGAATACGCGCAGAAGATCTTGGGGTCGCTGTTGTCTTCTTCTCATCGCAGGTATAAATCGTGAACCCTAGATTCCGCTATATAGGGTTAGTTCACGAATTTAATCTGTTAAATTTTTAACAATCGATACGCACACCAATCCGTAGTCCTGGGAATCATCTCAGTTCCATCACTGTGGCCCCCTAGCATAAAAACCGTAGTCTATGGCTTGTTCGCCTTTCCTGATATAGAACATGACGGAGTTCCGGGGGTCTATCCCCTAGCTCCGACCGAAAATTTTCTGTCTTTATCATGGCACTTCAGAAATTAACAGACGAGATACGGATTTCGTGCTCCCAACTCGTGAGAAGGCACAGACCGTATTCCTATGATAGGAAGAGTAAAACCAATAACACCACCTAGTGTTGGCCTATAGAGCATCATAAAAAAGAGCTCAATCATCCAAGATACAACATAAACATCTCTCAATCAGCTCATAAACAATATAAAAAAGAGCTCAATCAGCCAAGATACAACATAAACATCTCTCAATCAGCTCATAAATAACATAAAAAAGAGCTCAATCAGCCAAGATACAACATAAACAAGTCTTAATCAGCTCATAAACAACATAAAAAAGGAGCTCAATTATCCTGGAAACAACATAAACATCTCTCAATCAGCTCATTAACAACATAAAAAATAGCTCAATCAGCCAAGATACAACATAAACATCTCTCAATCAGCTTATAAACAATATAAAATAGAGCTTAATCAGCCAAGATACAACATAAACAACTCTCAATCAGCTGATAAACACCATAAAAAAGAGCTCAATCAGCCTGGAAACAACATAAACATCTCTCATTCAGCTCATTAACAACATAAAAAAGAGCTCAATCAGCCAAGATACAACATAAAAAACTCTCAACCAGCTCATAAACAACAAAAAAACAGCTCAATCAGCCTAGAAACAACATAAACATCTCTCAATCAGCTCATAAACAACATAAAAAAGAGCTCAATCAACCAAGATACAACATAAACATCTCTCATTTAGCTCATAAACAACATAAAAAAGAGCTCAATCCGCCTAGATACAACATAAACAGAGTTCAATTAACTCAAATATATAACATTAACAGAGTACAATCTGCCTGGAAATAACATATAAAGAGCTGAAAATGCTCATAAGCAACATGTACAAAATGCTTATATGCTGCTGCTACTGCTGCTCCTGAAAAAAATTAAAACAACAATCTTAAACATGTATTCATAAACTAAAATACTACTACAACCTGCCAAGTAATACTAATCAACAAAATCATGAATTGAAGTAGTCGTAGGCTCAGAACACACCTATATTTCCCTAGGGCTGCATTATTATGTCATGCCAACTAGTCACAACTGTGTCCCCCCCTGCAAGTGAAATCCCCAAAATACCCTTCAAACTTAGGCAGATTGAGATGTTTGGCCGAAATAGATCTTAGCCGCTGGATCGCGATCCAACAGCTGAGATTTTTTGCTCACGATATGGGCCTCTACTCACCATATCATAATAGACTCACTCTATATATATGCAAGCTTGAAAATTTGTGCAAGAATTATCAGTGCAGTTGGAAAAAATCACTGCCTAGGCCAAGACCACTTCACAGTGTGAAAATTAGAATAGGGACCAGGTAATCACTGCCTAAACCAAGACAGCAGGTAATCACTACAAGAATTATCGGTGCACGTGCAAGCATTCATAAATCAGAATAGGGCATCAGTCCTCATATATATAAGGAACTCTTCATTCATATAATCAAGCCTCAGTCGTCATTTACTCTTAGTTGCAAAAATGAATGACTGAAAAGACTCATTTACCCCATAATAATAAGTGAATGTTATAGAATCACAAAGATAACTATACAACATGCTCAAAAATAAATTCACACCATAAGTTGTTTGTCATCACTGCCTACACCAACACACAAAAAAAGAATGAGGCCAAATTTAAAATTCAAAGGTTGAGAATCAAATACTTCCCTATTAGATAATAGGTGGATCCCTCAACACCATGAACCATATATAGATACATCATTTAAAGGGAGAGTGACCAAATTTAAAAATCAATTAGAGCGAATCATATACTTCCCTGTCAGATATTAGGTGTCCACATAGTGGTCCAGCCCCTTCAACAAATTTTTCTCACAATTTCAACCTTTACCTGCAAAAATATTTACACTTGATCATGTACTGATGTTCAACAAGTTAATGGCATTGAAAAAACAACTAACCACAAATGCATGAAATGAAAAAAACAAAACAAAAAAGGGGGGAAAAATATACTTGATGATTTGGGAAAATTTGGTGAGGATGAGGATCTAGGGTTTTGTCAGATTTGGGGGAGATTTCGAAGCTTTGTGGAGCGGGAGCAGGAGTTGAGGTGGAGCTGAACTTGGGGGCTAGGGTTAGGAGGTGGAGTCGAATTTGGGGGGAGGTTTCGTCATATTTGGGATTGGAGCTAGGGTTTGCTCGAATTTGAATTTTTTTGGGAGAAATTGAAATTGAAGATCGGGAGAGACAAGGAGCGTCGGGGTGGAGGTTTAGGTCGAGGATGAGAGACGTGGAGCTCACTAGCTACGGTTTTGATTTGGAAGCTAGCTAGCGGAGAGGGGGGAGACGAAGAAGGTTGGAAGCTAGCTAGGGCTAGGGTTTCGATTTGGGGGAGAGAAGAAATGAAGAAGAAGAAGGAGGAAGAAGTGAATAGGGTTAGGGTTTTGATTTGGAGGAGCGGCGGGGTGGGGATTTGGAGCGGCGAGGAGGAGAGACAAGGAGCGTCCGGATGTTGGGGTGGGGATATGGAGCGGTGAGGAGGAGAGACGATGAGCTTCGGGATTTGAGGAAGAGATGGTTTCGATTCGGGGGAGAGAAGAAGTAAAGAAGAAGAAGGGAAAGTGAATAGCCTGTAAGTGAAATCTCCAAAATGCCCTTCAAAACTTAGGCAGATTAAGATGTTTGGGTAGAATAGATCTCAGCCGTTGGATCACGATCCAACGGCTGAGATCTTCATCTCACGTTAATGGGAGAAGGCCTTAGTGTCATTTGTGAATCTATAAACACATGCATTACACGTGTGCCCCATTTCTAAAGTTTCTAGATTTTTTGTTTTTTGATTTTTGATAAAAAAAAAATTGTTTAGAGGGATTAAGTTAAGTTGTTGTTTTTTATCTATTCACCGCAGAAAGTTTTTATTTTGATGCATTTCGTATAATAAAAAACTCACCTTTTTATGATTTTTGTAATGTATGGTAGTTTGATCCGAAAAATATGAAGCATTTTTATTGCATGTGGGGATAACCGCTTGGAATATGATACATTTTAGGATTTTTTTTTTTGTTAATTTGTGTATGTGGGTAGGTTTAGATTATTCTGGTTTTGAGGATGGAGCCACTTCCGAGTGCAAAAGCTGCTCTAGATGCTATGAAGGTGTTGGGTTTGACCATAAGAGAGCTAAGGACAAGTTGAAGAACCTTCTATAAGTGTATAACAACAACTATTGTGTGTAGGGAAGAAGTCGAGGAGTGAGAAATCGGAAAAGGTATGTTGAAAAGTTTGGATTTTGTGGTTGAAATAGTGATTATTTTTTTGATAAGATTGTTGATTAAGTTGATTTTTAAGATTAAATTGTTTTTTTAGTTGAGATAGTTTGAACTTTTAGTTGTTAATTGTTAGGGTGTGCATCGCACACGTGTAGATAACTAAAATGAAGGAGGTCTCAGGTTCAAGTCCTTACTACGTCAAATTTTTTACTTTAAAATTTTTAATATATTAAATGTGCATCACACGTGTAAATTACTATCTATCTATCTATCTATCAATAATATAATATATAATAACTATTATAATAGTAGAGTTGGAGTTGTAAATCAACCTACTTACATGTAACACATGTGCAACTCAAACTCTCCCATTATAGTCATCACAATTACTTTCAAAAATATATAATTCTATTTATTAAGACATAAAGCGCACGTGTAAATCAAAAAAGTTTCTTTATTTTTATAAAAATAATACTCGCATTGCACGTATACATTACTAGGTATATATATATATATATATATATATATATATATATATATATATATATATATATAAATAAAACACAAAGAAAGCTATCAAGTGGCTCTCATTCAATCTCCCAAAATTCAAAGGCGCAGATCTAACCTCACAAAACATATTTTTTGCCCCCAAAAATTTTCCCCCAAAACTCAAATTCAAATCCCCCACCCAAAACAATTCCTTTATTTATTTAATTATTTCTCTCTCTATCTCTCCTATTCAAAAAATTAAGAAAATAAAAAATTTTAAAAATTAAAAAACCTAAAAACCAAAAAACTATATAAAAAAAAAACTTTGAAAATAATTCAAAAAAATCAAAAACTTATTAAAAAATTATCAAAAATTATAAAAAAAATTCAAATTTCTAAAAATTTAAAAAAATTAAGAAACTAAAAAAAAATTTAAAATCTTTTAAAATAATTCAAAAAATTATAAAATTATAAAAAAAAATAAATTTTAAAAATTTTAATTTTTTTCAAAAAAATAAAATTTAAAATTTTTAAAATTTGTTAAAATTTCAAAAATTAAAAAAATTTGAAAATTTGAACATTTTGAAAATTTTGAAATCTCAAAGCAAATCCAAATCCAATGTCGAACCCCAATCAAGATGTCGTCGCCGATATCTGATCCGTAGCTGATTCCGTATCAGTGACTCCCCTCTACCAAATCGAGTGCGAATATCTAGCGACTCCGTATCGGCGACTCCCCTCCACCGAATCGAGAGCCTCTATATGCGATGCGACGACTCTAATTTCATCTCATTAACCGAATTCTCATTCTAATTTTTAATTTTGTGTGTGCAGGGGATTACTCAGTTTTTTGCTGACTCGAATTTTGTGTGTACATGAGATCTAAGTTTAGAGATGTATGATTGTTTTATTTTTGGGTTTACAAAATTTTAATTTATTGATTTATTTGATGAGTTTTTTATTGGTTTTGATTTAAGGTGTACGCAAGTGAGATGGATTATTTGGTCCAAACCATTGCAGGACAGGTAAGCTGACCAGCAACCTAAAATAACTTAGCAGATATGCAACATTAATTTCTTTACTACAAGAGAAAATACTATCGTGAAGTGTTACCTTCACTGGTTATTAGAAACCATGGATAACATAACATATAAGAACTTTTAGTGTATGTGTGGATATATAGGATTGGGATGACTGAAGTTACCAGTGAAGGGTGCAAACTCTCAACTCAAGAAAGGCAGCTAAAATAAATTTGTTATTTATCCATTTTGATTTTTTTTAATAAAGGTGCAATGAGGAGACAAAGTCGAGATAAAAGAAATTATTAGCTTGGTTTAGAGTTTTGAGAACTTCATGTATTTTATTTTGGTTGAAATAATAATAAGAGGTATTTCAATTGCAAACTGAGTCCCAGACAAACAAATGTTTAGATTATTGGTATTGTAGATACCTTCACACCAGCACTTGCATTACCATTGTATTTAGACATGCTCATAGTGGTTATAGGATTAGAGTAAACTCTATAAAACCTTTATGATAATGTCCTTGCATAACTATTACAAGTATCTAAAAGTGCTGTTGAGGTTAAAAAAACTTTATGCAGTGTTTCTAACAAACTATATGCATTCCAGGTAGTAAGTTCATCTAATGATCAAGAAGGCGATGGTTGAGCTTAAAGGTAGATATATTGCTTCCTCATATAATATGTTTGCTACTTCAATTAATTTGCTGGACCTCCAGAACTATTTTATATAATCAAACCAGGTGCACCGTTCCGAAGACGTGCCGTAGGCACGTGTCAACGGGCAAACCTAGTATATATATATATATATATATATATTGGGGCATAGTAAATATATGAGAAAAAGATATATATATATATGGAAAATATTTATATGGGCCTAGTGTCGTAAGCTAGGATGCATGAAAGCACGTGAGAGTGCCAGGTCTGTTGTGGGTGTTTGGGTGTTTGCGGGTCTGTGTGTGTGAGTTCGGATATGAAGATGCATGTTTGTGGGTGTGGGTCTCCCACACGATTCGGGTTTGGATAGTAGCATAAATTTTGGCCGACCACAACAAAAGAGAGGGAGATTGAGAGCCTCTTTTCATTTGTGACTATTATGGTGGTGGAGATCCTTGGAACAAATTGTGAAGAATTGTTGGAGGACATGCAAACGAAAATTCATCACATAAGGTTGGGTGTTCCATCCTAATTCTTGTATGTTTGTAGCATGCTAGAAATTTAAGTTAAATAATTTGTGGATTATTTCATTTGTAGTCATATGCTAGAGATCTACAATAAATTATTCGTTGATTATTTCGTTTGTAGTCATATGCTAGAAATTTAGATTAAATTATTCATTGATAATGTCATGTATGATTGTAGTAGCATATCAGAGATTTAAATTGAATTATCTATTGATCTTGTCGCATATATTGTAGTAGCATTCTAGGATGCTAGGATTCTAAGTTGGATGTTAAATGATTTGTTCCTTCGTTGATTATAATTAGAAATTGATTTGAAATCATGGCTTGAGTTATGGTTGAAAACCTTTAATTTAATTTGGATTTTAGTCTAGGTTTTGAAACATGATTTCCCTTATCAGGTCTGCCATGCTTAACAGGTATGTTGTGGGTGTTTTGGTGTTTGGGGGTCTGTGTGTGTGTGAGTTCGGATATGAAGATGCATGTTTGTGGGTGTGGGTCTCTCCCACACGATTCGGATTTGTAAGTAGCATGAATGTTGGGTTTGTTTGAATATTAGAAACACAATATTGCTTAACGGGTTTGGGTTTGTTTATCCCTTATCGGGTCTGTCTATGAAGAAGCTTGATTTAGGATTTGTAAGTGTTGGGGCTCTGGTTAGATAGTCTTAACTCAAGGTTACGATCCATAATTAAGGTGTATTTATTTGATTAGGTTCTCATTAGAATTAATATAAATTTTTAGACGAGTATAGAACTCAGTTTTTGTTATCGGGGCTGTTAGTTGCCTAACGGCTCTGTGGGGGGGGCTCAGGTTTGAAGGATTTGAGATGTGGGTATGTTCGATTGAGGATTTGATTCTAGTCCAGAATAGTACTTAATTAAGTTCAATTAATCACATAACTAGTTTGGGTTTAATTTAAAGTTAGGACATGTTTGTATTACATCAAAATTTAGATTAATTGAATTTATTAATTATGCTAGAATTGGATTGATGGATCTTCCATATTTTTTAAGTGTAAAATTTCAGATTTTATTGGAGATTTATAAACTTCAGATTTGAAGGCTAATTAATTTCAGATCGTGGATTGAGTTAAGAATGAGTAATCTAATTGAATTAAGAACTAGTCAAAGATTAGCTCACTAGATGTTTATGATTAAAAGAATTATTGTGGAAAATGGAAGTTGATAATAATGAATAGAATAAGACTTGTGAGAGGCAAGTAGGTTCTTTTGAGTTATTTAGGGTAGTCGTAGATAACCCTAGGATGGGTTTGGGTACGACGTCCTAGTTGGTTGGGTTAAGTCTGGTTGGGTTATAGGGCGAGAGCCAATACTCATAAAATGTCTAAATCTTGATAGTTGACATTGTTATAGGATTGCATGGCGAGGGATTAGACCCTACAATGAGGAGCACGTTAAGGGCTTGTAGCAAGTCGCACCGGGGCCCCTAATACCTCCGTTGCTTGGCTTCGCCATCACAGAAATGACATTTGCTCCAGTTGGTCGGAACCTCTGTGCTGGGGGCTATCCCCTGAAGTTACTTGCTGCTACGGGCCTCTTGCCAGCGCTCCAATTGTTCTTCTTGGTCTTAGCCAGTTGATACTGTTCCATGTCGGCTTCTGTGGCTGAAGCCTTCCTGACCAACTTGTCAAATCTCCTCATACCTAGGTGTATCATCCAAGACCTCAGACTTGGCCTCAATCCCTGTTCAAACTTTTGTGCCTTCTTTGCCTCGTCCATTAACAATTCCGGCGCATACCTCGAGAGCTGAGTAAACTTGGTCTCATACTCTCGAACAGTCAAACTTCCTTACTGTAAACCCAGGAATTCCTAAGCCTTTTTCTCCTGCACACCCATCGGAAAATAGTGGCTGCAGAACTCCTCCATGAATTCCTCCCAAGTGATCGGTTCATTCCCCAGGGCTCGCTTCATGGACTGCCACCAGACCCCGGCATCCTTCTCTAGCTGCATGGTGGCCAACATCACTTTGCTCACCTCTGGTGTCTCCAAGACCTAGATTACTGTTTCTATTTGTCGAATCCAGTCATCTACCGCATCTAGATCCGCCTTGCCCTCAAATACTGGCGGTTTCATCCGCTTGAACAATTCCACCAATTTGATTACCTCCGGGACTTGTACTGCTTGTCCCACCTTGGTGCTCTGAATCACATTTGCAACAAAGGTGTTGATAGTCTGGAACACGCCAGCCAATTCTGTTTCCAGATCGAGTCTGTTACCTTCTCCACTGGGTCCCTCACCGTTTTGGGTTCTTCGTCCGGCCATTTCTGAGTCATGAAACTTCATTAATCCCCAAAAATAGCGACAACACATACTTTCTTCAACATAATTCAATTCATTTCCAAAATAAACTTTTTATATTCAGAAATAAAAGCTTGTCCATACATCCATTACATGAAACATCAGAAAGGAAAAACCCCCAACATAAACAGTCTAGATCCTACGGTTCCTTTTAGCTTCCCTGAGCTCTTCCCGTAGTTCATCTATTTCCCTTCGCATCTCTGTGCATTTCTGACGGCATTCCTGCTTTCCCAAACGAGCTTTGTTGTCTAGCTGGGTAAATTGCCAAGCATTCCTGTGTCGAAGCTTCTCTAATTCCCACACTCGCTGGCTCAAATCTGCAATGTTCCACTTGTCCTCCGCGTGATGAGCTTCCATGTGGTTTACTTTCTAGTTATGGATGATCAATTGCTTTTGGAGAGAACTGATAATGTGGTCCTTCCTGTCGCGAGTCGGTTCTTCATTTGAGGATTCATCAGGAGAATCAGGTAGAGGTGGAGTAATCTCTCGAGATTCGGGCAGCTCCCCTTCTTCCTCCTCTAGGTTTTCCTCCTCTTCGGGTACCTCCTCTTCTTTAGGGTCTTCCTCTTCTTCAGGGTCTCCTTCAAAGAACCATTCCACTTCATCAATGGGATCTTGGTTATCAGCCATCCTATAGGAAAAGAGAGGAGAAAATGTCAGTGTATAGAGCAACACAAATGTAAATCACTTTTATATTTAAATCTCTATAAACTTAACTCACACCTCTAATGTCCACCTTAAAGTTTCGTCATTGAAAATTTGTACTACTTATTTGAAGTCGGCTCTGATACCACTCTGTAACGCCTCGAATTCCAAAACAAGGTAATTCGTAGAACAACAGGATCTTTTACTTCAAATTTGTACAATTTTACAAGGAATTTAAAGTTTTTTCATACAACACTATTATTTTACATTAATGCAGCGAAAAAATAAATAATTAGAACATGATAAATACAACTTGAATGACAACAACAAATATCTAAAAGCAATCTTTAGCACCAAATCATCTTTGTGCAAATCCCAACCCTGCACTGAAAAACTGTGGGCACGTCAATTGCTTACAACCGACGCAATATTATAAAACAGTCATCCTCACTATGTCGTAATATAACGTTTCTTGACACTTTAGCAAACACAAACATAAACTTGAATGTAATACAAAGTGTAAAGAGTGACTATCCTAAACATATCACTGTATGATATGCCCTAGATGTCTAATGCAGATTTACTCTACGAAGCACTAATGCATACTAGTTCAGATTCTATGCATCCCATTGTACATAGGTCCGAGGGCAAGCCCTTATCGTACTCCTCAATATAGGGTTTAATCCCTCGCCATGAATTTATACTACGGTGACTAATATATGTTTTAGATATTCTGTGAGTATCATGTACCACGCCGATAATTCTTGAGTATCGTACTCCCACTTCAGGTGATTTTGGACACACTGCCTCACACCAAGTAATTCTGGAGATGAATACCCACACCGCGAGCTATGACCCCGATAATTCTTGAGTATCGCACTCCCACTTCAAGTGATTTTGGACACAATGCCTCACACCCTGGAATTTTGGAGGCGAATGCCCACCACCGCGCTGTCATCGGTACCTCATCACACATACACCACACGAGCGTCGCCTTGATCCCAGTAATTCTTGAGATACCTCCCACCGTGCTATCTAGGCCCTCATACTCGTGTTTGCCCATACTTCATCACATCTCTCCTTACTGCCTAACCCTAAGTTTAAGTTTTGAAAATCATCACAACCTAGAGCTAGCTTACCCTACTGGACATAAACCAACACAAGAGAACGTCAGTACACACTAGCTACTTCTCAAAGAGAGAGTCAACCCACACTGGTTACTCCTAAAAAATATTATTAATAACACTGCCAGTCATTATTGTCTCGCCTAGCCTTTAGATTCCAACAACTATCTCGTTCTGGGGATCAAATAGGTTATATTCAACCTTAACAACAATATTTCAACTTTTGATCAACAATTTTCTTCAACCCTGAAGGATTCAACTTTTTTAAAAAAATTCCACCATAATTTCCATCCAAATTTCTCATAAATAAATTTTAATTAGCCAATCAAACCAATCACTACCAAAATTTTCTCGAAACTTATTTTCTTCAACTTAAATCACTTTCAACCATTTATGACTCTTTTCACATTAATCTATGTTTCAAAGAGAATTCGTTCCTTTATTTTAAATTTCAAACTTCTTTGAAATCATCTCCAAAATTTATTTATTTCTAATTCCAAGTTTACTTTACTTTCATTTAAAATCAACTTTTATGATCTTCAACCATATACATTTTCAATTCGAATTCCAACTCAACAAGTAAACGAAGGATGACCTTTAGTACCTAATTATCTTTAGAATAGTATAGTATAACTCCCAATTGTTCTAACAATGTAATTAAATTTTCCATAAATTTTCCCTTTAAAAAAAATACTCAAAGTCCCAAAAATGTGTTTTAAAAACTCAATTGGCCCTGCCCTGGCTTGAACCAGTGCCAGCAGACCGCAAGCCCAATGCCAAGCCACTGAGCCAATACCATACTCAGTACTATAGGGTGCTGTGTTTATTAAAT
Source organism: Hemerocallis citrina (assembly GCA_017893485.1). Lineage (NCBI taxonomy): Eukaryota > Viridiplantae > Streptophyta > Magnoliopsida > Asparagales > Asphodelaceae > Hemerocallis > Hemerocallis citrina. Next base: position 102,011,097 of record CM030360.1, read on the forward strand.
ACTCATTCCCTCCTCACCAAGCCTTTTTTAAAACAAAAATTGGAATAATATAGAGCACACCCCCACTTGAACCCGTGCAACCAGCAAGGCAACCAAGTGCCCACCCACTGAGCCGTAGCTCAGATCACAACATCTATAGGGTTAAAGTCATTAAATTTTTTGTCTCGGCCTATTTCATTCTTTTAAAACATACACATTCAACTCCTACGATTCATCACATTAAATTTATTTAATCATACTACACATTCTAAAATACACAGTAACAAAATTCATACTGAATTGTCATGCAATGAAATAATTCTACACAATTTAAATGTTTCTAACAAATTGAGAACATCTCAAACACCATATGCAATGAATAAAATACTATTCTACATCACACGTATAGATTTTTTTTCCTCTTTTCAATGACAATTAACAAGATGGAAAATCCCTCCTCCCCCCCCCCCCCCCCCCTCCCAAAAAAAAAAAAAATTCATAATCAAAATCAATTCACGCACAAATCCATTTTTTTCACAAATTATTTATAAAAATTCTACTCTCTCTCAAATAATCTCAAATAATCACATTATAGCATTTCATATGTTAATTTTCACAACTTTAACTTTTAATTTCGTAAAAAATATACGTCAACAACATGCATTTCATTCAAAATTATTGAATTTCTCCTACCATATGCATCACATCAAAATGAGAATAAAATAAACAATTTTACATCTACAATTGTACTTTAGAACACCTACACATGCAATTTATCTACAGTTTAGAGAGTATATAGAAACATCCACCTCTTAAGAACAAAATCCCTTCACAAAAGCCAAAAGCAAGCACAAAAAGCCACCAAAATTCACCAGCAAAATCAAAATAGCAAGCACAGCACGCAAACCGAACCTCTCTGCCTCTTTCTCTTGGTTTAATTTTTTTTATTAGAATCAGGATAAGTGTACTTAGGACTTAGGGTTTATTTATAAAAATTTCATTTGGTAGTTATAAAACTACTCTCCCCCGTTAATCAAAACCCCACTCCTCCACTCATCAACAATACCCGGTCAACACCCCCAACGTTCAATACTAGCCAAATGGTGGGCACAATGCACGTGTGCACGTGCACGTGCATGTGTACACCACACCCTTTTTTTCATTTTTTTTTTTTTTGAATTGCAAATGGGCTCATTTATCAAATGGGTTTCTTTGATGGGTTTAAAGAATATTTTTAGGCCCATGAGTTTTATAAAAAATAATATAATACAAAGTGTAGTAATTTAAAATGATAAGAAAATGTATATTACCTCTTAGAATGTTTAGAAACATGCATATAAAAATTCTCACGTGCATTGCACGTGCAAAAATGTGAAAATTTAATTATTATTTTTTCTGGGATGTTACAATAACAATGTTCAACGGGAAAAATAGCATGACTAAATTATTAAAGTTGTCAATTCTTGAGCTCTATTCTCTAAAATTGTTCCTCACCAAGTCCTTCTGGAATCACTCCTTCAATACATGCATACTCGTGATCTAAAGTAGAAAACAATGTCTGTTAAAACAAGTCACGGACATCAAGTAGTGGGAAATAGAGAACAAGGAAGCATGGTATAACAAGAATAAAGGACTAGATCAAAGTCAATAACAAAAACAAGAATTGGAAATAATGTCGGGGGTCTATATTCAATTATGCGATAATCAGTAGTTACAATTCATGATCAATAACAATGACAATAAATGGGATCAAGCATACAATGTCAATTTAGGGTTGTTATTCATTTTATTAGCCTATCTAATGCACGTAATATTGTGTCCCATACCAAAAACAGTGATCATTTAGACTGTGATGGTGAACTCAACAGATCGTGTACTCGGATAACACGATAACATGATAACAAGATTTCATAATAACATGATTAACAATCGATACTCCACCTTCCATGACAATAAACATGTAAACACGAAGGGCCCTACCGAGTACATTCTCCAATTGTTTACTACCAAGCCAATCTATAATACCCCGACTTGTTAATATTTTATTTCATCCTATATGAGCATGCAAGAATATGCCAAGGTTGTGTAATGCAAGGTGTGACTAATTCTATTCAATACATGTAAGGCAAGAAGCATTTATACTAAATCAATGCAAATCATACAATCTGGACAGCAGGATGTTACTGTACAAAAAACGGGTATTCCTGCTGCTACAGGAATGAAAATCTGGATCCGTCAGAAGTTATAGAAACTTGAATCTCTGCCGTTTCTAGCGCATGTACATACGACATATAAAAATCACACAAACTAGGTTCATATTCTTAAACAGATTTTATGTTCAAACAGCAGGTTATAAATTATGTTCACATATATGTATAGGGTCTGAAACTTATCAATTAATTTCCTAAAAATTCAGGGTAATTCCTATGCATGTTTAGTCTCAGCCAAATTAATTTCACATTTTAATTTTACTGTTAACATGTTCTTTTTATTAAGAATTCAAGGTGATACACGTATAATTGTGAATCTGAAAATCCAGACCTAGTAGTACTAAAAGTCAGATATCTTACAAATATAACTCGGAATTCAATTACGTCGAATGTTCTGGATAGTAGACTCACAGAGCTACACTTTATGTTTACAAAGTTCATTCAAATTACTTCAGCAACAGGTTTGAAAGTTTAATACAAAAAGAGATAGACAGTAGGCCAGAAAATAAGTTAACATGAATTGACAAAAATTTCAATACACAACCATGCAATCTCATGGCAGTTAATTAACAAAGGTTCTATTTAGTTATTAACATGCAATTTCAAGGTTAACGATGCATTTTACATTTAGGACAGTTAATTCATTAAAATAATATTCGAACGGGAATATTCCAGTCATCAATCAATTCTATAGTATGGATCTAATTGTTTTCACGTATTACGTGCATATGCAATGCAATAGGGACTAGAGTTCGAGTCAACAATAATGGCATGAAAAGAAATTTATCACTTGGTTCCACCGATGAAATCCGTGCTAAACTCTTGAACAAAACAAATACAGATATGAATACGGGAATATGAGCTACTTGTAGGAATCAATGAAAATTCTTAAGCACGAACAATAATAGGGTTCAAAAGACTTGCATTTATTTAATTAGTCTGAATATAATAGAATAACAGGATTAGGGTCCCGACGATGACAGCACATGTGCAAGCTACGTACGGCCAACACACGTGCAAAGCACGTAATGGAAATCACAGTAAGAGCTCCAAACAACAACCTCAGCCAATCACAAACACCAACAACAACAACTTCGATGAAGCAACACAACAGCCAGAGCAGTAACCAGCAATGGTGACAGCGGCGCCGCAATGGTAACCGACGACAACGAAGGGGATTTACGCGGTCGGTGCAGTAGACGGTGGACTGCAGTGCGCGAGGCTTCGGCAGTCGACAGCACAGGGGGTGAGGGCAACAGTGGTGTGCAGTGGTCAGAATGACGAAGAGGAAGGCGATGACGGGGTGGTGGTGCACAGGGTTGGATGCAGGCGGTGGATGGGTTGCGACGGGTGCAGGGGCGAGGATGGAGGGGAGTCGACGAGGATGGGGCATCGATGAAGTGGACGAAGGATGATGAGATGGGTTCTAAAGTCAACTAAGGGAGAGAAGAGAGACGGGGTGGAGGAGAGGTTGAAGCTGAACAGGGGAGGGGGGGGGGGGGGGTTATTGCAGAGATGATTAGGTGACAATAATTAGGGTTAGGCTAATGATATATATATATATATATATATATATATATATATATATATATATATATATATATATATATATAGGATTAGAATTAGGGTTAAGTGGTGGGTCTGTGGGTTTTGGGTTAATGGGTATAGGGTCAAAATTCAATAGGAATGTAAAATCCAATAGGGGAAAAGAATAAGTAAATAAAATAGGATTTATAATAAGATTAAATTGGGGATATCAATAGGTAAAAATTTGAATAGGATGAACAACAAAATTTCAGCCAAAAAATTAAATAGATTGAGAGACAAAAATTGAGGTGAAAGAAAATAATAAATTGTATTATTAGACAATCAAATTATAGGGGTTCATAAGAGACGATGAAGAAAACAATAAATTATTATACCAAGAAAAATGCAATAACTGAAAACAGGGGTTACAGTGGGTTTTTGGGAAAGAGCCAGGTGAGTCTAGTATTCCAGTTTGTGAAGTAAGTCCGGTAGGGTTACGCTTGCTCTAGAGGGTGTATCTGTCTTATTCTGAATTAAGTTCAAGCACTAGAAAGGAGTTGTGACCAAGCTGGAGCAAACATGAGTGTGAGGACTTCAGAATGATCCGCAGTGTGAGATATTCCCTAGTATTTCGGGATGTGAGTGAAATAGTCTCTAGAATTATCTATAGTTAGGGATTGATCTCCAGAATTACCGGATGGGAGCGACGGTCACGGGATGTTTGCGTAATGATGGCTCCAGGATGACCTGCGGAGTGGGGTATTCTCCAAAATTCCTAGATTTAAGTGAAATAGTCTCCAGGATTGTCTGTAGATCGAGATTGACCTCCAAAATTTTTAGGGCAAGAGCAATACTCACAAAATGTCTAAATTTTGATAGTTGTCACTGTTATAGTATTGCATGGCAAGGGATTAAACTTTATAATGAGGAGAACATTAAGGGCTTGCCTTCTGACCTATGTTGTATAGGCGGCATAGAATTCGAACAAGTGTGCATCAGAGGTGCATTGTGTGCATATTGTTTGTACATTAGTCATTAGGAACATGGCATAAACCGACGTACTTAGGATTATCACTTTCTTCATATTTTTCTTCATTGAAGTCTGTGATTGTTGAATTTGGTGGATCGCTATTCCGTAGCATTGCGTCGGTTGTTTCAACTGACATTCCCACAGTTTGCATGTTTTGCAGGGCTCTTGTCAGCAAGTTACATGAATACGAGATGGTGATGGATGGTGACGAAAGACTGAGAATCTATTGATGAATTAAACTGTATTTATTATGCGAAAATTTCTGCTAAATAATATGTAAATTAAAATAATGTAATAATTTTTTTTTTATAAATTTCCATGTATTTTTGTGTAGTGTTGTACGAAATTGAAGTAAAGATTCTGGATGAGTCACGAACTGCATGTGTATGGAATTTGGGGCGTTACAGGGGAGCCATCATCCGGACACAAACAAAATAAGGTAGATGATGAGGAGCCTTTGAAGTCCCAGAGGGACGAGTCTGGACAATGCGGCCCTCCTCCGATCCCTCGCTTCGACGAGTTTACCCTGTTTAACACCAATGTGCAAACATTCCTCATGGAGATAGAGGGAGACTGACTACTCTGCCTCCCTCCTAGGATAAACCCCGAAAAAAGGAAAAGAAAGGATCAAAACTGTTGGGGCCGATTCCACTTGAACCACGACCATGACACAGAGGAGTGCTAGGACCTTAAAGAAGAGATCATAAACCTAGTGCACCACGATTACCTCTCCAAGTACTGCTAGAAAGACATGGTTGAACCTCTTCCAGTCCGGGGGGCTAAAATATGAACAGAGAGAGATCCCGAGTCCCAAGACTTTGAACCTCCATCCTTCCTCCATACCATCCATGGAGGACCTATGGGTGAGGGATCCAACTCCTCTAGGAAGGCTTTCATTTGAAAAGTCCACACAGTGTACAACTTCCCCCTGCCAAGAGCTCGGGAGTTCCAGTAATTGTCACAAACGAAGATCTCGAAGGCATTCAGACTCCCTATTGCGATGCACTAGAGATCAGCCTCTTCATGGCGAACCACACCTTGGTGAACTTCCTCTTCTTGGAAGCATTCGATGGCCTTAAGCTCTCCAGGGACAATTTCAAAACCATTGGAAAAGTTCTGCATAGGTTCTCGGGGGCTCCGGTCCAAATCTAGGGAAAGTCACCTTTGATGTGACTACAAGAAAAGCCCCAGCTACTCGAACTGAGGTCATGGACTTCATTGTCGTCAATGTGAAGGCTGCCTATAATGCCATCCTCAACCACCTCGACCAAGCAGCTCTCCACTCCGTAGCTTCGGCATTCCACATGAAGATGAAGTTTCCCATCCCAGTTGAGGTAGGAGAAGTTAAAGGAAGTCAAGAAATGGCTCGGATGTGCTACTCTCTGGATTCAAACATTAAGTTAGGTGCTTAGCTCCTCTTCCGAGCTACCTACTGACTCATCAACTCAGGACAATGAGTTTGGTGCTCAGCTCCTCTTCTGAGCTACCCACCAACTCATTAACTCAAGACAGTGAGTTCGGTGCTCATCCCATCTTCTAAGCTACTCCAACACTTATCAACTCCAACTAATAAGTTAGGTGACTTCTCGCTGCTTGAGCTTCTCCAATACCTCATCAACTCAAAGGTGGGTTCGAAGCTCAGCTAGAGATGCTCCCACACTCCAAAGGTAAGTTCAGAGTCCAGCTAGAGCTGCTTCTACAACTAGCTAACTCCAAAGGCAAGTTCAGAGTCCAACTAATTAACTCAAATGTGGGTTCGGAGTCTAGTTGGAGCCACAACTCATTAACTCACAGGTGTGTTCTGTAGTGCCCCAAAAATTTCCAATAAATAAAATTAGAAATAAGTTCCACAATTTTCAGAATCAACTTCAATTACAATCATAAACACATTGTCAAATATAGGGAAAATTAAAACTTTTTATTACACCCTTTATTTTTACAAAACACAGCGGAATTATTTACATTAATTACAAATCTTTACAACACTTCAAATTTTCAATTTGCATTTATACTCCAAGATTTATTTCTATCATTGTTATCCATAGCTGAAACCCTGCTAAAGTCTATTGAAAGTGGGCACGTCAGTTAAATGCAACTGACGTCAACTATAGTAATAGTGATACTTCTAAATCTCACAATCAAAAAATTGATGCATATTAATAAAACAATAATAAATGATGCATAAACAATATTAAATAGAACATGGAAAAAAAATAAGTGGAGAACAAAACAACAAGTGAAGCTAGGCTAAGTGTCAAGTGTATGAGATGATAACAGAAAACAAGCATACATAAAACAAGTCAGGAAACACAAATGCTTATGATGATTTCTAATGCATACTTGTCGGATTCTATGCATTCCATATTACATAGGTCCAGTGCAAGCCCTTATCATTCCCCACTTTATAGGGTTCAATACCTCGTTATGCAACTAACCTACTACGGTGATTACTTTGAGATTTAGATTATTCTGTGAGTATCTAGTGCCATGCCCCGATCATTCTTGAGAATCAACTTTCCACCGCAAGTGATTTTGGGTACACTACCTCACACCCCGATCATTCTGAAAATTGAAACCCACGCCACAAGTGATTTCACCCCGATCATTCTTAAGATCATCTCCCGCCGTGAATCATATGAGGCCCCTACCCATGTTTGCTATTATTCATCACAACTCAAACTAGTGCATGTCCTTATGTTTATTAAGTTCAATTAAAATCACAGTCTCCCTGAAGTTGGGGAACCCTACCAGACTTAACTTTACTAAATCAAACAAAAGCCCCACTGGCCAAATTCGAACAAAATCTCATTTGCCGGGTCCCACCCTACCTCGAGAGTCTTATAACTCAAAAACATCTCAAAAATTTCTTTTAATCATATAAATTCAAAATCGACTAACTCACAATGAGGATTTCCCTCAAACCCATAGTCAACCAAAATACTTCCATGTACAAACCATATCCACATAATTAGTTAAGAAACTCAAACCAATCTTCAATTAAGTTGGGATTTTACATCTTCGAAACAGTAGAAAAATCTGAAATGTAACACTATTGGAATTCAAGAATATTTACTTTCTAAAACCACGAAATTCTGAGTTAAATTCTATTAAAAGTAGAAAGTACACACTTTCTGAAAGTAGTAGAGTTGGAAAACTGAAAATCAGCGTTTGTGAATTCAAAGAAACATTCATTCCAAGAAAAGGACAAAATGCAGTAAAACAAATAGTGAACAATTCAACCATGACAGTCGATCGACTGCAGTAGTACAAAAAGTGGCGGTCGGCCGAATACAGTTGAGTGGCATAGAGCCAGTCGCTGTAGTCGATCGACAGATCACTATGTAATACTGTTGTCGACCGGCTGTAGTTAACCACGGGGTCGACTGACATGCAGTCCGCGGCAATCAAATCAACTAGTGCATGACTATAAGTAATGATACAACTTCAAGAAAATATATATATATATATATATATATATATATATATATATATATATATATATATATATATATCTGTGTGTGTGCGTGCGCGCGCGCGCGCACTGTATTGTTCGACAAAACACTAAGAAATCTATGCGTGTACATATCGATTGAAACTCCAGAATCATAATTGTTATTGCTATTTTCTGTGCGGGAGTAACCAGGTGATGTGGATTCATCAGTGGAACAATCAAGAATCTGACTGTTTGACTTTCGATAATGTTAAATGCTGAGATTGTTGCCTCTTGACCTGCAAAATGCCTGAAACACCGGGATTGATCTCAGCGACAGGCCCTTCGACACTCTAGTCACTAATCAGGAAGAATATGAGAGAGCTTTCTGTGGAAAAATATTGGTTACCTTCTTTATGGTGGGGGTACAGGGGTATTTATAGTCTCCTTGGGGATCAGTTTCGAGATAATGATTTATCCTTACCTCCCGGTGTTTATGGATTATGGATAAGAAATAGAGTTTGAATCGTTTCATGATAAGAGAGTCGATTTAAACCGCCTCTTAAAGGCAATCACGAATTTGAATTACTTTTTAAATATCCTGGGTATTCATAATGGGCTGTTACCCTGACCCAATAAGATAGACCCAAAAATGGGTTATTGGGCTTGGAAAAGACCCAATTCCCATTTTCGGACCCGTTTATAGGTAAAATTATCGTTTTACCCCTGACAGCTTTAAGATTCGTGCCCGATTTGAACGATCCCAATTTAGTTCTATTTTTAGCCATATCACACGCCCCCCACTCCTGAAGACTAAGTTTTACAGCCTTTGAGAAGTAGTTTTCCTGTTTTTAAAGGCTTATAGGATTTATCGGAGTTCTCGAGCACATTTGAACCTTGCACTGGGTGAAATAGCAGTCTTCTGAGCTTATAAATTACTCAGAATTATCTCGAAGTCTTTCTATAATTTTTTGTGATTTTTCTTGAATTTTTCCCAATTTATAATTATTTTACGAATTTTAGTCAACTCTCGAATTACATGATTAATTCTCAAAAAATTAAAATTAATTATTCTAACTTAATAATTATTTTTCAGAATTTTAGAAAAAAATTTCAGAATTTAACAATTATTTTTAGAATTCTTAATTAACATTTTACGATTTTAATCATTTTTTCAAAACTTTTAACTAATTAATTTGATTTAATAATTAAATAAAGGAATTAAATAAAAAGAAATTACCTTGATTTAGTCACGACCGTTGATCAAGAGAGGACTCGCACGTCGATGAGATTGGATGGCTAGGATGAGAGGATCTGACGATAAGGCGATGTGGCACGATCTGAGATGTCGCTCAAGATCGAGCTTGCGCGCTGATGCGATGGAGCGACATGGCGAGATCTGGGCCGCTGATTATGATCAAGCACGCATCGGGAGGCAGGGTTGTTCTCCAATTCTTCGTTCGGGGGCACATTTGTTCGGTTTTTGGCACCGAACGACGTGGATGGGTTGGGTTGGCAAAGCGACACATGGTGTTGACTGTTGATCATTGACTAGTCAATGTTTTTATGTGATTTTCCGTTCGGGGGGCACGTCGGTTCGATTTTTGGCGCCGAACGATGTAGATGGCTCGGCAAAGCAACACGTGGCATTGACCGTTGACCATTGACTGTTGACAAGTCAACAATTTTCTTTGATTTTTTTATTGGGGACATGTTTGTTCGGCGGATGACTCCGAACGTTGCGATGGTTCGGCTGTGCCACGTGTCACTGGTTGACCATTGACTGTTGACCAGTCAACGAAATTTTTTGGTTTTTTGATCGGGGACACGTTTGTTCGGCGCATGACTTCGAACATTGAGATGGTTCGGCTATGCGCCACGTGTCACTGATTGACAATTGACCGTTGACCAGTCAATAATTTTATCTGATTTTTTGATCGGGGACACGTTTGTTCGGCGCATGACTCCAAACGTTGCTGATAGTTCGGCTGCGCACCACGTGTCACCGTGTAACGCCCCGAATCCCAAATACAACTGAATTCGAGAGTTCTACAAGATCTTTCCATTTCATTTAGTACAATTTTACAAGAAAATTTGAACTTTTCACTTTACATCAGAGTTACATGAAAAATATTATACTTTACATTGCACAGCAGAAGTAAATTTACAATATTTAAACAAATGTACAACAACATTGAATAATCTTTAAGCATCTGTTCCTATTTAATCTTTACCATGTCATTTATCCTGCACACAAAACTGTGGGTACGTCAGTTTATTCAACCGACGAACATTATACACGGCCATTCTCTCTATGCCGGAAATAGTATAACTCATTTTTCATATTTAACAAACACAAACTTGTCACATATCAAACTAAAGGGAATACCCTAATGATATTGTGTTGTGATTGTGCACTTAGTCCTTAATGCAATTATTTATATTATATGACACTAATGCGCACTTGTTCGGATTCTATGCATCCCATACTACATAGGTCCGAGGACAAGCCTCTTATTCGTTCTTTATCTTTGTAGGGTTCAATCCCTCGTCATGACTTAATCTACTACTGTAACTACGGTGAGCATCCTAGATGATCTATGAGTACAAGCACGCATACAGGACCCTGGAGGGGAATTTCACGCCATGTCTTGACTCATCAAGCATGCATTCTGTGGCAATTTAGCCTCCTCCCTGAACACGATCCTTTTGCAGTCACCAAACATCCCACAAGCGTTGCTAAAGTCCGATCATTACTGAGTTGTGCCCACGCCATGTCTTGACTCATCAAGCACGCATTCTGTGGCTCACACACCCGCACTGTAAACTCTAACTCTCATACTCGTGTTTTTCTCTCACTTTCATCACGTCTTCACTATGCACTATTCCTTAGTTTTTACTAGAATCATGAACAAAATCAAAGCTCTAGAGTTAGCCTCTCCACTAAACCGGACTTGTTCATTCATTCAAACGTGACCAACCTTAGTCTTTCATTTCAAATTTCATTTCATTTCTTTCCAATAGCTGGGGGAGACTTAGCTACTCTTTTGTTTCAATTCCAATTCATAATTTCCAAAATTGAGCATTTCCAACTCATAAGTTCATTTTCATAATCATAACAGATTTTCTTTTTCAATAGCATGATCTCTAATTTATTCATAAGTCCATAGCCATACATGGAATTCAATTATTACTTATGTATTTCATCAATATAATCACAACACTATTGAATATTCACATTTCGTATTTCCACATTATTCTCCAATGAGAAGAATTCCCATCACATCACATAATATAATTTCTATCTTTATTTCACTTCTTTTCTATCATTTTATTTCAAGTCCTTTTGCAAAGTGCAATTTTCATAACATACAAGTATAGGACATTTATTCTCAAAACATACAAGTGTAAATCCATAGTTATAAATTATACATTTATTTTCAAAACATACTCCATTTCATGCAAATAATTCTCAAATCATTTTTCACAAGTCCCACATAATTTTAGAATAATAAACACATTTTTTTCATTTATTTTTTACTAACAAAAACTACCTCAAAAAATGTTTTTCCCAAATTAAACCCCAGGCCGAGACTGGGTTTCGAACCCACGACCAGAGGGAAACCAGCCACAGCGCAAACCACTAGGCCAATTGCGCCAGCGGTATGAAAGAGAGCTGAGAGCATTGAATGCTCTCGGTTGCAGTTTTTATTATTTTTTTAAAAATAGGAAACAAAAGTTTGGTGCCACGGGGATTCGAACCAGCAACCTGAGACTCCGAAACCTACTGTAGCGAATAGAAGCATCCCAACCACTTGAGCTATGCGCTCGGGTTGTCAATAGTGCAACTCGAAGTTTATTTAAAACAATTCTCTCTGTTTATGAAAACATTTCGATATTCAACAAGTTCCCATTTCCTTTTGCTTTTATAAGATTTTCTGTAAATTTCCAGATTGACTAACACCATCATAAATTATACTCCAGTATATAGAAAATAATATTTTTCAATAATTAAAACATATTTTTTCAATCAATTCGGATTATAAACTAATGCTACCACATTTCTTCTTTTTCGACATTTCTTAACAATTAACATCACTAATCTTTTTATTAGTAACTTCTTACTAATTCTCTATTTTTAATCATTTCCCAAACATACAATCTATATTTTAATTCATTCATTTCAACATTAACACAAAGATCCACTAAAACATAAAGTAGCATTGTCAATCAACTAACCTTTGTATATAATGAAATTTTCTTCAAACAATCCATGACTATAATCAATTCACACAAAATTTAGACTTTACTAATGGAACCACATACAATTGCATATCAACATTTCAACCATTCAATAGGTCTTTTTTTTTTTCCAATTAAATGTGTACTCTTATTAATCTTTTTCATGCATCATTCATTCAATTCACATCTAGCATGCTTCCTAATTAGAAATATAGAAAATTTACCCACCTTAATTTGGAGAGAAATATAACTAGCAACCTCCTAAACGAATGTCCTTGCCACGAGAGCGGTCCTCCTCCTAGATGCTCGCACCCGAGCCTCCACAAAGCCAAAACCCGAGCACTCCACAAGCCAAACCGAGAGCTCCTTGTTGATGCCGGCCTTCCTTCTTCTTGATGCAAGCACAATTTCTCACACAAACTCAATCTTTTGATTCACTTAATAAACTACTAGATAATGTATTTTGAACTATAGGTTTGGAGGAAATAATTAGCACAAGAATAACTAGGCTAGCGGGGCGGGGGGCGGGGGGCGGGGGGCGGGGGGGGGGTGTATTTATACTAAAAATCTAGGAAAATTGATGGCTAGGATTTAAGTAGGAGTTAGGAATAAATGGCTATGATTTAAGGAGGAGTTACACTAACTACCCATGATCAAGTAACCACTACCACCATGACTCCACTTGAAAAATTCCTTTCCCTCCAAAAGCTTAAAACCGGCCTACTCCAAAGGTGCAATTTGCACGTGTACGTGTAGTGTACGTGCATGCAACTTGGTCTCCATTTAAAAATTTGTATATATATATATATATAAAATCTTTAAATTGTATTCTACATTACAAGTTGTATTTAAAAATAAAATAGCTCATGGGCTTTAGTTTATGGGCCAAAATAATAATTTATAAACAAAAATAAATTAATTCAATTTGGGCTTTAAAAAGAAAGGCTTTTGGTCTATTTGAAAAAAAGGCTTTATACAAAATAATTAAAAGCAAGTATTTAAATATCTATACTCATCATAATGAAAATGATCACCAAAATATTGCACGTGCACACAACGTGCAAAATAAAATAATTTTCATTAAATGAAAATCGGGGCATTACACACCGGTTGACCACTAACAATTGACCAGTCAATGATTTTCTCCCTTTTTTTTATCGGGGACACATTTAATCGGCGCAGAACACCTATCGTTGCAAATGGTTCGGCTGCGGGACACGTGTAACCTGTTGACCGTTGACTAGTCAACGATGTTTGGCACTTTTTCTTTGTCATTTAGCCTCCCTATCTCATGGGTTTTCCCCATCCTTGGGCTTTTTAACTGCCTTAAAGGCCCACAAAGTCCAAGAGTCACATCTCATTCTATAAATCTCCCACACCCCCCCCCCCCCCTCATTTCTCAGTTCTTACTCACAAAAGTTCTTTTCTCTCTATCGGAGTTGTTAGAGCTTTCCGACGATCTTTCCTTTTTCGACGAGATTTCCGACCGTAGTTGTCACATCTCGAGTCGAGCATGGAATGACATCTTTGTAAGAGGAAAGCGAGCCTCACGAGTGCTCGAAGGTCGACGAAATTCGAACAATGCTCAAAAAGAAGGATCTGTGCTGCATCCAAGGATGTTTCTTGATTCCGAGTGAGAATGAGCTCATATTAGTGGGTCCAGGTATCTGAGCGTGCACGCCCACGTCTACCGACACATGCTTCTTCTCCTTCGATGCCTTCCACGTGGGGCTTCATTTCGCCCTTCCTCAATTTACTACCGACGTTCTTCGGTGGTTCAGCTTGAGCCCCATCTAGTTCATGCAAAACATGTGGAGACATGTGAACGGCTTCGTTATACATTGTCAAGCGGCAGGAATCGAGCCTCAGCTGAGCATTCTGAGGAAGCTATACAAGATACACCAGAAGAATAGATCGGAGTACAGGTATTATCTTACTCCCTGTCGAGGTGTGAAGTTGATCAGGAACCCTGAATCGATCAAATTTTGGAAGGAGAAGCTTTTCCTCATTCGTAGTAGTCAACCCTGGGGAATTCCTACGAGATGGAGGGAAGAAGTGCTGAAGAGGGCGAAGTCCGAACCAGTTGTAAGCCCTGAGGAGGGTGAGATGGTTAAGACACTTTTAGACCAGCCTTCCTTAGATTGGAGAGAAGTGACGGAGGAGTATCTTTTCGGGGGTGGTCTTAGTCCGATCAAGCCTAGTACGCATCTTTGATTTTGCTTTGTTATTTGTTTTTATTTTCTCCATTGTATCTTATCTTTCTTCGCATTTTAACCAACTTGTGTCCTTTTTCGCAGAGGACCCCAGCATGGACTTCGACTCGGTGATTTCTCAGCATACGGGGCTAAGTGGCAAGGCCCCCAAAGAGAGGAAGAGGAAGAGGACGTCCACCAAACCTTTTTACCTGGAAAGCTGCTAGGGGCCAGACTAGCGAGGCCCCAGTGGTGAACCTCGAGTCACCGAATTCTGCTTCAGTTATCCCCTTGGTCGGGAGATTTACCCTGGGGGCTGCTCTTGCTCTTGAGGCACCCCCCCTCACTACCACTGCAGAGGCCATTCTGACGGAGGAGCATAAGAAGCTCTTCGTCCCGGACTGGCGTGTGATGAAGCACGATAGTTTTCTTGGAGACTCGGCCTCTTGTATGCAAGCGGTCAACCATCTTGCGACCCCTAAGGACCAAGCTGCCATGGACGCGGGGTCAGTTGGTGACGATGCCTTGGAGATTGCCAGGGCCAACATGGTACTAGTTTTTTGTTCTTTTTTGATCGGTTCTTGTCATTTTATTTTTCATGAGTGTAGACTTAAATATCTTCTTTCACAGATCACTTGTCATTTCGTTCACTTGATGAAGCGAATGGCAGAGCAAGAGAAGGAACTGAAGGCGGCAAGCGACAGGGATAGGCCGGAGCGTGCCAAGTCTCAGAAGGTGTTGGAGGAGATGACTTACGTGCCTGAGACGCAGTCGGCGCAAACCGTGCTCTTGGAATCCGCCTTTGCCAAGTCAAAAGATGAGGTAGCTCGGTTAGAGTAGCAGCTGGTCTGAGAGAGGGAGAAAGCTGATATGGAGAAGGAGAAGCAGTGAAGGATGCTCAGGATGAAGCGAAAGGCTACCTGAGGGGAAATGTGGAGAAGGCGTATGCTAGAGCCCTTCAAAATGTGAAGGTGCAAGTTCCAGGGTTCAGCTGCTTGGGTATTCCCTTTATGCCCCTGTCCCCGAAGGCATCAGGGAGGACAACGAGGAGGACAGCGAGGAGGTTGAGGGTAAGGAGCAAGAGGTCACGCGGGACCCCCTGTTTGCCGTAGTGGTGGCCCCCGAAGCATCTGAAGGGGTTGGTCACGAGTTTACTCCCCCGGGGGTTCAGTCAACCGAGGTCGATCCTTGACCCCCCCTTCTTCTTTTTTTGTAGTTGCCTTCGACTTGATTTTGTTTTGTACTTGTAAGGATACCTTATAGTGGACTGGCCACCGCTTGTTGTATCTCTTACATTGCAATGAAATTAGTTTTTACCCCGTATGACTTGTTATTTTTGTGTACAAATTTTTTTTTGCATGTCCTATGAACTTGTCAATTTTATAGAGTAATCTATTAGTCTATTTTGTAAATAGGTTGTTGTGTATGAGGCCGGTGAAGAGGCTCGTCTTCGCTCTAAGCTTCTGGTGGCAGAGCTAGGGCTCTCTCGCTCACGAGAGAGGCGTTCTAAAGCAGAGGTGGAGCTTGGCCATTTGAGGAGAGTCTTGGCTCGTCGAGATGTTGAGATGCAGCGTAATGATGAGATCCTTCGAGAGTGGCTCCCTGACGGCGTGGAAGACGATGGTTCGGCGACTATAGTGAAATCTTCTAAACTTAAAATGCTTCGTTTTTCTTTGTTCGAGGTTACAGCTGAAAGAGACGAACTGAAGAATATATTGCTTGAGAAGAGTTTAGAAGCATCCTATCTTAGAAGGACGATCTTTGAGCTCTTGCATGGGGGTAGTGCGAGTGGGGTGGCCCGTTTGATGTTTAGGGTGACGGATGACTCTCAAAGAGAGGCATGTCGAATTAGAGGCTGAGAATCTTCATTTAAAGCGACTCTCCCAGGGGGGGCAATGTTAGGAGTACCTCTTGCTTTCGTGAAGAGAGCGCTCAGGGGAGTCCTTTCCACGAACTAGCTCTGTGCTTGCCTGAGGCCCCAAGGAATCTTGGCGATGCTCAAAGTGCGTGGCCGGCTCCTCTAGTAGGGCATCGATCGGTGAAATGGAGAGAGTCTTAGGCCCTGATTTTTCGACTCGTTCCGTGGGGTTGGACATTACGTCAGATTGCAATATTTATCATTGTTGTATTTTGTTTACTTTCCACTGCCTGTTGTTGTCAAAGACCTTGTTGTAATAAAATTTCAAAATTCCTTGTAAAATTGTACGAAGTGAAGTATAAAGATCCCGTGGAACTTCGAATTCAAGCTTATTTGGAATTCGGGGTGTTACAGAGTGGGGAAAAGTTCATAGCCGGTGTTTCCGTTGGGCATTCCGTGTTTCCGTTGTAATCTTTCTTGTTGTTAAATAAGATCTCTAAGTGTTGGAAAACCGTTTCTCTAAGTGTTCTATAACACCTGTAATCTCTCTTATTTGTGAAATAAGATTTTTGTAACACCTAATTTTTTATTTATTTAAACTTTCCTTATTCAAATGACTTCTAACATAATCTATTACTTATCTACACCAAGTCTTACTTAGAAAAATACTCATAGATTTTTATTAAAAACTTCGGCATAGTTTCTCCTAAAATATTAGCCCTTTTATAGAGATTTCTCACGGAATTCTGCAAACAATTACATAATTCAATGTACCTGTAATATATCTCAATCCTCCCCAGGCCAAATCATTCAACAACACACAGGCAATAATATATGGGGCTCTGGGGGCATAATTCATCATAATATGCAAGATACGATTTTGAAACCAAAAAATCTTTTGAAAACATATAAGATTTTTTTAGAAAAGCTTAAGAAAAACCTTTCAAAATCCAACCACAGACTCCGGTACTCCACAACGAGGTGGGTACGGGCTTTGATACTCCATCACAGCACTATAAATATTATTATTTCTTCCAGTTATACACATATTCCTCCATAATACAAACTATCACCCAAATACTAACTCCATCACTACATAACTTAGGATAATAAAATATATAATAGATACATATACAAACCATTCGGCTATAAGAAAAGTATAACTATCAAAATCAAAACAACTACTACGGTATCTCACCTCGCTGCTAATCAATACCTACAAGAGGGTTAAGGTTGTCCACCGTCAGGGAGGGACTCCCCTAACCCCCAGAAAACAACAAGGGTTAGCCATGACTGGTATGAGTATAATTTACTAGTTTAGAAAATAAATTAAACTATATAAAGAAAAATGAAAGGACTTACGAATATCATGATAATTAAGTAAACATGAAATTTGAATACAACAACACCATAAAAGTGACTTTGCACTAAAGTACTCTTTTGAATCTTCAACCCATCAACATATACATATCCACTCACTCTATATTCACGTTAATTCTCGTCTCTAACATCACAGTCACTCAATCCCATAGCATCTTATCACAGGTATTGATTTTATTGCATATCATCACATTCAATTGTTTTCATCACATCTTATACACATGCATTCAATCTCGTAATATCACATTCATTCATATCTTATAACACATATCATAACATCTTGCATACATTAACTTTCATTCTCAATATATATATTACAATTTATCTTCTTTCCATTCTAATTTTATCATACAGATTATTTTAATGCCCATCCCCGTTTTATCACATACTTTGCTTTACAAATTCATTCTTACCGCATCATGCTATTTAAGTTACTTCTCATTCTTATTGATAATATATCTTACTTTCATTTTTATCTATATCTCATATTACGATTTACTTTAACTTTCTTTCTTATCAAATTATACTCCGCATCCCAAAGCTGATAGCTTGGATAATAATCACTGCACCCGTAGTAGAACTTGGATAATATAACATCACATCTCAAGCCGATAGCTTGGAATATCACATTACTTTATTTTCAATTTCATCTTACAATTTATCTAACTCTTCATTTCTATCTCGCACCACAACTATCATTTCATCAACCCGCCAATTCATCCTGGGAGTTGTGCTAAGGCAGGTACTTCCCACCATTTCCATGGAAATAGTGGGCGAGTAGTTGCTCGACACAATTCCAAGGTACATCAAACTCATATCATATCATATCTTACTTTAATAACCATTCTCATCACCTAATACCATTTACTTTTATTGTTCATCACATAACGCATTTTACTTCATGTTTCACATTTATATTACATATTACTTTACGTTTCATTCATATAATATTATATCATACATACACATTTTCTTTACTTCTCATACTCATTTCCATACCACAATTTCTTCAAGTTATTCATATTAATTTGACATACATAATTCCTTGACTGTTATACTCATATACGCAACACCATATTAATTCACATAGATAATTCCTCTACTTTTCATATTTAATCACATAACTCAAATATTCCTCTTTTCATAAATACTCTCATATCACCACTTCTTTATTTCTTGTATATAATCACATAATACAATTTCTTCACCTTTCATACTTATTTAACCACATACTTCATTTACCATTCTTTTTCATTTACATACTCATGACTCATATTCTTTCATACTTATCTTCATTCATAAACATTTTCTTTTATTCTTCTTATTCATTTCAACTCATATACTTACTTTACTTTCTCATTTCCACTTCACATCAGATACTTTCTTTTTGTTTCTCATTCTCATAGCACATTTCACATCATATGCTTTCTTTACTTTCTCATTCATATTCACATCATATGCATTCTCTACTTTCTCATTCACATTTCACATCATATGCTTTCTCTACTTTCTCATTCACATTTCACATCATAAGCTTTCTCTACTTTCTCATTTCTCTTTCCATTTCACACTTAGTCATTTTATTAATTTGTTGATCAGTGAGCCACAGTATCCCAATATACTGAAAGCTGACAGCCCAAAAAACACGCGGACCTCTTCCCCCGGGGGGTCTTATGCATCCGAGGCTACGTCTTCCTCCCAGCCTATGCCAATGAGGGAAACACCGCACCCCAAGTAGAACTTGGGTACTTTCTCCCAGCAGAAGCCAGCAAGGGAAACACCGCACCCCAAACATAGTTTTGGTACTTCCTCGTGGCAAAACCAATGAGGGAAAAGAAACAGCACACCCCAGTAAAGTTGGGTACTTGCTCGTGGCAAAGCCAACGAGGGAAAGAAAACCCCGCACCCCTAGTTTCAGTAGGTACTTCCTTGCAGCATTTGTCATCGAGAGAATATCACCGCACCCCAGCCGAGCTGGGTAATAACCGAGCCTCAAACCGATAGCTTGGGCGATAAAAACACTGCACCCTAAACATAGTTTGGGTAATAAACACCGCACCCCAAGTCAGTCCTTGGGTGTTAAGAGGTATAGCCCAAACCCCCAGGATTTCTGTAGGTACTGGTCAACAAAATTTAACTGTTATTATCATTTTCACTTCATCTTTTCATCTCATATTATCACCACATAGCATCTCATCTTTTATTTCAATAACTTGTCACATCTTTGACTTTAACTATGCGATTTATTATCTCATTATATCACATAATTACATACACCAAGTTATTTATTTAATAAGATTATTACTTCATATTATTCCGTATCATAAACGCACCAAAGTATTTATTTAATCACAAACATGCACCATATATATATATATATATATATATATATATATATATATATATATATATATATATCCATCAATCACCCATAACGCCTAATATTCAAAATCATGCAAATTCATCATATAAAATTTTCTCATTTTCGATTAAGTCATCATTTCACTGTAACTCACATAAATCACATCAAATCCATATAAAATTTTGTCACAACATAGTATATACCTAGTATAATCATACTCACCTAACGAACCGGCAAGATAATATTCCTTGCTTTCCCGGTCACCACTCAAACTTCTCTTTTCAATACCTATTAAGAAATTTATCGAACCCGTGAGTCATTAACTCAAAATACACATTATCTGTCCCCCAAATGCACATCCAACATATTCACACATCACATACAATCTACATAAGCATATCAAATCAACAATTCTCTAGTTTTATAACCAAATCTTAATTTTACCCCTCGATCAGAGGAGTTCTAATCAACATTTTATATTTTAAGGGTAAAATACCCCAAATTAAGTTCTATATCCCAAGATTAACTCACATATACATCCCAGGAATAAAATCTATAAATTATACATATTTTTCCATACTTATCATATTTTCAAACTAATGACTCTAATTTTTTATAATTTCCTGATACCGGGAAAAATTCCTTATAATTGCCAAAATAATTATTAAAATTTATCACAAATGCTTCTAAATTATCCCATATTATTCTACATCTTCCAAAATAGTTATTAGCATTCAATAGATGCAGTACTCCTTACCCTTCCTAAACTCAAATCCTAGGTTAGGAAAAATTATCAAATTATTATCATTAAAATAAAAAATCTTTCATCTTAAGAGTGTTCTACAAGCTCTAAGCATCCTACTACTATGATTTTTATGCAAGAAATTGGAAAGCACGCATTCCAATAACTAAAGTTACGAATTGCTATACCTTCATGAAGATCTCTTGAAAAATCAACACTACCATGGTGGAGAGCATCCCAAAATCTCCTAGAATCCCCAAATAATTTTAAGCTTGAAGTGGATGGATGCTTGATCTATCCAATAATATCCACATTTAGGAGCATAATATGAACACCATTAGGCATTTAAATTCTCTAAATATGGTAATTTACTCTTCTTTTCTCCTTTCCATAGGAAACAGCCTAGAAGCAGCCAAACGAAGCAGATTCAAGACTAATACAGACTGAGAGGATGATACACAGGGAGCTGCAGGACACAAGTCGACTGGTCCTCAAAGACAGTCGACTGAACAGGGGAGTATGAAATCCCGAAGCTACGCAGTACAGTCGACTTACTCCAAAGACAGTCGACTTGACGGAGTGATTGTGAATCTACAGATGTCTCGACACAGTCTACTGATTCCAAAACCAGTCGACTGGTATTCAGCGGAGTTAAAAGATAAAGATAGTTTAAGATCCATCCTCAACCAATTCCGAATCAAATGGAAGTTATCCAAACCCGGGTTATCTACAAATAACAACTCACCAACAATCAAAGTTAAAGAACCGGGATTTGCAAGTAAGAAGATGGACTTAGTCCTATGCGTGAAGAGATAAGAAATCAGGAACTTGATATCTGTAGACAAGGACAAGAGAAACTATAAAAAAAAAGAGTCATCTACCATCAGGCGACCATCGACCAGCAAGCATCAAGATATCCGCATCAAGAAGGAGGAGAACAAGTCGACTGCTGATTGGGCTCAATTTCAACATCATACAAATCAGTGTTCTTCTGTTCTTCCTTTTACTTTTTATTTTTATTGTAGAGTCATGAATTCTATTTTATTAATCAATAAAGGTTGTATTATGTGCAACTAATTTCATAGTTGGGTAGATTGAAACCGTAGTCATGTAATGCTTAGATTCTTCTCAACGCTACTCTATTACTTATTGATTAAACCTGATTGTATTGGTATAGATTTATAATATGAATCAAACTTGTTCAGAAGTTCTTAGAGCAGCCGACTGAGAGTGACAGCAAGTCGACTGCCATGCAGAACCTGAGATTATCAAGTTTGCGTATTATAAAACTGAATCTGTTATATGAGCATAGAGA
This sequence comes from Hemerocallis citrina, assembly GCA_017893485.1. Classification (NCBI taxonomy): domain Eukaryota; kingdom Viridiplantae; phylum Streptophyta; class Magnoliopsida; order Asparagales; family Asphodelaceae; genus Hemerocallis; species Hemerocallis citrina. The sequence continues at coordinate 102,033,364 of CM030360.1, forward strand.
CGACCGTATCTCGTGCCTATAACTTGTAACACAGGAATCTTTAGGGGTTCTTGGTTTAATCAACTTGAGGGATCTAGATCTGATACCAATTTCTAGAACTTTAAGTGTTTGTTCGTTTCCAGTGTTCCTATGCTTTCTTCAAGTGCAACTTAGTAGATACCATGCTAAATACTTAAGGAAAGAAACGAATTAGAGTAGATACCATGCCTAATTCTTGGCTTAGGGAAACATTAACTTTAAGGAGTAGATACTATGCCCTTAAAGGAACAAACATGAGTAATTGGAGTAGTATAGAAGGTGACTTAGCATTATTGACTATAGGTGGAAATCAAAGCCCAGCTACTTTAATAGATATTCGTGACTCAAATTGTGATGCTACTTAATTTAGATTTTTATCTCTTTCATTTCCTTTCAATCAGACTTTTAGAACAAACTTTATGATTTGCATTTTTCTTTGTTTTATTGATTAGTGAGTTAAGTACTACAATCTCTGTGGGATCGACCCTTACTCTTCACTACGCTTCTATAAACGATTCGTACAATTGCGAGGTTTTAATTTGTGTCTAGTTTATCTATTTATTTAGATCATCTAGATTGCACAACAAGTTTTTTGCGCCGCTGCCAGGGATTGTTTAGTATTTTAACTTGCAAAATCAATACAAATCTTTTTCTTTTTTTTTTTAATTTTAAATTTTTTTTTCTTCTTTTCTTATATTTTCTTTTAGATTACATTCTGCAGATTCAGATAAGTCGACTGTATCCAAGGATCAGTCGACTGTACAGAGGATTTTTCCAAAAGCAACAATGAGGGAGAAAGTACCAAATCGAGTACCAATGCAAGACAAATTCACTCCGAAGAATATTGAGCAACCTTTTTGCATTGCTTATCAACCTAATGTCACAGGAAATATGCATCTATCTCCTCAATTACTTAGCCTGGTTCCCCACTTTAGTGGCAGACTAGATGAAGATCCTTATCTACATTTGTAAGATTTCTTTGATCTTTGCAGAACACAAAGCGTCCAAGGGCTCACCCCTGAACAAATCAGGTTAATCTTGTTTCCATTTTCTTTAAAACTTAATGCTAAATTATGGTATAATTCTTTGGAACCAGGATCAATTCAATCATGGGAGCAATTGGCAACAAAATTCTTGAAAGAATTCTTTCCAGCTCAGAAAACCAGACAACTAAAAAGGGAAATTCTACTCTTCCAACAAAAAGATGACGATTTATTCATCGAGCCATGGAAGGACTTCAAGAACAAGCTTCTCAAGTGTCCTACGCACAACATACCTAAGGATGATCAGGTACAAGTATTTTATGAGGGTTTAAATGACACTAACAAAGCAATTGTGGATTCAGCTTGCAACGGAATCTTGATGAGGAAAAGTGGTGAGGAGGCCATTGAGCTATTTGAAGAACTCAGAACTCACAGCAATTCTCAACAAGGGGAAGACGCCTTTCAAAAAAATAGGGAGTTTACGAAATTTTTAGTGATAATAACATGCAACTAGAAATGGAAACCATGAATAAAAAGATTGATATGCTTGTTAATGTGATTTCAACGTTGGGTGGCATAAAAAACCAACCCAAAGAAATTTGTACAATTTGTTCTCATTCTGATCATACAACTAATACATGTCCCATGTCTTCTTTCGCAGATCAGGAGCATGCAAACTACGTAGGACAGGGAATGTACCCGCCCCAGAACAACCCTTTGTCAAACACGTATAACCTAGGGTGGCGAAACCATCCAAATTTCTCATGGAGAAATAATCAAAACCATCAAGGCAATCAATTCGCACAAGGGCATACGCAATAATTCCAGAGTGGGAATGGGTTTGATCGGCCAGTACAAGAACAGAAGAAGTTGGATTTCGAATCCACCGTGCTTCAATTACTCCAACAGCAACTGCAAACAAGCAACCAACAAGGGCAGGCCATTCAGAATTTGGAGAATCAAATTGGTCAAATTACTAAGGAGTTAAGTGAAAGAAAGGCAGGAGAACTCCCATCACAAACCATACCTAACCGTAGAGGACAAGAATAGCTCCAATCGGTGACAACCCTAGAGGACAAGATTGAGTTTAAAATGTTTGATGCACCAAAATTACCACACGATGATCATGAATGTTATAATATTGATGTGGGTCAGGAAATTTGTGACCAAACATTTCAGGAACATGGTGTTGATCCATTACAAGCAACAATTACACACCCTCTAATACTATCTCAAGTTGAACAGGAATATGATGATTGGAGGATTGCAGAGAAAATACATACCCTTGGAAATGAAAAATCATATGCAGGTAAGTTTGCACATGTATTTGAAAATCTTGTGTCTAATAATACTTTTGTTTCTTCTTTTACCAGGACACCAGATGTGGAGCTGAAGCCACTACATGAACACTTGAAGTATGAATATTTGGGGGAAAACCAGACATTACCTGTGACAGTTGCTGCAAAATTAAGGATGCAGGAAGAAGAGAAGCTGCAGGGAGTCTTGCAAGAACACAAGGGTGCATTAAGGTGGACCATTGCAGATAGGCTTATGTCAAGATGGTACGGTCCGTACATTGTTGCAAAGGTTTTCCCACATGGAACGTTGGAGAAAAATCAAACCTTCAAAGGTGAATGGGCATAGTGGGAAACCTTATAATAAGATGAGTTTTGAGCCGCGAGGTATTCAATACATTGCATAAACTCATCAAGTTTAGCTGAAGATAAGAAACACAGCGCTTATTGGGAGGCAACCCAATTTTCAGGGGAGTACTTACTCTTTCTCTTTATTTCTTTTTATTTCTTTATTCATCTTTTATTTTCAGTTTCTTTCCTTCAAACTGGGTGGTAACACATGCCTATTTTAAGTTTTTGTGCAAACATTGAGGACAATGTTCCATCTAAGTTTGGGGGTAGTTATTTACATTTGGAGTCTTTTGATTTTAACCATTCCAACATTGAATGATTTGAGCTCAGTTACTATAGGTAGAGAGTGGAGAACAAATATTAATTGTGGTCTTTATCCTTGAAAATGTTAATAACTTTTCATATGGATCATACTTGAAACTTTTATTCATATGGTCATGTCAATTCGACGAATCTTGGAAGAGAATAGCAAGTTCAACTGTGAGTAAACTTAAATACACAAATTGTGAGTTTTGAGCCTTATTTATTTTATTTGTGAGAGAATCATACACTTGAAGATTTCAGTTGACTGCATTCTTGAGGTGAACTAGAACTTGTTTTTGCTACTTTTCGAAACTTATTTTTGGTTTTTGTATAAAAACTTGGAAATGATTAAGGCACCTAAGATTTTATCACCAAGGACAAATAGCCTATCCAACATCAATTATTCACTAGTTGCCCCTTTTGAAGCCTATAAAAGCCTTTTTATTTGTAAAACACATCATCCTTAACCATGCCTAGATGAATAGGTTACCTTACCTATATCTATTGAGTTAGTAGAGCAAGAATTGTAAAAGAGATGCGGTATGTCAAGGTGAAGGGGAAGAAAATATAAAGTTGGAAGATTTGTCATAGAAAAAAGAATGAAAAGTTATAAATTGTTGAGTTGTGGATGGGTGAAAGGTGTTGGTAGAAATAAAGTATAGGCCTGTAATAGGTGGCCATGGGTTAAAAAATAAAATAATAAAAAAAAAAATCTCTTAGAACAATGCAAGTTGCTCTACTAATTCTTTAGAAATTTTGTATTCCTTTTTCCCTTCATTGTTTAAACCCTCACCCAAGGCCCCATTACAACCTATATAAGACCTTTTGATCCAAGTAGTGTGCAAGTCAATGGTGTGAAGATGTAGTAGCAAGATCAAGCATATGGTTTCATCCAAGTAATGAAAATTGTCACGAGATCTAATTTGAATGTCCCAGGTCAATGAGAGCTATATTTCTTTGGGAGTGTATGCCATGGTGAGATTTTGGAGTTGAAATATAGTTGAGCTTACTAAACTTAATCATGATTATGTTGCAGAGGCATTGGCCACTCTACTATTTGATATTCAAGTTGAGTATTCTTGTGAATAAGTGATTAACATTTGAATTAAAACTTTTTAGACCTATCTTAATGCTTGTTCTAAACTTGACACCAAAAGTAGTGAGTTCTCTGAGGTAAATGTTGAAAGGGTCAAGATGTTCAAGTGATGCTTGTAGTTTTAGTTTGCTTGAGGACAAGCAAAAGCTAAGTTTGGGGGTATTTGATGTATCCAATAATATCCACATTTAGGAGCATAATATGAACACCATTAGACATTTAAATTCTCTAAATATGGTAATTTACTCTTCTTTTCTCTTTTCCATAGGAAACAGCCTAAAAGCAGCCAAACGAAGCAGATTCAAGACTAATACAGACTGAGAGGATGATACACAGGGAGCTGCAGGACACAAGTCGACTGGTCCTCAAAGACAGTCGACTGAACAGAGGAGTATGAAATCCCGAAGCTATGCAGTACAGTCGACTTACTCCAAAGACAGTCGACTTGACAGAGTGATTGTGAATCTACAGATGTCTCGACACAGTCGACTGATTCCAAAACCAGTCGACTGGTATTCAGCGGAGTTAAAAGATAAAGATAGTTTAAGATCCATCCTCAACCAATTCCGAATCAAATGGAAGTTATCCAATCCCGGGTTATCTGCAAATAACAACTCACCAACAATCAAAGTTAAAGAACCGGGATTTGTAAGTAAGAAGATGGACTCAGTCTTATGCGTGAAGAGATAAGAAATCAGGAACTTGATATCTGTAGACAAGGACAAGAGAAACTATAAAAAAAAAGAGTCATCTACCATCAGGCGACCATCGACCAGCAAGCATCAAGATATCCGCATCAAGAAGGAGGAGAACAAGTCGACTGCTGATTGGGCTCAATTTCAACATCATACAAATCAGTGTTCTTCTGTTCTTCCTTTTACTTTTTATTTTTATTGTAGAGTCATGAATTCTATTTTATTAATCAATAAAGGTTGTATTATGTGCAACTAATTTCATAGTTGGGTAGATTGAAACCGTAGTCATGTAATGCTTAGATTCTTCTCAACGCTACTCTATTACTTATTGATTAAACCTGATTGTATTGGTATAGATTTATAATATGAATCAAACTTGTTCAGAAGTTCTTAGAGCAGTCGACTGAGAGTGACAGCAAGTCGACTGCCATGCAGAACCTGAGATTATCAAGTTTGCGTATTATAAAACTGAATCTGTTATATGAGCATAGAGACGACCGTATCTCGTGCCTATAACTTGTAACACAGGAATCTTTAGGGGTTCTTGGTTTAATCAACTTGAGGGATCTAGATCTGATACCAATTTCTAGAACTTTAAGTGTTTGTTCGTTTCCAGTGTTCCTATGCTTTCTTCAAGTGCAACTTAGTAGATACCATGCTAAATACGTAAGGAAAGAAACGAATTAGAGTAGATACCATGCCTAATTCTTGGCTTAGGGAAACATTAACTTTAAGGAGTAGATACCATGCCCTTAAAGGAACAAACATGAGTAATTGGAGTAGTATAGAAGGTGACTTGGCATTATTGACTATAGGTGGAAATCAAAGCCCAGCTACTTTAATAGATATTCGTGACTCAAATTGTGATGCTACTTAATTTAGATTTTTATCTCTTTCATTTCATTTCAATCAGACTTTTAGAACAAACTTTATAATTTGCATTTTTCTTTGTTTTATTGATTAGTGAGTTAAGTACTACAATCTCTGTGGGATCGACCCTTGCTCTTCACTACGCTTCTATAAACGATTCGTACACTTGCGAGGTTTTAATTTGTGTTTAGTTTATCTATTTATTTAGATCATCTAGATTGCACAATAATGCTTGATTTCACAAATCCTAGGGATGGGGAATGATGGGTTTCGGTCTGATGGGAGAGTTGGGGTTTTCGGCCAGACTTGAATAAAAAGGGGAAAAGAAATGTGAGTGGCAATCTTGTAAATATGTGTAGTTTGAATAGTATGGAGGATAGGATTCTGGGCCTATGCCCAATTTCAAATAAAACCAGTATTTGAAGGGTTATTTCAACCCCAAACTCCAAATTTTCTAATCGGATTCATCTCCTTCAAGAAAATTTATCTCAAAATTCCTATATTTCCAATTTTTCCCATTTAAACCCGAATTCCAATTTAATCATTCTAAAATAAAATAAAATCAATTAATATAAGAGAATATTCTCAAAATCATAATTAACAATAATATAAATCAAATATTTAATAGTTTTTTTTTATAAACAGGTGTTACATTATACATACCTTAAAAGAAGCTCGTCCTCGAACTACTAGGGTAGAGATAACTCCTCAAATAATTCAGGATACTTCCTCCTCACCATCTCCTCGGATTCCCAACTACAATCATTAGCATCTAAACACCATTACACTTTCAACAACTGAACACCTTGTCGCCTTGTCCGCCGCAGTGATCGATCTACAATGGCCACTGGCTTAATAAGATATGTCATATCCAACTGGATTTCAATCTGTGGTGGCTCCACAACTTGAGATAGATCTCTCACACTTTCTCAACATAAAAACATGAAATACATAAAGAATGCTTGAGATCTCAGGGGTAAGCTTCAAACAATATGCCACGGTTTCAATTCTTTCTATAATTCTAAAGGATCCAACAAGGCTCAGGTCTAACTTTCCCGATTCCCAAAACGGCGTACTCCACGCATAAGGGAAACCTTTAAGAATATCCAATCTCCAACTTCCAACTTCCAACTTCCAACTTCCAACTTCAAGAGGCTTTCACCGCTAATCTTCATAACTCTTTTGTCGACTACAAAACTCAAAGAGGCTTATCCATTCTTGCCTGATTACTAATTCCCTTCATCAATCCAGGCCACAAAAATGTCCTTCTAAAATCTTGATACATCTTCATGCCACCGGGATAAACAGTATACTTAGTATAATGAGCAGACTCTATCACTCGCTACCATAAACCATCAATATCAAGAAGACAAAGTCTACAATGATAACGAAGACCACCCTTCTCGAGGAAAATCAAAACATCGGCTGTAGTCAATCTTTCCGCTAACTCTTAAAATGCCTATTTTACACTACTCATACCATGCAAACAACATATTCTTCCTGGTAAGCTGAGTCATCGGTGCAGCAATAATAGAAAATCGAGAAATGGACCTCATTCGCTAGCCAAACCCAGGAAACTCTTCATCTCTATCACATTGTGGGCTGTTCCCAGTCTTTCACCGCTGTAACTTTCTTCGGATCCACAATATGCCTTCAACAAACACAATGTGCCCCAAAAATCGCACTTCTCGCTCCCAAAAATGACAATTTGAAAACATAACATACCACTTCTGGTCATAAAGAGTCTACAACACAGTTCTGAGGTACTATCTATGCCCCTCCATGCTGCGAAAATACACCAAACTATCATCAATAACCATAATCATGAACCTGTCGATATAAGGATGGGCGGTCTGATTCATCAAGTCTATGAAAATTACAGGGGCATTCGTCAACCCCTAAGGCATCATAAAATTTTTATACAGTTCATACCAAATGCAAAAATCAGTCTTTGGGATACTTCCCTCTTCGATGCTCATCTGATGGTACCCACTCTACAAATCTAGCTGTTAAAATACTGTCGCTTCCCGCAACTAATCCAACAAATCATCTATTCTTGGCAAAGGTTACTTAATAGTCATCTTATTCAGTACACATTCTCAGTGAACCAGCTTCTTTATTACAAACAACTGCCCGCGCACCCTACGGCGAATTACTTAGACCAATAAACCTTTCCAAAGCAACACTTCTAATTCTCTTTCATCTTTTCCCCTGAAGTGCTATGCTACAAGCTGATTTAGAAATTTTTGTAATACCAACTATCAAATTGATCTTAAACTCCAGTCCTCGCCAAGAAGGGGGGACCAAGAGCCTCTTCGAATATACCAGAAAATTTGCAAACCACATAAACAATTTGAATCTTCACCTTAGACATTTCCACCGAACCTAACGAACAAAATTACATCGTCCAAGGCATTTCATACAATTAAAAACTGGGTTTCATTCGTCTTCCTCACCCGAATCCTCCCTCCAGTACACTCCCACTGTGCATAAGACCTTCACAACCAATCCATCCCCCAACATTAAATGATAACTACTCCCACATATGACCTCACAGTTCATACAACATACACAGGACCCCAAAGGAAATTGCACCTCTCGACACAAATCAATAATATAATAGAACTACCCAGAGCCGTTTCTCTAAATGTTCGATAACACCTGTAATCTCTCTTATTTGTGAAATAAGAATTTTCAGCTAAGTGTTATAGAATCATCTTCTTGGAACAGCCTTGTTTGTTCAATAACACTTGTAATCTTTCCATTTGTAGAATACATTTTTTGGCTAAGTATTAGAGAATTGGTGGCTATTCGACGAGCTGTGGGGCAGTTGTAATGGCGAGCTATTCCTTATCTACTCGCTTAGAAGCAGTGTGGACAGAGAGCTCTGTGTACCATGAATGGGCCTTTCACTCAGCTGGTTTGTTTCAAGAGCATTCGAACGGCAAACCGAACCGTGCCTCAGAGGAAAATTGCTAGAATGGTCCTTCGAACCGTGAATGGACTCCGAACAATGACGATGACAAGTTTTGGGAGCATCCGAATGGCGAGTTGTTTCTTCACCTACTTGCTTAGAAGCAGTGTTGCTAGAGCAACCCTATGAACCATGAATGGAAACCTCACTCATCTGGTTTATTTCAGGAGCATTCGAACAGCGAACCGAACCATGCCTTCTTGCTCTTGATCAAGTAGCTAGGATGGCTCTTCGAACCGTGAATGGACTACGAACAATGATGATGACAGGTTTTGGGAGCATTTGAATGGTGAGATGCTTCTTCGCCTACTTGCTCGAAAGCAATGTGGCTAAAGTAGCTCTATGAACCATTAATGGACTCCTCACTCATCTGGTTTGTTTCAGGAGCATTCAAACAGCGAACCGAACCGTGCCTTCTTGCTCGGGAGCAAGTAGCTAGGATTGTCCTTCGAACCGTGAATGGACTCCAAACAATGATGACAATGGGTTTTGGGAGCAATCGAATGGTGAGTTGCTTCTTCGCCTACTTGCTTAGAAGTAGTGTGGCTAGAGCAGCTCTGTGAACCATGAATGGACTCCTTACTGATCGAGGCTGCAACACTTCTATGGCGAGATACACCGCACACATTTGCTCGAGAGCAACCGTGCCCTTGCGATCCTTAAGTCCTGGATGGACTCCGCAATCGTCCATTAAAGTGTTGTAGTGGGTAAAATAATGTTGCACGGGGGATGCCCCGTGTAGTATTACACACGTAGTATCGAATCTGTTAGTCACTCATAACATTTTAGCAAAAAGAAATAAAGGACAGATCTTATTGAATAAACTAGATGGCTGCTTCAATGCGAACCTTTATTACATGCCATGACCGCTATAAATCGTCGGACTTTATTACATGTTTATTTATAACTACTAAGTAAGGGCATTTAAACGCTCTCTTGGTACTTCATAAGGTGCTCAACATTCCAGGTCCTGGGTATTTTCTTCCCCTACAAGTCTCCAGGTTTGTAAAACCCTAGGCGAACTACTTGTGAGACTTTGTACGGTCCTTCCCAATTTGGGGTGAGTTTTCCTTTCTTTGGGGGTTTGAGATTTCTAGCTTCTGGAGAACCAAGTCACCTTCCTGGATATTGGCCGGGCGGACTCTCTTATTGTAGAATCTCACCACCCTCTGTTGATGTATGTTTCTCTGAACAAGGGACTTCTCTTGGATTTCTTCAAGGAGATTAAGATTGGCTCAGATTCCATTCGAGTTCTGTTCTTCATCAAATGAGATAAGGCAAGGAGAAGGTATTGCTACTTCAAGAGGAATGGCTGCTTCGGTACCAAACGTCAAGTTGAACCGGGATTCTCCTGTTGGGATTCTCTTTGACAGCACGCTGAGGAGTTCTTCGACCCATTGCCCTTTCGCTGTTTCATCAATCCATTTCTTAAGGCCATTTAAGATTTTCCTATTGGCATCTCAGCTAGATCATTGGTTTGAGGATGTGATATCGAAGAGAATCACTGCTCAATACTGAGGTCGGTGCAAAATTTGCGGAACCTATTACCAGTAAATTGCATTCCGTTATCGGTGACCAAGATGCGAGGGATCCCGAATCGACAAACTACGTTCCTCCAGACTGTTGGACTCTATGCTTGGTAATCGTTGCCAGTGTTTCAGCTTCTATCCACTTTTGAAGTAGTCAATAGAGACCACTAGGAAGGTTTGTTGTCTGGTTGCAGGAGGAAAAGGCCCGAGGATATCCATTCCCCACATCCCAAAAGGTATGGAACTTGAGAGGGAACTAAGGTTGACTGGAGGGGTGTGCTTGATAGTAGAATTCTTTTGACAAGGAATGCATTGGCGGACATAGGCTTGAGCATTGCTCAGGAGAGTGGGCCAATAGTAACCGTGATTGAGTATCTTCTGTGCAAGGGACCTTGCTTCGAGGTGGCTGCTGCCTATCCCTTCATGTACTTCCTTCAAGGTGTAGTCGGACACTTCAAAAGAAAGGCACCGAAGGTAAGGTCGACCATTAATCTGGGTGTAGGAGCACTTATAAAGTACCCCCTTTCGGCTCTCACTCGGAGTTTTCTTGACTCTTTGATATTCGCATGGAGGATCCCCTTGTCGAGAAAATCGACGAGGGGCTTCATCCAACAGTCTTCGGTTATGGGCATGAGCTCCACGCTTCTTCTTCTACGCTTGGTTTGAGCAGCACTTCAATTAGCACAGTTCATTCGAGCCCGTCGAGCGACGAAGGCTAGTTCGGAAAGGGCATCCGCCTGCCCGTTTTCTTCTCATGGAATGCGAGTGACCTCGACCTCTTTGAAGGTGGCTATCATCTCCTTTACATACGCAAAGTACTTGTCCATGTGGTTGTCCCTCACTTTGTATTCCCCTTGGATTTGGCTTACCACTAACTGGGAGTCACTAAATACTCTGACTCATTGCGCTCCCACTCTTTTCGCCAGTAAGAGACCAGCGACTAGGGCTTCATACTCGACCTCATTATTGGAAGCTGGAAATCTGAGGCGTAGTAAGTAATGCAGGACGAATTCGTCGGGGCCAATTAAGATCACTCCAGCTCCGCTCCCTTCAAGGCAAAAGGACCCATCCACATATACTAGCCATAATGGGGGGTTGTCTCCTTCATGAGGAAGGTCGAGGATCATGCATTTGATGAAGAATTCAACTAAGTCCTGGCCCTTGATCGCGGTTCTGGGGGGTATGTAATATCATGCTGGCTTAGCTCAATTGACCACTTCATTAGTCTGCCCGAGTTCTCAGGTTTGTGAAGGACCTGCTTGAGTGGCTGATCGGTGAGGACCCAGATAGAATTTGCTTGAAAGTAGGGTCTGAGCTTTCGGGCGACGGTTACTAGGGCATAGGCCATCTTCTCTATCTTCGACTATAGGAGTTCGGCATCAAGGAGTACCTTGGTTACATAGTAAATCGGCTTATATATCCGCTCTTCCTCCTATACTAGTACAGGACTGAGGGTCTGCTCGAAGGCGGCCATGTGGAGGTAGAGGGTCTCCCCGGGTATAGGCTTGCTTAAGATGGGAGGATGGGTGAGGTGCTCTTTGAGGTTTTCAAATGCTACTTACTACTCTTCTCCCCACTTGAAATTTTTTGCTACTCGGAGAGAATTAAATAAGGGGAGGCACTTGTCCCCAGACTTCGATTGGAAACACCCAATAGCGGCGAGGCAGCCTGTCAGCTTCTGAACCTCTTTTTATAGTAGCTGGAGGGGTCATGTCGAGGATTGTTTTGACCTTCTCGGGATTGGCTTCCATTCCACGCTCACTCACCCTAAATCCTAAGAACATTCCTGAGGCTACCCCAAAGGCACATTTCAAGGGGTTCAGCCTCATATTATTCATCCGGAATACATTGAACGCTTCTTGGAGGTCGGAGATATGGTCTTCTTTTCTGAGGCTCTTTATGAGCATGTCATCCACGTATACTTACATGTTTCGGTCGATCTGTTCCCGGAAAACTTGGTTTACCAAGCGTTGATATGTGGCCCCAGCATTCTTCAACCCAAAAGACATGACTCAGTAACAATACAGCCCTTGATCGATAATGAAGGAAGTCTTGAGGATGTCTAGCGGGAACATTCAGATCTGATTATATCTCAAAAAGGCGTCCATAAAGCCTGAAGTGGCGTCTATCAAGGTGTCTATGTTTGGAAGAGGAAAATGATCTTTTGGGCAGACTTTGTTGAGATCGGTGAAGTCTATGCATATTCTCCACTTAGCCTTCTTAACCATCACCACATTATCTAGTCGCTCGTGGTAACTAACTTATTTGATGAATTGGGTAGCTACGAGCTTTTCAGCCTCTTCTCTGACAGCCTGTTGTCTATCAGACGCAAATTTGTGGCGCTTCTACTGAACATGCTTGATTTTCGGATCCACGCTTTAGCGGTGCATGATCAGGTCTTTGGCAATGCCAGGCATGTCCTCGGCAGTCCAAGCGAACAAGTCCTGATTATTCCTGATGCAAGTGACAAGTTGTTCTTCCAGTTGGCGGGGGAGTGATTTGCTCACCCGGAAACACTTGGCTTTCTATCAGTTCATCCACAGGTTCAGAGCTAGCTTTCCCCAGATCGAGAGGGAGTTCAAATGCATCGAGGGGTTAGAACGAGCCCCCCATAGTGGCTGTGTAGCATGCCAGAGCGGCCTCGTGACTCCCTTTGGCTTTGCCCACTCCTGCGGCCGTAGAGAACTTCATTTTCAGATGGTATGCTAATTCGACTGCATGGAGGGCCGCTAACCCCGAGCGACCAAAGTTAGCAATATAGGAGGACTTCATATCAACCACCATGAAGTCTAATGCATTTGTATGAGTAGTGGGGGATTTCCCTAGAGTAACGTCGAGGGTTACAATTCCCTTAATCATCACGGGGGCCCCAGAGCATCCATAGAGGCTATCTCGTTTAAGTTTGTAGCCCTCAAACACAATCAAAAAGACAATGTTGACTGAACTACTGTTATCAACCAGAACTCGACACACTTCATGATTTTCCATGCACATGCTGATCATGAGTGCGTCGTAGTGAGTGGTTCAGATGCCTTCTAGGTCCCGATCTGGGAAGGTAATGCTGACTCCGAGCTTCTAGGATAGGGAATGTTGTGCACGGAATATATTTCTCAAACGACGGCTTTCCTGGATGATCTGGAGACTCCCCCCATATGGCCTCCGTAGATCACATGGAATTTCTCCATATGCCCTGATCCTTGGGATTCTGTTGGTCTTTCAGCTCGTTTGTTAGGTTCCCTTGGAGGAGGAGGTTCAGTGTCATTAATTTGGGCGAATTTGGAGAGCTATCCTTGTCGGATCAGCACTTCGACCTCGTCTTTGAGAGCTCGGCACATGTCCGTGAGGTGGCCATGATCCTTATGGAAGGCACACCATTTTTGTTTTATCTCGTCTCTTACTCGAGGCATTCACCTTTGGGGGAAGCCGAAGGATCCCATCCTTATCAACTTCTATGAGTATGGCAGATATGCTGGCGTTTAGTGCAGTGTACTTCTCAAAGCATGGAACGGGAGGGAGGGGCGCTGACCTGAGGTGTGGAGTGTACTCCATGAGATTTTCGAGGTTCATCCTCGTTATTGCCTTTTCAATTGCTCCCGGAGGGAGGCATCCTCTGTTCTTGACCCCGGATCGCCTCTTCGACTCGGATATACTTCTCAACCCTTTGAAGGAGGTCAAAGAAGTCTCGAGGAGGTCTTTTGACGAGGGATGCATTTAAGGTCATCATGTTTGACGTTATATCTGAAAGCGTTCGTCACCACCGCAGAGTCGAGCGAGGAGATTGACCTGGATTCGGCCGTGAAGCGTTGGACGTAGCTCTTGAGGGACTCCTCGTCCCTTTGCCTGAGGTCTAACAAGAATGCACTGGTTTTCTCCAACTTGTGGCTAGTGACAAAGTGTGTGAGAAAAAGTTCTTCAAGTTGGTCTAAGGAAAATATGGAGCTCAGGGACAAGCGAGAGAACCATTCTCGTACCAAGCCTTTCAAGGTTGCCGGGAAGGTTTTGCACAGGAGGGAGTCAGATGCTTCGTAGATTATCATGAGGGTCTTAAAGCTTTCAATGTGGTCCACTGGGTCGGTCTCTCCGTTGTATGGCTCAAACATCGGGACCTTGAAGTTGGCGGGGATTAGAGCATCGATGATTTCCTGGGAGAACGGAGGCCTAACAAGAGGATACCTCCTTTCTCGTTTTGTTTCATCCCTTTTGATTGAGGCAAGATGGTCTTCCATCCTTTGAAGGTGCCGGAGGACGGCATCCTCCTGCTGATCAGATCTGGTAGATCTGCGTGACTCTTCACATTGTGGGGGAGAAGGGTGGTGAGGTGTAACTATTCTAAGGGCTTAGAGGATTTCATTGTTGAGCTCTCGAAGCTCCGCCCTGGTGGCTGACATTTCTTCACCGACTCCCGCCCTAGGGGCTGTCCTACTAGTCGAGTATCTCCTCTCACGGGGAGGAGTCTGTGATCTCTTAGGGAGCGGCATCCCCTCCGACCCCTGGGAGATGGAGACCTCCTTTGCCATCGTGGAGAAGGACTTCTCCCGCGCCGCATGGGGGAGGGGTTTCTCCTAGATCTGGATCTTCTAGGGGAAGGTCTTCTCCTGTTCCCCCTATAACCTGGATGGGAGACTTCCTCACGAGCTCTTCTGCCATTGGGATGGTTTCGGAGGTCTGATTCCTGCTGGAGATCGATAATAATTTTACGGAGGTCGGGTTATAACTGAGGTCGGGTTATAACGAAGGTTAGGTTATAATTGACGGAGGTATATACTGATCCCCTATTTTCGACAAAAGGCCTTACAAATGGTTCGGGGCGACTCCGGTGAGAGCCCCCCGGAGCAGCCATATTAGTGGAGGCAGGGCTAGTTGAAGGAGTGGTTCTGATTGTTGTGGTTGAATAGCGAGAGGGGGTTCCTCAAAGCAATGCGATAGTTGAGGAGGGTTGGCTCGTCAGCCTGAGGCCACTGCCTTCCCTTTACCTTGATAAGACACCTCTAGAGGATGCAATGGCGGAGGATGGTTGGCTCATCGGCTTGAGGCAGCCGACTTCCCTTTGCCTTTAGGATGCATGTTGGGGTCTTGGGTTTCTGATGAAGTTTGAGTCGGATTTCTTCCTGTTTTCCACAGATAGTGCCAACCTGTTACTGCTTTTTCTGTGCGGGAGTAACCAGTTCATGTGGATTCTTTAGCAGAACAATCAAAAGTATGAATTTTTGACTTTCGATAATGTTGACTGCTGAGATAGCTGTCTCCTGGCCTGCAAAATGACTGAAATACCGAAATTGATCCCGGTGACAGGCCCTCCGATGCTCTAGTCAGTAACCAGGAAGAAAATGAGAGAGCTTTTTATGGAAAAATATTGGTTACCTTCTTTATGGCGGGGGTAGAGGGGTATTTATAGTCGCCTTGGGGATCAGTTTCGAGATAATGATTTATCCCTACTTCCCGAAATTTATGGATAAGAAACAGATTTGAAATTATCGTTTTACCCATGAGAGCTTTAAGATTCAAGCCTGATTTGAACGGTCCCAATTTAGTTCTACTTTTAGCTATATCAATAATATTGAATAGCGAGATTATAAAGAAAACTTTTCGTAACACTATGGATATTAACAATGCAGTCATGATTCTTTCACATAGAGATATGGATATAAATGGAGAACCATTGCTTGAAAATTCGGAGAAACATTCAGTCAAAGAAAGAAAATGTAGTAAAATAGAGAGTGGCAAGTCCAGTCTCGGCAGTCGACCGACTGAAGCAGTACAAGAAGCTGTGGTTGACCGAGTGCTGTCGATCGTGGGGTTGACTGACATGCAGTCAGTGGCAATCAATCAACTAAAATTGAAATCCTCTTATACTGATATATATATATATATATATATATATATATATATATATATATATATACATACATGGATGCTTATGATGAAATCGATGATATAGCATGTGCATCTTTCCTAACCTATTTCAGTTCATACATCAATCAAATTCATCCTCAAGAATAAACTAAACATGATCACAACATATTAAAAACTTGGTTTTTATCTCACGGAATCAATTAAATCTATTTAACCTTCATCACAATAATCAATTCATGGTAGAATCATTAATACATGTTTTAAAACAATCAAAGATCCACATAAAAATTTCTATCATGACATCTACTCAACCTTGATCCAAGAACATATCAAGAGAGTCAAAGAATCACTCACTAATTAGGGTTTTTATACATGAAGAAGTTATTTGACTACTTATTCATTGAGATTTATCCTCTTATAGCTCTACATCAGTTTTATAATCATGCAAGATCTTAATATACATCATACTTGATCAATCATCATCATATTCTGCAAGCATATAACAAATCCAGAGATGAGAAGTACCACCCACCTCAATGAAGATCAATTTAAGAATAATAATAATAGAAAGAAGCTTCTCATCCTCCTTGCGAAAATCCAAAGATCCAATCTCCAAACTCCAAGAAATAATAATAAAATAATAGTATTTTGTTGTGAATGGAGGAGGGCGGCTGCTGTTGCAGCTAATATAGGCCGGGATCTAATTTTTAGGGTTTTACGAAGATTTTACAAAAATATCCCTTAAGAAAATAAATCTTTACATATATGGATCTTTCCAAATCAATTAGTTAAATCAAATCAAATCAATTATAGTAAAAATCTAATCTCTTAATTCCCCTGATCTGGTCGATCCCCAACTGCAGCCCTGTCAGTCACTGCTTCCCAAAGTACACGAATACGAGCACGTAACAAAGGCCCAGCAAATGATTTATGCATCATCCATAAGCTGTAACAAATTAACTCAACAATATACAAGATAATACAACGATGCAAGAAAAGAATAACCACATAAACAATGAATAAACTCCAAATTATCATGAATTAAATTCACCAAATAATATCCAACATATGGGAAGAAAAAAGTAAACTTCGGGACACACAAGCCCAGAATACAAAGTACAAATACAATAACAAAGTTCAAAGGGAAACTAGTAGGAATAGATAATTAAAGTAGAAAAATCTTCATCTCCATTCTCTAAAATTGTTGCGCACCAAGTCCTTCTGGTATCGCTCCTTGATCAACTGTGAATACATCATTTAAAAAGAGGAGAAAAATTATCCTTACAGCAAGTCATGGACAACAAGTAGCAGGAAATAGAGAACAAAGGAAGCATGGTATAACAAGAATATTGGACTGGATCAAACTCAAGAACAAGGACCAGGATTGGGAATAATGTCAAGGGTCTATATTTAATTATGCAATAATAAATGATTTTAATTCAAGTTTAATATTGATGACAGTATACGGGATCAAGCATGAAATGTCAAGTGTAGGTTATTAATCATTTTATTAACCTATCTAGTGCACGTACTATTGCATCCCATTCCACAAGTTTGGTGCATACAATCAAGTTATCGTTTAGACTTTAATGGTGAATTCTATAGGGTCATGTACTCATGTCTTCTCATGACTATAAAATTTGGTCAGTAACTTGGTCGGTAACTTGGTTGGTAACTTTGTCAATAACTTGGTCGGTAACTTGGTTGGTAAACTTGTAACACGGGAACACGGGTCCCCTTCCAAGTACACTCTCGTATATTGTCCACTACTAGGTCAACCCTTAATACCCCGGCTTGTTAATATTTTATTTCATCCTAATGTGAGCATGCAAAAAGGTTTCAAGTTATGTAATGCAAGGTGTGACCAATTCTACTCATTTCATGCAAGGCAAGAAATATTTATACTAAAGCAATGGAAATCATACAATCTGGACAGCATAACGTTACTGTACAAAAACAGAGATTCCCGCTGCTACAGGAAAGCAAATCTGGATCCGTCAGAAGTTCTAGAAACTAGACTCTCTATTCCAGCAAAGATACATACGACATATAAAAATCACAGAAACTGGATTCAAATTTCATACGACATATAAAAATCACAGAAACTGGATTCAAATTTCTATTCTTTACATATTTCTTGTTTAGGCAGCAGGCTATAAATTGTGTTCACATTTATGTATCGGATCGGAAAACTTATCAATTAAATTCACAAAAATTCAGGATGATTCCTAAGCATGTCTTGTCTATGTCAAATTAATTTCACATTTTAATTTTACTGTTAACATGTTCTTTTTATTAATAAATCAGGGTGATACACATATAAATACGAATCAAGAAATCCAGACCCAAGAGTACTAAAAGTCAGATATCTAGCAGATTATAAATCAGAATTCAATTCCGTCGAATGTTCTCGAAAATAGACACATGGGGCTACAATTTATGTTTACAAAGTTCTTTCAAATTACTAAAGCAATAAGTTCGAAATTCTGATACAAAAATAAGTAAACAGCTGGCCAGAAAATAATTTAATAAGAGTAGGCAACCATTTCATCATACAAACATATGGTTCGTGATAGATAAATAAACAAAGTGCTATTTGATGATTAACATGCAATTTCTAGATTTATGATGAATTTACAGTCATGGCAATTTGTTCATTAAATCGAATTCAATCGGAAAGATTCAATACATCAAACAACTCTATAACATGGATCTAGTTATGTTTTTATGTAATTCGTGCATATGCAATATGCAATAGGGACTAGGGTTCGAATCAAAGATAAAGGCACGAAGTCAAGGATATCTCGAGTTAGCTCATGTAAACCCTCAATATACTCAACGGAAGATGAATAGTATAACAATATGATGATTAAAAGATGATCTACTTGTGAGGATCAAAAAAATTCTTGAACAAAAATAATCAAACTAGTTAAAGAGAGACTTGCCTTTTAAACGGTTAATCCGAATATATTAGAATAACGGGATGAGAATCCCAACGACGATACGTGCACACTACATGCACAAGACACACAACAACAAATAGGAGCCAATGATCCAAAACAGCAGACGGCAAGCACTAGATCCCAATAACAACGACAAGTCAAGACAGCAACAGCAAATAGTGGGGCAAAAGCAGCTCTGACTGCGGCAGTCGACGCTGGCGTGAGGGCAATGGTTGCGGCTGTAGGTGGCCGCATTCAGAAGGCGAGCAGTCGGCAGGGGGTGCTCGGTGGAGGCAGATGACAGAGAGCTTCGAGGACAGAGTGGTGCAGTCGATGCTCGACGGCAAAGGTGGAGGCAGGCGACGGGTTCGAGTGGTTCAGAGGCACAGGCAGTCGACGCTGGCAGTGGGTCGATGGGGTGGTGGCAGGTCGACGAGCAGGGGAGGAAGAATAGGGGCTCAATGGGGGGTTAGAGCTCGAGTCAAGGGTGGCTCGACGGAGTGGGGGCGATGCAGGCACTTGCAAGGCTGATGGGCGAGACGAGGACGGGAGGGCGGCTCGACGATGAAGACCACAGGGTTGGGAAGCTCGATAAATTCGAAATTGACAGAGGAAGGAAGAAGGTGAATAGGGGATGACGGCTGATGATGGGATTAATTAGGTTTAGATGGGGGATTAAGATTAAGGGATGGTTATAATATATAGGGAAAATTTGGATGTTGGGTTATAGGGTAGTGGGTTGGATCCAATAAGAAGGGCCATTGGGTTTCTGATTTGGGATTCAAATTCAATACAGGAAGAGAATAAATAAATAAAAACATGATTTATAATAGATTAATTTAGAGTACTCAATACACAAAATATTTAAATGGGTTGTATTACAAAATTTTACAGGGTTCTATAAAATTAATTGAAGAATAAATTAGATTAACATTTAACTTTTCACAAATAATTAGAATAGTCATATACAAATAATATACTTGATTTGTACTTTAAAATAGTCATAATAATGTTAACAATAACAATAGTAATGATGATATTAACAATAATAATAATAATAATAACAATAATAATAATGATGATGATAATAATAATAATAATAACGATAACAAAAATAATAATAATAACAATAACAATAATAATAATAGTGATAACAAGATTGTATATCAAATAGGAATTGGGTTTAACTAATTTATAAAAAAAAGGACTAAATAGTAATAATATAAATAGTCGATCAATTAGGAATAGAAAATAAAGTTAAAATATACCATCGTTCGAAATCAATATAATTGTCGATTAGAAAACACTTTAATAAAAGATCCGAAATGAATTTAGCACAAAATGAATTTATAAATACATGGAAAATACATATTGGCGGGAATGAGGGTTACAGGCCGAGAAATACAACTTTCAAAAAATTGCCTCCAAGTGGCAATTTTATAGAAAAATCCTTCACTTTGAAATATTTGCCATAAATTATTCATAAAATTCAAAAAATTTAGAATTATTATCTAATAGTAAAGATTAGATTTTGCAAATAAATTTTCTGACTTTTTATTTTCCAGGTAAAATATTTGTACATGTTTTGCACATGCAAAAAAGATAAATTTCAGAAAAAATGTTTAATAAATCACAAAACTCATTACAAATCATTTATTAATTCAAAAAATATATTTAAAATTTCTAGGATGTTACATTACCCCCTCCTTAGAATAGTTCTGTCCTCAGAACTACCGCTAATAGGGAAAAGAAACAACTTCAAGCAAAAGGATAAAAATTACACAAAGAGTTCAGGAAAATCATTCTTCATGCAGTCCTCCGGCTCCCAAGTGGCCTCCTCTAACAACTGATTCCTCCACAATACCTTGACCATAGGTATGACTTTATTTCGAAATACTTTCTCCCGCCAATCAACAATCTCCGCAGGCTGCTCCTGTAGCTCAAGTTCAGCTGCAATCCATCATGCACTTCCGTCAACTGATGACCCTGATCTGGCACATACTTCCTCAACATTGATACATGAAATACATCGTGCACTTGAGCAAACTCCTCTGGTAATTCCAACCGATAGGCCATCTTATCGATTCGCCTCAAAATTTTGTATGGTCCAATGTACCTCGGTGCCAACTTGCCTCCTTTCCCAAATCTGATCACTTCCTTCATCGGAGATACTTTGAGGAAAATTGCATCCCCAACCTCTAACTCCAAGTCTCTATGCCAAGTATATGCATAACTCTTCTGCCGGCTCTGGGCTTCGACCAATCTTTTTCGAATCAGCCCGATCATCTATGACGTCTGTTGCACAATCTCAGACCCAAAGATCTGCCTCTCTCCCACTTCGTACCAACAGATGGGTGCTCTACACTTCCTTCCATACAAAGCTTCATAAGGTGTCATACCGATACTTGCATGGTAACTGTTGTTGTAAGAAAACTCAACCAATGCCAAATACCTCTCCCAACTGCCACCAAAATCCATGACTCAAGATCTCAGCATATCCTCCAATACTCGATTCACCCTCTCAATTTGACCGTTGGTCTATGGATGAAAATCAGTACTGAAGTCAGTTTTGGTACCCAAGGCTATTCACAAACTCCTCCAAAATCTCGATGTGAACCTTGCATTTCCTGTCGGAGACAATAGACACGGGAACCCCATGAAGTCTCACAATCTCTTCGATGTAGAGTTCTGCCAGCTTCTCCAAAGACCATGTAATCTTCATAGGTAAAAAATGAGCCGACTTGGTCAAACGATCCACAATGACCCAAATCGAGTCGTTGCCCTTCAGGCTCCTTGGCAAACCAGTGATAAAATCCGTACAAATATTCTCCCACTTCCATTCAGATATAAGCAATGACTGCAACAAGCCCCCAATGTAAGATCCTGCAAAATAGTATATATCGATTTTGTATTTTAATCCGTGCACGATTGAGACTTGCACATATTAATGAAATTTTCTCAATTTTAATTGAGTAAGTATTGAAACATATTATTATTCGATGTGTTTTGAACTCAACGAAGGTGCAATTGTAGAAGCAGAGTTAAGATATCTTCTCAATTAAGTCCTATATTAGTCTTAACTATAATTGAGTTAGGACGTGTAAATTTGAATTATTATTTTGTATGGTGATAATACGATTTCATGTGTGTTATTACAAATTGTATGTACAAATTGTATTGACATTATTTGTGTGTATTTCAATTTTTATTTGATTGAAATTGTGTGTGTGGTTGTTGTGATTTAAATCATCTAATTAAACCCAATATGACTCAACTAGACCCAAACAAACACATTCTAGCTTGAACTCAAGTTGACCCAACCTAACTTAGCTTATTTTGTGCATGGCATGAACAAAAATTTGTATACATGCACTAGTTTTGGCTAGCCATATGTTGGAGGGAAAGGGAGAGACGAGTGCAATTGTTTTGGATTTAAATGGTGGAATCTATTTGTTCACTTGGACACTCCACCCCCTCCCCTCCAATGCATATTGGCCTCACCCTCACTCTCTCTCTCTACATCAGGACAAACCTTCCCCCTCACTCTATTTAAACTCCCCTACAAACACTAGCTCCATTTTCTCATTCTACTATCTCCAAACTATCTTCTACTACATCCAACCATCTTCTACTACACTTATATACTCTCTATAAGGAGTTAGCCACTGAATTGGAAGAAGAATAAGGAGCCAAAGAGAAGAACAAGGAGCCAAAGAGTATAATAAGGAGTCAAGGAAGCAAGGAGTGCAAGTAAGGATGAGTAAGAACAATGAGGCCAACTCGTAGAGTACACTTCATCTACAAACAAAAGGTGGGTATTTCTAAACCTTTGTGGTGCTTAAATTTGTGCGGTAAAATCTTGATGTGGTCTTGACAACATGTGTAGGTCAGGAAGTGTGTGATTGAGTGCTAAAGTTCACTGCATGCTAGTTTTATTGATAGAAGACTAAATAAAAAAACCCAGTAATAAGTTGAACAGAAAAATGTGTTAGGTCTGGATGCTACAACATGAAAAATACTAGGATCTTGAAGTTGAAATTTTAAACTAGAATCTTATGCATGTTATACACCTTCCTTCCAAATTTCATAATTTTTGGAATTTATTTATTATTTTACTTAAATACGAACTTGAACATTGACTGTGCAGGAAACAGATTTAGCTTAGGTTCTGACTATGATTTTCCAAAGCTCATAACTATGTAACCACTTAAGATTTATTACTAAAATTTGAGTATGTGCTTCTAATATGTGTTAAGTGCACGAATATAAAATTTTATAATTTTTTAACATGTTTGCTATTTTTATAAAATCCAAAATCGTTGAGTGTTCTGAAAAGAAAAGACAGTGAAAATGATCTGTTCTATTTTGAGTTGATTTTCAAGAAATAACTTGAAGAATACTTGGCAGTATCACTAGAAATTTAAATATGTTCTGTAATAATGTATTAAGAACCTATGTTTCAAATTTCACGAACTTCAGATATCATTTGATATTTTTAAAGTATTTTTATGTTGGCACTGGTTAGTTGTTGCTCTGTTCTAAAAATTATTGCATGCTTGTTAAACAATGACACATTTGACCACTTAAACGACGTAATCTAAAGAAGCATGTAGCTATGAAGTTGTCATAGACACAGATCTTTCTGTAATGTCTAAGAACTCATTATTTGAATCAGTACATGAATTATAATGAATTTTACAAGTGATAACAGAAATACACAGATTCTTAATGCTCACTATTTTGCACTATGCCTATGAGATTGAGTTTGAACTAGTAGTATCTGAGTTTTAAGTTGCTGTTGCGGGTTATAAATCATGTTATGGATGTGATAATGAGTTAGAAATTAAATTATCTAAAGTTTCATGTTATGAGTAGCTTGTGTGTGCTTGTAGATCTACAATATAGACATGTTTGTTCACTGTTTTGAAGTAGAAATTTTTTTAGGTGTTTATGTATTGATGTTGATTACTTTGGGATGAAATTCATACCCATTTTGTGCTCGTGCTTGCTGTCTACTTTGAGTAGAAGCATGGGGAGAACCCGATCGCGTTTCTTCAATGAAACGGGGCTGGGAACTACTCCATTTTGGCATGAACACCAATTGTATGCTTGCTGTTTGGAAATGTGATTTTTCATTTTTAAAGCTTTTTAGCAGTCTTTTTGGGTATTCATGGTGCAGAATTTATTCCTACGGTAATGTACCCATGTTGGGCTACATTTGTTAAGTATTGAGACTCTAAGATTAAGTCATGTTGGTATATCAGACGGGTAGAATATGAACCTGTATCACATCGAACGGTTTGGAGGAGACGACTCGTGCGCCGACGTGCTCGCCGTTCATGGAAGGATTCCATCATTGTGTTTGAGGCTACAACTTGTCGAGGAACGTGGAGCGTGAAGACAACGGGAGCAACGTGTTTGGGTCGGGCCGAGATTGCGATCTAACTCCAAGCATTGGTGGTGGTTGCGGCGATCGACGAAGTTGGTTTGTCGTTGGTTCGGGCCAAATGTGGGCCGAGGTAGGCTAACTCTTGAGCCAGATTTGAGGCTAGATTGAGTCCTATTGTGGGTGGGTTATTTTCTAATAATGCAGAAGGTAATTAACTGTAAAAGGGTCTATATGTAGAACTTAACTAGTTGTTCATAATAAACAAAAGTTGCTTACTAAGTTAGGACATGAAAGTGGATAGATCTCCTAACTAGAAGAGTATTGATTAAAATAAAATAGAATTAGACTAGCCTAATAATTCACAATGAGATAATGAAAAAAGATTGGAGATTGATTAGAGTTTTGGAATTCAGATAATCAGATGACCAAGTAAAAATCTAGTAATCATATACCTAACCTCTTTCTTAATCTTAGTCCTAGACTGGGTTAGCACTAGTACCTTGGGTTGTGGTGTTTTAGGATTAACTCGAGTCATTATTGAATGTACTAGCAATTTTGTGTTCGCCTGTCAGGGAGATGCGTGACGTCTTCACGCCTGGATGAATCCTAGGTTTGTTTAATGCGGCAGGGGAATTAGAGAATGCTCTGGGAGTGAACTCTGTGGGGGCTCTATTGTCTTCGGTGTGAGTGCCTTTATGACCGTAACACCCTTTGAAGAGGTTTGGAGTGGCGGCATCATCTCGACTGCAAGTTCTGGTCTAGTATAAGGACGAGGGTAGCGGAGTTGGGTAAACCCTATATCCGTCAGGTCCTATGTTGATTAATGCAGGGCAGGGAACTTAGAGACTGCTCTGTGAGTGAACTCTGTGTGGGCTCTAAAATAATGTCCTTGGCCAGGAGCCCTAGTGTCCGTATATCAGCTTTTGGTGAAGTCCGGAAAGGCAAATTTACTGCAATCTACTATGGGTTCAGTCGTGATGGATTAAGCCGTACGACTGTGACCCTGGGCATAGTGAGTAAAACACGAGTAATGGACACCACTAACACTACAGCGAATAGAGTAAACCGGACGACTGCAACCTCATCATCACTAGAGTATCAGAGGTAGGAGAGAGCACAAGAGTAAGATGCATAACCGGGGATCGAACTCCATTAATTAAAGAATGTCGTTTGGTTGGGGAATGTGTAGTATGGGATGCATATATCTCCAATCAGGCGTGCATTAGAATAAGAGTATCGTGTGCATTTTGACTGTGCATTAGACTTAGGCCATGGCATACACCGATACTTTGATTGACATCAATTTTTCATTTGCATCAAATTTTGGTTGTTGATGTTTGGAATCGCTATATTATGGCATAGCGAGGATAGCTGTAGTATAGCATTACATCAGTTGTATTCAACTGACGTGCCCACTGTTTGGCAGGACTACCTGATCGTGGAGAGCGCGGGAAGACTGAAGCCATGGAAAGCATCCAAGTGGAAGTTCACTGTCCAATTATATTCTATATTCATGATGTATCAATTTATTGTAATTGTTGTAATCATTGGACATTGTAATAACATTTTGATGTAATAAATGTTTTAAATTTCCCGTGACTTTTTTGTGTTATTGACTCATTTGAAGTAAGATTCTGGATTATTCCGAGTTCCACTATTAGGAAAGTGGGGCGCTACAGAGTTGGTATTAGAGCCGACTTTAAATTGTAGTCTAACACAGCAAGAAATTAGACTTGGATGCCCCAGTTAGAGTAGGGTTTTGTTGGGACAGTGGGATGATCGTAAATCATACTGTTGCATTTTTGCAACTTATGTTTATGATTTTTCTTATGTCTGAACTAACCCTAGTGTATTTTTCTTTTACTAACTAAGTAACTATTGTGGTGCAACTGGATGTCAAGGAAGCAAATCTACCACTGGACATCAATGGAGGCAAACCTGCAACTGGATGTCGGGGAGGCAAAATCTGCGACTGAATGTCCAAAAGGCAAACCTGTAACCGAATGTCGATGAGGCAAATCTGTAGCCTGATGTCAAGGTGGCGAGCTTACATCTGGGGATCGATAGAGGCGAGCCCACAATGCAAGAGTCGAGGAAGAAGGCAGAGGAGCCAACGGCGGTGTCATCGATGTCGAGGCAATGATTCAACTGGATGTACTGATTGAAGGGAGCATTCGTGGAGGTCAACAGGAACCAGATGACACAAGCCGAAGTTGCAGGCAGGAATCCAATAACCGATGTTCCTGATGGTCGAGTTATTCAAGCACCATGCAGATCGAAGAAGTACCGGTGAAGTTCATTAGGCCTAGTGCCTCGCCTTGAGAAGCGCCAGGGTGGATGCAGATCAAGCACCACGAGTGAGCCAGGCTTGACTCGAGGCAGTGTAAATCGATGACATAATCAAATGACTCTAGGAAGCGGTAGTATTCTCCAAGATAGAACTATAGTTGGGCTGCCACCAAGTTCGCATCAAGGAGGATGAAGTGCCAAAGACATACAAGGATCATGCCAAGCATTTAGCAGGAACGTCAACAGGTTGCAAGGAGACAGAACCGGCATTTCTTGGTCTTATCCTTTTTCTAAGGAGGGAGTGGTCACCGACCCACACAAGTGCAACCGAGAGCTAGAAGACATGCTGAGAACTTGAATCGGGCACAAGAAGGGAGATATGATGAAGCAAGAACGATCATGAGTAGGGAGGCTCCACATGATCCACGGAGTGAGATATTCTCCAATATTCCAGACGAGGGATGAAATAGGCTCCAGAATGATCTGTGGAGTGGGATTTGATCTCCAGCATTTCGTGATGAGAGCAACACTCATGGGGAGTTCCTGTGATGAGGGCTCCAGAATGATCCATGGAGTGAGATATTCCCAGGATGTACTGATAACAAGGTATTGTGTGCTTCCTGTAAGATGCCCTTCTTCAAACCTGCACTCTTCGGCACATACAATCTCTCGCCCATTCATAGAACTCCATCTTGGACACGAAATTATGATAGTTTGCCATCAAAAGTCTGCTGTAACATTCTCTGAACCTTGGCATCTGACTTCTGGCCCTCTATAATCTGTTCCTTCAATGTAGGTTGAAGCCTCAACTAAGCCAACGATACTCCCAGTCCTTGTAGTACAACCTTGATGTCTGCCCAGTCTAACTCTGCTGCTAATTCCTTCTGTGACGTGATCAAACTAGACAAACTACTCTTCCAACTGAACCCATCAGCCCATACTTTCGCCTAGCCTAAATGGTACTTGATCTCAGGACGAATGTCCTCTAACACTTCCAACCACAACCTCTGTGCGACGCATCACTGTAAATATCATAGTCTTTCCCAGCTTGCGACAAAGCAAGAATAGGTGTTGTCATCAACCTCTCCTTCAACTCCAGAAAACTCGCCTCACATTTATCAGTCCATGTATAATTCACATTCTTCCTGGTTAACCCTGTCAATGGAACCACAATCTGCGCATAGCCTTGAATGAACCGCATGTAATACCCTGTCAATCCTAAGAAGCTCCTGACCTCCTTCACAGTCGTCAGTCTAAGCCAACTCTCTACTGCTTCAATTTTCTGAGGATCAGTGGCCACTCCCTCCTTAGAAAGGATATGATCAAGGAATGCTACCTCTGACTTCCAAATTTCACACTTCGATGGCTTGGCGTACAAATCATGTTCCTGCAGCTTCTTCAACACCTCTACTAAGTGCTCAGCATGCTCTTCCTCTGACTTCGAATAGACCATTATATCATCAATGAATACCATCACGAAAGAATCATTGAACTGCTGCAAAATCTGTTTCATCATATCCATAAACACTACCGACGCATTCGTCACCCCCAATGGCATCACCCAAAACCAATAAAATCCTTGCTGAGTTCTAAAAGTTTTCTTGCTCACATCCTCCTCCTTAACTCGGACTTGATGATACCCTGATCACAATTAAATCTTTAAAAATACTGCTGTCCCCTGAAGCCTATCAAACAGATCATCAATCCGTGGAAGTGGATACATGTTCTGAATGGTCACCTTGTTCAATTCCCGGTGGTCAATGCACATCCTCATTGACCAATCCTTCTTCTTTACTAGCAACACTGGCACACCCCATGGAGAAGTACTTGGCACGATGAACCCCTTGCTCAGCAATTCCTCAATCTGCTTCATTACCTCATCTTGCTCTACAAGTGCCGTCATGTATGGAGCCTTAAATATTGGAGCACTTCCTGGCTAAACATTGATGTAGAACTCAACATCTCATTGCGGCGGTAACTCTGGTATATATTACAAAAACACAGTAGAAAAATCTCTGACAACTGGGATCTTCATAGCCTCATTTGGAATCATCAACTTTGATATAGCTGCAATCACCTTTGAGTTTCCCTTCTTCCCTTAAAAAGTCACTGCGGGTCCTCCAGGCGCCTTCACTATAACTTCTTTATTCTTGCATTCAATTGTAGCATCATAAATTGCCATCTAATCATTGCCCTCAATCACATCCACTCCCAAGACCTGCAGTTCGATGAGGTCGATTCCGAAAAGCCTCCTACCGATCTCGATATCACATCCCTCATAATACCGATCAACAATTAATGCATCTCCTAATGGTGTTGCCGCTGACAAGAACCTGCCCGGAAAAATCTTAGGTTCCACACCTAACACTTTAGCAAAATTGGGCGATACAAATGTATGCAAACAATCAGTATCAAATAAAACCTTTGCCTTTATTCCATTAATCAAAATGCATCCTGTTACATGAAGAATGATTCTCAGAACTCCATTTTATTCGTAAACAAAGTCTTATTTAATACATCCAATAAATAATTTAAAATTCTTGCATACCATGGATCACATCTTCTGAGTTACCAGCATCCTCCTCAGTTAATACAAACACTTGCCCATGCCTCTGGAATTCGCTCCCATTTGCACCATCCTTCTTAAGTTGCAGGCAAAACGGCTTGGTATGACCCTCTTGCCCACACTGATAACAAGCCTGCCCCTTGCTGGTTTGGTGCAGGTTGTCCTGAAGTGACCTGCTCTCCATAGTTATAGAAAATCAGGTATTGAACTGTTGTTGCCTTCCGATCAGGTCCACCGAATCTGCCCTTCTTCTCCAGAAACTTCTTCCCACTCTGATTTGCTGCTGGCTTTTTATTTTTGTTCCAGGTTTCCTACTTCTTCTGGAAATGATCCATGTCCTCCTCAGTCATGGCTACCATCCTAACAAGTTTATCGAACCTCCTGATCCATAATGGTATCATTCGAGACCTCAAATTCGGCTTCAAGCCCTGCTCGAATTTCCTTGCTTCTTTGCTTTATTAACTACCAGCTCCGGTGCATACCTCGACAAATGCCTGAACTTAGTCTCGTACTCATGCACCAACATATTGCCCTGTTGCAGGTTCAGAAACTCCATTGCTTTCTTCTCCTGGATGTCCAAGAGAAGTAGTGATCCCTGAACTCAGCAAGAAAAGTCTCCCAAGTCACCTGTTTTTCACCAAAAGTCCTCTTCACTGACTGCCACTAGACGCCAGCATCCTTTTTCCAGTTGCATTGTAGCCAATTTCACTTTGTTGGCTGCGGAGGTTTCCAAAACCTCGAAGACAACTTTCATCTGCCTGATCCAATCATCGGACTCATTGGGATCAGCTTTTCCTTCGAAAACTAGGGGTCTTCATCCGCTTGAAAGATTCTACTTGCTTGATAGGATCTGCATTAATAGATACAGGTCCTGCTCCTTGATTCCGAGTCGCACTAGCTGCCATAAATGCATTCAAAGTCTGATATACTCTGGCGATCTTCGTCTCTAAGTCAAGCCTGTCCCCATGGGAACCTTCAGCCCCATCATCATTCCCACCATTCCTAGTCCTGGGTCCTGCCATTTCATAGAGTACTGCAAAACAAGGAAAACTGTTAGAGCACCACTACATAAATCACATTCACCACAATTGCCTACTGTAGAAATCTGTTCATACTCAAACCATTTCATTTAGTTTTGTTTCATGTTTAATACTTACGCTCTAATGTCCACCTAGGTACTCACGCTCTAGCGTCCACCTAGGTTCATTCCATATACCATGTTTAATCATTACTAATTGAAGCTTGCTCTGATACCAAACTTGTAGCGCCCTAAATTTTCAATAAATAAAATTAGAAATAAGTGCCACAAATTTCAGAATCAACTTCAATTGCAATCATAAATACAGTATCAAATACAGGGATAATTAAAACTTTTATTACATCATTTCTTCTTACAGAACACAGCGGAATTATTGACAATAATTACAAATCTTTACAACACTTAAAATCTTCAATTTGCATTTATAATCCAAGCTTAATTTGTATCAATGCTATCCGTAACTGAAACCCTGCAAAAGTCTATTGAATGTTGGCACGTCAGTTAAATGCAACTGACGTCAACTATAGTAATAGTGATACGTCTATCTTACAATCACAAACTTGATGCTAATTAAAAAAACAATAATAAATGATGCATAAACAATAATAAATAGAACATTGAACAACAATAAGTGGAGCACAAAACAACAAGTGAAGCTAGGCTAAGTGTCAAGTGTATGAGATGATAACAGAAAACAAACATACATAAAACAAGTCAGGAAACACAAATGCCTATGATGATTTCTAATGCATACTTGTCGGATTCTATGCATCCCATACTTATAGGTCCAGTGCAAGTCCTTATCGTTCTCCACTTTATAGGGTTCAATCTCTCGTTATGCAACTAACCTACTATGGTGATTATTTTAAGATTTTGATTATTCTGTGAGCATCTAGTGCCATGCCCCGATTATTATTCAGAATCAATTTCCTACCGCAAGTGATTTTGGGTACACTCCCTCACACCTCGATCATTTTGGAAAATGAAACCGACACCGCAAGCCAAATGGTAACTCATCACATGAATATCCTATGAGTGTCGCCTCAATCCCAATAATTCTGAAGATGCATCCCACACCGGAAGTGATCACACTTCGATCATTCTTGAGAATCAACTTCCCACCGCAAGTGATTTTGGGTACACTCCCTCACACCCAGATCATTTTGGAAATTTCAAATCACACTGCAAGTAATTTCACCCCGATCATTCTTGAGACCATCTCCCACCGCGAATCATATGAGGCCCCCTACCCATGTTGGCTCTTATTTCATCACAACTTCAACTAGTTCATGTCCTTATGTTTATTAAGTTCAATTAGAATCACAGTCTCCCTAGAGTTGGTGTACCCTACTAGATATAACTTTACTAAATCAAACAAAAGCTCCACTGGCCAAATTCCAACAAAATCTTATTTGCCGGCATGCTAGGGTCTCACGCCACCTCTAGAGTCTTATAACTCAAAAACATCTCAATAATTTCTTTTAATCAAAAAAATTCATAATCGACTAACTCACAATGAGGATTTCCCTCAAACCCATAGTCAACCAAAATACTTCCATGTACAAACCATATCCACGTAATTAGTTAAGAAACTGAAACCAATCTTCAATTAAGCTGGGATTTTACATCTTTGAAACAGTAGAAAAATATGAAATGTAATACTCTTGGAATTCGAGAATATTTACTTTCTAAAACCATGAAATTCTGAGTTAAATTCTATTAAAAGTAGAAAGTACACTCTCTGAAAGTAGTAGAGTTGGAAAACTGAAAATCAATGTTTGTGAATTCGAAGAAACATTCATTCCAAGAAAAGGACAAAATGCAGTAAAACAAATAATGAACAATTCAGCCATGACAGTCAACCGACTGTAGTAGTACAAAAAGTGGCGGTCAACCGACTGCAGTCGAGTGGCACAAAGCCAGTCGCTGTAGTCGACCGACAGATCACTAGTGTAATACTGCGGTCGACCGGCTGCAGTTGACCGCGGGGTCGACTAACATGCAGTATGCAGCAATCAAATCAACTAGTGCACGACTGTATGTAATGATACAACTTCAAGCATGTGTGTGTGTGTGTGTGTGTGTGTGTGTGTGTGTGTGTGTGTGTGTGTGTGTGTTTGTGTTTGTGTACTGTATTGTTCGACAAAACACTGAAAAATCCATGCGTGTACATATAGATTGAAACTCCAGAATCATAATAATGAATAGCGAGATTATAAAGAAAACTTTTCAAATGAACACTATGGATTTAACAATGCAGTCTTGATTCTTTCACATACAGAGATATGGGTATATACGTATCTATACTGAAATCTAATCACTTTGGAAAACTGAGAACCATCGTTTGCAAATTCGAAGAAACATTCAGTCAAAGAAATAAAATGCGGTAAAATAGAGAGTGGCAAGACCAGTCTCGGCAATCGACCGACTTCAGCAGTACAAGAAGCTGCGGTCGACCGACTGCAGTCGACAGTGGGGTCAACTGACATGCAGTCCATGGTAATCAGTCAATAAAAATTGAAATCCTCTCATACTGATATATATATATATATATATATATATATATATATATATATATATATATATATATATATATATATACATGGATGCTTATGATGAAATCTATGATATAGCATGTGCATCTTGCCCTACCTATTTCAGTTCATACATCAATCAAATCCATCCGCAAAAATAAACTAAACATGATCATCACATATTAAAAACTTGGTTTTTATCTCATGGAATTAATTAACTCTATTTAACCTTCATCACAACAATCATTCATGGTAGAATCATTAATACATGTTTTAAAACAATCAAAGATCCACATAAAAATTTCTAGCATGACATCTACTCTACCATGATCCAAGAACATATCTAGAGAGTCAAAGAATCACTCACTAATTACGGTTTTTATTCATGAAGAAGTTATTTGACTACTTATTCATTGAGATTTATCCTCTAATAGATCTACATCAATTTTATAATCATGCAAGATCTTAATATATCCTCTAACAAATCTTGAGATGAGAAGTATCACCCACCTCAATGAAGATCAATTGAAGAATAATAATAATAGAAAGAAGCTTCTCCTCCTTGCGAAATTCCAAAGATCCAAGCTCCAAACACCATGAAATAAAAATAAAATAATAGTATTTTGTTGTGAACAGAGGAGGGCGGCTGCTTTTGCAACTAATATAGGTCGGGATATAATTTTTTGGGTTTTACAAAGATTTTACAAAAATACCCTTTAAGCAAATAAATCTTTACATATATGGATCTTTACAAATTAATTAGTTAAATCAAATAAAATCAATTAGAGTAAAAATCTAATCCCTTAACTCCCCTGATCTAGCCGGTCCCCAGTGCAGCCCAGAAATACAACTTTCAAAAATTTGCCTCCAAGTGGCAATTTTACACAAAAGTCATTCACTTTGAAATATTTGCAAACATGCCATAAATTATTCATAGAAATCCAGAAAATTTAGAATTATTATTCACTAATAAAGATTATATTTTCCAAATAAATTTTCTGACTTTTTTTTCCAAGTAAAATATTTGCATGTGTTTTGTACGTGCAAAAAAGATAAATTTCAGAAAAATGTTTAATAAATCAAAAAACTCATCAAAAGTAATTTATTAATTCCAAAAATATATTTAAAATATCTAGGATGTTACATTTTCGGAGTCCATCTTGAGCTGCTCCCACAACTCATTAACACAAAGGTGTGTTCAGAGTCTAGCTAGAGCTTCTCCTACAACTTATTAATTGAATGGTGGGTTCGGAATCTAGCCAAAGCAACTCCCATAACTCAAACTCATTAACTTAAGGTGGGTTCATAGTACAGCAAGAGCTGCTCCATAACTCATTAACTCTCGAAGGTGGGCTTGATGTCTAGCTTGAGTTGCTTCCACAACTCATTAATTCAAAGGTAGGTTCGGCATCTAGCTATAGTTTCTCTCACAGCTCGCTAACTCTTGAATAAGCAAGCTCTTCCCTACAGCTGCCTCCCACCACTTGCTAATTCAAAACATGTTGAGCTTGGAGTTCAGCTCCCCCTAGAGCTGCTCCAATGGCTCTAGACATCAAGTCATGACATAAAAGAAGTCTAAGAGCCAAAGAATATTAGCTCTCCCTATGACTCCTCAACATTCTGATCACTTATGACTGTGGGGAATGTAACACCCCACAAAATAGATAATAACTATTTTGCACTGTAATTCGTGCACATTTGAGAATTGCATGTGATTATATATTTTTCATGATTATTATTCTTAATAGAGGAATTTTCAGATATATTATATATTCTGAACCCGATGAGGTATATTTAGGATATCTTCTCAATTAAATTGTGTGTATTGTCCCGATTGTTTTAACAAGACAATCTTTGTCGAAAATAATATTTTTATAAATATATTCGTATATTTTACCAATGGATATTTTTAATTGTATATATGTATATATATATATATGAATGTATGTATATTGTGATTGGATTGTATATGATATAAATATATGGATACTTGTATGCATTTTTATATGTATGTGTATATACATATATATATATACATATGTATATTGGAGTGTATGTATGTACTAGATTTACCCATGGGCACGTGCCTACGGCACGTCTTCGGAACGATTCAAAACACGAAAAGTCTGTAAACAGTAAAACAACAATTATGTAGCTCAAGTTTGAATAGTATGACAATAATTAGTTGTAAATAAAAGTCCATGTTTCCATTAGTATATGTTGAAAAATAATTATAAATGGGGATATAAAATCTAACTTCTTAGAACTTTAAGTGTGGAGTTGAAGAGATATTTACTATTTCCAATATAACATGTGCAAAAAAAACATTAAAATTCTGAAAATCTAAATTTCTAAGTAAATATAGAAAGAATGGGAGAGAGAGATAGGGGGAGAGAGAAAGAGAGAAATATGAAAAAGTGAAGAGAGAAGAGAGAGATAGTAATAAAGTAATAAGTTTTTTAGTTTTGGGGGAAAAATTTTGGTTTTAGGGTTTGAAATTTTGGAGGAAAAATATGTTTTGTGAGGTTTGATCTAGGCCTTTGATTTTAGGGGGGAATAATTGTGAGCCACTTGATAGCTTTCTTTGTAATTTATTATATAGATATTTAATAAAGTATGTGTGTATATATATATATATTATATTATGATGTAGAAGAAATACACACCCCCATTTCTTCTCCCCATTTCTCCACCGACCATTCTCTCTCCCTCATTCTGATGCTGCCGAAACCCAACCCCCTATCCATGGCCAAAACCTCCCCCATCTCCATCTCATTTTCACCCAAAACCTTCACCTCCATCTCCTTCTACTTCTTCTACTCTCCATCTTCTTCTACTACATTCTTCATGGGATGAGAAAAGAAAGAGAGAATGAGAGTTGATTATTTGAAGATTCAAGATGATCAAGGAGGAGGTATGGAAGTGCTCAAGGAGGAGAAGAAGCATTCAAGAGCATGGAGATTGAAGATTCTTCAATCAAATTTGGTGGGTATTTTCCAACTCTAAATTAGTAATTTTTTTGTGTGAAAATTCATGTGTAGTAGTAGCTAAGAGGGCATGATTACCATGTATAAGTGTTTGATATGCTAGATAAATTGAACTTGTATGTTAGTGAAATTCACACCATGTTTCATGTTAAAGAACACTTATGTAGTATGCTGACTTAGGAATTTCTAGTGGGTAAACGACTTAGAATCTGGTCATAAAATTTTAATGGCATATTCTAGGATGAGTTTAGAGCATTCTCAATTTCTTTTTCATATTTTTCTGGGTTCATTTAGTAGCTCAACAAAGTGTTTCTTTTAGAAACAATGAGCAACACAAAAAATTGGCTATTTCATGTTTTTTGAATGTTGTTTGAAAATTCATATCTTGGAATTGGTGTAGTATCTTGAGCTCAAACTTTTTGTGGAGATACTTATATGTGTTAACAACCTTAGTTTTAAATATCATATATTTCAGCATTTATTTGATATTTCTACAAAAATTCTTTTGGTCGACTGGTTGAGATGGCAAACTGGCTTTGTCCGGATTTCAAGTTAAAGTTCAAACAATTTTAATTATTTTTGGGTATAGAATTTGACAATGCAAATTTTTGTATAACATCTTATATGTGTCTAGATCATGTTTCTAAAGTTTCAGAATTGTTAGATATCCCTTGATGCTCTTTAAAAATTGTATTGCAAGAGAGTGTTTGCACACTGCCCAGAAAACAGAACTGATTTTCTACTAATTTCAAAAGGGTGTAACACTTTGAGTATTTTGAATATTAATGTGATTTTTGGGAATAATGAACTTTTATATGTGTAGTTCATGAATCTTAAGTTTCATAATAATTGGAGGTATGGTTGCATTGATATTAATTTTTGAATACAACATGTTCAGTTAAGTTCAGATTTTAACTAATTAGTGAATTTGTGTAATTCTGGATTTGTGTGTTGAGAATCTTGGAGGAACTATCAACTAGAGATTTGCAGTAGAGAGTCATAGATTTCCAAAACATCTTGAATCATGAAATACCAGTTTGTATAGCAAAAGATATGATTTTTCTAAGTTTGGGGCAGAACCAGTCCTAATAAAATGACTTTGTTTTGTAAAGTAACTCATTTCATGTATACACCTGGTGAGAAATAAGGATTTTCTATTATTTTAATAGATGAATCTGAGGATGTGATCAACTAGAAAGTTGTAGTTGACACTCCCAGCTTTCTATAGAATCCAAAATTGCATATTTCTGATAAGTGAGCAAGTTTTTATGTTATTTGCAAGATGCAGCAAATGCATTGAAGAAGTGTACAGCTGAAACATATAGAGATTTTATAGCATCTAGATGGATGAATCTAAAGGAATGGTTAACTAGAGACTTGTAGCATAGAGTCTTAGATTTCCAGAATGGGTAAGATCATGCAATTCCAAGTTGTATTTTGAAAGTTATGAATTTTTTAAGGTGCAGCAACTGCATTTTTTTGAACTGCTTATTATTAGTAGATGGCTAAGGGGTTTTCTCACTTTAGTTGGCATAATTTGGGATAGTTGTCAACTAG
Source organism: Hemerocallis citrina (assembly GCA_017893485.1). Classification (NCBI taxonomy): domain Eukaryota; kingdom Viridiplantae; phylum Streptophyta; class Magnoliopsida; order Asparagales; family Asphodelaceae; genus Hemerocallis; species Hemerocallis citrina. The sequence goes on from CM030360.1 coordinate 102,070,634, forward strand.
AGGAGTGAAGTAGAGGATTATACCTTGCTATACGATCTGGAATCATCAAATTTGGGTTAATAGATGAATTGATATGGAATTTTCTACATGCTACAGGATTACGACTATGAGTTGATTTGAGTTTTTAAGATATTGAATAATTATCCCTATTAAACACTTCATTTGGAACTTAGATAAGATTCTTGTGCTTAGTACTCATGGTGGACACATGAGTAAGTTTAGGAGTACAACTAAATGGTAGATATGTTGTATTGTGGTGCACGTAGCTAGTATAGCTTGGAGCTAGTCTAGGATTGTTGATATCCTAGGGCTATCAACCTAGTCGGCAAGTATTGTAATTGAATTCTTTTGCCTCGAGAATTGAATAGTCATCCCTTGTGTGCCGACGAACTCTTACCCAATTGGTAATTGATCTCAGACCGGGATACTGGATGCGATCCAAGTCAGAGATGGTGGTGAACGATGGTGATCAAGTGGCCAATGTTTGAGTTAATTGACCAGGTCAGATCCATCACAGACCTAGGTATTACTAAAACTATTTTGTGATCGGTGTATTTGTACCCTAGGTCTGTAATTAAGTCAGGTGTTGATGTTTATGTAAGTTACCTCTATTGCCGAGTGTAAGGCTTTCGTAGGGTCACGTGTCAGGGATTTGGTCGAGGACCAACAGGGGTATGGCAACCGATAAGTATTGACTCGCCGGGTTATTAATTTGACAGACCAGTCAGGGATCAATTGTTTGATAAAACTTCATGCATGATTTTGGGTGACAAACATATTTTCAATAAACTGCTATTTAATTAAACTTCTTTACTTTTTTCTTTAAAACCGAGTTGACGTTAGGGGTGATTCCCTATAATTCGACTTGTTCTAAGGGTCAGCATTAGGCGGTGATAACTAGGATTGTCCTTTCCTGTCAACGGGATACTGGACCCGTATCTCGCTCTGTTAATTCCTAAAGTACCGTAGTAAGAACGGGAGAGTTCCTGTCGGATAGAGGGATTAGACCCTCGAGGCCGTCATGTTCTTATGTTGAGTGAACACGAACAAACCATAGGGCTGTGGTCCCATGGATCTTCGGTGCCATAGATATGCGGTTGTGTATCTGTGAGATCATCATGGCATTTGGTGTGATCCAGACCGGATTGGGGCACTAGTGGCAAACAGGGACACCACTGTGTTTAGTAGTAATAACTGTAGGATTCACCAGCCATGTTGTATCTATCAAGAATAGGTTTAGTACAATAGTACAATGCATTGCATGGCGAGGGTTCGAAAGCCTGGAATTGGAGAAGACGGCTTGATTTGGAGCGTATGTAGTATGGTATGCATGAGTGTCCAAAGTCTTGCTGATATTAGACTAAGTGCATCTATTTTCTGTACATTGTGTACTATGCATTAGACTTCAGGTCATGGCATACACTGACATTAAAAAATGAGGATGTATGTTTCTGTTTTCATTAAAGGCTAGTTGTGATTGTTAGTTGGAGATCGCTATTTTCTTATCAGCATTGTGTCATTATATGTACTGACGTGCCCACTCAATTAGGTGCTGGATACCGGGTCGCAAGTGCAGGAGGACTCAAGACAAGCAGGGCATCGAAGTGGAGTAGCAATGTATCTATCTACCATTCGAGCAGGTGCAGGAATATCAGAGTAGCGCAGCAGAAGATTTGAGCTACAAGGTGCATTTCAGGGAAGCAGTTTGACCACTCAGTGTAGTTCCAGTGGAAGATCAGTTGATTAGCGATCTGAAGGGCAGGCAAAAAATTTGAGTAGTATTTGTAATGCTTTAATGTAATTTGTATTCCTTGTTCAAGGACAAGATAATATTTGTAACTAATGATGTAATGACTTCATTTGGCAATAAAAAGTTTTTAAATTTTCATGTTATTACTGTGTTGAGATGCATTTGAATGAAAAGATTCTGGTTTGTGTCACAGATTTTCGGTAGTGAGATCCAGGGCGCTATAGGGAAGAGGAGTACTTCGGTTTTAAGACACGGTTCACTTATGACACCTCCTCGCTACATGTATCCCAACTCGGCCACCCAAGCCATCTTAAGGAGGCACCAAGCCAACAACCTGAGTTTGACTTCTCTAATCATGGGGGATCTCAAGGGTTCCTCGATGCCACTTGGGATCAAAAGGCTAATCATGGAACAACTTCCTTTGGTTAGCCTCCTCACGAAAACAAGAAGTGCTTCGTGTCCGTGTCCCCTCAAGTAATAGCTTCAACTGCTGGTCCCTCTCGGCCATGGCCACAAGCAAAAGCACCATGAAGACGGCCAGTCTCGACATCCCGAATGTCTCCTCCAGTGAACACAAAAATCTACCTACAAAGAGAAGGAGTATAGTTACTATACCACTAAGTGAACACCAAAGACCCAGCTCCAATAAAGTGAACACTCAAGAAGTTCAGCCGTACACACCAAAAGCTCTTACTCAAAAGGAAAAACACAAGTGCCATATTCCTAAACCATTTCCATTCAACTAAAAATAGGAGAAGAGGTCTTAGCTACTTCCCTTCCCTTCACCCTACTTCTTGTCTTGAGCTTTCCCAATAACTCATTTACTCCATATAATAAGTTCGGTGCTCCATGAGCTGCTCAAGATACTTAACAACTTATTGATGCCATATATTGAGTTTGACGTTCGGCTTGCCACCCAAGCTACACTAGTAACACGCTAATAAGCAAATTCGAAGCTAGGCTCGTCACTCGAGCTGCTCCTAAAACTTGCTTGACTTACCGCAAGTTCACAGTCCACCTCTCCTCTAGAGCTTCTCCAGCAACTTGCTAACTATCAAACAACAAGCTCAGAGTCCAATGCCTCTTTAGGGCTACCCTTACAACTTGTTAACTAAGAAACATTATGTTTGGTATCTAGCTGGTCCCTACAGCCGCTCCCCAAACTTATGTACTCATAGTTACTAGTCGCAACACAAAGAGAGCAAGATTTGAGACAAAAACACTTGAGAAATCCTTATCAAAGCTCCTCTTATTAGCTCATCGGGGGAAAGCACCTTTTCAGAGCCTCTTAGGGTCAAAGCTCTTTGTGATGCAGCTCCTTTCCTTAGCACCTCGAGGGCAAAAGCTTCTCTTCATAGGGGCGAATCTCCTCTTCCTATCCCCTCGGGGGAGAAACTCCCTTCTTAGATCCTTCGGGTAAAAGCTCCTTGGGGCTCAAAATCTCCATAAAAACACGTGCAAAATGTGTGATAAAAAGAAAGGGAAGAGAAAAAGGCAAGGAGAAGACATGGAGGAGAGAGAGAAGGGAGGGGGCACTGCATGTGTGTCACACATGTCTTGAGCCAAAAAAAGAAAAAGGAAAAGTGACGTAGCAAGTCAAATCGTTCCGGTGGCACGCACAGGGAAAGTATAACACCGGGCCACTACGCAGAAAACACGCATTTTGGGCTGTCTAACTCGGAGCAAGGTCTGAACGTCCCCAAAAGCTCTGATATGTTCTGTTAACTACTCTTAAAGTAGCAATCTAGTTCTCGAAGACTGTGAAACTAAACCTTAAGGAGTGGGGGGGGCTTGTGATATGGATAAAAAATTAGGACAAATCAGGACCGTACAATTTGGGACCACACAACCAAAAGCTCTCATGGGTAAAACGATAATTCAACGAATAGAAGCCTTTATGAAGAACATGAGCCATTTCCAGGCCCATCAACTCAAAATATATAGCCTACAAACAAATAGTAATCTGCAGCCCAATAAGAGCAGTAAGCTCTTGATCGGATCCTCTATCTAAAGTAGAGTTATCAACTAACTCTATCTCTTAACCATAAGAATCAGCAGTTTAAACATAAAAGATATTATTCAAGCTAATCTTTTGTAACTAACTCCTAATCTATAAATACCCTCTACCCTCTTCATAGTCTGGTAATTAATATTTTTCCACAAAAATTCTACTATTATTCTGAGTTCTGACTTGAGCATAGGAGGGTCTTTCACTGGGGAACACCCTGGCATTTAGACTTCTTTCAGGTCGTCTGGAGTGCTCTTGGCCTTCCAAATTAGATCCAATCGTCCACAATCGTAAGAAATCAAATCAAGGAGCGATTAATAGCGATCAATTCCGATCAAAGTAAAGGATAGATCTTGATAGTTTTTCCATTAAAGAATTCACATCATATGTTTGCTCCCACAGAGAAAATAGTAGCAACAAGAACGAAGGAGAACTTGTAATTAGACGACTCTGTGTCCTATGTGTAGCTCCAATTATTATTCATTAAACATACATGGCGACTTCTTGAGGTAACTTAATACATGCAAATTTTATGACAATGATATAGTTGAAAGATACCAGCTCCTGGTTGCTACTTATTCCCTTTCCCGTCTATAATTTGGAAGAAATTGCTTCAAACGAGAGCGATTGATCAAAATTATTTAATAAGTTATTGGCAATGACGACACTTCTTTTCTTTGGCATGCCCTATGACTTATACGAGAGAGTATCATCTCTTAGATTAGGTGCGATTTCGTGCAACTGAAAGAAGTAGATGTCTGCAAAGTTAGCAAATTGATTTGCCAAGGTAATTGGCAAGTTGAGATCGGTTATCTTCTACCATTCAGAAAGCAAATTTATGGCATTTCTTTAGCATCTGTAGATGGATATTGAATGGATTCTCATCCACTAAAGTGAGAGGTTTGGTATCCCTCTCACTTTCCTAAAATGACTTGTTGCTTAGTTAGAGCTATTTAAAATGAATTCCTTATATTGCTAGCATATTATTTGAGTTGGAAATTCTGCAGTCCGGCACGATTATACTTTGCAATGAAGCTTCATAAACTTTAGATCACTTCTTTTTCCAATGTGAGTACTCTTAAGAATATCTGGCCTTTGTGTGCTTTGAAATTTAATTGTGGACTTCCTACTAAGTTCCAGCTAGTTGAAGAGGTTGCACATATCAATGGTATCTTTAAAGGGAAGTATACAAGTCTTATTGCGTCAGAGAATCTGTAGTCGTCTAAACCTATAGAATATGGGTATTTGACATATAGGAATAGAAAATATATAAATGAGTTGTAGTCATCTAAACCCAAAATTTGGCTTTTAAACAATGGACGGAAGATTATTTTCTGCGTGAGCAATTTTTTATTTTATTTTTCAAAAACTATCGGAAGGGATATCATATCCCGTCCGATAAAAAAATTTCTGAATGAAAATAGTGAATGGACCCATAGAGATGGACTATAGACCTAATATATAGGTTTTACAAAAATAATTGAGAAAGAATTGTGAGGGACGGGATATGATATCGTTATTTTGACCTTTTTTATAATAAAAAAATCGATCAGACGGGATATGATATCTCGTCCGATCTATTTAATTTATATTTAAAATAATTGCACGGTGGACGGGATATCATATTCCGAAACCCAAATTTTGGCTTTTGCCATTTCTTCTTCCAAATTTGGTAGTCGACTGTTCATTGCTCACCCAAAATATGGCTAAATAGCCAACGACTGCAGTATATTTTTGGTCAAAATTTTTATTTTTTGGATATTTGGCCAACGACTACCAAGGCCGGACCCACTATATAGGCGGGTAAGACGGCCGCCTTAGGTCCCTGCGAATTTTGCGATTTTAGGGGCCCCCAATTTTGAACTTTCCATGTAAATATAGGCACATATTTTGCGCGTAAAAAAAAAGTTATTAGGAGCCCCCAAAATAATTATTTGATATTTTTAAAAAAAAAATTTTAATTATTTGGGGATACTCTGGAAGGCTTGATTGAAATTGAGGTTTTAAATTTGAGTGATTTAAAACAAATCCACATTTAAATGGATATAAAACCCGAAACTCACATTCAATTTACAGCCCGAAACACGATTACCCAAATCATCTTTTAAAACAAGACCCAACCACTTCCTTCTTTTCCCCAAAACCCAAACCCGAAGTCCCACTCCCACTCTCCCACCTGTTCCTTCAATCCTTCTTTTCCCCAAAAAATTCTGAACGAAACCCTAACGGCACCTTCTTTGCTCTCAAACGGTGACCGAATCCCATCTCAGCCTGATTCTTCTCTCCGGGTCTGTAACCAATCCCATCCCAAACAGCTCCTTCAGATCAACGACGACACGCTTTCCGAGGTGCTTCTTCTCTCCGAATCTGTAACCAATCGAAGGTTATAAATTTCAAAAAACTCTATTTTTTCCTCCGAATTTGAAGGAATAATTTTAGTTTTATCTGCTGATTTTCTTGAATTCTATCGCATTCTAGGGTTTACGGTTTGTAAATTTAGTTAAATGCACTTATCCTGGGATTTTGGGTGAGTTTAGTTATAGATCGGGTGTGAATGGAGTGAATTCGGTAAAAGAGAGTGTTATGGAAGAATCAAGAGAGAGATTGCAGAAGAAATTGAGGCAAAGCCATTCCAGGATAATACAAGCTGCAAACATATATTTCTTGCAGTTGTTACACCATCCTAAAGCTTTTCATTTTATCAGTGTGGTATTTTCATGCCTGCAGTAAGTTATCTTATGATGATTAAATGTTCGAGATTCATTAGTCTCTTTCAAATGAGAATTTAATTTTTGTAGTTTCGTGGTCTTCTGTTACTGTTTGATATGCTATCTAGGGCCAGTATTTGTAGATAATTCCTTAAAATAATGAATTCCATAAGAACAACACTTTGTTTCCATCCAGAGGATGATTATACTAAACTCATCAACTCAATGTAGGCAAACATCTTTGAGAAGTCTACATGATGATGAGTTGAAATCTTGTTGTGCCACTCTTGAAGAGTTTCTACATCACGACGCACATTATGATATTAATAGGGATGATCTGTTTTTAGAGTTGAAGCGCCTCAGATTAATTGTACCATCGGAAGCAAAAAAAGCAATTGATGTGCTTAATTATTTTCAAATGATGGATGGTATATTTTCATATGCATGGATAGCGTATCGTATTTTGTTGACCATACCAGTTACTGTTGCTTCTGCAGAAAGAAGTTTTTCGAAGTTGAAAATTGTCATGTCTTATCTTCGATCAACCATGTCTCAAGAGAGATTGAATGGATTAGACATACTATGTATTGAGAAGGCTATGGTTGAAAAGCTTGATTATGAACATTTAATTAGTGAGTTTGCTACACGGAATGCGATAAGAAGTCATGCACTGGGATGATTAATGATGTAGGTATAACTCCTTAATGTTTATGTTTCTCCTATGTTTCATTTCTTCACTTCAGTGCTATTTCATTTTCATTTCATAATTTTCTGTTTCTAATTCATAATTTTCATTTCATCTATGTAGATGAGAAGATGAATTGTTGAGCCAGCTTCATGCATTAAATGAGATACAATTAGAGCTTTTTCATTGATAGGTTTTGCATATTCGATTATATGTTTTCACTCTATTTTGCATATATGTATGATGCTTATGAGTAACTTGTTATTCAATGATATATATTTTGCATATTTTGTTTTGAACAATGTGCAAATTTTGCATATTTTGCTTTGGCAAATTTTTTTTATACATGTTTTTTTTTTATGTATGGGGGCAGGGAGGGCCCATTTCGGAAATTCGCCTCGGCCCCCCCAGAACTCAGGGCCGGCCCTGACGACTACAGATGCTCTCAAGGTGTATATTGGCATCCACAATTTGTCTTGTATTGAAAGAATTCAGTTAAGAAAATTTGCACAAAGTCATTCTTTTTGATGGCAGAAGGAGGTAAAAATTCTTATGTTCGAAAGCAGGTGCAGAGTTAGAAAAGATAGTGAACTTTTATTTCTTTAGATGATTGAGAAATTTTGTAACTAAGACAATCTTTGTATATGTTATCATCTTAGACCTAGGCCGCCAATAGTTAGTAATGAGCGATAACTTCTTATTCTCTTTAGAGCACGTTTGGGAACCCAAAAAACTAGGAAAATGAATGGAATATTGGGGATGGGCCCATCTTATCCTATTCAATAGCCTGTTTGTTTTGAAAAAGAAAACAATGGAAACCACTAAATTTCTTTCCCTACATAAAGATTTTAATCGATTTCTATTCCAGCTCCACCCCCTCGGAAAACAGCGTAAAGGAATAGAGAATCAAGATTTCAACCGTCTTCTTCTTTGCTAGGGTGGGAATTTTATACAAATGCGGTAAATGTAATTTTTCTTCTCTATAAATCCATACCACAGATTGATCGTTGCTTCACACCATTTTCTGTTCTCCATATCCAATCGGCCGCCGATTTTGCTTCGCAGGTATGTTTCTTGATTTATATCGTTCATTCTGTTGATTTTGCTTTGCCGATCGATTTTTCCTTCGCCGATCTCCATATCCAATCGGCCGCCAATCTTTGATTTTGCTTTCCCGATCGATTTTTGGGGTAATCTGCCTACTATTCCCAGCCATCGCCGATCGATTTTTGGCATCTCGCTCTCCTTCTTCTTCTCTTTCCAAGGTAAAACAGTCTTTAGCAATTGCCCTGTGTAATCTATAGCTTTCTTAAATTTCAAGTATTTTTTCTTATGTTTGTTTTTCTCAATCCAGTTTTTTCATACAGTAGGTTCCAACTTTCTATTCTGTTTAATCTGTGCTAATTGTGCTAATATTTAATTAGATAAATCACTTTACAATCTAAACTTCTCTACTATATTATCTCTTGGAAAATATCAAAGGGAGGTGTCTGATGATGAAGTAATATATGCAACAACCATAACAGTGAAGTAAGCCACATATTTCATAAAATAATTCACATATGACCTGCATCTAATTTCTTCCAGACAAAAGGCATATTATCTGTAGTCACTGATCAACATGAGAGTTGTAATCCTATAGGAAGCAGGTTGTTGGAAAGATTAATTGTCCAAAATCTTGACATGGGGAAAAACTGTATGTATATGTTATTAATTGCATATGAAAGACTCTGAAGAGAAAAATGATTTGTAGAGAGTAGAGTAGACTAGGGTCATAACATACATATTCGTACTTTTGAGCAGAATGAGGATTTACTCACTGCAAGTATTGGACAGAATAGACAGATGGATGCGATAGAGAGTAGTCTCTGTGCTATTTCACTTGTACTTAATGTCGCAAGCAAAGGAAAAAAAATACCAATGAGTAACCTTGGTTGATATAACAAAAATCGCCTTTTAGTATAATATTATTTTAGTGTTATTGTAATCATACATATTTACCAGAAACGAGCATACAACATATTTATTAGCAAATTAACAATATTAGGCAAGTTTGGGTGTAATGCTTTTATTTGTTGGCTGTCATGTTAGGTTGGTAAGTGTTCATCTAAAGAAAGCTTCCACAAGCATTGTGTGCTTTCACATTAGTCTTTACATTTTATCTATTTCTTACTTTACTTTGCAGTATAAGAACTTAAAAAGATTTTTTCAAATTTTTGACAGCTCTTTCCCAAATGTAGACTTTAGTTGTAGCATTGCTGATGATGATGATCCAGGGAAGTACTATTTTTTCATGGAACAACTTCAAAGTAATCTTCTGCACTTAGAACTTGCTTTGTTAATTTTAATGTGTAGCTGCAGTGTGGGATTTACTTGTTGGGACCTCACTTTCATTGATTCCTAGATGCTGACAAAGAGTTACATAAAATACGCAAGGACACAGCAGACCAGGTGGAGTTACATCAGCCTACAGAAGCTCGTAAATGTCGTCCTGGACTTCTACGGTACTCATGTTTTTGGCTTTATTATTGGTTTATTTTATGCTTGGATGGTTAACTTACATAAAATTTTGGATGGACTATAAATTCCTTCGATGTAACCTTTTCTTAGATTGGCGAGCAACATTTACTGATATAATTACCCAGGTGTTGCATATTTTAAACTTAAAAAATGTTCGCAGAGATCTTTAGTTTAATCACTCTTTTGATACTAGGAAGACAGCTAGTTACAAGCATCACATTTCAACAAATGCTGATATTGTGGAGACCTTGGCCCAAGAAGAACCTCCTGATAGAAGAATTCCCAGTTCTTCAAATACAGTAATCGATATGGAGTTACGTACTGAGATGCATGCAGAACCCATTGGCAAATCGCACATTTCACTAGGTAAGAATGCAAGCGTTGTAACTTCAAGAAGTTACTGAAGGACAAGGTTACGTAAATTCATTTTAAACAAGTGTCTAATCTATTAGTTTGGTTTTAGTTGGTGATTAATTTTTTTTACAGATTCTCTGGCTGGAAAAAGAAAAAAAAGGATAGCAATCTCTTAGAAAAGCTTTTGTATTCGGGTGTGGACTTTAATGCTGAAAAAGGTAAAACGTTTCTTCAACAGAACTTGCTGATGAAACTGATAGATGCCAGCAAGATATGCCTCCCTGATCTGGGTGATATGCAAATGAAAAATTGCATGTTGTCTCCTTGCTATTTGTGTACAAATATTGTTGAATTTGTCATGGCTCTGCACTACTTAGATAGAGTGGTAGTATGTTTTGGTGGAGCTGATGCATTGCTTTCCTACAGATAGTTCTTAAATGCATTACCAAATAATTCAGCTTTTATTGTTGTCATTTGGGTAGTGACAGAAGTGATCAGAAATCATATTGGTTTTTTCTCAAATAGGCATTCTCCCATTCTCCAAGCTTTCACACAATTAATTCTGCATAAATCTAGTTAATAATGCAATTGATTGAAGTGCACGCACTTGGTACAAATTATGGAATCCCAAATTTGTTTTCTCACTGCAATCATATTTGCAACCTGAATAATCTTACAGGTAGAGTTAATGCATGAGTGCATGTGTTGCGCACAAGAAGATCCAATAAATACACTTCCAAACAGAAATACTGTATGTTGTGTAGGTCTGAAGTGATACTCACAGATACATGAGATCCTGAGTACCATAAATACAATACAGTTTGATTATGACAATGATGGAAAACAAATATTCAACTAGAGAAATATGCAAATTACGCTAGATAATTACACCAGATAATTGCTCTTCCAAACAAACAAAGTGCAAAAAGAGAACACTATATAGCTAGCTAGCCTTGCGATGTGGAAACCATCCTGTTGATAACTGTGGTGCAGATCCGCCTCCTCCTAGCAATTGACATGAGGTAGCTCAGAATTCCCAAATAATTGGAATTCTCTATAAATATCGAATCTGCAACCACCTCTTATAAGCAACAAACGACTGTAATGCAAATAAATGCCTGAGTTTAGAGTTTAAAAACATAGGTTTTTTAAAATGCCGTAATCCATAGTATTCCATTGTTTGCCAAACAAGACTAGAGAATGGAAACAAAAAAAACCAATTCTATTCCACTAGTTGCCAAACACACACAACTTATAAAGTTAATTCATCCCTTTCCCTTTCTTTCCATTCATTTTCATTCCATTCCTTTCCATTACCCAACTTAAATGTTTCCAAACAGACCCTTACTGTCTTCTAATAGTTATAAGGGGAATTTACTTAATAAAGTTTATTTAACTCTACCAAAGAATGTGTTAATATATGGGATATAAAATACTGGAAATCAATAAGAATGGTGATGTCCATTTTTAAACATGATGACCAACAGAGTTCATTTCATAGTTTTCCCAAACAACGTGAAACTTTAACTAAATTTTATTGTCAACAATGAAAGACAAAAGTCCGCGATTATACTCCAAGAGTGTCATGAAAATTTCTACAAAAGTTCCGATGAAGATTGAAGTCTAACAGAGCTCTCTACAACATTTTGTTTTGCAAAAGGCCCTTCAAAGGACATGAATGAAATATTTTGGTCAACTAGGGGATTCAATGGAAATTTTGCAGATTAAAAAGAGGAAGTCCACCCATAAGGGATTGAATTTTTTCCCAAAATGACCCTTTTTTGAAAGTTTTTTCCAAACTAACCTACTTTTTTTTCTTCCCTAAACGACCCACTCGCTTTTTGAAAAAGCGAGTTTGGGATTATTCCCCTCGCTTTTTCAAAAAGTGAGTCGAGTCTTTAGTTTTTCTGCCCAGCAAGAGCGGAAGGCTCGACTGGCGGAAGGGTGGTGCTTCGGGGTGGCGAAGGTCGACGCGACTGCAAGAGCGGAAGGCTCGACTGAGACGAGGGGAGTGGACGGCACCTCGGGGTCGCGTTAATGGCGACGGAGGACGAGCGCGGCGGCTGAGATGGGGAAGAAGGCGGCACTGGGTTGCAGGCGGAGGCGATAGGATTCTTCGGTGGTGGGTTCGACTACAGGAGGCGAAGCTCCGACAATGGAGGGAGAAGGCGAGTGGCGGGACTTCAATGGTGGGGTGTCGAGAGGAAGACGAGGCGAGCAGAGGAGGTGGAGTGCGGCGTGGGTTCTGTGGTCGTTGGGAGACAGAGGAAGAGTGAGCGGGAGATGGAGGAAGAGAGAGAGAGAGCGGGAGATTGGAAACTTAAAACAGCAAGTGAAACAAGATTACAAGTTCAAGCTCTTAAATTGGGAACAATGACAAAGACTAACACACTCATTAATCTCCGTCAATCTCGCTCAAAATTCAAATCATTCTCTAATTTGCTTAAGTAATGAAATGAGAGAGCAAAAATCAAAGGAAAATAATATATATTTATGGAAAATTAGTACACTAGTAGATAGCGGTGGGTTTTAAGCCTAATAAATGTGTCAGCAAAATAAGTGAACTCACAGTAGTCACAAAGTTTTCAAGGTGACGTACCAGGTGGTTCCCAAGGACGAGGGGTGTGCAGTGAAGATGGGCTTCGAGTACGAGACGGCGTGCGAGGAGGTGCTGGAGGCTGACACCGTGAAGGAGGTGACTGAACAAACCCTCAAGGAGTTGGATGCTTATATATGCGCCTAAAGAACTAAGATGTAAGAACTAAGAAGAGGGGATTATGAGGTTTGAGGTCAAATGAATAAGTGATGCATCTAGGTTTTACGTAATGGGATGTTTCATGTTTGGAGTTCGACGGGGAGACGAACGGAGGGAGGCGAGGTCGGAGATAGTTGGGCCCCAAACGACCCTCGCTTTTTGAAAATCGAGTGTGGGATAAATCCCCTCGCTTTTTCAGAAAGCGAGTGTTGCTGGGCAAAAAAAGTCAAGACTCACTTTTTGAAAAAGCGAGTGTAGGATAAATCCCCTCGCTTTTTCAGAAAGCGAGTCTTCAGATGATGAAAATCAGCATCTCAAGACTCGTTTTTTGAAAAAGCGAGGGGAATAATCCCAGACTCGCTTTTTCAAAAAGTGAGTGGGTCGTTTAAGGAAGAAAAAAAAATTAGGGCAGTTTGGGAAAAACTTTCAAAAAGAGGGTCATTTTGGGAAAAAATTCTAAGGGATTATGGTTTTGAGATTTAGATAATCTTAACGGTAAGCATAGGGATTAATACTAATCCTAAGTTTTAAATAACTAAATTAACCATAAAACCCTCCCCCTATAGATATCATACACCTCTCCAATTAAACCCAAAAGTAGGGCTATTCATCAGCGCTAAACCGAACCGAACCGAAAATAACCGAACCGAACCGAAATTTTCAGTTTGGTATATTTGAAACCGAAATCTGAACCGAAACTGATAAAATTTGGTTTGAACCGAATCGAATTTTATAGGTTCGGTTCGGTTAATAACCGAACTAACCGAAATTTTTAGTACATACTAATTTTCTACTATGACTCAGAAGAGTGGTAGATGAGTCAGAAATATTCATGCTTTTCGCTCTCATCCTTCAGACTATCTCAGAATGAAAATGGTGCTGGTCCTCCGTTTGAGAAGTTGAAGATTGAACCACCGTCTTATTAGGCTACACATCAGCGTGGCTCACATGGTAATAATCTATTCTTCACTTAAAATAATTCACCCTAAATCAGGATTCACATTTCACACACATAGCCTTGGTAGTATTTTGATTTCATTTTGATTTCACACACATAGTTAGGTATGCTACTATTAGCTGGAAGTGCACTTGCATAGCAGCTTAGTTTGAGATGGATCCTAGGGGTATAATTTATTTTGGTCCAAAAAAAGTTCAGTTTTTTGTTCAGTTTGGTTTATTTAGAAGCCACCCAAAAACCGAACCAAACTCTCTAAAAAAACTTCGGTTTGGATCAAAACCGAACCGAAAACCGAAAAATCGAACAAAATTGGTAAATTTCGTTTCGGTTCGGTTCGGTAATCGGTTTTAACCAAAGTATGAACAGCCCTACCCAAAAGGCCAAAAAAATCCGTCCCGCCCTCAAGAAAAAGAAGGGGGAAAAGAACTTTGAGAGAGAGAAGACAACAATTGCGCTGCCAGTGTCCGCGCTCGACCGACCCGACAACAGCTCGACCCGACGCCCTCTTTCCCTTGCTTGCTGTCTCCATACAAACCAAGCCCGACCACCCTTTTGCTTGGTATTTGGCTTTTAACTTTGTTTTATTTTTCGGAAATTGAATATGAACATATATGATCAGGCTGCGAAAATTTGTCCACAAGCTCCACCATGAGATCAAAGATTCTAGTTTTCCTTTGATCTTCCATGCCATTTGACAAATAAACCATAAAAGTTGTTTAAAATGATTGAGGATAAAGATATGTTCAGAAGTCTCTTCGTGCAACTTGCATAAAATAGAATTCTGACCTCTGGCAAGATTCCTTTTTTCCTAGATCTCAACAGTTAAGAGTTTATTAAGAAGAAACGATGGGGTTGACAGCCAGTATCCCAACGTTTTTCATAAACATCGGTGTAGGCGTGCCTTTTTTATAAAGTCAGGGAGCTACCCCGGCGTTCCTACCCAAATACTGGGTTAGATTTGCCAGGCAAAAACTCTTTTGTTGTAGTGACTGTTGATTTCAGCACAGGGCAATAGTTAAAAGACTGACTGGTTTGCTATCCAGCAACCTATAAAGTCTATTTGGACTTCCCAAGTCTTTAGTCAACACACTAAGCTTCCATGTGAACTTAGAAAAACCCTATTTTTAGTTCAGAATCTCTAGTTGTGAGCCGTACAAGATGACCCTTGTGCGTTTCTCATGTTTAGAAGCCTGTTTCTAGGATTTCTTTAAATTCCTCTGAGAATTGAAGAGGGGAGAACGAGCATACATCGAACGACTCTCACAATGCTCTAAAGCATGTACAAATAGTTCAATTCAAACACTCTTAATAGCCACAGGGATAAGGAAGAATCTATAGAAACAAATGAACTAATAGTACCACCTAGAGCAAAATATTAGACTCTAGGCTCATATATGATAGTTTAGCCTCTTAGGCTATAAACTAGAGTTTTCTTGTAGCAATCATGATAAGGCCCTTTCTTTCGGGCGATGATTTGATTCTTCTTAGCTTGGCCATTCAATTCAGGTACTTTCGATCGAGAAAGAGAAAGATAACTCTTATTCATTCGGAAGTGTGTAATAGTTACCTCCCTTTTTTTGAGCTAACTGCATCGGTTATGCCGACAACAACATATTCTCTAGAATAGAAAAAGAAAGCATTGACCGCCCGATGAACACGAGTTCCTTTCAGGAAACGATCAGAAATTCCTATTTTCTATAGAGAAAACTCATGCAAATGTACCTTGGATGCCCCGATTAGGACTAACACTCATTCCCAAAATGATTAGCCTAGGATTAGGATAAGCAAATAGTCCCACCTAATAATAATAAAATACACTAAGCAAGATTAGTTCATCCCATGAACTCACTACCTCTAGTGCTGGAAACTAAAAAGACAATGGTAGGTTCACTTAAAAGATACAACATAGGACTATTTGAAACCTAAAAGCTTTGAAACACAAATGAACTTTAATAAAACATGAAAAACAAACCTTAATTAAATACATTCAACTAAAACACACTCCAAAATGCTAATAATTTATACTCTAACTCAACTATAGTCTCATTTAAAAGACATCCCAACAAAAAATTAATATGAATACATGTTTTAGGAATCGTCTATTCTGCTCTCAATCTCACATACACAACCAATCCCCTAAGCTGATACACATAAATGAAGAATTTCATAAGAGACAATATTAGTAAGACAAGCATTTCTTAATTTAAAAGGTTGTCTTCCTTGACGGGAGGGGAGGGCGTAGAGGACATTAGTATTGGGGTTAAACACAACCACCCACATCACTTGATGTCCGAGTCTCTGAGTACAAGTTACACTCCTCGAAGAAAAGTGGCGTTCCGTGGATACTTCTTTTCTAGCTTGGAGAAAGAAATTCAAAGATTTTTAGCCAAAAGCCTTTCCTTTTACAGCACAGTTTCTTACGCTCTAAATGCTGATATAAATATATTCACAACATGCACTCTATCTGTGTGCCAAAGTGTTTTATTTAAATTTATTCACACTGTGTCAACAAAGGATAAGAGAAAAAAATCTCTTGTTGGGACTGGGAAGGTATATAAGAAATTAGGGTTTTTTGCACATAATTCACTCAAAAATTTTGAAATTACAAATTTCTCACTCATAAATTCTATCTGCATATATACCACTATTTATTCCTCTTCTAAGGTTTGGTGAATCACATTTCATGCTTATTTTTTTCCCTTCAGTTATAGTTTCTTTGTTTAAGTGCTTAACTAAATTGTAGATTTTTTGACATGTCCTTATCCACTTACCTTCCTCTCAAAAACATTTTTGTAATGTATGTGCATGAAGCATGCAAACTTATTATATATGAAAGTCCTGTCATGTAAAAGATATATGAGAAACTTGTGTCAAACATATATACAAGACACAATGATTCTTGTTAACGTTTAGTATAAGTGAAAGAAAATGATACTTTATTGGATGAATAGAACTGAATATCAGGCCTCCTATATATAGGAGAGAAGACAAGTTAATCTCTTGTTCTATATGATACAAGACTAAACTAATACTAATAGTCTTTCTCAAGTTGGTGCATATATGTCATACATGCCCAACTTGTCACAAATAAATTGAATTCTAGTACCTGTCAATGGCTTTCTAAGAATCTCGGCTAATTGATGATTGGTGTGCACATGTCATGGGTCAATCTGCCTAGGTTCGTTCTCCGTCCTAACTACCTTGTCGCGAATCACATGACAATCGATCTCAATATGCTTTGAGTGTTCATGAATACCAGATTTGATGTAATATAGAGCATAGTCCTATTATCACAATACAACTTCATTAAGCTAGAATGTACTATCGCCAAATTACCAAAGAGCCTTCTTGATGTGTCGAATTTATATGCAAATATTTGTACTCATTTACTTATTAAAATGACTTGTTTTCGCTGATATTGTCTATAATTCATCTTATTTCTATACGATTTCATTTAATTAATTATTTTTGAAGAAATAATATTTTTGATGCAAAAAGTAAAGAATTGTGGAAAAATCAACAAACAAAGTAAAATAATTGATTTATCATTTTTTATTGTTTTGTTGACTTAAAAGTGTGACAAATAAATTGTAAAAGGATTTTTATACGCTAATATGATATATAGTTAGTTTAATTAATTTTAAACTAATTAAATTTATTTTATTTAAAAATCCTAATTTCAGGTATTATTTTGTGTATGCAGAAGTACGTGGTGAGCAGAAAAGGCAGAAAAGAAGGAAAGACAAACAAATAAAATTCTGCATTATAAAAGGAAGAAAATAAAGAAAGAATGTGGACTTTTATGCAAAAGTGCAAACCCTAAAGTCCTCTTCTGTTCTCTATAAATACAAGTAAAGGGAGAGAGGAGAACTCAAGAGATGACGGCTGTACAATAACTCAAAGGAAGAAAAAGAAAAAGTAAGAGAGAGAGAAGGCGGGTGCGAATTCTAAGGCGAAAAGCAGCATGTGGGCAGTAGGGCTGTGTTCTTTTGGCGCAGTATTCGAAGTGCACCCAACGAAGCGATTTGACTTGGCGACTTTTCGTCCCTCTCTCTCCCCTACGTGGAAACGACGAGCAGAATAAAACAAAGGGAGAAAGTGCAGCAGGCACACGTGACAGGCCTGTGCAGCTAACGTGCGGCTCGGAGTTCCACGCGCTGACTCGGCGACTGCTTCTTCATTTTTTTGCGTGAGAGATTGAAACGAAGGAGAAGACAGCAGCAGGGCGACATCAGCTGGGCCCCACACGACGCGACGCTGACAGCTGGCTGACCTGGCGACGACTCTGACGAAGAGACAGCACCTGGCCCGATGTGACAGATCTGAGGCTGGGTTAGTTGTGTTCGCTCGCTGACGTCAGCAACGCGTTTTGAGCTGAGACAGAGAAGAGAGAGAACGAAAGTTGGGTTTGCATTAATTTTAATTTCTGTTTGTATCTCTTAATATTTTTGATGCAATCCCAAACAAATATGAACTGAATTTATTGGTCTAGAGGCTAAGGTGTAGCCGAGTTTTGAACACAAATTTTAATTCCTTATTATTTCTCTATTTTTCCTGATTGTGTTTTAATTTTTATTATTTATGCGTACAACATGGTGGATAGACATTTGTAGTATTTTTTAAATCATAAAGAGACCGAACAGGTGATTTGTGATTAATAAGAATTAAGACCGTATATTGGAGGACGTGACCGTTAAGAAATCTAATTTCTCAATTAATAATTTGGTGGATAGACGAATGATTAATTGAGAATAATTTTTAGACTACGTTGATAGAGTGGTTAATATCTTTAGGATTTTGGTCGACAATTTGGGAAAAATAATATTTTTATTTATAAGGAATTATAATTTGTGTGTGTGATAAACGAGGTGAACCAAGAGCCCTAGAACTATTTTTAACATTAAACAAAGTACAAGTGCTTCATAGTTTCACAGCCCTCTCCCTCTTCACAAATTTAGTTAGATTTAGTTAGATTAATTTAATTTAGTTATTTTATCCTTATAAAATTCGATCTTCCAAATAGTGATTCATCTAGCGATATCGGTACTCAGTAAAATATCTAGTCCTTGTGGGTTCGACACTCTACTCATCTATCTATATTACTTGTGCGATTTTGTACACTTGCAAATATCAACATCACTTCTCACCCCAACAAGCTCACAAGTAAGATAAACAAGGGCTCTACACCCAGATTCTGCACTAGATCTAGACACCACCGGTTGTTTCTTAATCTTCCAAGATACTAGATTCCCATCTACAAACATACAATATCCAACTGTAGACCTTCTAGACATTTGACATCCACCCACTTTGCGTCATCCAATCCAGTTATTCTACAATGTCATTCATTTGTGTAAATTAGACATCAACCTAGAGCACATCTCAAGTACTGAAGAATTCCAAATGCTGCATTCCATTGAGAAGTAAGAGGGGATGCCATAAACTACTGATGATGCTCACATTATATGAAATATTAGGGCGAGTAGCTGTAAGATAATTTATCTTTCCCACTAGCCTTCTATACTGCTCGGGTTCTCCCACAGGTCACCCTAATCTGGTAATAATTTTAGATTTGGAATCCATCGAAATTGGTGATGTATGACACTGCAACATTCTGCATTCAGTTAAAATATCCAAAATATATATCCTCCATGTAACACCCCATAAAATAAAATGTATTTTTTGGAGTTATTAAATAATATTGAATTAATGAAATTGACTATTTTGACTGTTTTCTTGAAATTATTGTTGCACGTGCAAAGTTAGAAAATTTTGGATTTCTCAAAAGTTGGTTGTCAATAATTGATGTCCCTCATTTAAGTATGATATATTTTATTTTTCAGATGACTTGATTGTCACGCCCCGCTTCCGAAAAAGAAATACGGAATACAGATACATGACTAAGTCCAGTGAATGATTTTCATCATCCATAAGCTATCAGGATCTTTTCAACATTTCACAGAAATAAACAGGAGATAACAAGGAGAAATCAACCACGCATGTATGAATGAATCAATATACAACAGGATTACTTGAAATAAATTTTAATAAATCTCAAATAAATCAGATCTGAACAAGTCAATAATCCTGGGTCATACTGCCCAATACAAATAATCCAACTAGCAGATACATTTATTCAAAATAAGCAACATAAAATAATAATAATAGCAATAACTCCAGCATCTAAAAATTCAAATCACCTACTTTATCAGGCAACTGGTTACCATAATCTGCAATTTAACAAATTGTAGGAAAAGGAAAGAGAAACAAAACTCCCTGTCAATGCATGTTACATGTCGCTTGTAGTTCATGCACAAGTACAGGAATAAAATAAGCGGATATAGAGTAATAGCGGAAGCAAACAAAACATGGAGTAATATGAAAGAGCTAAACAGAATGTCTAACATGAATCAGAAAACAGAATCAAGTAACATGGTGTGCTAACAGGTACAGGTAATATGTAACAGGTGTCAAGTATCATGCAAGCAGGTAAATAGGTAGGTAAGCATGTAACAGGTATCATATTATATCAAGTCTTGTATTTAATTCTAACTAGGTAGCTAGTCTTGCTACATTCAAACAAGTTACGCTTAGATTTCGTAGTGGAGTCTATAGGGCCGTGTACTCAGGTATCAGGTAAACAGGTACAGGTAGAACCAACTGGTCCTCTTCCAAGTACACCTTTCTATAGAGAAGTGTGTACTCAGGTAATCAGGTAAATAGGTATAGGAACAAGTACAGGTACAACCTACTGGTCCTCTTCTGAGTACACCTTCCTATAGGGAAGTGTACAGTCAGGTAATCAGGTAAACAGGATTGTGTATCATGTAGTCATGAAACACGTAACAGGTAGGGACAAGACTCCCTTCCAAGTACACATTTCTATATTTTTCACTACTAGATTTTTCCCTTAACCCCGGCTTGATTATTTATTATAATTATCAAACATGCATGTACGTGTAGCAAGACAGGGCAAGAATAATATGATATAAACAAGTAACAGGTTCAAGTTGAAAGATAAATATGTATAGGTGATAGACAACACATAAAATGATAGAACAACGAAAATTCTAGTTCAGGACAGCAAGACAGTACTGCACTAAATATGAAATTCCCATTGCTACAAATGTGCAAATCTGGATCCGTCAAAAATTTAAAAAATAGACTCTTATCTGAATCCAGAAAATATATATAAGTCATATGGTATTTCACAAGACTCAAAACAGAATTGTATCCAGAAAATATGTTCAGCCAAAAATCAGAAGTTTGTATTCATAAACAGGAAAACAGCATAAAAATTTACTGATTAAATTCACAAAAAATCTGGGGTATTTCCTATTATGTTTAGTATCAGAAAATAAATTTTCATAATTTTTCAACATAGATAGTTTAGTCAAATAAAATCAGAATACAGCAAGATACAAAAATTTTATAAATCTGAAATCATAAACACAGCAGTACTAAAATAGCAATATCTTACAAAACATAAATCGAAATCAAGATCCATCAAAAGGGTGATAAAATAGATACAACAGGCTACAATTAATATTCACAAAGTTTTTATAAACAGTAAGTAGAATCAGGTTGAAATTAAGGTTCTTTACTAAACAATATGAAAATTCTGCAAGTATAGTAGTTGTTTGCAAACATAGAATAGTTTGTAAAAGTCATTAATTAAATTCAAAAAAATTAGGGATTAATCCCCATCACGTCTAGTTGTACTCAGCAAAATATTGGATCAAAATATTACCTTTAACATCAGTATAAAAATAAATAACCATACAGAATTCATATAAAATAGAATCTGAAAATTTCTACATATCTGTAGTAAAATAGCAATAACTTGCAACTCACAAATCAAAACTAAGATCTGTCAGAAATTCTGAAAAGTAGACAGATTTCATATTCACAAATAGTTTTCATATACTGACCTTAATAGAGTCTAAAATACTGAACAAAATGGGGTAACAGTAAGGACAGAATTATTCTTCATGCATAAAATCAACTAGATCATCGGAAACACATCCAAATATAACAAAGTATGAAATAGGGTATACTAGATGTCTAAGCAATATTGTATAGGGTATTTAACAGATCAACAACAGGATAACTACCAGTAACACGTCAAGCATGCAAGATTCACACAACAACTAATGGATCACAACCAACATTCATATATGCAACAAGGATCAATTAGATCTAAGTCTAAATTCATGTCGTGTGTGTAACTAGAGACGACTACGGATGGATCAAAAAATAGAGACAAGATATAACAATGGTTTTGTACAAGAATTGTCTTTAGAACACAACTACACTACATACGGTATTTAGTACTTGTATATGCAACAGAAAAGTATGCAAGTTACTTGCCTTATAGTTGACGACGGAAACGATGCAAAAGCGAGAATAACGGGAACGAATTTCTGGGCACGAACTCAACAAACGAACGAGCGAACTACGATCAAATCACGAACAAAGAACCCACGAGATCCAACACACGCACACAAGAGAGGGCAGCGGAGGGGTGTGCACGCAACGAGAAAAAAACAAATAGCAGCAGTGGGCATCACTGCGGTCGGCAAAAACAACACAGCGCAGTGCTGTTTATGTTGCTACTATCTGTGGTGGCTTGCTGACGACTTCGGGAGGAGGGAGACAGGGGGAGCATCAGCCTGGTGTTGTTGCACGGCGGGAGGAGACACACAGCACAGGGAAGCTCCACTGCTGGTCGTGATAGGAGGAGGGAGGCACAAAGAGGGAGGCCGTGGTGCACACAGGTGATTGGGATGTTTAAAGGAGGACGGGAGTAGGGGATGAGGTAAATAGGCGGTTAGGGTTAATAAAGATGAACAGGGAATATAGAGGGGTATATATATGGGTAGTATATTAGGGTTTAGGTGTGAACATGGGGTAACGGGTATTGGGTGTAAACGGGTAGGATAGTTTATTGGGTAATGGTTGAAATGGGTTATAGATCCAATAGGGTTTTAAAGGGTATTTTTAAAAGATCCAATAAAGAGATGGAAACAAAAAAAAAAATGGATAACAAAATAGGACACGAACAATTAAATAATGACGATAAAAAATAATAGCTCGATCAACCAAGAATGGAATAATAGGCACACGAATTTAATCAAGAAGATAAATTAAAAAGACGACAAATCAAGTAGATGAATAAATATTGATAATGAAGATCAAATACATGTGTAGGTAAGAGTCAAAGAAATACAAGATGAATAAATACTCAAAAAGAAAAAAATACATCCAAAATATAGAAAATGAAGAACAGGGGTTACATTGATTAAAGAAACTCATTTTTGGACTCTATGTTGATATAATTGATTTTTGATGAAAGAATTACATTCCGGCCGTAAAAGAGGTAAAAATTAAATCAAAAGTATTTTCTATTAATGATATATCATTTTGAATTAATAAATGATTTTAAATTAATTTTTGATTAATTTGGCTATTTTATGAAATTGTCATTGCACGTGTAAAATATGTGCAAATATTTTTTCTGGAGAATAAAAAGTCAGAAATTTCATTTGGAGAATCTAATATTTTATAGTGGGTAATAATTCTAAATTTTCTGGATTTTTATGAATAAGTTATAGCAGGTTTGCAAATATTTTAAAGTGGAGGACTTTTATGTAAAATTGCCAATTGGAGGAAAATTTTGAATTTTAAAAATTTCTAGCTGCATTGGGGGCCGGTCAACTAGGAGTGTTTAGGGGAGGTTAAATCTTACCCTAATTGATTTAATTAACTATTTGATTTGGAAGATATATATATATATATATATATATATATATATATATATATATATATATATATATATATATATATATATATATATATATATATATATATATATATATATATATATATTTGATTTTTGGAGCGGGATTTTGTAAAATTAGTCAAGAAACCCTAAAGATAGACCCCCGGCCTATAATTGAACAGTAGCAGCCTTTCCCTGTTGTGAACAAAAAAATATCATCATCTTTATTATTTCTTGGAGTTTTGGTGGCATGGATGTTATAATCCCTGTTTTCGTAAATACGTATTTTTTTGTATTTTCTGTATTTAAAATTTTGTCAAATTATTTTTCCCAATTTCAAATTCTTTTTTTTAAATGTATTGTTGAATAATCTATTAAAATCTATTTTCGACCAATAAATTTATTTGTAACTATTTTCTGTAATTTTATATTGTAATACGAATCTTGTTATGACTTTGATACATATTATGATTATTATTGTTGTAATTATTATTATTATTATTATTTGTATTTGTATTTTTAACTGTTAGTATCATTATTAATTTTGACTGTTTATTTAAAAAGAAATCAATTTCTATGTACTAACTATAATTGTAGTTATTTTAAATAAAGTCTACATTGTAATGTAAAATTTCATTATTTTATAAATTATGTTTTATTGGTTATTTTATGTTTTCTTATTGGATTTTTTATACCCAATAAACCCAAACCCAATACCTATTCACCTAATTACCCATACCCAATATAAAAACCCATACCCATTACTATCTCACCTAAACCCAATAACCTATTAAAAAATCTCCAAACCCAATTTCAATTCATTTAAACCCAGACCTGTTCAGCATTAATACCCAATCCATTTACATACTACCCTATTTTAATACCCCTACCCGTACCCGTTTCCTATACTACCCAAACCCGAAATCCCTATACCCTTCATCCGTCACCTAAACTCCTCAACCCTAATATAACTTCTCCCATATATATATTAACCCATTGCATCTCTCTGTTCTTCATCCCCTGTTCACCCCTTCACCTTCCGTCGCCTCTCATCTGTTCTCCCTCTCCTCTTGCACCCCTCCCGACCATCTTCATCCCCTCGTCAATCTCTGTCCTTTCCTCCCCTGCATCGATGCGCCATAGCACAGCAACCGTGTACTGTGCCCTCCGACGACAGCCGCCGCTCCTCCCGAGTGCCTGTGCAACATCTTCTGTCCACCCTTCTATCCTCCCTGCAGCACTCTCGTTCGCCTCCGCCTTCTAGTCGCAATGCCAGCTTCAGTCGACCACTGCGCCACTCCTCGGCTTCCCTCCGCAGACAACAGCAACTGCGGCACCTCCCAACAGCCCCGTGTGACACCCCGTCGCGTGCCATATGCCCTGCCACCCCGGTGACAGCAGCAGTGCACTCCCTGTGCTCACCTTCTCACGGTATCAGCCATTGCAGATGACTTCCTGCCTCGATGCCATGTCGGAGAACATCCGGCACCGACCCTCTTCTCCGGCCCTCCCCGCCGTCTACAACCATGCCCTTGGGTGTGCTTTTGATTGAGTTTTGATCAACTTCGATTGTGGGCCATCCATTTGACTTGATCTTGATCATCATGATCATCAGCTATTTGATTCTTGGCCGTTGATCTCCTCTTGATCATCCGATCAGATCCTAGCCGTCT
The DNA here is from genome assembly GCA_017893485.1 of Hemerocallis citrina. Classification (NCBI taxonomy): domain Eukaryota; kingdom Viridiplantae; phylum Streptophyta; class Magnoliopsida; order Asparagales; family Asphodelaceae; genus Hemerocallis; species Hemerocallis citrina. Next base: position 102,095,826 of record CM030360.1, read on the forward strand.
GATCTCTTCTTGATCGTCACGATCATGATGATCAACTTCCTTTGATCGCTGTCATTCGATCGATCGATCTTGATCTTCATCATTATCTTCATCATCAGGAAAAATCTGGACCAGTCTGATCTGATCGTGATCACCGTCAGCTCATGGATCTAGTCGTTCGATCATCTTGATCTTGATCATCATCAAGATCCGTGCCCGATCATGATCGTCTTGTGCATCTTGTTCGTTCGTTCGTTTGTTCGCTCATGTTCGTGCTCAGGAATCCGTTCCTGTTATTCTTGCTTTTGTACCGTTTCTGTGGTCATCTCTCAAGTAAGTAACTTGTACTCAATTCTTTTGTATGATACAAGTCATAAATACTGCTTGTAGTGTAATTAGGGTTCTAGAGACAACTCGTGTGTGATGTATCTTGATGAGCATTGTCTCTATAGTGATATTGACCATAGTTGCCTCACGACACAAATTTGATATGAAACAACTTAGGTTTTGACCGTTCTTGATGTGATTATATTTGTGGAATAATTATGAGAAATCGTGGGTTTGTTTGGATCCATGTGATATACTTGTTGTGGAAATGCTATATACCCTATTTCATGATGTTTGGAAACTTAGTGGACTCTATAAAATGTTTGGTTGTGTTTGGAACGAGTTTCGTATGTTGTATGTTGATTTGTGGTTAAAAGAAAATTCTGTATTTTGTCAGTGATCAGTTTTGATTGCTATTTTAGACCATATTAAGATCAGTATCTTAACTTCAGTATTAAACATAATTTTTAGAAAAATCCGTCTTCTTTCCAAACTCTCTGATCTTGATCGATTTCGTTTTTGTATGTGTGAGATATGATTATTTTACTACAGAGGTGTATTTCATTTCTAGATTTCGTTTCTTGATGATTTTGATGACTAAACTATTTTGATACTAGTTCTAAGCATATTATTTTTATCTAAAATTTTGCACAGTATTTCCATATCTATTTAGGGATTACTCAGAATTTTGATGGATTTTATTGATGAGGTTTATATGCCGTTTCATGCTTGTTTATAAAAACTATACTTGCTGGATTTTGCTCGCTGTCAGTAAAGATTTGTATTTTCACCGTAATTCCTTTTCATGTATGAAAAGTATTTATCAAATATGAAAGTTAGATTATTTTTTCCATTTTAATCTCCCTTTGACGGATCTGGATTTGTATCACGGTTTGCGAGATATCACAGTTTTCGTACAGCAGTGTTGGGAATTCCAAATTTACCAAACTATCGTTTCTTGATATTTTCTGAATTTCGTTGGCCAAGTTATTCTTTCTGGAAAATTATGAAACTTTATATTCTGATACTAGACATATATTGGAATACCCCAAATTTTTCCTGAATTTATTTGAGATGTTTTAATGCTGTTTTCCTGACTGTGAATTCGACTGACTGATTTCTGGCTGAACGTATTTTCTGGTTTCAAATCAGTTTTGTGTTATGTTTTTCTAAAATACTATATGACTTATATATGGTTTCTGGATTCGGAAGGGTGTCTATTTTCCAGATTTTTTGACGGATCCAGATTTGCACTTTTGTAACAACGGAAATCCCTATTTTAGTACAGTAGTGTCTTGCTGTCCTGAACTTGAATTGTCGTTGCATTATCCTGTTATGAGTTATTTTCCACCTGAACATGCTTATTCTTCATCCTGAACCTGTTACTTATTTATATCATGTTATTCTTGACCTGTTTGTGACACATACATGCCTGTTTGATTAATAATAACAAAATAACCAAGCCGGAGTTAAGGAAAAGATCTAGTAGTGGAAAATATAGAAATGTGTACTGAGAAGAGGACCTGTGTCCTGCCTGTTATGTGTTCATGACTACATGATTCACGATCTTGTTTACTTATACCTGACTGCATGCTTTCCTATAGGAAGGTGTACTCGGAAGAGAACCACTAGGTTCTGTCTGTTTCCTGTACCTGACTGCATGCTTCCCTATAGGAAGGTGTACTCGGAAGAGAACCACTAGGTTCTGCCTGTTTTCTGTACCTGACTGCATACTTTCTTATAGGAAGCTGTACTTGAAAGAGAACCACTAGGTTCTACCTGTTATCCTGATTTCTGAGTATACTGCCCTATGGACTCCACTACGAAATCTAAACGAAATTGTTTGAATGTAGCAACCTTGTAGTAAAAACTGGGATGCATGAAGTGCTACCTAGTTAGTAATAATATAAAACATGACATAACTTGATACCTGATACCTGTTATATGATACCTGTACTTATGCCTATTTACATGTTACCTGTTTACCTGTATACCTGTTACCTGTTTACCTGTTTACCTGTATACCTAATTATATGTTTACCTGTTACATGTTTACCTATTTACCTATATGCCTGATTACCTGATTACCTGCTACATGTTACCTGTTTATCTATTTGCTTGACACCTGATACATGTTACCTGTGCATGTTAGTATACCATGTTACTTATTTCTATTTTCCTGATTCATGTTAGATATTTTATTCTGTTGACACACTTATACCATGCTTGTTTATTCCTGTTATTATTTTGTATTTTTTATTTTTCCCCATGTACTTGTATCCTGCTTTACAAGTGGCCCGTAACTTGCATTGACGAGAATCTTGTTTCTTTTTATTTCTTCATGCAATTTGTTAAATTGCAAATTTTGGTGATCAGCTGCCCGATGGAGTATGTGATCTAAAGTTCTAGTTGGCTGGAGCTTTTGCTATTTTCATTTATTTCCTGTTGCTCATTTTGAACAATATATCTGTTACTTGCATTCTTTGTGTTTGGGCAGTATGACCCAGAATTTTTGACTTGTTCAAATCTGATTTATTTGAGATTAATACATTTTGTTTCAAGTAAATTCTGTTGGTATATTGATTTAATTATGCATGTGTGGTTGATTCTCTTACTTCTGATTCTGATTATTTTGTGAGATGTTGTAAAGATTCCTGAACAGCTTTTGGCTGATGAAAATCATTCGCTGGGCTTTTGTCGCGTATCCGTATTCCGTATTCTTTTTGGGAAGCGGGGCGTGACAGATGTTTCGTTTTTCGCAAGGAGGAGGATGAGGAGCTTTCTTTCTATTATTATTATTCTTCATTTGATCTTCTTTGAGGTAGGTGCTGCTTCTTGTCTCTTGTTTTGCTATATGTTTGTAGAATATGATGATTGATTAAGAAAAATGCATGCTAGAAGTTGTATGGTTATACTTAATTAATAAAACCCTACTTGTGAATGAATTTCAATGAATGTGTGGTTACATAATAACTTTAATGAATAAAAACCCTAATTGACGAGTGATCCTTCATGCATGGATTGTTTAAGAATATTAAAGATTTAGTAGTGCTCTAGAAACTTGCTTTCGTTCATTATACTTGTATAATCACATATGTGATGATGGATGTGTGTATGACGAATGAATGTGGTATTGATATTTTTCATGGAACTAGAACTTCATTGATGTTGTAATTATTATGTTAAAAAGAAAATAAAAAAGTTTTTTGATTTTAGACACCTAAAAGAACTCATCATAATTTATAAACTTGTTTTATGATAATGCATTGTTTATTAAATATTGGGTTTTAATATTATAACCTAGAGATTATCAAGAACCTACAAATACAATTTTTTAGTTGATAAAAATTTTAATTTGGGATCTATAAAATTGATTTGATGATCATAAATTTAAATTGTAGACGATGAAGATTGGTAGAGATAACTAGAACTTCTTGTATGCTCTTAGATTCATGCTTGATTGATTTTAAAGTTGAGATTTTTCCATGGTTATTCGTTGGTTTTTTTAATTATTAAGAACTCAAGTTTAATATTAGGGTTTGAATAATTGTTGTATGGTTGAATTGGAGTTGTTGGGTTTCGGGTTCACTATTCATGAGGTGAACAGTAACCGAGTTACTGCGTTAGGGTTTAGGGGTTATAAGGTTTCGGGTTTGCACAGGACCTAGGGTCTGTACAGTGCATTTGATACATAAATATTTTAACTCCTTATTAGCCAAAAGAGGCAGTAGGGCAGTTGGCTAGCCCATGGCGATTTGGGCGCTGGGTGAAGCCAATTTTGTTTTCTTGAATTTTTTTTTTAATTTTTTTACTTTTAAGCCTTGTTTTGTTTCTTTTGAGTTTGTTTTAGTTTTGAAGCTTTTATTTTATAGAGTTTTTTCTTTTGAGTTATAAAGCTTTTAAAATAAAAAGAAAAAAAATGTGTTGGGTGGAAAATGAATTTCAAATTTTAAGGTTATAGACTATTGATTCTAAGACTTCAATTATTGAGAATTTGGTTTTAGATTTCTGGTTCAAATTTCTTAAATTTCGGTTTTGTTAATACATCTTAGAATGTGTACATCGAATATTTTTGTTTGTTGTTATTTTAGATTTTTGTTAATTTAATGATTCATATTTCAGATTTTTTCTTCTTGTGTCTCAAATTTGTATGATAGATTGGGTATGTGAATATTTCAAATATGGTAGGATATTGTTCAAACTTTAAGGGGTATAATTTCAGTTTTGGAATTTCAGAATTTCATATTTTAACGAGTATAATTTCATATTTTGGTTGATTAACTTTAGTTTTTAAGTGTTTTGATTTCTGATTTAAATACATGGATTTCAAATATGGAAAGAGATATCATATGAATTGAAATATAGTCAGTTTAGAATAATTTAAACTGATTGTACACGAATTCAAGGAATTAAACAAAAGTTTGCGTTTAATTTTGAGTTATGAGACTCAAGAGGTTGAGCATGGGACCCTAGTGTGCCGGCAAATTGAGATTTTGAGGAAGTTGGCTAGTGAGGCCTTGGTTCCTGGTTTTTTAGAGTTAAGTTAGGTTGGGTACATCAACTCTAGAGGGGGGCTGTGATTTAATTAATAATAATAAACATATGGACAGACACTAGTTGGAGCTGTGATGAAATAAGATCAAACATGGGTAGGAGGCCTCATACGATCTGCCGTGTGAGAAAATCTCCTGAATTATCAAGGTGTGAGTGAAATAGTCTCCGGAATTACCGGGATCGAAGCGACGCTCATAGGATGTTTGCGTGTGGTGACGTGCCATTGCTTGCGGTTTGGTGTATTCTCGAAGATTTCCAGATGTGAGTGAAATAGTCTCTGGAATTATATGTGGATAGAGATTGACCTACGAAATTATCGGGGCCGGGGCTAGGTACGCGCAGTATGTCTAAAACTTAAAGCAATCACTGCAGTAGATTAGTTGCATAACGAGGGATTGAACCCTACAAACTGGAGAACAATAAGGACTTGCACCGGACCTATGCGGTATGGGATGCATAGAATCTGACAAGTATGCATTAGAGAAGAGGTGGGTGTCTCTTTTACTTTCTAAATTTTTGTAGTATGCATGTGTAGGAAATTTATGCTTGAAATTGTTAATTAGTATGAGTTCTTCAATTAATTTTGTGATGCATATTGTGTTGTTAGAATTGTTAGTAGTAATGAGAATTATTTTATGCTAATTGAAAGTTTCATCATAGAATTGATAGATTGTCAATTTAATTTCTATTTAAAAGCATGTTGCAGTGTTGTTAGGCACATAATAATAAGTCATGATTAGATTGTATGAATTATGTATATGAATACATAAAGTTGTTAATTTGTGCTTAAGAAATTGTGTAAATATTTGGGGTGAATTATAAAATCAATGGGAGGTGAGAATTGTAAAAATAATATACATTCATGATAGTGGGCAATTTTTTTCCTCATTGAAACAAATGAGTACTAGATTTCTAAAAGTGAATAACTTTATGCTAATGTGGGTAACATTAAGGGAAAAGCATTTCTGGAAGTTTAGAAATGTGTTTTAGTAATATTAATTTGAGAGAAACAAATAGAAATAAAAAATAGTTGAAAGAGTTAAAAATGAGATTAAACATATGTTTGGGTTAAAAGAATTTAAACCCCTATAGAATTAGAATTGGCGTTTGGTTTAATGGCTAGTGCGTGTGTTTCGGCGCCGCCACGTGTCGCTTGGGGGGGTTCTTTGGTTGCGGGTTCGAGCCAGGGTTGGCTCTACTTTTTTATATATTTTTGGAAATAAAATCAAAGAGCAATTTGGAGTTATAAAAACAACTCAGTGGTTTCCTTATCAGATTTCGTGAGTGGCTCACTGGTTGGGCGGCTGTTGGGGGTTTCTGTGGTCTCGGGTTCGAATCCGGGTGACCACTTTTGGATTTTTATTTTATTTTTTTTTAGATTTTTCAAGTTTTAAAAGTTGGGAAAATTCATAGAATATTCTAAAATATTATTAGAACACTTGGGAATGGTTTTATAATATTCTAAGATACATTTTGAGAATTTAAATATCATATTCATGTATTAGATGAGATTTGAATTCAAGAAAATGTATATGATTAAAGATTTTAAAGGCTTGTTTAAAATAAAATCAAAGTATGAGTGTGAGATTTAAATAATGAATTCTAGTGATTAATCATAAGAATTTTTATTATTAAGAATTTGTGATTTATTGGAGGAACATTAAGAATATTCTTAAAGTGAATGAATTGGTTCGTTAACCAAGGATTTGTCTAAAAGAATTTGATATGAGAAATGGCTAGTGAATGTTGTTATAGAAGTTGAATACTTCTTGATCTAGGTGATTAAAATGTTTATGTTGAGGTTTTTTATAACCTAATTGATCTCTATTGAGATGGTTGTTGAAATCTAGAGGCTAGGCGAGACCCTTGGTAACCGGCAATTTATGAATAAAGAAATTTGAGAAGTGCTAGTGTGGGCTATTGTTTCTCATATTGTTGATTAAGTCTGGTAAGGTAAGGTAGCTCTATGTTGTGATGATTAAAATTAAACTTAAGGATAGGCACTAGAAGAATATATGATAGAAACAACAACGGACATGTCTAGTAAAGAATGTGCAGCTCCTAGGGGTCCGAGATCGAGAAATACGCCCGGTAAATCCATGTATATGGGCTAGGGGTATGCCCGTTTATCATCGAAAGGCTGGTAAAGAGATTGCATTTCCTACGAATGTTCGAAACGGACAGGATAGCCCGGTAAATCTGCTGAGGTGGGCTAGGGGTAGGCCTAGTTCGTAGTTGCAAGCGACCGACTTGCTAGGGTTCGTGACCGAGGACACGCCCTGTAAATTCACTGAGGTGGGCTAGGGGAAGGCTGATAAGGTTCAATATCCTGGGGGTGCGACTCTTCATAGACTACGCATTGGAGTATACTCATTGGGTTAGGTTGCATGATGTGGGATGTAAACCCTATAATGAGGAGTACTTGAAGGGCTTGCCCTCAGACCTATGTAGTATGGGATGCATAGAATCCGTACAAGTATGCATTAGTGTCATGGTAGTGTAAATCTGTATTAGGCATTTAAGTTCATATCATACACTGACATGTTTAGGCTAGTCACTTTTTACACTTTATTGTGCATTCAAGTTTGTGTTTGCTTAAGTAAGAGAATCACTGTTTTATAGCATTGCATCAGTTGTATGTAACTGATGTGCCCAAAGTTTTCCAGTGCATGACTTGGATTAGCAAGAGGGCATGAATATGAATTGATGCTAATGATTATTTTCATATTAAAGTTGTTTAAGTTGTATATTTCTTTGTTGTAACTTCTGCTGTGTATTTTTTTGTAAAAGAACATTGTGTAATGATAAAATTTTAAATTCCTTGTAAAATTGTACGAATTTGAAATAAAAGATCTTGTTATGCTATGAATTACATGTAAATGGAATTCGGGGCTTTACATGTTTGGCATTCGATGGATGTCGAATCGCCAATGTCGCTAGGTCAAGTTTGGGCCAAGTATTGAGCCTAGCCTAGGGGGCGTGTCGGTTTCCCCTAGGGCTTGTGTATTGGATAAAGAACTGAGTTTGTTTGACTAGCAAGTAATCGACCGGTATTCAATTATCTCTACACAAATAAGATTAGTAGTTGCTTAATCAGGGATAGTAGTAGTATCCTAAGACCAGAGTATGTCATTTGTATTGATAGGATAGGCACTAGTCAGGTGGTTGCACTCGCCTATCAAGGGGACACGTGCGGTGCCGTCTCGCCTGGGAAGAGGGACCGGTGGCGTAGTCTCGTCTGTTAATTTTTGGGGTCTAGTGAGAAGAATGGGAAGTGCGTACTATAATTCTCCTATTAGACGTTACGAATGGATCCTAAGATTCTGTCAAGTTCTATGTTGTTTAATACGGACAAGGAGCTAGAGTAAGACTCAAAATTGCGAGTAAGACTCAAGGCGTCCCAGTGAGCTAGCAGGCTACCTTTATGTTCGTAGCAACTTTTGAGTGAGGTCCGGCGCAATGGGAGGAAATCGGGCATAATGGAAAATGGGACACTACTACTCACTGCAGTTGCGGAATTAGACCGACCAACTACAATCTCATTAGTCACTAGATGAATGTCAGGAACAGAAAGAGTACAAGAGTAGGATGCATAGCGATGGATCAAACCCTGTAATAAGAAGAAAGCAAACTCTTTGGAAAGTATGTAGTATGGGATGCATATGTTTTCATTGAAGTTGTACTTGGGGAAGTATGTAGTATAGGATGTATACGTTTCCAAATGAATTGCATTAGAGTAAGTGCATCATGTGCATTAGACTCTAGGACATGGCATACACTGACACTTTTCGATTTTTCTGCATGTTGTCCTTTGCATCTAATATTGATTGTTGAGTTTGGAGAGTCGCTGGTTTTATCAGCATTGCATCAGTTGCACTCAACTGACGTGCCCAAAGTCTTTTAGTTGCAGGACTACTAGATTATGGAGGCAGGAGACTTGAGTTGTGTGGAGGGTCAACTGGAGATTATAATTTGTACAGTAAATTTATTTGATATAATTTATGTGAATTCAGGATGTAATTCATGATGTAATTTTATGATGAACAATTTGTGATTGTAATAACATGGCGGTAATAAAAAGGTTTTAATTTCTTGTGATTTTTCTGTGTTTGGACTCGTTTGAAGGAAAGATTCTGGCTTGTGTCTTGAGTTTTCGGTACTGAAAATTCGGGGCACTAAAGCCATGGCCCCCAAAAAGAAGACGAAGGCAGCTGCAACTAACTGCCCAGTCAATCCTCTTCAACTCCCTCCTTCATAAGGAGGTGTGGCACCTGTGATTTTATTTAGACTAGACTCAAAGGTTATAATATTACTTGGAGCAAAATATAATCTACACTTAACGATCCATATTCCGGACTAACATTTCACACAAACTGGAATCTGGGTCATACCGACCCTATTCCACTCTTCCCTCAGTGTTCTTTAACTCTTGTCGGACTCGGGCATCGCCTAAGTCACAATCATTTTCTTAGATATGACTAAGTCATTCTCTTGGATTGATGGACTTTATCGGCCTACCCCTAGCCCACACATGCAGATTTACCGGGCGTATCCTCCGTCCCATATATAGAATCCACTGTTTGAATATTCAACTTTGTCTTTGGACATCACCATAGTAGTCCTGCAAAAATCATATAAATTCCAATACCTATCAGGAAAATGGATTTCTTGGTTTCATATGAAATCTAAATGAGTCTACTACAACACTGTAGTTAAGAACATCTAAATTTAACTACAATTATTTTGTTTAAATGCATATGCAAAACATTAGGTTCAGATTCCAGAAAACTTCAACTCTTGCTACTTATAAAATCACCGAAAATCCCATACTTCATAGAAATTTGATTTTGTCGGCTCGAAACTCGAAAGAAAAATTAATGAAATTTACTTGAAATTCTTGCTTTTGATTTTGTTCAAAATAATGCATATAAGTGGTTTAAATGGTCATAAACTAGAAGGTGTACAAATTTCCAGAACCAAGGCAAAACTGTCATATGTGAGATTACAGTACAAAAAACTTGAAAGATAGCCTGAAAGACCGGGAGTGATCACAGTGACAGACTCTCCAACGATCTAGTCAGTAAGTAGAATTGAAAACTAGGTTTAAGGGTGAAAATGTTGATTAAATCTGAATGATGGAGGGTGAAAGGTATTTTTAGACCTTGGAAGGTGATTCAGATAGGAAAGAATCTATGATTGATAATTCAGTTATTCAATCCTTGATTTGGGGGAATTTGACTAACGACAGTGGTTAGCTGGAAATCCCCCTTTTGTTGCATTGTAAGTGAGCCATAATTGCTTATCTGGGTGAGCTAATGGGCCTAGAGGGGGGCCCATGTTCTTCTAGCAAGCCTGTTGCCAATGTGAGATTACTGTTCTGCTCTTGGAAGCTTTGAGATGTTTGCTAAGATTTTGCGGCTCTGATTTTACCCGTATCAGTTGGATTTGAGGGTATTGCCCAACTTGCAAGAAAAAATTTGAAGTTTGTCTACATTGTTGGTAGGATTGATGTTAGTTGTTGAAATTATGTATGTAAAGTGTATCTTGTACAGTGAAGTTATGGTTGTTAGATATGATTTATTTGGGAAAGATTTTTGATATTATGATGATTAGATAGATGTGAGACACAAACTTGTGAAAATTGGAGAAATTTTTTTGTGAAGGCTTGTAGGCAGTAATTTTGTGGTGAGTATGCACATTTGGAAGCGAATCATTTTGTAATATCCCACTTGTTGTTTTATGATAAGGTACCTGATGCTGTTGTTTTCTAGTGTGGGAGCAATTGATGATGAGTTCTTTGGATGAAAAGGAAGCACAGATCTCAGCCGCATATCTACTCATGATGAGAGACTAATATGTGGTTGTTTATTGTGGATCTGGTGGATGCTGGCAGCCGAATACCTACAAAAAAGCCAAAAACAACGGGAGTATTCCCGCTGACAGGCCCTCTAATGACCAACTGAGCAACCAGAGGTATTAAGACGGGATTAGATGGTCAAATTGTGATTACCTGGTAATAGTGGAGGTGGTCCTGTATTTATTGATCAGTGGGGAACTGTTATGGAATTATCCCTTCTTCGCTGATTAAGGAGCAGTTAATCCCTTGATTTTTGGGGATTTTATTACTGACCATAAACAGCTGATTAAACCTTCATTGGTGGGCTGAGCTAGGTTGGTGGGTCTGTGAAAGACCCAATCTTCCCCTCGTTTGCCTTGTGATCCACGCTGGGAATGAATGGTGGGGATTAACCCTAATTTTTACTCGTATCACAAGCCCCCCACTCTCGGAGTCAAGTTTTCAGTCGGCTTCAAGGAGGAGGTAACTCATAGGGGGAAATGCGCTGGCGTAAAGACCTGTTTGTAGCGATGGCATTGGGCTCATTCCAGAGTTCGAAATCGAGTTGCCGAGGGACAGGGTTCGATACTGGAGGAGGAAGACAGCTAGCATATGCCTCGGGGTCGGAGCATTGTGTCGAGGCAATTCATCTGAGGCGGGAGCTGTTTTGCAGAAAAAATCATTACGAGCTCGGGGTCGAAGCGCCATTTCGAAGCATTTTATTCGATGCGTGAGCCATGGGCTCAGAGTTATAACACCATTTCGAGGCATAGTGTCCGAGGCGTGAGCTATGTTTATGGAGAAATCTGCGATGGGCTCAGAGTTATAGCACCATTTCGAGGCATAGTGTCTGAGGCGTGAGCCTTAATTGTGGAGAAAACCGGGTGGTCTCAGAGTCGGAACACCATTTCGAGGCATTTTTCTAAGGCGTGAGCCATGTTTGGTGAGAAACCCGCAATGAGCTCAGAGTCGAAGCAGCATTTCGAAGCATAGTGTCTGAGTCATGAGCCATGTCTACAGAGAAATTCATGATGAGCTTGTAGTCAGAGCACCATTTCGAGGTGTAGTGTCCGAGGCATGAGCCAAGTTTACAGACAAATCTGCGATAGGCTCGAAGTTGGAGCACCATTTCGAAGTGCATTATTGGAGGCATGAGTCATGTTTGAGGAGAAATACGCAATGAGTTAAAGCGTATTGTCCAAGATGTGAGCCATGTTTGTGAAGGAATCTGCAATGAGCTCGGAGTCGGAGCACCAATTTGAGGCGTAGTGCTTGAGGCATGAGCCATGTTTGCGAAGAAATTCACAATGAGCTTGGAGTCGGAGCACCATTTCGAGGTGTAGTGTTCAAGGTGTGAGCCAAGTTTGCAGAGAAATTCGCGATGGGCTCGGAGTAGGAGCACCATTTCGTAGCGTATTATCTGAGGCGTGAGCCATGTTTGCAGAAAAATTCGGATGAGCTCGGAGCTGGAGTGCCATTTCAAAGCATAGTGTCCAAGGTGTAAGCCATGTTTGCGGAGGAATTCATAATGAGCTCGGAGTCAGAGCACCATTTTGAGGCATTTTGTTCAAGGAGTAAGCTTTGATTGCAGAGAAATCCGCGATGGTCTCGTAGTCGGTGCACCAATTCAGAGTGCTAAATCGGGGGTGTTTAAACTTGTTGGGATTCTGGGTACAGTGGGTTGATTCAGTGGCACCAAACCCGCTACTCGCGTGACCTCATGATCTTTGAGCAGTCGCTTCATGATTTTGTGGAAATCGAGGAAGCAACACGCGACAGTGGTCATTCGAAAAGTTCCTCCCCATTCTATAAATCCCCCTTCCCCGCTCCTTTTTCTTGGATTTCTTTCTCTTTCTACATCCGTAGGTTCTCTTTCCAGAAATAAGTTCTTCACTTCAAACTTTTCTAGAGCTCATCGATTGGTCTTTGTCTTCCAGTGCATGTTCAGATTCCTCTCGCGCGCCCTTGTTGATGAGATCCCGAAAGGGTGGAGCCTGTTCACCTGCCTTCTTCAAATGAGCATGGGGACATAGAGATCGAAGCGCGCTCGATCCAATGGGAGCAGAGCGTGGTCTCTCTGGGGGTATGACAGTGACAATGAAGAGAAAGACCTAGGAGCTGATGAGGAGGAGCGTGTTGAAGCGGTGGAAGAGGAAGGTGAGGGCAACTGAGGGAGAGTGAGAGAGGAAGATGCAGGAAAGGAGTCCTACGGTCCAGGAAGCAGCTTCTTCATCTTTTGACTGTATAGTTGATGTCGCCCTTCCTCGCATTCGCCGTCCAACGAGGAAGAAAAGGAGGGTCCTTTTCCCCAATCTGGAATATGAGCTGATGGATTACGAACCTGAGGATGGCATATTCCAACTGATGCTCCGCAGGTCTGTTTGGATGTATCTATAAGATTTGAAGGACGTGGTTCATTTTGGTCTGCAACCTTCGACTTTGAACAAACCAAAGATTGAGGCAGACAAATCCCAGAACACTCTGGTGGGGGGTGACCTCGATGACCTCTAGGAGGCATACCATATTCCTCGAAAGTACGTGTTGGTGCTCCCGAGCCCTAGGGTCTGGCCAACAGAAAACCTCTCAGAGTGGTTCTGCCTGTTTCCGCCTGACACGTTTACTTCAGGCTTGCACCTCCCCATACATCCTTTTATCAAGGAGGATGTGAATTGGGCAGCGATGAGCCTTATGCAATGCAGGCCCAATTCGTGGAAGCACCAGACGAGCAGCATCATGCTATGATCGTCGAAGAAAATACCCCTGAAGCTCAAGTACTTCCAGACTTGCCTGCAGCTAAACGCCCTTCTGGGGAATCAACATTAGTAGTACATCTCTCCTCGTAACAAGTATCGGGTGGTGCACAACCATCCCGACTCTATAAATGAGTGGAAATCTAAGTACTTCGTTGTCTACAAAGCCCTGACTCGTGGGATATTCCCACAAGGTGGTCATATCACATCCCGGATAGGAAGAGTTTGAAGTTAACAGAGTTCACTCTGGAGGATGACGAAGAGTTTACGATGTTGTTCAACGTTAGCAACAATATAGATTGGGCAAAGATGACGGAGTTGAAGCTACTAGCCTGTGGCCTGAGCCCTTGTGATCCTCGCATGTTCTTGGACTTGGTTCCTTTACGTGATTCTTTGGTCTCGTTTTAACGCTTTTGTTTCATACAGATGGGAGTCCAGTGATTAGTGCCTCGTACTCTGCTTCATTGTTGATGGCCCAGAAGTTGAGTTGCAAAGAGTATTGGAGGACGAAGTCGTCCGACCCATTCAATATGATGCCGGATCTGCTTCCTTTTTCACACGACGATCCATCCACATAAATTTCCCATACCTCTCATCCTCTTAGATTTCCGATGTCTCTGAGATGGTGCGATCGGTTATGAACTTAGCGAGCGCCTGCCTCTTGATGGCGGTCCTCGGCATATAGCTGATGTAATGTTGACTGCGCTCAATGGACCACTTGACCAACCGGCCGAATTCTCTGGCTTGTTGACGACTTGCTTGAGAGTTTGATCGATCAGGACTTGGATAAAATGAGGTTGAAAATAAGGGCAGAGCTTTCTTGCAGCCATAACAATGGCGTAGGCCACCTTCTCCATTTTAGCATAACGGAGCTCGGCGTCACAGAGGACCTTGTTGACGTAGTAGATGGACCTCTGCCCCCATCGTCTTCTCTGATCGGGACAGCACTGACAGCATGCTGAGAGGTGCCCGATAGAGATATAGGACCTCGCCGGGCTCAGGTTTGCTGAGGAGAGGGGGGGTTAGCGAGGTATTTCTTCAACTGGTCAAAGGGATACTACCGAGGCTCTTCCCACTCAAAGTTCTTCGCCCCCCGGAGTGCCTTGAAGAAGGGGAGGGATATTTCCTATGGCTTCGAAAGAAAACGCTCGATGGTTGTAAGTCGACCGATGAGTCTCTAAACCTCTTTGGCATTCTTTGGAGGGGCCATGTCCAATATGGACTAGACTTTTCGGGTTTCACTTCTATTCCTCATTGGCTAACCATGAAGCAGAGAAACTTTTCCAAAGTGATGCTGAAGGCGCATTTGGACGGGTTAAGCCTCATGTTGTGCATTCGCAAGACCCTAAAGGCCTCCTCCAGGTCCTTCACATGGTCTCCCCCTCCCAGGTTCATGACAAGCACATCATCAACATATACTTCCATGTTTCAACCTATTTGCTCCTTGAAGACCCGGTTAACAAGTCTCTAATATTTGGCGCTGACATTCTTCAGTCTCAAAGGCATGACGTGGTAGCAGTAGAGCCCCTAGTCTATCACAAAGGCTGTCTTCAGGATGTTCGGAGGGAACATTCGAATCTGGTTATACCCCGAGAAGGCATCCATGAAGCTGAGAAGCTTGTGCCCGGACGTTGCACCGATGAGAGTGTCGATGCTCGGGAAGGAAAGGGATCCTTTGGGCATGCCTTGTTGAGGCCAATGAAATTAGTACAGATCATCCACTTACCACTGGATTTCTTCACCAGTACAACGTTGGCCAACCACTCCGGGTAGTTAACATCCTGAACGAAGCGGGTGGAGAGGAGCTTCTTCACTTCTTCTTTCGCTGCTTGTTGCCTCTCAGTCGTGAATTTCCAACACCTCTGCTGTACTGGCTTAGAGTCCCGATGGACGATCAACTTATGCATAATGAGATCTTCCGAGATCCCAGGCATATCCGAGAGGATCCAGGCGAACACTCAGTTCCGCCAGACACAGCTGATGATGTCCTCCTTGATGCCATGGAGGAGGGACTTGCTTACTTGAAACCATTTAGTTGTATCTACCTCAGAGAAGAGGACCTCCTCTAACTCATCCACTAGCTCGGAGCCGATTCATCTCCAATCAAAAGGGAGTTCAACTGCAACGAGAGGGAGGACTGTGTCCCCCACTGTGGCCGTATAGCAAGCCCGAGCGACCTCTTGGTTGCCCTTGACGACCCCGACCCCCGACTTAGTGGGGAACTTCATCCTCTTGTGGTAGGCCGAGGGCACTGCCTGGAGAGAAGCAAGGGCGGGATATCCGAGAATGACATTATAACCAACTTTGACATTGACTACCATGAAATCTATCGTCTTGGTTTAAGAGTCTAGGATTTCTCGGCAGCGATGTTTAGGGTATGATCCTTTCAATCTGAATTGGGGGGCCCAAGAGGTCATGAAGGGTGTAGCCCGCAGGCTTGAACCTCTCGCGGGAGAGCTTCAATTCCTCGAAGGCGGCAAGAAACATGATATTAATCGAACTTCCATTGTCTGCAAGAATACGCGGACCACGTGATTGGCCAGGCCGAGGCTAATGACCAAGGCATCGCAATGAGGAACCCGAACACCTTCGAGGTCCTCATCCGAGAATGAGACTAACAGTCTGTGACAATGAGGGGGGGGACAATTGTGGATAAAGTTAACTTCCTAGATGAAAGCCCCGAGGGAGGAAGCGAGGGACCAGAGGAGGATGCCTCTGACCGGAGGTGTCCCTTAGGGCCTTCTTCGGGGCCTAAAAACTGTCCATATTCTTCTCACCCTTGGCGGGGGATTCTTTTGGCCTCATGGGTGCAAGGCCTCTTCAGCCCGAATATACTTCTCGCTATGGAGAAGGTGGTCGGGGAAATCTGATGGTGGCTTCTTGGTCAAAAAGGTCTTCAACAGATCATGTCGGACATTGTGTTGAAAGGTTACAGTAGCAACTCATGCATGGAGGGAGAAGATTGATCGGGCCTCGGTTGTGAATCTCTGGATGAAGTTCCTAAGGGAATCCCCATCTTTTCGTTTGAGGTCAAGCAGGGAAGCACTCACCTTTTCAGCCTTACAGCTGGTCATGAAGTGAGAGAGGAAGCTCTCATCGAGCTGGTTGAATGAGAAGATGGAGTTAAGGGCAAGTCGGGAGTACCATTCCCGAGTAGGGCCCCACAGCGTAGCAGGGAATGCGCGATAGAGGAGGGCATCCAATGCGCTGTGAATCATCATGAGGATTTTGAACCCCTCGATGTGATTAGCATCATCTGACTCGTCGTTGTAGGTCTTGAAGGCTGGAGGCTTAAAATTCATCGGGATCAGAGCTTCAAGGATGTGAGAGGAGAAGGGAGGTCGGATAGGACGGTATCCTCAGCTTGAATGCCACTGACCGCCCCTTATTCTGGTGAGCTGGTCTTCCATTTCCTGCAGTCACTTAAGGACCTCACCTTCACATCCTTTGGATCAGGTCGCCCGTAGGACTCTTCGTGCTCCGTCCCCCCGGTGCAGGGATTATTAGTGTGATGGTCATTCCGAGCCCCACCTTGGACGACCTGGAGGACCTCATTCCAAAACACCTGGAACTCGTCCCTTGTCACATGGCCTCCTTCTCTGTAACTGTGTGGTGTCGGAGGTCCCTCAGGGAGTGACTGCGCTCCTTAACCCGACCGTGGGAAGAGTGGCAGCTTTGGCTCAGAGAATGATTCGAGAGTCCTTCGTTTCTTGAGCGGTTAAGGCGATGACAAAGGTCCTCCTCGTTATGTTGATTACTGAGGATGTTTCAGAGGTCCGAAATCATGGATGGGGGTCGGCATGACGTCATACGGTTATAATCTTCCTACCGTTAAGGGCCATGGGAGATGATGGCTTTGGCATAGGATCAGAGTCAGAGGCTAGATCTGATGTTTTCCATAGATGGCGCCAATTTGATGCTGCTGTTTTTTGGTGTGGGAGCAACAGATGCTGAGTTTTTTAAATGAAAGGGAAGCACAAATCTCAGCCGCAGATCTGATCCTGATGAGAGGCTAATATGGGGTTGTATGTTGTGGATCTGGTGGACAATGTTCGCCGAATACCTGCAAAAAAAGCTTGAAACATGTGGAGTATTCCCGGCGACAGGCCCTCTGGCGATGAAGTCAACAACCAGAGGGATTAAGACGGGATTATGTGGTAAAATTGTGATTACCTGGTAACAGTGGCGGTGAGCCTGTATTTATAGATCAGCTGGGATCTGTTATGGAAATATCTCTTGCTGCCTAATTAGTTTCCACTGATTAAGGAGCAGTTAATTTCCTGATTTTTGCGGATTTGATTACTGACTATAGACAGCTGATTAAACATTTGTTGGTAGGCCGAGCTGGGTTGGTGGGCCTATGAAAGGTTCCTCCTGTCTGCTAGGATCGAACGGTGGGGATTAGCCACGATTTTTACCCGTATCAGTACCCTACTTGTATCTTATCTTTTAAACACATTTATTGTACTAGTTGAAATTTTCCGTGCACTAGTGCACATTGCTTGGTGCATAAGGCTAATAGTTTTATGTCTATCGATCAAAATTTAAATAATTTCACAATAATCATATAAAATGTAACATTACCAAAATGTTATATACCTCACTATCTAACAAAAAAAGATGAATGAGCTATCATTATTTATATTTACTAAGAAGGAATTTAGTTGATTGGAAAAAATCCAATACACAGATCGTGTATCAAACTATTCAGTGCACTTTCATTAGTATCACTCATTTTCTCTTTCTTAAAAAATGCACAAATAGGAACCTCCATACAATCTGGTCCTTAGTAAATGTTAGTTTTGCTAATCAACTGTATGAAATGGAATTTTATCTCAATTACTGAAGACCATAAAGCCCTTACTAATAATTAAGATACAAGAAGATCATTTTTCTTAATCAAATATTGTTCAAGTTAAATAACCAGTTAGATTAATTTCCAATGGCTAAATTATTGACATGAATAAGTTAGACATTGGAAGAACTCACCATACACAATTATTCACTAATCATCGTGCACCACTCAAATACAAATAATTTTCTTAATATTTTTTTCTTGCTAAACAAATGTTACGAATAATTGATCGGGGAAATTAATCAGCATACATATATTTTGTTTCCGCTTTCTTCCAAATAACCAACTCAGTTACTTTATGTTTCACAATTAGATATCCAATTCCAAACCATGTCCTGCAACTACAAAAACTAAATAAGTAAGATAACATAAGAGTTTTGATGCTTATTATACTTCTGCATTATGCAAACCATTCTCATCATGAACAACTACTTGGAAAAGCCACCCATCTAAGCTTAATTACAGTTTGGAATAAGCTGATCATGAAGAAAAAGATTAGTTCCTTGTGAATTTCAACAAAAAAAAGATCCGGTCTCAATGTCATCGCCAAAATACTGGGGAAGTCAGGAACAGACACAAATACATTCTCCTCATTTATAGGATCCAAATTCAAAAACACTTAATTCACAATTTAAAGAAATTACTAAGAGTCTTATAAATGCTATGCATCCTAATCTTTTGCTTTTCCTCCTTGACACTCAACTTCTTTTTCTTCTCAAACCGATTCTTTTTAAACATGATTTCATTTCGTAAAATTATACTTTCAATATTAAAACAAAATTATTAATAAAGAAAGAAAGATATGAAGTATATTTTAATTCTACGTTTGCAGGTGTAGAATAAAACTACCATATGAAGAAACGGAGTACCATAACAATCGAACGATTCCCTTTTCTTAAAGAGAGGTAACTGAGCAATCAGAAACTCAGTATCTACTAATTGTTGTTTTGCTAGAGTTCATTTGAATAATTTTATGCTACCGCTTTGCTCATAAATTACATAGAATTACATAGAAATGTATATATATATATATATATATATATATATATATATTTGATGTTTTGTTTATATGCAGCACAATAAGATCTAAAGTAGGGAATCTATGCTTTTACTGCCTTGTAACCCCGAAAAGGTTACTCTTGTTTGGGTATCGAAGGTTTAGTAACATCTACTTATGTCATTAACAATTGCTCATGAGCTTCTACTAAAAGAAGGTTATGATTGTATACAATAATAATAATCGTCCCCCCTCCCCCGCCCCCACAAAAAAAAAGCAAGCAGGCAAGCAATTTCAAACAAAAGATGAAAAAATGAACAACATTAAGAAGCCAACTTTGCAAGTAACCAGTGCATATTTACCTTAAACCCTGTTGTATTCAAAAGCTGTTAACATACAGTGTTTTTAGGCATAGAAGAAAAGATAAGAAAATGTAGACAACGATGAATTTCTCAATGAAAATTGCATATACTTCCACATGTAACTTATTTCTTTAGTTTACACTTCACCAACACTCAAAAGATTTTCGACAGGGTAATTAATTCTGTGACACCCTAAATCTGTATGCATAAATTGAACTCATTAAACATCAATCTCCTCCAATTTTGACCAAACTCATCCAACTACAATTCCGCGTATCCCTACAAATAGATTTTAAAGAATGAAAAATTAAAATTTTAACATCATTGAACCCTATCCGTAACCCATCTGAAAATTCAAGACCTTGATGGAGGATGTGGACTAAAAATCAAAGGTGGATAGACCACTTTCAATCCAAACACAAACAACTGTCTCACAAGCAACGAGAAAGAAACAGATTATAAATTAAAACCAACAACTTGTAACTTGGAATACAATTCATCTCTGTTCCTCAATTACATGACTACTTTATGATCTGCACATTGTTTATTACAAAAACACTAACAAACTTACATAACAATACTTTTCTTTTCGAGGAAGTAAATATCATGTTGCCTCTCTCTATCTCTTACTTAAATAAAAGGAAATTTGAAACCAACCAATTTTCCTCCTTAGCTTTGACCTATACAACAACCCCCTCCAATTTCCATGGCTGAGCATTCAAAATTCAGCCCTTAACTTGTAGCTTCTATTCTGTCACGGTTGGAAGAACAAAAAATAAAATAAAAAATCATCCTTTAAACTGTCTTAAAAACTGTCAAAATGCAATATGATAAATACCGGCTGAACTCCTTGAACTTTTCACGGTAATTGATTTATGAGAGATCCACAAAACATTGAGTTCACACTTCACATTGAGGAACTGGAGTATAGAGGTTAGTTCATTGATATGTAGATCAGTTCTGCATAATTAGAACTGCTATATAACCACTAAATCTTTACTGAAAAATAAAACAAAATCACAAATTTGAGAACAGAAACCCTTCAATTCTAAATGTGCTGGTACAAATAGAATCAAGAAGATATAATGTGCTATAACCTGAAACAGAAACAAAGACATAATAGTAGATATTAGTGATGATGTTATGTTAGAAGATACACTGCTAAATACATATATTTAATAATGCTTTATGATTTACCCAGTAGAAAAAAATGCCCCTCATAATAATAACTTGAGAATGGTTATGAATATATGAGCTGCAGATTATGAGAGATTTACGAGTCACCATCAACGGGGAAGACAAACAACTCTGAATCAAAAAATCATACAACAAAGAACTTCAAATAATGGAAAATCTGCAATTAATAGCTCCATTATAAAGCACAATCAAATCAATGTTTGTCGTACAACAAACAACTTCAAATAATGGGCAACCTGCAATTAACAGCTCCAACATAAAGCACAATCACATCAGTTCTCGCATAAGAGTTATACCTGTAACATCCCCAGAAAAAAAATTATTTATTATTATTTTTCTTTTCACATGCATTGTACTTAAAATTTTGTGCACATGTTGGTTTCTAAAAAAATTTTGAATCATGAAAATTTTTACTATCATTTTTCTAGTCACAATTATGTGATTTATTTTAATTAAAATAAATTAGGCCTAAATCCATTTTTTTAGCCCAGTAAAATTATTACAAATTAAAGCCCATGATTATTTTTGTGTGCACTTAAATGTACATTTAAAATATAGTTAAATTGGTGCATCTTGCCATGTGTAACACATACGTCTAACATAACAAAAACTAATAATAAAATGTGTATGAAGTAGTCCGCACACACTTTGATGCACGTGCACGTGTTTCTCACCCATTGAGAAGTGGCCAGCTATCCTTGTAGATGAGGGAGAGTGGTGTGAGTTTGTGAAGAGTTGTGAGCTCTTTTAGGGAGTGTGAAGTTATTGTAACTACTCCTTAATTTGTCCTATAAATAGATCACCCCTTGCCATGAGAAAAATGCAAAATCAAAATAAAAAAAAAGAGAGAAAGAGTAGGAGTTGTGGTTTGTGCTAGAGGAGAAGGCCGGATTTTCTTGGGAGCTTTGGAGCTTTTTTTTTAGGGGTACTGCTATTAGAAATTCTACTTTTGAGGTGGGTGTCTCATTAATTTCTAATTTAGTTATTTTGATGCATGAAATTGTTAGATAATTTTTTTGTGTAATCTAGAATGTGATTGGTGAATTAAATTGAGTATGGATGCATGCTAGATTAAATAGACTAGATGAATAGATGATGATACAACATGGAAATTGATTTGGCATGCTTCTAAAATAAATGTCCATAATATTTCTTGTGTGTTAATATCATGTGTGTTTGCTCATGTACATTAATTCATGAATGTTGATTTATATTAGATTTTGCTACACCATGATTAAATTGTGTATGTGAAATTGATAATGCATAATAATTTGCAAAATTGAGTAATTTATGTTAAAATGGCATGTAGATTGCATGTAGAATGGGGGTATGGGTATTTTTCCTAACCTTTTAATAATTGGTAGGGCATTCATGCTAATTCCATAAATTATAGTCTAATTTGAATCAATAAGGGACAAGAATATAAAGGTTAAAGATTCTCTATCTAAATTGATATGAATAATTTCTAAGTTCAAATATATTAAATTAGAGGAAATTTTTATTCAGGAAATTTTAGAGGTACTGTGTATAGCAATCATCATGAAAATATTTAAAGAAGAAGAAAATTTGAAGTTATGTGCTTAGATTAAAAATAATCGAGGAACAGAGAGTTGGTATAAAAATAATTTAATAGAGTTATAATCAGATGTGGTGTTTGGCTTCTTGGTCAGTGCGTGAGTGTGAGGGGCTTGGCGCCTCTGGGATTGTGTGCGGGTTCGATCCAGGGGGGAGGCAGATTGGGTTTTTTAATATTATTTTTCCACCTTTATTTGGAGTTTTAATATGAGACTTAAATAAGGATTAAGGGAAAATTTTCAGAAATGGATAGATATAGAATTAGGAATTATTTTGGGATTAAATAAAAATTAATTTATAATTTATTAAGAGACATTTTATTATCTTGTCTAGAGTTGTATTATGAGATTTTAAAATTGTGAATCAAGGAGAAAATTTGGGGATTGAATTGTATATAATATTGAGTTTGGAACTGAATACTAATTTATATTTTGATTAAGAAGAAAATTTTTGATTATTTAACTAGATGTATTTTAATGGATTTATCATTTGGATTAAACTTGATCTAGAGTTAATTTGAGTGTGTTAAAGAATAACTTGGAAGTTGAATATCATATCGTTTAGAAAAGGAACCTATTGAATGTAATAGGTAAAGTTTTGTCAAATTACAACTTCATTGAGAATTCTATTAGAAAGGGGTGAATAAACTATCTTTTTTACATAAAGAATGTTGATTTGAAATTGTTGAATAAGATTATGAAACTAGTTGATCGAATAATTGGGTTGTGTGAGCAAGAGAATAATTGAATATATGAATGGATGAGACTTTAAATTGTAGAGGGTATGAATAATCCAGGATGTTGTGCACATGAAATGTGTAGATTCTAGAGGCTAAGTAAGACCCAAAGTACCGGCAAGTAATGAAAGAGATTATTGAAATTTGAGAAGTGGCCAATATGGGCCATCAATCTCGGTATATTGTTTAAGACCGGTAGGAAGGTAAGCTAGTTCTAGGTGGTATTATTATTCAATTTAAACTTAAGGACCGGCACTAGTTAGAGATATGATGAAACAAGAGCAAACGTGAGTTATGGACTCCAGGATGACTCGCAGAGTGAGACGATCCTCAGTATTTCGAGAAGAGGGATGAAATAGGCCCCAGGATGATCCGCGAAGTGGGATTGATCTCTAGTATTCCGGGGCGAGAGTGATGCTCATGGGATATTTGTGCAATGAGGGTTCCAGGATGACTCGCGGAGTGAAACAATCCCCAGTATTCTGGGATGATGGATAAAATAGGCCACAGAATGATCCGCGGAGTGGAAATGATCTCCAGTATTCCAAGGCGAGAACCAATACTTGCAAAGTATCTAAATCTCGTCATAGTCATAGTAGTAGGTTGCATGGCGAGGGACTGAACCCTATATTGAGGAGTAAGATAAGGGCTTGCCCTCGGACCTATGTAGTATGGGATGCATAGAATCCGAACAAGTATGTATTAGTGTCATCGTAGTGTAATGTCTGCATTAGGCATTAAGACATATCATACACTGACACAACTAGGATAGTCACTTTTCTTATTTGCATTCAAGTTTATGTTTGCTAAATTTAAGAATCGTTAAATTATAGCATTGCGTCAGTTGTATACAACTGACGTGCCTACAATTTTCCAATTGCAGGGTTGGACTTGGCATTGACTTGAAGTCACTATGATGAGTTGTGACAAGAATGAGGAATTTTTATTATCATAAATTGTGTTATATTCATTTATTCCTACTTTGTTGATGTAAAGAAAATTGTTGTAATAAAAAGTTTTAAATTCCTTGTAAATTTGTAGGAATTGAAGTATAAGATCCTGTATTTGCTACAAATTACCTGTATTTGAAATTCGGGGTGTTACAATGCCGATGCACACAATTGGTAAATTCAATGTACAATGATCAAATAGTTCAAGTATAGAAGAATTCGCAAAGGGTGAACTTTCTGTTGATAAGACTGAATAATAATGTCCAGTAAAAACAAATCCTTTGATGTTTGGTATCTTTAAAATTCAGAAGCAACAAAAACAAACGCGCTCTTCAAAAATTCCGCAACATCCTCAATCACCTGGCATTTTCCACTGGTTGCCTCAATATCACACCAAAGCCTCATAGTTTAAGCTGGTTGCCTCAATATCATGTTTATATAACCTTTAGCATCTTTAAAAATTAGAACCTTCGAGCCTATAATCTTTAGCATCTTTAAAAATTAGAACTGTCGAGAGGCGACTCGAAGGTATCATCAACTCGCCGTCCCAATCAATATTCAATGTCGCATTGAAAATTGAATCCCTCTTTACAAATCCTCTTCCTCAAAAGCCCCAATTCTTTAGGCCGGTTGCCTTATATCACACACACACACACCAGAATCTCACATTTTAAGCCTGTTGCCTCGAGATCAGGTTGCAAGTTCAAATGAACCACATAAGGCAGTTGATACATTTCCATTTCCAGCTCAGGCAAATAGTAGGCTCTAAGCTGGAAAGAACTCAGAACAGTTCCATAACCCTTCTCTGAATTGGTGTTGCTAAATCCACAACCCTTGACATTCGTATGTGAAATCCCATAGAGCCACCCTTGATTATTATCACCAATATCAACATCCAAAAGGAAAGGAAAGGTTTCCAGTCCACAGTAAGAACCGCTTTTCTAATTTTTGAGCCCGACTGTGTCTCTTGCTCTTAGTACTGGACTTGATCTGAGTATTCTCCCCCAATTCCACAGCTTTTGCTAGTGATTTGGTGGCCCTCACTGAGAAGCAGGGACTCGTCTTTTCAATCATTCGTGCTGCTTCTGGAACATGGGAAGTGGTCCTACTCGATGTGACTAATGTTGCTTCTGCAACTTTGGAAGTAGTTATTTTGGAACCAGTCCTGCCTGATAAGAACGTTCGTTCAATCGCTCGTGCTGCTTTTGGAACTTGGGAAGTGGTCCTGCTCGATCTGACTAATGTGGCTTCTTCAAATTTGGAAGTGGTTATTTGGGAACCAGTCCTGCCTGACAAGAACGATTGTTCAATCGCTCGTACTGCTTCTGGAACTTGAGAAGTGGTCCTGCTCGATCTGACTAATGTTGCTTTCGCAACTTTGGAAGTGGTTATTTGATTATAAGTAACTGATTCTGCATCTCTGCACTTCTCCAGTGGCAACTTCAACAGTACGGTTGTGCAACCTAAACATAAATACAAAATAAAAGGTCAGCTCGTTAAACATTCTCGATATATTCTCTGTTGCATCCTCATGAAAAAATGCACATATAATACATGCATTTTACTCTTCACGCACATATGAAATTAGTTAACATCATTAAATTCCCCATACTCAGAATAATAATGAAGAATGCTCTATAGAACTTGAATTGATGGAAGAAAACACATATTGTACATGTGCAAATAAATATAGTTAAACAACATTGTTATGCTCAAACAAACAAGAGGTTTAGTATTTTAGCATGGAAACACTGGCAGCTTCGAGCTTTCTACGCTTTGAGCTGTTCTGCGTGCTATGATGCCCAACACTGGCAGCTTCGAGCTTTCTACTCTTTGAGCTGTTCTGCGTGCTCCGATGCTTCTTGCTCTTCGAACTGTTCTGAGTGCTTTCTGAAGACTCATAAGGTCCCTGCACAGAGCAAGGAAAACCATGCTCTACTGTGAGCCTACTCCTTTCCAACTGTTCCAAAGCATCTTTAGACTTCTTGTTTGGCTCAATCCTATCATCATATTTTCACTGCTTCTTGTTACTGTGTTCCCGATGCTTCAATGTCTCATGCTCATCCTTGGGCATCACCGGCTTTTCTTTCCTTTCTTTCTTCTCCTTCTTCTTCTCTTTCCTTTTCTCATTTGCATCTTTTTGTTCTTTCTGGTGCACCAGCATTTTCTCAATTCCAGTATAGGAGATGAAATGAAAAGTAAAAGTATCCAACAGATAAACAGGGCCAACAAAAGAATAACAAGAACCATTGCTAAAATTAGACCTATGTCGAAGTATTCTCAAATATGCATGGAAAATCTCCGTCTGTATACAAATGAACATCAACTGCAAAGAACATAAATTCAAGGAAGCAAATCAAACTGGGTTAATCTTCCCTTGCCCCTTTTAGGAGAAGAGCAAAAGAATAGACAGAGAAGGAAATAACCATAACTGTAATGACCTCAACCAACTCCTCCACATAGGGTTGGCAACCGGGCTGGGCTAACCCACGACCCGCCAGTGACCTGCTCGTCAAAACCCAGCCTGTTAAGATACGGTTCGGGTCCGGTCGAACCCGCGAGTCTAAACGTGTCGACCCGGGTCATCTAATTTGGGTTTTCAACCCGTCGAACCCGGCCCATCAACCCTGTGAACAGTGCCCAACCAGCCTATTAACCCGCGGATCGACCTGCGGGTTTCGAACCATTTGACCCGTACGTTCAACCCTCGGGTTCAACGGCAAAAAAACAGCCAACGGCTATTTTAGCCGTTTTTTTGTTTTTTTTTTTTTTGTATTTTTTCTTTTTCCGCAATAAATACCCCTTAAACCACTGTAAAAATTTCACACCTTATTCTCTTACTCTCTCTACTACTACTGCTTAATTCAATCTCAATTCTTTGAAATTTTGTCAACAAAGAAGCTAGCAACATAGAAGCGACAAATTACGATCGTATCGAATTCAACATTCAACTACATCTACTTGAAGTCTTCAACTCCTCCAAGGCTCCAACAAAGAAGCTCTCTTTCTTTCTATATACGAGTCTGGATTTTTATTTCTACTTCTACTTTTATTTTCGCTCTCATTCTATGTACGAGTATCCGCGAAGTACGGTATCAAAATTTCACAACCCTCTTATGTCTTGATATTTTTTTTGTACTGTAAATTTATTATATCATATTTGTTTATTGGTTTTTTGATATTCTCTCTCACAACACTTCTATTGTTTTCTAGATTTTTTTAAAAAAACTTATCTTGCCTAGATTGTATTTAATTTTTTCATACACACTGCTATATCAACATGTCTAGATTACGAGGTAGAGGCCATAGCCAAAGTGGACAAGATTCCACCGGCACTTCTCGTAGGCCTCCTATTGTCCCACAAAATGAGCCCGCCGAAGAGTACCCTATGACCGGACACATTGGTACACACGATGTGTTTGTGGGAGACATACACATAGAAGAAGAATAACAAACACAAGCAACCAAAATAACACAACCAGGTAGTAGTAGGAAAATTAGAGAGAAAACTAGTGATTGACACAAATTTTATGATTATGTTCCCGACGAAGAAAATTCGGGTGTAGGCTAGGAAGCACCGATACGGATACGGCGATACGCGTACGGGGACATGGGTACGGGGGATACGGCAATTTTCAAAAAATTAGGATACGGGATACGGCGGGGATACGGCTATATATATATATATATATATATATATATATATATATCTTGTTAATAAGAAAATGGTAAATATCTTTAATTAAACATAAATAAGATAATCCATAAAAGCTACAATAATAAGCATAAGTAATAACATGACTACATAAGTAAACAAAACAAGTTTATAAGCAACATAGTTTGACAAATCTGAAAATATAGCAAAAGCTCATCCATCACTCCATGTCTATCCAAGTTGGATAGTATCATTATCATCACCACCAATTTCCTCAAAAAGCACAGCCTCCATATCAGGTTCATCAAGCGAAAGTTGTGCTATCTCAAGCTCTCCAGCACCATCAAAAGGATCAAAAACATCTCCTCCTACATCCCACATTTTGGTTTCTCCTTGCATGTATTGCTCATTCTTCCTTGAAAGTAGGCGAAGATTAGAGTGTACAAGCACCAAATCTTCTGCACGTTGTGGTAGAATTTTGTTTCTCCTAAGCGAATGGATAAAAGAGTATGTACTCCAGTTCCTCTCAGCACATGAAGATGAGCATGGTTGTGCAAGTAGCTTCAAAGCTAGGGATTGTAAATTTGGAGTGGAAGTGCCATAAAATAACCACCATCCCTTAGCATCCGGATGGGCTCTATCACTCAAACAATCAAATGAAGAAAATGCATCTGAAGCTCCTAAAAATTTAGTGAACTCGTTAATCACCACCCTTCGCTCAACAGGGTCTGGAAAATATCGCTTCAAACACTTGTTTCTCTCTTCAGAAATTTCACCATCTCTATGAGGTACAAGCCGATTGGGAGCCTCCCTAAGCCACTCTTCACTGTAGTATCTATATATCAAGAAGCAAGTACTTTTTTAAAGGCAATACTTACTAAAACTTATGAAATATGATTAAAGCAATATAAGGAAGTAAAGATCCTAACATAGTATATTATGCATAAATGTGTTGACTGATTAATAATTACCTTGGGTTCAACGAATGTGCTAAGCAATGAAGTGGCCTACTGCTCTTGTTCCATCGATCAACAAGAATTTTATGCACAATATCATAGAAGCTTGATTCTTCATGATCTGCCAAGCCTTCTTTGTGAAAAATTGCTTGTTTAACCTTCTCAATCATTGAATCCCACATATCAAAGATCAAGTGAAGAGCAGGTTTATCAGTATCTGCAAATCGAAGCATATCATAAATCGGAGCAGCGAAGGCGAGTATGTAGTTAATCTTATCCCACCAAAAATCATTTAGAATCTTTTCCTTCACAAACTGTGCTTTTCTTGGATCATCTTCACGGTTATTAGACCGCTTATCACTAATCACCATTATTTGCAGCCCTCCTTTTACAAGCATGAATCTCTTCAACATTACAACAACAGAAGCAAATATGGTTTTAGCAACTGAGAGCAACTTCAGATTCACAAATTTATTAAATATTGCCAACCTCATAGAATGATTGTTGATGAAATTCCTAATTTGAACAACTTCTGAAGCAACATCAGTAATCCAGCTCAATGCCTCATGTGCCTCATGTGCCTCCTCATTTCTTTCTGAATCTGTCGGTGCACATATATTCTTCAAGGCAAGATTAAGAGTGTGCACGACACATGGTGTCCAAAAGATCTGTTCAAATTGTGTCTACAAGCATCCCTGCCGACTTGCACACTGGGGCATTATCAGTTATGACTTGGACGACATTCTTAGCCCCTACTTCTAAAATTACTTCTTTCAAACGGTTGGCAATAAAATTCTTGTCTTTATACTCACCTTCACAATTCACCGCTCTTATAAACATAGGTTGGCTGTCTACTACAGCCATGAAGTTTATAATTGGCCTCCTTTGAGCATCTATCCATCCATCGGAAACAATGCTTACCCCCTTTTCCTTCCATGTTCCCTTAATAGGTTCTAAGGGTCTTTCAATGTTTGCTCTTTCCTTCTGAAGCAGTGTAGTTCTCAAGGCATTGTAGCCTGGTGGAACAAAACCTGGTAGATTGGTGTTAGCCGCATAACTAAAAGCACTTACATAGAATGGACTCCTTGCAAGGTGAAATGGCAACCCCGAAGCGTAAAACATCCTTGCTATTTCACTTCTCAATTGATCTCTAGCTTCATTGTTGAATGCCTGCTCTAGTAGAGAAGACTTTCTCTTCTTTGTTGTATCTAACCCGCCAACCCTCAAAGAAGCAAATGCCATTGAACTCCCTTGACTAGAAGAAGAATTGGGAGGAAGTGGGACGGTCGTAAAGTTAGACCTCTTCTCAATTTCTTCAACCTCTCTTTGCAACCTGGCTTTCAAAGATGCATCAACTTTCGAACATAGTGCTACACCAACTCTTGGAATTCTGAGCAAGTGAGCTTTGACCCGAGAATATGATCCCGAGAATTGTTTGTTGCAAAAACTACACTGCCATCTTTGATTTCCACCCTTGTCTCCCAATTTTTCTAACTTGGTAACATAATTCCAAAGTGGATGAGTATCAGATTCGGAATTTCGTTGGGTTCTACCGGTGGAGCTCGTGCTATCCATCAATGATCAACCTAAATTAGTAAGCATCCAATCAGTGAGCAATTTAGCAATTATAAGAATTCATCATTGAATTGAATCAAACCTAGGAAGTTTCCTCTATTAATTTCATAGTTCTCTTTTTCAAGAAATTTCCTTTATTCATCAATTTTTCTTTACTCTATTTTTTTGTGTCAGGAATGTTCGATGCAAGAAGAGGCAAAAGCACCAAGCACCAAGCACAAAGCAAAAATAACAGCAAGCAAGCAAGCATATTATGTACACCTTATATTGTGAAGATATTTATGTTATGTTAAAAGATGAAATGAACTATTTGTGTGAAAATTAATACTAAACAGGAAGCATTAAAAGAAAAATTGATCGGCACCAGGATTCTTCTACTACGTTAACAAGAAATGACTCTCACAACGTCCAAGTACACATAATATTGAATAAATGACCCGAGACAGTGCTCTACATTTAGACACTCCAAATACACAACACCGAGATGTAATACTTGGTTGGTAGTATTGCAGAGGAGGATCTTCATCCGGAGGTGGTTCTGGACTGTGGGGTCTATGTATGTTAATGTTAATGTTATGTACGATATTTCATCAAAAAAAAATGTTATGTGCGATTCGCACAAATACATGTGAGATTTACTGAAAACCAGCATCCCACATGAAGAAAGAGAGTTTGTCATGTCATGTCATGTTATGTGGAGTAGTAGACTAGAGATGTAGTTGTGAAATGTGAAGTGGACCCTTGGAATTGAAACTATGCCTAGTTTTTCATTCTTTCTTTCTTTCTTTCTTTCTTTCTATCTATCTTTCTAATTTTGTTCTTTGTCTGTTTTTGATTTATGGAGTTAAAACTATACTATGTACGTACATTAATGCGTTTTAGAGGAGAGGAGAGGAGAGGAGAGGAGAATTCCAATCGGATTGGATAACCAACAGGATGATCTTGGTCTTCTTTATTTTAAAAAAAAAATAAAGCTAAACAGGAAGCATTAAAAGAAAAAAAACAAAAACAAAAAAAGTAAGCAGCATAAAAACAACAAGCATAAGAGTGGAGAGAGAGAGAGAGAGATTACCGGAGAGAGATTCTTTGATCGGCGGAGAGAGAAGGCGCCGATTGAAAGGCGGAGAGAGGATGCGCCGACTGATCGTTGAAGAGAAACAGAGAGGAGGCGCCGATTGATCGGTGAAGAGAAATTTTTGATAGGGAGAGAGAGAGTCGGTTCTGTAGTGAGAAGGTGAGAAGAGGGCTAGGATTTTTTTGATAGGGAGAGAGAGAGTCGGCTGTAGTGAGAAGGTGAGAAAAGGGATAGGGTTTTTTTGATAGGGAGAGAGAGAGAGAGTCGGCGTAGTGATAGGGAGAGAGAGAGTTGGATGGAAATCAGTACATTTTGGGTTTTTTTTATTCCAAACCCGACCCAGTTGAAAAAAAAGGCCCAAAAAAAAATTAAAAATTGAACGCCGTATCCCCTCCCCCCCCGTATCTTCAACGTATCCCGTCGTATCCAATAAATAAATAAATAAAAAAGGATACGTTTAGCCGTATCGGGGATGTATCCCGCCATATCCCGTATCCGATACGTCCAGGATACGGGGACGGCACCCCCCGTGGAGTATCCTTGCTTCTTAGGGTGTAGGTATAAAAATTTGTAAAACTTGTTCGAAATCATACAAATGGAAGAAGGGTGAGGGGACGGGTACAATAAAACGACACATCGAAAATGTACACAAGGAACTTCTTGTAGACTTACCCTGCCAACAAAATATCCACCCTAGGACCAGTCTAGTTGATAGCCACCCTTATGATTCCGAACTTGTTCGTCGGGAAAATGGTCCGACTAGTAATTAAGAAAGAGTTACCATTTTTCTATTCCGAGAGTAGGGACTTAGAAACTTTTAATCAAACTGCATTAAACTTGTATTTTAAAAGAATTCCTAGGAATACTTTGAAGTCTGATTATTATAAAATGTACAATGAAATGAGAGAAGCTTTGATTACCATTTTATGGAGTTTAACTTGTAGAGTTCCTTTAACTTCTGATTGTTGAATGGGTTGCAAAAATATTCCAATGATGGGAATAACTTGTCATTGAATCGACAGTGATTGGATTATTCAAAAAAGGATCATATCACTTGCCGCGTTGCCCTATCCCCATAGTGGTAATGAAATTGCAAATCGTATTTTAGAAATTTGTGATGTTTTTCATATTCATAATAAAATTATGTGTATAAATTTTGATAATGCATCTAACAACAATGCATCAATTAGTATATTAAAAACTGCATTAAACCCTCCATCTGACAATATTTTTCATGTTAGATGTGCATTTCATATTTTAAATTTATGTGTTCAAGATGCATTAAAAATAGTCGAACCATATATAGTTAACATTAGAAATTGTATACATTTTATTGCATTAAGTGACCCTATATTTGAAGAATGGAAAGCTTGGTGTAGGCTTAAAAATGGACATTTTAGAAAATTTTCAAAAAATGTTAAACACCGATGGAACTCTACTTTGATTTACTACATGTTGTTACTGAATATAAAGCACGTATAAATGATTTTTGTATGACAAAAAATATGCCAAATTTTGAAATGACTCTCCAAACTTAGTTTAATGCCGAATCTTTGTTAAAATTTTTTAAACATTTTAAAACTATTCAAAATTTCAAAAACTTATGAATCTACTTCTAGTAGCATTTTTGTTTCAATAGTTACTGTGATGCAAACTTCCGAAGAAATGATCGATGATGTTTTTATTGGTCATATTGTGAAACCTGCATACACCAAATTTTTGATATATTTTAATTCTCCTCCTATGTTGTATTGTATTGCTACTATGATGGATCCTCGTATCAAATTAAAAGGTACGAAAAGTTTTATTGAAATATTTTTTAATTTACATGGGGAAGATGATTCTGAAATTGATCTGAAAACATTTTTAGCTAAATTTGAAGCGACATTAAATAACTTGTATGATTTTTATGATAGAAATTTTTCATCTAGTTGTACTACTACTTTAGTTAGTTCTTCTTCTGCTACTTCTAGAGGTAAGAGTAAGATTAAATTAGATGATGCCAAATTTAATTTACTTGCACAACTTCAATCCAAAAAACCTAGGACTAATCAACCAAATGAATTACATTGGTATAATCAACAAGATTCTGAAAGTTTTACTTCTACACTTGATATTTTACAATGGTAGAAAGACCATGAACATACTTATAGTATTCTTAAATATATGGCTAAAGATCTACTAACTTCTCCTGTCTCTACAGTTACTTCAGAAAATGCATTTTCTACAAGTGGTAGGATTCTAACCGATTACAGGAATCGCTTGAAGCCTAAATCGTTGGAGATGCTTGTTTGCACGGAAGACTGGATGAAGGCCGAAGATATGACTCAAGGAAAAGGGTTCGAAACATCTACAAGTAGAAGCAACTCACCGGAAGAACAACAACAACAACAATAGCAACCAACATGAAGAATTGAAGATCAACATCAACAACAACAAATTGAAAACCAACAAATTGAAGAAAATTGCAAATGTAGAAAAAATTGTATAAAATCTTTGTTTGTTATAAAAAATTAGGATAATTGAAGAAAATTGAAATTGTATCGAAGAAATTTGTTATTGTATAAAACAAATTTGTAGAAAATCTTTGTTTCTTATTACAAATTGAGAAACTTGTATAAGTTGAAATCATATTAATAATATATATACCTTTTTCTTTTTTTGGCAATTTCACTCTTTGATTATTATTATTATTATTACATTTTTTTATTATTAAAATTACATTTCTTTTAAGTTAAAAAAATGGGTCCGTGGGTTGGGCATGTCGAGTTTTTGCAATTCCGACC
Source organism: Hemerocallis citrina (assembly GCA_017893485.1). NCBI lineage: Eukaryota > Viridiplantae > Streptophyta > Magnoliopsida > Asparagales > Asphodelaceae > Hemerocallis > Hemerocallis citrina. The sequence goes on from CM030360.1 coordinate 102,129,991, forward strand.
TAGCCCGACCCGGCCCAGTTGCCACTCAGACCCGACCCGAACTCGCCCTAGTTGGGTTCCAACCCCGACGGGTTCGACCCAATCCGGCCCAGTCGACCCGTTTGCCAACCCTATCTCCACCCCTCTCCCTCCGCACTTGTCTAAAAAGGTTAAGGCTTTCAAGTCATCTGACATGGGAAGAAACAAGGAAAGAGGGGAAAAGGACCAGAAAGAAGTACAAAAACCTAGATGGGGATGATAAAAAAGAAGACCTTCCCACCTCTCCTGTGCATTCTAGTAGGAAAGACTAGTAAATTAAAAAACGATGACAAGGTGAAAACAGCTATAGCCAGAAATGTTCAAATAGGTAGGGGTGGACAACTATTATCCGAACTGACCAATTCGAACCAATCCAACCCGAACCGACCGGTTTTTAACCGAACCAATTGGGGGTTTGGATTGGATCAGTTCTTGATCTTCAATAACCCATTGGACCGGTTCGGTTGTTGGATGAGGCTTTCAAATAACCGATAAAACCGAACCGACCATACCTCTATGCATAAGTCCATAAAAAATATAGTTCTCCTTTAATTTCTTGAATATACAAATAGTCATTTCTCATTTTTCTTGAAATACAAACAGTCTTTTTTAATTTCTTTAATACAAACCGAGCAGTTGTTCTACCTATGTTTTGGTTCTCCATAATCCTATGTGTTATGTTGCTGAGCAATGCTTGATTTACAGTGTGACCCAACTTAATAGAATCATAAAGTTGATGTAACATTTAGTAGTTACTTTAATCAAGTCAAGCAGAAATTATTTTCTAAATCTTTTTTTATTGCACCTGAAATTTAATTAGCTATGATTATTGATGTTTTTTTTATGATAATAAACTAAGATTAAAGAAGTATGCAAGTGAAAAAGCAGTTTATCTCACTCATTTAAACGTCATCATCTCAAACAATTAGTGCAAAATTCATTAACAACTTGTGGTTTTATGAATCTTCATTTTAAATTCATTTCTGAATAACAAATAGTAGGTTATTTCTTAGGTTTGAATGAAGTTGATATTTTAAATTTCAACAAAATTATGAATGATGTTGAAGGTGAAAAGTTGCACGCCAAACCGACCAACCAATCCAATCCAATCCAAACCGAGCTTAATCGGCTTGGATGGAAACCGATCCAGTTAAGGTTCGGATTGGTTGCGGATGAGAAAATTAAAAAACCGATTTTTTTTGAATCGATGGTGGATGATCTATATTAGGTCGGATACCGACCGTGTCCACCCCTACAAATAGGTAAGATATTTCCAAACTGCAGGCAACAGTAGCAAGGGAACTTTTGAGAGCTACTACCCTCTTCTAAGTAACTACACTACTGAGGTGTTGACTGACTCTTCAACACCTAGTGCTGGAGACCTGAAATCAGTGGGGCCTAAGTGTTTTGGATCCTTAACTTGTTTCTACATGGTAACTTGCATCATTTTCTATAGGCACCTTTGACCAATTATCCCTTTACCTCACTGTTTAGGTGATATGTTTAATAATGCAAAGATATATATCGAACTTACTTTATCAAATTTTTTGCACATAAGCTTCAGAAGTAATCCAAGGAGCTAAATAGTGGTGCATTTCCGAGACTTGCAAAAGCTCACACCATGGTAATAAATTAATTGGTAGTAATAACACCAAAGGTATTCCATCATTTCCATTATTTCATTCAAGGCAAAATGAATTTTAATCAATAAAAAAAAGGTAATCAAAAAGAAATTTTGTATCTTTCTGACATTATTGCTCCGAGCATTTAGATGCTAAACATGATCCTTTGTCAAGGAAATTATTTATAAACATCATAGCTTCCTTTTGTTTAAAAATATTACAAATTAAACTCTCACTTGAGAATTTTGCTTCAAATTTAAAAGAAATATGCTCAAAGAATAGCTTCAAGAGAAATTAAAACATACCAACATAATCGAATAGAAAATCCTAAAAGGAAGACTCCCCGATCTTTTAAGATTTTGTAGGATAAAATTGTCACGCTCCACTTCCCAAAAAGAGAATACGGAATACGGATACGTAACAAAAGCCCCCTAATAATTTTCATCATCCATAAGCTGTTGAAGAATATTTATAAAATTTACAAGAATAATCAGAGTAGGAAGCAAAAGAATCAACCAATTATGTACATATGAACCAAAATACCAACATGAATACTCGAAACCAAATTTATTAATCTCAAATAATCCCAATCTGAATAAGTCAAATATCCTGAGTCACTTTGCCCAAATATAAGAATAAATCCAAGTATCAAAATACAATATTGTTCAAAGCAAGAAACAAGAATAATAAAGCAAAATTCAGCACTAATACTTCATATCACTAATACTATATAGAACCTGTTCTCCAAAATTTGCAATTTAACAATAGCAGGGATAGGAAAAAGAAAATAAATACTCGTCAATTGCAAGTTACGGGTCGCTTGTAATGCATGATACAAGTACATGGAAAAACTAACTAATAACAGCATGGAATATACATGATAACAAAATAGAATACTAGCATGGCAAGGTGAACAAGTACTAGTGGCATGTGTCAAGTGCAAATGAACAAGTATCATGTAAACAAGTAACAAGTGTCAAGTATCATGTAAACAAGTACTCCCTCCATTTCACTTTAAGTGATATTTAGGAGTTTTGCACACAAATTAAGGAAGGGTGAGATAAACATTTGTTTCCCTCTACATCCTTATTAATAAGTCTCCATGATTTAATTACCAATTCTTTTTCCAATACAGATTCTGATTTCAAGAAATTGTAATTAATGTTTTCTCAATACAAATTCTGTTTTCAAGAGAAAATAGAATTACTAATTCTTTTTCCAATACAGTTGGCATTAATTTTTTGTAGAAAATAAAATCTAGAAAGTTGAAACTACAATTTTCTAAGAATATTTGATAGGATTAAGATGAGTAATTAGGACAAATTTCAATATAAATAAGGGTTTTCTTGGAAAAAAATGGGAAAAAGTTGGATAATATCACTTAAAGTGAAACAAGAAAAAAACCCTAAATATCACTTAAAGTGAAACGGGGGGAGTATCAACTATCACGAATCAAGTGTCACGAAATCAAGTAACAAGTAACAAGTAGTTAAGTAGTCAAGTACAAGTGTTAAGTATTTTGTTTAAGTATCAAGTCTCATGTATCATATAATCAAGTATCAAGTAAGCATATATCATGTTCAAGTGTCATGTATTAAGTCTTATAGTTATTACTATCTAGGTAGCACTTCATGAGCCATCCTTTTATCACATGGTTGCTACACTCAATGCAATTTCATTTTAGATTTTATAGTAGACCATATAGGGCAGTGTACTCAGGGATAAGCTTCAAGAAATCAAGTATCAAGTATCAAGCCTCAATTATCAAGTAAACAAGCCTCAAGAGTAAAATATCAAACCTCAAGTAAAATATTAAGCCTCAAGTAACAAGTATCAAGCCAAGTATCAAGTATTAAGCCAAGTATCAAGTATCAAGTAACAAACCTCAAGTGGTGAAATATCAAGCCTCAAGTATCACATAGGATCAATAGATCATGTTCCGAGTACACGTTTCTAAATTATCCACTATTAGATCTGTCCCTTTAAAACCCGGCTTGGTTATTTTATTATTAATGTCAAACAAGTATGTATGTGTCACGAAACAGGCCAAGTATAACATGGTATACAAATTTAACAAGTTGCAAGTGGCAAGATAAACATATATGGGTGAAAGATAACACACAAAAGAACAAAATAACCAAATTTCTGGTTCAGGAACGCAAGACCAACTGTAGAAAAACTGAAATTTCCGATGTTACAAAAATGAAAATTTGAATCCGTCGAAAGGTATAGAAAATAGACTTCCAACCGAATCCAGAAAATATAAATAAGTCATATAGTATTTCACAAAATCATGTCTCAGAACTGATTTGAATTCAGATAACACGTTCAGCCAGAAATCAATAAATCGAATTCAAAGTTAGGAAAACAGCATCAAAACACCTCAACTAAATCTAGAAAAAATTTGGGGTATTCCCCTATATGTCTAGTATCAGAATATAAAGTTTCATAATTTTTCAGTAAGATTAGTTTAGCCATCAAAAATTAGAAAACATCAAGAAATGATAGTTTGGCAAATCTGGAATACCCAACACTGCTCTACCAAAACTGTAATATCTCGCAAACCGTGAAACGAAATCCAAATCTGCCAAAGGGAGAAGAAAATAGACAAAATAAGCTAATTTTTATATTTCAAAAATATTTTTCATACGGAAAAAGGAATTAGGATGAAAATACAAATCTTTACAGAACAGCGAGCAAAATTCAGCAAGTATAGTCTTTATAAATAAGAATGAAACGGTATGTAAATCTTATCAAATAAATCCACCAAAATTATTGGTAATTTCTAATCAAGTATAGAAATACTGACCAAAATTTCAGATCAAAATAATATGTTTTACACTAGTATAAAAAATAGTTTAGTCATCGAAATCATCAAAAAACGAAATCTGGAAATGAAATACATCATTGTAGTAAAACAATCATATCTCACACATACGAAAACGAAGTCGATAACGGATTTCTCTAAAAATCATATTTAATACTGAAGTTAAGATACTGACTTTAATATGGTCTAAGATACCAATCAAAACTGATCACTGACAAAATACAGATTTTTCTTCAACAACAAAACTAACATAAATCATACGAAACTTGTTCCAATCACAATCAAACATGATATAGAGTCTACCAAGTGTCTAAACATCATGAAATAGGGTATATGGCATGTCCACAACAAGTATATCACATGGATCCAAATAAACACACGATTTCTCATAATTATTTCACAAATATAATCACGTCAAGAATGATCAAAACCTAAGTTGCTTCATATGAAATTTATGTCGTGAGGCAACTATGGTTAATAGCACTATAGAGACAATACTCATCAAGATACATCACACACGAGTTGTCTCTAGAACCAACTACACTACAAGCGGAATTTATGACTTGTATCATACAAAAAAATAGAGTACAAGTTACTTGCCTTAACCGAAAACGAAACGAACACCAAGAATAACAGGAACGGATTCCCGACCAACGAACACGATCGAACGACGAACCAAAACGCGCAACGAACGCAACTCACGAACAACGACCCATGGATCACACGAACACACGAACGCAACCCAAACAACAACACTCGCACACAAGCGAGAGAGAGAGAGAGAGACCACGGCAACCGACATCGGTTAGGGGATGCCGGCGTCAATGTTGCTTGCCGTCGCAATCGGAGAGACACAGCACGCGAGGAGAGATGGAAGGGGACCCGGGCACGACCGTTGGCTATCGCTCTGGTTGGTCCTGGGGTCGCGGCAGGCTGGTCTGCAGCGGCGCAGGAATCGCGACAGGGATAGGGAGGGGGCAGGCCGGAAGAGAGAATGGGAAGGTGGAAGGTCAGGGGCTAGGGTTCAGGATGTTGATGATTGGTATATGGCGGCGAGGTGGAAGGGAGATGAACAGGGAAGCATGCAAATATTTATATATAGGTGAGGAGTAGTAAGGTTTCTATTAGGGGGTGGCGGTGGGTAGTGCAAATGGGTTTCGGGTTCAGGGTTTGAGTGGGTTCGGGTACAGGGTAGCATAGGATGTGAATAGGTATAGGATTGAGTATTAATAGGTTTGATTAAATGGGTTTTTGAAAAACAACAGATGGTTTAAGTGGTTAATGGCTCAGGGGTAATTAATTTGGGTTGGGTGTTTTACTGAATAGGATTTATGTAATGGGTTAAGCAATTCAACAGGGTATTAGGAATTCAAGCAAAATATAGATAGGGCAAAATGAACAATAATAGAAAAATAAAATAGGGTGAGAACAACAATAAGAAGGATAAAAAATATCAGCTCGATCAAAAAGAGAACGAAACAAGAGTCGAACAAGAATCAAGAATTCAAATAAAATATGAAAAGAATAATAAAATGAAAATATATTGAAATAAAAATCCAATATACTTGTTTTTTGGTGTGGCTGGAGTCGAAAGGCTCTATCCGTTTTCATCAAAAAAAAATCCAATATACGGTCCAAAAGAATACAAGAGGAGTACAAAGAGAGAAAAATACACAAAAACAAAAAATACACTCAAAAATACACAAAATGGAAAAACAGGGGTTACAAAAATATTTCATCACCATTATCAGACGTGTTCCTGTACTATTCTACTCTCTTTCTATTCTCTTCTTTCCCATCACACCAATCACCACCCGACACTTCAACGAACAAAACACGGGATTTTCAAATTTTAACCACATAATCTCATGACAAGCCAAATTAATTCCCAATTGTTTCGTAATTATAATAAACGCCATCAAGATAACAACTTTAAGACTAAATCACAACTAACTACTTAAAATAAAATAGAAAATGACTGTAACTTAAGTAAAAATTTGACAAAAGTTGAAACCCACCAGGTCGAGGAACATCCATATATCATGCAGTAAAAGAATTAATTCTTCTCGCCATGCATGTTGTAAATCTATGTATTGTATTTAGAAACTGAGTTAGGCATGGAAATAATAATACAAACATTAGCACTGTCACATTTCCGATACCCAGACCCGACCCGAACCCAACCTGGACCCGGCATTGGACCGGAACCGACCCGATCTATAAGGATCCGGGTCCTAAAATAAGACCCGATGCACTAACGGGTCCGGGTCTGTGTCCGCTCAAAATCGAACCGACCCAGGCCCGTTCAAAAAAAACCCCAAAAAATATGGAATTTGAATAATAGGGTTTTAGAGATATACACTAATTGTTAAAGATAGATGTGTAAATATAATATTTATTCATGTACTTAGGTGCAAAAATTGTTAGAACCGTAGGGTATCGGGTGCAAAAATAGTTAAAGTTCAGATATTTTTTTCCCGCTACCGGACCCGAAGGATATATCTTTTTAATTAGGACCCGGACCCGATTCTTGCAAGTCCGGGTCCGGATCCAATTTTTGGACCCGTGATGAACAGTGAGGATGCTTAATTCCAAGACTATGATTTGCTCATGATTGTTAGAGCTTACAAGAGTCACTGTCTATGCCCACTCAAAATCCAAGAACACTATTTATGCCCATTCAAAATCCAGGAATAGTTCAAGCTAACCATTATAACGAGTTTATCAAACACTGCTACGGTACCTTAAGAAGAGTTTTGCCTTACATGAGCTTAAATAAATAGATTACAACCAACAGTGTGAATAGTAAATTCATAAAATCATCATGCATTCAGGAACCATTAACTTTAATTTGTGTAAGTTCCCATTCTAGATTACAAACGATGATGATGAAAATACCTGGATTTCTTCCTTGATAGAGGATACAAGAAACCAGTTGAACTCCCATGGATGGTAGAGTCTTTGCACATTCGATTCATTGCGGAAATGATACTGTATGAAGTCATTGCTCCAATAGAAACATAGAAGATCGACCTAGAAATGAGATCAGCCTCTTCCATCTCGCCCAGACTAAGCTCAAATTGCTGGAATATATTAGTTACCTGCTGAATCTGTTGCGTCAGTGATATATGCTGCCCCTGAAAAATGATAATAAAAAAGATTAGCTTACTTAACATATCTTAGCCAAACTTATAGACACAACAAATTTTTCACTACTGTGCTCCCTGTAATATCACAATCCACATATTTTAGAGCATTAACAGATTAGCCATGTAGTTCCTCCATAATTAGTTAATATAAAGAAGCTTTCAAACCACAAACGAAAATAGAATGATTGGGGTGCAGAAGCCCTCCTATCTTATATGCATCAAAAAGGCTACTTGACCAGCCTACTGATTCTTCTTATGGGGCAATACCAAAATAGATATGAAATATGGGAACCTGAGTCCCTAACTGGAATCATGAAAAAGCTAGCTATTCGAGTCCGCAAGTATACAAACAGATCTCATAGTTCAAAAATATATAGTTTGCATAACTTGAAAATCTCAACAGAGTCAATCGAAGATACACGACATTAGAAGCCAAAAATACAAAGCAGATAGTAGTATTCAGAAACACATAAACTTAAAAAGAGTAGTGTTCAGTAACACACGAACATAACAATAGTTCTGATAGAGCATACTCAAAACAAACACAAAACTAAAAGATGTCCGACCATGCAGAAAGAACTTATAGAAAGACAGACAAATACAATGCATTAATCAAAACAGCAAACACGAAATCCAGAAGAATTATTTACTAAAGCAGGTACCAATTTCTTTCTCCTCTTCAGATTCGGATTCCGCAGTCAGCAGCCACTCCACAAATGGAGTCACGTTCTTCCACATTTCAACACCTTTGTTATCTCCTTTAGATCCATCTTCATACCACTGAACAATAAGCTCCTCATCTAGCAAATCTGCATCATAAAAGACCTTTAGAACAAGAGGAACCTCCTTTACAACATCACCATTAGCTTTACCACAAAATGCCTAGATAGCTCGAAGAAGACGCTTCCGTGACTCTTCATCCTTTGCAAAACCTTTGCCGACACCATCAAATAGGGGTCTGTTAAAACATCTGTCCAAATTAAACCTACCTTAGATCATTATTAATTTTTAAATATTGATGATATGTCCACTATCAACAAAAGAGTCCCATAAACTTCTAAATCACCAAGAAACTCAATGAACTAATGGGCTATGAGAATCTAATTTTATGCATTAAAATTGTGACATGATATATAAAAGGAGAAAAATGTCAATCCAACAACTGAGTGACGAAGCTTACAATGCCATGAGCATTTTCCTGATTAAGAAATTTTACCTGACTTAAAATTACGATTTCTAACAATGCCTTTACAATATTAAAGTGCAATTAAGAAAAAGAAGTCAAACCAACAAAGGAAGAAAAGAACAATGTGATCAGTGATTATGCAATCAAACAACTGTAACCAACCAAAAACCATGACATCAACAAACCCACTTATAATTCAGAATCCTCATCAACTAAAAACAAGAACACGTATAATATCATCACCACTGGAGGAGATAATCCCCGCAGCCGCCAAGGCACAGTTCATCCCATGTACAATGTCCTCGATCCTCCTGCTCTGGCCCAGGTACGACGACACAAACGACATCCCCAGTCTCTCAGCTGCCCCAATTCAATCCAAATCAGGGTTTTTTAAATACAAATCAAGAACCAATTTTTAACAAAAAACAACAAATTAAAGGAGCAAATTGTAGTGGGTACCAAGACAGTCGACGATGATGCAGCGGGTGGGGAGATAGGACTTGAAGTCGCGATCGTAGGGCTCGCGATCGGAGCGGGCGAGGGTGGCGAGGAATTTGTTGGTGCCGGCGTTGATAGGGGAGTTGCCATGACGAAGAGGGCGGGGATCAGTTGTCTCTTGGAAGAAGGTGACAATCTTGGAGTATGGTTAGGTTTAGGGTTTGGTGCATCCCACTGGATACGGCTCGCATCTCCATCAGATCTGGACCAATGTACGACACCAGTTAAGGTTAGGATTAGGTTTTGGAGGAATGGAGGGATATGGGGTTTCAGATTGGGGAGGGGCGTCGGGATTGGGATGGAATTAAAGTTAGCATTCGGGTTTGGATTTTGAGAGATTGAGATATTTCGGGAAATTGGGGAGAGATCGAGAGAGAAGAGATTGTAGCAGTTAGGGTTTAGGTTTTGAGAGAGATTGGGATTTTGGGGGAGATATCCTGACAGAATAGAGGGGGACAGGATAAGTATTATTGTAATTTTAATTAAAGATATATATACAGAATTTTGATGACGGAGAATTAATCTAGTAATATAAGATCTACAATCCAGATTTACTCTGGACATATTTATTGTGACTTTTATAATAGAAATAGGTATGAGATTTATATAACTAATGTATCCTTGAATTTTTTGATTATATAGCGCTTTTTCTCATTCATGTAAGCTTCCTTTATGTCTTTGGTCTTGTCATCTATTGTCAACTAGTACTGATATGAAGAGATGACTTGTGTAGGGTTCGTATATGCATGAAAGCTTTCTGTATTTTTTTAGGGCAATTGTTCACATCTTTCCTGCTGGTCAGAGTGCAGAACCCTGAAGGATTGATTAATGATGGTTAAGGCGAGCAATAGAGAGATCAGGTTCCACCTTTTCTTCAAAAAAAAAAATATATATAGAGAGAGAGAGATCAGGTGGTAGTTGATTTTTTCCCCTCAAAAAACTGTAGCCTTATGGTTCTTATTCCATTTTAATTTCTCTTAAAATGTTTGCTTTATGTTAAAATTTCTCATGCGAGCATCAGTATGATGCTATCGTATCTTTTATACAGTAGTTCACGTGCTTATGTTTCTACTTCAGAAATGTTATTTTTAGTACTTGTCATTGCTTCATAGTTGTATTTTACATGCAGAAAATTGCAGAGGAAGGAAAATTGTGGGAAGATAAGTTTCTGTGGTGAAATAATTGCTGATCTTTCTAACCTGAGAGGAGTGTATACAAGGAGGCTTTCATTATCTTTTAGTCAGAAGCGTTTTTATTCCTTACCCAGATGCTCATTTTGCTACAACTGTAAATGAGCTCCACAATATTGATTCATTTCTAACTATTTGAAAGCCTCACCAAAACTTTAGGAGGTTCTACGAAATCTGGCATCTATGTAGCAATAACGAAACCTTTATTTTGAGGCCATATTGCATTGGGTTTGCCAATAAGAAATTGCTTCTTTCGTCTATTGTACATCTTGCCTCTTTTGCCTTATAAAATGTTGATTGTGTGGGTAGTTAAGAACATGGATCTTGAAGAATCATGCATGATAAACAAATGGATAATTTTATTAAAGCACTTTTTCATGATACCCATTTTCTAGAATTCCATAGTCACCAACGCAATTGCTCATAAGTCCTTAAATTCACAAAAAAATAAATTAAATATGCATATTGGTCATCCCTAAATATTTATATTCCACAAACTAACACCTAAAAATCCAAGGTATTACATAAGATATTATACACAATTATACAAAATACCTATGTATAACACGTACGGGAGCAAAATTGTCATCACTCAATTTTACGAGGTGTTACAGCCATCCTTGGTCGACCCAGCCTAGCAGCTTTTCACGCAATAGCTTCAGCCTTCCCCATGAAAATGAAGTTCCTCACATCAGTAGGGATAGGAGAAGTTAATGGTAGCCGGGAAGCGATAAGGGCTTGCTACACAGCCGCACTGGGGGCTCGGTCCACCCCCTCGATGCCGTAGAACTCCCTTAACAAAGAGTCAACTTGACTCTGAGTCCATGGATCAACTAGAAGAGATCCTCTTCTCCAAGAAAAACCAGACCAAGTGTTTTTGAATAAGACAATCTCTCCCCTATCAAGTCAAGGAACAATTTGTCAATTACATCCGGGGGAACCGGGACTTGTTCTCTTGGACTACTGCTAACATGCTTTGGTATCTCCAAGGACTTGATTATGCACCACCTAAATGTAAATTTGGATGTCAAACCAGTCCAGTAAAAGCACCACAAGTTTACACTCGACAGGCAATCGACTATCAAGGAAGAGGTTGACAAACTTCTGGTCACCCGTTTCATTCAAGAAGTTAGCTTTCCCAAGTAGCTAGCCAACGTAGTCATGGCAAAGAAGGCAAATGGTAAGTGGAGGATTTGCATCGACTTCACCAACCTGAACAAAGCATGTCCAAATGATCCCTTTCCTCTCCCTAGCAATGATACCTTGATGAATGCCACATCCAAGCACAGGCTCCTCAGCTTCATGGATGCCTTCGCGGAATACAATCAGATCCGAATGTTCTCTCTTGACATTCCGAAGACATACTTCATCACCCACCAAGGTCTCTACTACTATCAGGTTATGCCATTCATGTCAAAGAACACTGGATCCACTTATAAGTGCTGTGAACAAAGCTATCAAGGAACATATCGACCGAACAATGGATGTTTATGTAGACGATATGCTTGTAAAAAGCCTCAAGAAAGAAGACCATGTCACCAACGTACAAGATGCTTGTAAAGAGCCTCAAGAAAGAAGACACATGCCACTATTTTTCATGAAGCTTTCGATATGTAAGGAAAGCATAACATGAGGCTTAACCCCTCGAAGTATGCCTTCAGCGTCTCCTTGGGAAAATTCTTTGGATTCATGGTTAGCTAGAGAGGGATTGAAGCCAACCCCTAATGATCCGGTCCATACTCAACATGTCTTCCCCGTCCAATATTAGAGAAGTTCAGAAACTCATATGGCGCCTCACCGCCATCAGGCGCTTCATCTCCAAATCTGGGGAGAAGTGCCTCCCTTTCAACAAAGCTCCGTGGATCAAGATGCTTTGAGTAGGGGCAAGCCTAGTAAGAATCCTTTGAATGGCTCAAGACATATCTCACTAATTCCCTACTCCCAAGCAAACCCGAGCCGGTAGAGGTGCTCTACCTCTACCTAGCCACCTCAGATCAGACCTGTACTATTGTCTTGATGAGGAAAGACGATAGGGTCCAAAAGTCATCTACTATATTAGCAAAGTACTTCATGATGTGGGGCTTCGTTACTCTAAGATGGAGAAAATGGCCTATGCCCAGGTCATGGCCGCCCAAAAGCTACTCCCTTACTTCCCAAGCACACTCCATCTAGGTTCTCACTGACCAACCCCTTAAGAAAGTGCTTCATAAGCCAGGGAACTCTAGGAAATTCATGATGTGGTCTATCGAGTTGAAGCAGCATGACATCAGCTACTGCCCGAAGATGACTATCAAGGCCCAAGCCTTAGTCGAGTTCGGCATCGAAAGTGCTATCCCTAATCCCCTCTGAGGAATGAGAAGATCCTCCAGTCTGGAGCGTCTACGTCGACGACTCCTCTTGCACGAAGGGAGCGGGGATGGTGTCATTCTACTTGGCCCTCCTGAGTTTGCCCTCCATTTCTCCTTCCACCTTAATTTCCCAGCCATGAACTACGTAGCTGAATACTAGGTGCAGATTTTCGGTTTCTGCCTGGCTCGAAAAGTGGGGGCCCAAATAATCAAAGTATTCAGTGACTCCCAATTAGTGGTACGCCAAATCCTAGGAAACTATGAAGCTAGAGATGATCACATGATCAGTACTTAGATCATGTCAAGAAACACATAGCTACGTTCCGAGGGGCGAAAGTCACCCGCAACCCACAGGAGCATAGGAAAGTAGATGCCCTCTCTAAGTTATCCTCCTCTTTTCTTGAAGGATAAGATTACACAATGGTCATTGAGGTTGTGCTCAAGACAAGCATCAAAGAAGAAGCCTTAGAACTGATGGTCATCGCCCCTCACACGCCTAAACATAATTGGATGAAACCATTGGTCGACTTCCTTGTAAAAGGGATCCTCTCGAAAGATCCTAAAGAAGCTAGAAAGATCCGCGTAAGAGCAGAAACGTTCACACTCATTGAGGAGGTCTTATACAAGCTCTTTTACACTCTGATGGATGACAGACCTTATTTGTGATGCGTCTCCCCTAAGGAGGCCATGTATGCACTTAAGGAAGTACATGAAGGTAGGGGCCACATGGGTGCGAGGTCCCTTGCTCCAATGTTTCTCATCCATGGGTACTATTAGACCTTTATCCTCGATGATGCATAAGAATATGTTTGCCGTTGCACCCCTTACCAGAAGTTCTCCCCGATCAAGCGAGTCCTGCAAGCCAAACTATGTTCCATTTCGAGTTTGATCCACTTTGCCATGTGGGGAATGGTTTTACTCAGGCCATTTTCCCAACAACTGGACAAAGGAACTTCTTGATCGTAGTCAGTGACTACTTCACTAAGTGGAATGAAACGGAACTGTTGTCCACTATCACCGAACATAAGACTTAGCAGTTCTTTTGGAAGAACATTGTCTGCAGGTATGAGGTCCCTCGGGTTCTTATCACCGACAACGGAACCCAATTCACCGCCAAGAGATTCTCCACCTTCTGTTCTGATCTGGGGATAAAACAACATTTATCTTCCATCTCGCATCCTTAGACCAATGGCATGGCCGAGAACACCAACATACAGATCCATAGTAGCCTTAAGAAGAGGCTATATTAATCTCCAAAGGGATTAAGGATTGAGGGTTGGTGAGCTCCTGAGTGTTCTCCGGTCCTACATGATCATGACAAGGACCCCATCAAGGTACTCCCTTCAATCTTAACTTCAGGGTCGAAGCTATAATCCCCTCAGAAGTTGGGCTACCTTCTCCTGGCTTCCTCTCTTTCGATGAAAAAAAAATACTCGAATGACCTTCGGGCAAACAATGACCTTCTGGGAGAAGTTCGCGATAAATTCACCCTACGAAGATAGATTTATCAGCAAAGCATGGAGAAGTTGTACAACAAGAAGGTTCGACCTACGAACTTGAAAGAAGGGGACATTGTCTTAAGAAAGTTCGAGATCATCGAGCCATGTAAGAAGGAAAATCTTTCTCCCAATTGGAAAGGTCCTAAAGGTCTCCAAAGTCATCCACTCATGAGCTTACCGACTTGAAGACCTGGAGGTCAATGCGATATCGAGTACTTGGAATGCCGAACATCTGATGAAGTTCAACAAGAGTGCTTAGCACCATTCACTTAGAATTTTTAAGCTTTGTACTAACACCGGTGTCTATAATGGCCAGCCACCATGGCAGTCACTTATATTTATTTTCCAATAGAAGTTCAGCACTTCCTAGTAAATTCTCATACAACTCTCCCAATGCAAGGAATATGCTTGGTGCTCTACTCGTCATTTAAGCACCTTGCAAAAAGTGTGCCAATATCTTAGGCTTGAATTTCGACTTGTCATTCGAGCACCTCCAAAACATACGCCAATCTCACTGCTCGGCTACTCCTGCTTCAAAGTTCTGCTCGTCACTCAAACTGTTATCATAACTTTCTAACTCTTCAATAGCTAGTTCGGAGTCCAACTTCTGACTCGAAGCGACTCCCAGTTTGGAGTTCGGGTCATCACTTGAATTGCTCTCACAACCCGCTAACTTTTAAACAACTAGTTGATAGGCCAACTCGGGGCTTGAAGCTACTCCTACTTCGGAGTTCAGATCGTCCCTCAAATTGCTCTCATAACTTGCTAAGTCTCAAACAGCTAGTTCGGAGTCAAACTCGTGGATCCAAGCTACTCCTAATTTGGTGTTCGGCTCGTCACTGGATGTTCTCTCACAGCTTGCTAACTCTCAAACAGCTAGGTCGGTGTCCAACTCGTGACTCGAAGATGCTCCTACATCGAAGCTGGACTCGTCACTCAAATTGCTATAAAAAATCGGTAACTCTCAAATAGCTAGTTCATAGTCCAACTCGTGGCTTGGAGCCTACTTCATAGTTCGGCTCATCACTCGAATTGCTCTACAACTCGCTAACTGTCAAACAACTAGTTTAGATTCCAACTCGTGGCTGAAAATGACTCCCACCTCGGAGTTCAGCTCGCCGCTCGAATTACTTGCACAACTAACTCCTAATAGATAGTTCGTAGTCCAACTCGTTGCTTGAAACCACTCCCACCTCAGAGCTCAGCTTGCCACTCAAATTACTCTCAAAACTCGCTAATTCTCAAATAGCATGCTAAGAGCACAATCATCTTTAGAACTACCGCTACAACTCATTGGCACTAAACGATGAGTCACAACACAGAGAAAGCAAGAATCGAGACCAAAGCGAATGAAAAACTTTATTTCACAATAATGTCTCTGTACAAGTTAGGAAACTAAACACATCAAAACCAGGAAAAGTTTACAAGTTTCTCCCCTCGAGTTCACCGTCGACCACTTGGGCATGGAATACTTCTGTTGAGAGACACGCCTCCACTGCAAAACTTCCTAACCCGAAAAGCCTCACCTCGACCACCCGTACTGCCCGAAGGAGGGACCAGCCCTATTGATTGGGTATGGATACCGTACTATTGAGAATGATGCACCTTCTTGATAGATGTCATACTCGACGTCCTAGCTACTTCACTCTGGGCATCTCCGAGGTTTCTAGATGTCACTGAAGCGCCCGAGGTTAGCCCATGAACTATTGTACAACTACTTGGGTAAGGAATGGTTCATGCTTGCAACCCTTCGAGCTTCACCTTAAGGCGATAATTCTCCAAGTCCTTTTGAACAAGCAACTCCCTAAGGAGGCAAAGGAAAACCAATTGAGGCAAAGGAAATACCTCCTCACTATAGGTATTTCTCTCCTCCAATGGAGGCAAAGGCAAACCAACAGGGCGGTCCTCCATCCAGAGGGCAGCTCGTAGTTTCTCTCAAGAAACGCCTCCTTCAGACTCTCCTTTTTGAGTGTATCCTCATGCAACCCGTTACAAAATCAAACTAACTCAGCATCCCTCACTAGTAGAAAATGCTACAGTCGCAATAGAAATTTCCCTTGTAGAAGAGTACAATTCCATGGTTAGTGTACATTTGTAAGGGATTTTTCTTCATTCTCTTGTAATTGCGCTGTTGCAAAATCTCTCCTGGTTAATGTACACATTCGCAACGGAATTTTAACTATCCCTTGCGAATATTAGCCACCATAGAATATCTGCAATGGAAGTTGTACCTTGCTATCTCCATATACAAGAGAATATCTACAACAAATTCGTCTCTTGCAAGTGTGTTTTAAAAGGAATTTTTTCCGTTGCTGATGAACTATTGCTACAGAGATATGTAAGATACTGATTCCCTTATAATTGCTACCTCGCGAATGCAATTGCACACATTTTTTCTTCATTACTGATTATATTTGAATGGCTTAACTAAATTTACAAATTAAAACAATGTATTTTTACAATGAAGAACATATAATTATTTCACATATTGATTCACACAATTATATAAAGAAAACACAATAATACAAAATAAGTTTGAATATTATATAATTCAGAACCTTCTCATTACAAATTTTTTTGTTTGTTTCATAGTGCAAAAACAACAATACATTGTAGAAGAAAAGATAAGTTGTGAAACTCCAAGAAACAAAATAAAATGTTTTCAAAATAACTTTTAACCCGCTACAGCTTCCATGTATCCCCAACTTCACTTTTCACGTAAGGTCTTCTGCATGTTCCTCATTACCCACAGTCTCATAGTCATCGCCACTACATATAGACTACATAAAAAAGAAACAATACAAAATTAGAACTCGTTTTTCAATATATATAGATAATAATATATTATCCAATTGAGGCAATTAAATATATGGCTACCTCTTGTTGTATTTGACTATAGAATGCAGATACTGAAAAAGCCTGGTCTTCTTCTAGGTTAAGATCCAGTTCGGCTTCTACAATCTATAGTTGGGGATTCATACCAGATCTTAATCAAATCTTAAATTACAAATTAATGAAACTTGCTTGTTTAAAGGAAACAAGCAGTAAAGAAAATATATAATCAACGACAATACTCACAAATTGTCTTAGATGTACGATTTGTGCATTCATACTTGCTATAGATTGATTTTTTCTAGAGATCAGATGCTGCTCTTAGTTCATGAGCAGTATATCTTTAAGAGTGAAGTTCCAAATTCAAACTCCTGACTTAGCAATCCATGCAGAGAGTTCAAATCCACCAACAATATCTCCTGAAAAATTTAAAAAATTCATTGTCAGGGTATTGCAACAAAGAAATGAACTAGTATTAGTAATAAGCAAAGGAGTGGAAAACATATGTACAACTTAAAAAAGAATAAATTAACATAACTGTTTAAAGCTTAAAAAGAATCTCACCAGCCATTAGTAGAAGGCCGTTTTGAGATTGAGGTGTAATTCTTCCAGGACATTGAAAGAGGAAACTAAAATACATTTCATTTGCGCAATGCACAAAGTATTCATGCCATATATGGGATGGATGTTGATTTGATAATTTAAACAGGATGACATTTCTTTGAAAAATATTCACAAAAAAAGAAAATGAAGAGGCCAAAGCCCGTTATATAAAGAAATTTTCCTGCACTTATCCAGATTTAGAGTTATCTGTCATTAATCAAGAAATTGCAATTAAACCAACTCCATTTCTTTGTTCAAGAAACTATTTCATTTTCAGTAGCAGTTTAATTTGCAAAGTATATTTCATTCTTCTCTTCCACAGAATCAGGAGATGGTGAGAGAAAGCGGGAGATAGTGAGAGAAAGCTGAATGTGGGAGTGATCCAGAGTCTACCAGTTATTTGAAACACTTGAATAGGTTGAGAATCATATCCACCTGAATATATATAAGTAATAAACCCCTCGAAAAATTAGCTAGTATCAACATTAGAAAACTTAAAGCAATTCATCTTTTTACCGAATATCAAGATTAGAAAGGTTTTCAATGATAAAGGAAACCACTGTATTAGGAAGAATAGAGATGAAAGTAGCAAAATGCTCCATTTCTCATTTTGCTCAATGATAGAAAAGAAACTATCCTATCATCCTTTTGATCGGAGTAAAAAGAATTGAGTGGAAAATCAAAAGCCAGGGATCATACCAAAACTTGATCGGTTCTGGACAGCCATTTCTCCACCTACAATCACCAATAAGTGAGACAACTGATGATCTTCTTATGGACGTCCAGGATTCTGATGAAGTTACAAAATGGGAAATACTACTCAGTTAATACTGCAACATGGGTTAATAGCAGTGTAAAATTTCTTTCGTACACTTATTAGTTATGATTTGTAATTGTGTGAGTGTTTGTTTTCCTGTAAGCTTCTCTTTTTTCCCTAAATAATATCTTGGTTAAATGATATATATTTCGGAGTGAACACTTTTTAGTTTATCTATGTTTTTCAGATGGTTCATGCTACCTTGCAAAACTATAAACTTGATGAACACATCGAAGATGGCAATGAAAGACGTGAACCACACCATAACTGGGTTGATGCGGTAGTTAGAAGTGAAGCAAAAGGCATTGCTAATATTGGTGACAATGTTACCCCAAATGAAGCTATGCCACACCCAGAAACTAAGGATTCATCTACTCTAACAAGGTAAAGAAAACCAAATGTTCTAAACATCTCAACACTGATTCATCATTTTTCATAAAAGAGTGAAAGTAGCCTTAATGCTGAATTACTAACACAACAGAGAAGAAAACTGAGAGAAGTAACCAGAGAAGATTTTGATGTTATTGTTGAATATACACGGACTCAAGCTATCAATTGCTGCAAAAAATAAGAGTTCAGGGTTAGAGAAAGCAAACACAAATAAACAAGACTCGAGCAATAAATAATGCAAAAAATAAGAGTTAAGGGTTAGAGAAAGCAAACATAGGTAAGAACGATATATACTGGTCGGTCCCCTGACCTACTCGACTCCCCACAGTTCTTTGTCGTGGAAATTCCACCATATTAACAACTCTTGTACATGTCCTTGGATTCAGGTCAAGACCTTCACATTCCTGAATCTACTCAAGAGATATGAATCAGTTGCTTCAAATCTAAAGCAAAAGAAAGTTCTATGGCTTGCAAAAGAATAGAATGCCCCTTAAGTGCTTCTCTTTTGATCTTCACAAGTTTCAAAGCTCATGAATTAGGTCAAAACAGAAATTCTATACCTTAATTCTCTTATAATTATATTAAATCCCTAAATTTATTTCCAAAAACATGCCCCCGAAATTAGTGGCAGATCTAGGAATTTTGTTCAGGGTAGGCAGGATTTGTTTAACTTATACATATGTGATAGAGATTTGTGATTTAGAGCTGATAGAGATTTAGAGCTCAATCTTGATTCTCTTATTATATATATTCACCATTACACTACACATTTGTGAAAAACGACCATATTACAAAGTTTAGTTATAATTAAGATATACATACGTTTCTTTGTAAACATTCTTTGTACACATATAAATATATATATGTATATATATGCACCTGTTAGTGATGGTTAATATAATTTATTCCTTATCTCAAATAACAAACTCCCTACTTACAAGGCCTGATTTCTCCCCTTTAGGAAGTAGAAGCACATAGTGCTCATCAAATAGTCCTACATGAGTCAGAATTACAGATTTGATAAATAATATTAACAATTCATATATATAATACATATATAATCCTATAGTATATGATAAGCTAAAGTGACTCAGCATGCGTGTTACCTTCCTTTTCATTTTCCTCTCTTATCTCCATTTCCAACTGTATGACAAAGATAATATATATATATGAGTACAAATTAATTAATTTCTTAACCACTTAATCCATGAACAAACAATCTAACGTAAATACCTTTAGTATTGTTTCCTGCTTCCACATCTGAATACCTATGAAAAAGGACCTTGATGAAGTACCTAAAACCCCCCAAAAAGATGACATTCATACAAGTACCAAAAGCTAACTTTTCAAAAGAGATGTTAACATTAACATAATTAATTACCCATAAAAAGGACTATGATGAGGATAATGATTAGCCAGTAGGGAAACACAACACTAAGAGAAACTCCAATGGTGATACCCAACATAAGCATGGGCTGAAAAAGCAATGCCAAGTCGTAGTCGATAATCGGAACCTCTTTCGTTGGATGTTGAACCTGCAAGTTGTACCATACTGACGATGCCGATGCTCCCATTATCATACCTTCGTTCATCCATACAAAATATATATGCATCAATAAGAATAATACAAGATATATATGCATCAATAACATGAGTTATGATAACATGAGTTAAGTCATGTCTTAAGTGGAGGTGGATGAAAGATCACTTCTGTAAGAGCATAACACTAATTTCATTTGTATAAGTTTATCTTTTATGTGAGTACAACAAGATATAAAGAGAGAGGGAACAAGAAGTTGGGTGATAAATTATGCTGGGATGGAGTTTAGATAACTCCTATTCATTCAACTCTCAGATGAAAATGACTAGAGTTATCTAAATGCTCCAAACAACCTAAAGTTATGTTCAATTATAAGATAACTCTTAACTCCTAACTTCTCACTACAATTAAGCAGAAGAAACAGATAGATTACTAATCTCCCCAGCAATTGCTTCCACTGAACCCAATCTCCCACCAGAAGTAGATACAAATAAATCTCAACAAAATTTACTCTAAAACAAATAAATTACAAAACTTAACTCCATTCATACAACCCTAAAATCACTAATCTATTATTACAACCCTAATTCCACTCAAGAATTGGTTTTCATACCTCTAAAGACTTAGCCGTGTGTCGTCATGGGGGGTGGTGCTGGACCACGGGGGCGACAGAAGTGACCGGGATAGAGAGGGAGCAGGGATGGCGATGGCAAAGGTGGGATCAGCGATGGGGGTTTCTGGAGGAGAGAGAGAGAAATGAGCGGGATAGAGAGCGCGTGGACGGCGACGTGGGCACAACGACGGCGGCCATGAACCGGCGTCGACGAGTGGGGGGAGATCGCAAGAGAGGAAAGTTGCGGTGGGATGCTGGGGGGGGGTCAGGGGGTTTTTGTTCTTTTTTTTTTCGCTTTTCGATTTTGGCCCGGGGAAAGAATTCTGTTTATTGATTTTTTTTTTCTTTTTACCCGCTTAGTATTTGAGAACTGAGAATAATTTTTTAACATGAAATTGTTGAGTGGCAAAATTATCTATGTAATGCACGTGTTTATATCTAATTTATTTTTAAAAATAAATATTTTATTACTACTTTGGTAATGGAGTATTGTTTGTTGCAATTGTTCCCTCGTAATTGTCAACACTTGCAACGGTTGAATAAAATCTCTTGCGGATGTCAAAATATTTGCAATGAATGGGTTTGTTGTGATTAATTTGTTGTTGATAGTAGCAACTACAACGAATTTTTGGTGCTTGCAAATAATCCATTATTATTGCAAGATTTTCTACTAGTGCCTTTTGGCTAACACCTCCTTCAGACTTTATCATTACAACATGGTCTCGTGCAAATTGCAAAGACAATCTTGGCGTCGTGAGGGTCCCTTCCAATATGTAGGATGATCTATTAACAAGTAAGGAGAATACAAATTGGGAAAATAAAAAAAGGAATAATTAGCTTCGACTCAGTTTTTGAAGATACAATATGACAAGTCAAGAATTCAAAAAAGGGACTCTATGGTTCGACACAAAATGGTTTTATAACTAATCTTTCTTAAATATAGAAAATTTATACATAGCGTTGGCCAATCCGTGGTTTGCAAAAGTATAAAATGAGATTCAAGCATTAGGATCAAGGGAGCACATGTTTGCCCACAATGGGGGACTTCGGATGCTTGCTCGTCTCCAATACCTCCTTCACAGGTACCAAAGTAGTCTCCTTGTACTTCACCTTGGTCCTCCCATGATCCACCAAACTGAAGCATACAGGACCTGAACATGTCCTCAAGAATCTGAATAGTCCGCTCTGACTGTCCATCAGTCTGTGGATGAATAGCTGTACTGTACTTCAACTTACTCCCTAAACTAGTCTGAAGACTCTCCCAAAATTGAGATCTGAATCTCGTATCCCTGTCGGATACAATACTGACTAGAACCCCATGAAGTCTAATAATTTCTTGCACATACCTCTCAGCTAGGCTCTCAGTAGACTTCCCGACACGAATGAAGTGAGAACTCTTTGCCAAACAGTTGACAATCACCCAAATGGCATTATGACCCTGAGGACTCCTTGGCAAAGCGGTCACAAAATCCATAGTTATATATTCCCACTTCCACCCGGGAATAGGAAGCGGTTGAAGAAGTCCAGTGGTTCTCTGATGCTCTGCCTTAACCTACTGGCAGATCAAGCACTGAGAAACAAACCGAACCACAACCCTCTTCATACCATGCCACCAGAAATGAAGCTTTAAATCCCGATACATCATAGTACCACCGGGATGGATAGAATAAGATGACTAATGGGCTTCCTCAAGCAACCTCTGACGAACTTCACCTTTTGGGACACATAACCTGGACCCAAAACGAAGCGATCTATCAGCATGAATAACTATGTCCATCCTGGACCCAGACTTAACCTCAGCAAGAAAACCCTGCAACTGCGCATCACCAGCCTGCGCCTTTTTAATATGATCAACAAGATACGACTGCAGCTAGAGCGCCAAACAACTCCGACCAGAACACGGCAACAAAACATCCAACTCCAACCTCCTCATCTGCTCAATCAGATCCCTCTGCTGAGTCAAGAACATAACTGCTGGTCTCCTGCTCAAAGCATCTGGCACCAAGTTTACTTTACCAGGATGGTATTGCAAACTGATGTCATAATCGGCCATAAGTTCCAACCAACGCCTTTGCCTCATGTTCAACTCCTTCTGGGTGAAGATGTACTTGAGACTTTTGTGGTCTATAACGATCTCCACTCGGTCCCCAAGTAAATAATGTCTCCACAGCTTCAAAGCATAAATCACTACTGCTAACTCCAAGTCATGAGTCGAATAGTTCTTCTCATGCGGCCTCAACTGCCTCGATGCATACGCAATGACTCAGCTCTTCTGCATAAAAACTACTCCGAGACCCTTATCAGAACCATCATAGTGAATTACAAATCTACCTGAACCATCTGGAATAGTCAACACAGGTGCTTACGTCAATCTGTTCTTCAACTCAACAAAAGTCACACCATACTCATCAGACCAATAGAACTTCTGATCCTTTCCAGTCAATTTAGTCAACGGTCCTGCTATTTTTGAAAAATCTTGGACGAATTTCCGATAATAGCCAACCAAACCAAGAAAACTCCTGACTTCAGAAACTAACTTGGGAATAGGCCAATCCTTCATAGCCTCAACCTTGGTAGGATCCACAGAAATACCATTGCCTGAGATATGTGCCCCAAGAATGAAACCCTGTCGAGCCAAAACTCGCACTTGCTGAGTTTCCCATAGAGCTGATTCTCTCTCAAATTCTGCAGAACCATTATAAGATGCTCAGCATGATCTTCCTGAATCCGAGAATACACTGAAATTTCATCAATGAAGACCACAAAAAATCTATCCAAGAACTAAGAAAAGAACTAGTTCATAGGACTCATGAATACAGCAGGCGCGTTCGTAACCCCGAACGGCATCACAAGATACTCATAGTGGCCATATCTGGTCTTGAAAGCAGTCTTCTGTACATCAGTCACCTTCACTCTGACTTGGTGATATCCAGAACGAAGATCCAATTTCGAAAAAACAGCAGCCCCACTCAACTGGTCAAACAAATCATCGATCCTGGGCAACAGATACTGATTCTTCAAAGTAACACTATTTAGCTCCCGATAATCCATACATCGTCGACGACTACCATCCTTCTTATTGAAAAAAGGATTGGAGAACCCCAAGGCAAAACACTGGGTCTAATGAAACCCAAATCAAGTAACTCCTGAATCTGTACCTTAAGCTCAGCTAACTCAACCGGTGTCATCCTGTAGGGACTCTTCGATATAGGCACCGTACCCAGCTGAACTTCAATACCGAACTCCACATCCCTATCAGGGGGTAAGCCAGACAACTCCTCTGGAAAAACATCCAGGAAATCCCGACTACTAGAGGCACAACCTCACAGCCTGAATGTAACTCCATCGCACAAACCTCCTGATCAACTGCAGCTCGGCCAAGGAAAAATTCCCCGGCATGGAACTCAAACTCTGTGCGATCGGGAATCCGGAACAAAACTTTCTTAGCATGGCAATCAATAATGGCTTAGGTTTCACCCAACCAATCCATACCCAGAATAACGTCGAATCCTGAATTCCCAATTACAATCAAATTAGCTTTGAAATCTGCGCTACCAATAATTATGAGACACTGCCTGCACTTCCAAGAACAAATGAAAACTCTACCTGTCACTATATTCCAAGCCTCTGACATGTTGCTGCATTCTAACTGATGGCGAGCGACAAATCGAGAGAAGACAAAAGAATGGGTTGCCTCGGAATAAAAAAGAACATGAGCAGGGAAAGAGCAAATAAGGACGACACCTAAGACATAATCAAAAGAGACAAAGAAAGAATGGTTGAATAGGGGTGAGGGAAACAAAAATGCAGAAAGATAAATAGGAGGAAATAAAATAAAAAAAAATGAAGAAACAAAAGAGAAACAACAAAACAATGAAAACAATGAAGCAAAAGATATCTGCAACCATACCCTTAGCTGACTCGGCATCAGCAGCAATCAGGTTGAAAGCCTGACCTCTCTTGGGAGCAGCGGTCCTCTACCCGACAATCTGGCGCTGCGGAGGAAGAGGTGGTCTAACTGGACCACGAGCTGGGGAAAACTGCTGAGCGGGACCCCTGGCTGGAAGAGCCATCTGCTGCTACCGCAGGCAATCCCGTGCCATATGATCAGAAGCACCACAACCAAAGCAGCGGCGATTGGCACGCCTGCAGTCCTTGCACTCATGCCCAGCAAGATGGCAAAAGTCGTAAAAACTAGTTCACTGAGGAACCGTAGAAGACTAAGGCGCTGCCCTGACCGAATGGACTGGGACAGGCCTCCGAACAGGCCCACTAGAAGGCCTAGCAACTAGTGCGAAATAGTCTGCTGAGAAGGAGCCAATCCACCACGAGCCTGCTCCTGAGCACGAGCTGTCTCAAGAGCTTTTGCATAAGTGCACAAGCGAAGGGAGACAAGCTGCACCCTAATCTTGCGCTCAAGCCCCAAAGTAAATCTACGAGCCCTATTCTCTTCATTAGCTACAAGAACGGCTGCAAACCATCTAAGTCTAGTAAATTCAGCTGCATACTCGTCCACAGACCTGGAGCCCTGTTTCAAGAAAGTTTGATGTTACAACATTGCATAAACAATAAGTAACAAAATTCTATTACTAGAAATAACGACCAACCTGTTTCATGGCCAAGAATTATTGCCCCATCTCCACTCTAGTGCTGCCAGGAAAGAACTTCTCCAAGAAGCTCCTAGTGAAAATGGCCCAAGTGATCGGTCTTTCGAGCCTTTCAAACTCGGACCTCCACCAGATATGAGCCAAGTCCACCAGCTGGATGGTTACCACATCCACACGATCTA
Source organism: Hemerocallis citrina (assembly GCA_017893485.1). Lineage (NCBI taxonomy): Eukaryota > Viridiplantae > Streptophyta > Magnoliopsida > Asparagales > Asphodelaceae > Hemerocallis > Hemerocallis citrina. The sequence continues at coordinate 102,155,912 of CM030360.1, forward strand.
CATCAGCAATCCTAGCTGCCAAAAGCAGTTGCTCTGTCCGAATCAACCACTGTTCAGCCTCCAAAGGCGTCTTAGTGCCTGAGAACCTGTCGGGATGCAGCCTTATGAAGTCCGTGAATGTACCCGGATGGGGAAGAAAAGAGGCCTGCGTAGGCGCAACGGGCAAAAGAACTCGAGCGGCTTCCAAAGCAGCCATCACCAAATCACTATGGTTCCGCTGCATATTGATCAAGCGCTCAAGCACAACGGTGACAGCCTCAAGCTCAGGCTGATCACCCAGGACACGAGAAGAACCTTTATGAGCCATAGTCTGTCCAAAACCAAAAACAGTTAGCATCTAGATCAATGTTGATAATAATTAATTCATTTATGCATGCATAGTTGGTGAAATGTTGAGCCGATCCCAGTATGAGCCAAGCTTGTCTATTATATTAGGCAACTAATACATTATCCAAACCTGGGCTCTGATACCACTAAAAAACCTTGTCACGCCCCGCTTTCCAAAAAGAGAATACGGAATACGGATACGCGACAAAAGCCCAGCGAATGATTTTCATCATCCATAAGCTGTTCAAGAATCTTTACAACATTCACAAGAATAATCAGAGTCGAAAGCAAAAGAATTAACCAATCATGCACATATGAACCAAAATACCAACAAGAATACTTGAAACTAAATTTATTAATCTCAAATAATCCTAATCTTAATAAGTCAAATATCCGGGGTCACTTTGCCCAAATATAAGAATAAATCCAAGTATCAAAATACAATATTGTTCAAAGCAAGAAACAAGAATAATAAAGCAAAATCCAGTACTAATACTTCTTGTCACCAATACCATTTGGAACCTATTCTCCAAAATCTGCAATTTAACAATTGCAGGGATAGGAAAAAGAAAACAAGTACCCGTCAATTGCAAGTTACAGGCCGCTTGTAATGCAGGATACAAGTACATGGGAAAACTAACTAATAACAGCATGGAATATACATGATAACAAAATAGAATACTAGCATGGCAAGGTGAACAAGTACAAGTGGTATGTGTCAAGTGTCAAGTGAACAAGTATCATGTAAATAAGTAACAAGTGTCAAGTATCATGTAAACAAGTATCAAGTATCACGAATCATGTGTCATGAAATCAAGTAACAAGTAGCAAGTGTCAAGTAGTCAAGTACAAGTGTCAAGTATTATGTTCAAGCATCAAGTCTTATGTATCATGTAATCAAGTATCAAGTAAGCATGTATCATGTTCAAGTGTCATGTATTAAGTCTTGTAGTTTATACTATCTAGGTAGCACTTCATGTGCCATCCTTTTATCACATGGTTGCTACAGTCAATGTAATTTCATTTTAGATTTCACAGTGAACCATATAGGGCAGTGTACTTAGGGACAAGCCTCAAGAAATCAAGTATCAAGTATCAAGCCTCAAGTATCAAGTAAACAAGCCTCAAGAGTGAAGTATCAAGCCTCAAGTAAAATATCAAGCCTCAAGTAACAAGTATCAAGCCAAGTATCAAGTATCAAGTATCAAGTATCAAGTAACAAGCCTCAAGTGGTAAATATCAAGCCTCAAGTAACACATAGAATCAGTAGATTCTCTTCCGAGTACACGTTTCTAAATTATTCACTATTAGATCTGTCCCTTTAAACTCTGGCTTGGTTATTTTATTATTAATGTCAAACAAGCATATATGTATCACGAAACATGCCAAGTATAACATGGTATAAACAAGTAACAAGTTCAAGTTGAAAGATAAATATGTATGGGTGGAAGTTAACACACAAAAGAACAAAATAACCAAATTTCTGGTTCAGGACAGCAAGACCAACTGTAGAAAAACTGAAATTCTCGATGTTACAAAAATGCAAATCTGAGTCCGTCGAAAGGTCTAGACTCCCAACCAAATCCAGCGAATATAAATAATTTATATAGTATTTCACAAAATCAAGTCTCAAACCTGATTTGAATCCAGAAAATACGTTTAGCCAGAAATCGGTAAATCGAATTCAAAGTCAGGAAAACAACATCAAAACACCTCAAATAAATCTAGAAAAAATCTTGGGTATTCCCCTATATGTCTAGTATCAGAATATAACGTTTTATAATTTTTCAGTAAGATTAGTTTAGCCATCAAAAATCAGAAAACATCAAAAAACGATAGTTTGGCAAATCTTGAATTCCCAACACTGCTGTACGAAAACTGTAATATCTCGCAAACCGTGAAATGAAATCCAAATCTGCCAAAGGGAGAAGAAAATAGACAAAATAAGCTAATTTTCATATTTCAAAAATAATTTTCATACAGGAAAAGGCATTAGGGTGAAAATACAAATCTTTACAGAACAGCGAGCAAAATCCAGCAAGTATAGTCTTTATAAAAAAGTATGAAACAGTATGTAAATCTTATCAAATAAATTCACCAAATATCTGGGTAATTCCTAATCAAGTATAGAAATACTGACCAAAACTTCAGATCAAAATAATATGTTTAACACTAGTTTCAAAATAGTTTAGTCATCGAAATCATCAAGAAACGAAATCTAGAAATGAAATACACCTCTGTAGTAAAACAATCACATCTCACACATAAGAAAATGAAATCGATCAAGATCAGAGAGTTTGGAAAGAAGAAGGATTTTTATAAAAATCATGTTTAATACCGAAGTTAAGATACTGACCTTAATATGGTCTAAAATACCAATCAAAACTGATCACTGACAAAATACAGATTTTCCTTCAACAACAAAACCAACATAAATCATACGAAACTTGTTCCAATTACAATCAAACATGGTATAGAGTCTACCAAGTATCCAAACATCATGAAATAGGGTATATGGCATGTTCACAATAAGTATATCACATGGATCTAAACAAACACACGATTTCTCATCATTATCTCACAAATATAATCACATCAAGAATGGTCAAAACCTAAGTTGTTTCATATCAAATTTGTGTCGTGAGGCAACTATGGTCAATAGCACTATAGAGACAATACTCATCAAGATACATCACACACGAGTTGTCTCTAGAACCTAACTACACTACAAGCAGAATTTATGACATGTATCATACAAAGGAATTGAGTACAAGTTACTTGCCTTAACCGAAAACGAAATGAACACCAAGAATAACGGGAACGAATTCCCGGCCAATGAACACGATCGAACGACGAACCAAAATGAGCAACGAACACAACTCACGAACAACGACCCACGGATCACACGAACATACGAATGCAACTCAAACAACGACACTCGCACACAAGCGAGAGAGAGAGAGACCACGGCAACCGACAGCAGCTAGGGGATGTCGGTGTCGATGTTGCTTGCCGTCGCAGTTGGAAAGACACCTGCACGCTTTGGCTGGTTCTGGCGTTGCGCCAGGCTGGTTTGCAGTGGCACAGGAATCGCGATAGGGATAGGGAGGGGGCAGGCCGGAAGAGAGAATAGGAAGGGGGAAGGTCGGGGCTAGGGTTCAGGATGTTGAACATGGGTGTATGGCAGCTAGGTGGATGGGAGATGAATAGGGAAGCATGCAAATATATATATATATATATATATATATATATATATATATATATATATATAGGTGAGGGGTGAGGAGTAGTAGGGTTTTCTATTAGGGGCTGGCGGTGGGTAATGCAAATGGGTTTCGGGTTCAGGGTTTGAGTGGGTTCGGGTGCAAGGTAGCATAGGATGTGAATAGGTATAGGATAGTATTAATAGGTTTGATTAAATGGGTTTTTGAAAAACAACAGATGGTTTAAGTGGTTAATGGCTCAGGGGTAATTAATTTGGGTTAGGTGTTTTACTGAATAGGATTTATGTAATGGGTTAAGGAGTTCAATAAGGTATTAGGAATTCAAGAAAAATATAAATAAGGCAAAATGAACAATAATAGAAAAATAAAATAGGGTGTGAACAACAATAAGGAGGATCAAAAATATCAGCTCGATCAAAAAGAGAACGAAACAAGAGTTGAACAAGAATCAAGAATTCAAATAAAATAAGACAAGAATAATAAAATGAAAATATATTGAAATAAAAATCCAATATACAGTCTAAAAGAATACAAGAGGAGTACAAAGAGAGAAATGGCATCCCCAGTCTTCAGCTGCCCCAATTCAATCCAAATCAGGGTTTTTTTTTAATACAAATCAAGAACCAATTTTTAACAAAAAACAACAAATTAAAGGAGCAAATTGTAGTGGGTACCAAGACAGTCGACGATGATGCAATGGGTGGGGAGATAGGACTCGAAGTCGCGACGGTAGGGCTCGCGATCGGAGCGGGCGAAGGTGGCGAGGAATTTGTTGGTGCCGGCGTCGATATGGGAGTTGCCATGACGAAGAGGGTAGGGATCAGTTGTCTCTTGGAAGAAGGTGACAATCTTGGAGTATGGTTAGGGTTAGGGTTTGGTGCATCCCACTGGGTACGGCTCGCATCTCCATCAGATCTGGACCATTGTACGACACCGGTTAAGGTTACGATTATGGTTTGGAGGATTGGAGGGATATGGGGTTTCAGATTGGGGAGGGGCATCGGGATTGGGATAGAATTAGAGTTAGCATTCAGGTTTGGGTTTTGAGAGATTGAGATATTTCGGAAAATTGAAGAGAGATCGGGAGAGAAGAGATTGTAGCAGTTAGGGTTAAGGTTTTGAGAGAGATTGATTTTGGGGGAGATATTCGGAGAGAATAGAGGGGGAGAGGATAAGTATTATTGTAATTTTAATTAAAGATATATATACAGTATTTTGATGACGGAGAATTAATCTAGTAATATAAGATCTACAATCCAGATTTACTATGGACATATTTGTTGTGACTTTTATAATAGAATTAGGTATGAGACTTATATAACTAATGTATCCTTGAATTTTTTGATTATATAGCGCTTTTACTCATTCATGTAAGCTTCCTTTATGTCTTTGGTCCTGTCATCTATTGTCAACTAGTACCGATATGAAGAGATGACTTGTGTAGGGTTCGTATATGCATGAAAGCTTTCTGTATTTTTTGGCCAATTGTTCAAATATTTTCTGCTGGTCAGAGTGCAAAACCCTGAAGGATTGATTAATGATGTTTAATGCAAGCAATAGAGAGATCAGGTTCCACCTTTTCTTTAAAAAAAAAATATATAGAAAGAGAGAGATCAGGTGGTAGTTGATTTTTTTCCCTAAAAAAACTGCAGCCTTATGGTTCTTATTCCATTTTAAATTCTCTTAAAATGTTTGCTTTATGTTAAAATTTCTCAAGCCAGCATCAGTATCACGCTACCGTGTCTTTTATACAGTAGTTCACGTGCGTATGTTTCTACTTTAGAAATGTTGTTTTTAGTACTTGTCATTGCTTCACAGTAGTATTTTACATGCAGAAAATTACAGAGGAAGGGAAATTGTGGGAAGATCAATTTCTGTGGTGAAATAATTGCTGATCTTTCTACCCTTAGAAGAGTGTATACAAGGAGGCTTTCATTATCTTTCAGTCAGAAGCGTTTTTATTCCCTACCCAGATGCTCATTTTGCTACAACTATAAATGAGCTCCACAATATTGATTCATTTCTAACTATTTGAAAGCCTCACCAAAACTTTAGGAGGTTCTACGAGATCTGGCATCTATGTAGCAATAACGAAACCTTTATTTTGAGGCCATATTGCATTGGGTTTGCCAATAAGAAATTGCTTCTTTCGTCTATTGCAGATCTTGCCTCTTTTGCCCTATAAAATGTTGATTGTGTAGGTAGTTAAGAACATGGATCTTGAAGAATCATGCATGATAAACAAATGCATAATTTTATTAAACAATTTTTTCATGATTCCCATTTTCTAGAATTCCATAGTCACCAACGCAATTGCTCTTAAGTCCTTAAATTCACAAAAAAATATATTAAATATGCATATTGGTCATCCCCAAATATTTATATTCCACAAACTAACATCTAAAAATTCAAGGTATTACATAAGATATTATACACAATTGTACAAAATACCTGTGTATAACACGTACGGGAGCAAAATGGTCATAACTCAATTTTGCGAGGTGTTACAGCCATCCTTGGCCGACCCAGCCAAGCAGCTTTTCACCCAATAGCTTCAGCCTTCCACATGAAAATAAAGTTCCTCACATCAGTAGGGATAGGAGAAGTTTATGGTAGTCAGGAAGCAGTAAGGGCTTGCTACACAGCCGCACTGGGGACTCGGTCCACCCCCTCGATGAGAGGAGATCCTCTTCTCCAAGAGTCCATGGATCGGCTAGAGGAGATCCTCTTCTCCAAGAAAAACCAGACCAAATGTTTCCGAATAAGACAATCTCTCCCCCATCATGTCAATGAACAATTTGTTAACTGCATCCGGGAGAACCGGGACTTGTTCTCTTGGACTACTGCTAACATGCTTTGGTATCTCTAAGGACTTGATTATGCACCACCTGAATGTAAGTTTGGATGTCAAACCAGTCCAACAAAAGTGCCACAAGTTTACACCCGACAGGCAATCGACTGTCAAGGAAGAGGTTGACAAACTTCTGGTCGCCCGTTTCATTCAAGAAGTTAGCTTCTCCAAGTAGCTAGCCAATGTAGTCATGGTAAAGAAGGCAAATGGTAAGTGGAGGATTTGCATCGACTTTCCCAACCTGAACAAAGCATGTCCAAAGGATCCCTTTCCTCTCCCCAGCAATGATACCTTGATGAATGCCATGTCCAAGCACAGGCTCCTCAGCTTCATGGATGCCTTTTCGGAATACAATCAGATCCGAATGTTCCTTCTTGACATTCCGAAGACATACTTCATCACCCAGCCAAGGTCTCTATGCTATCGGGTTATGCCATTCAGGTCAAAGAACACTGGAGCCACTAATAAGCGCATAGTGAACAAAGTTATCAAGGAACATATCGACCGAACAATGGATGTTTATGTAGACGATATACTTGTAAAGAGCCTCAAGAAAGAAGACCATGTCACCAACCTACAAAATGCTTGTAAAGAGCCTCAAGAAAGAAGATACATGCCACTATTTTACAAGAAGCTTTCGATATGTAAGGAAAGCATCACATGAGGCTAAACCCCTCGAAGTGTGCCTTCAGCATCTCCTTGGGGAAAGTCTTTGGATTCATGGTTAGCTAGAGAGGGATTGATGCCAACCCCAAATGATCCGGTCCATACTCAACATGTCTTCCCCGTCCAATGTTAGGGAAGTCCAGAAACTCACATGGTGCCTCACCGCCATCAGGCGCTCCATCTCCAAATCTGGGGAGAAGTGCCTCCCTTTCAACAAAGCTCTGTGGATCAAGATGCTTTGAGTGGGGGCAAGCCCAGTAAGAATCCTTTGAATGCCTCAAGACATATCCCACTAATTCCCCACTTCCAAGCAAGCCCGAGCCGGTAGAGGTGCTCTACCTCTATCTAGCCACCTCAGATCATACCCGTACTGTCGTCTTGATGAGGAAAGACGATAGGGTCCAAAGTCATCTACTATGTTAGCAAAGTACTTCATGATGTGGGGCTTCGTTACTCTAAGATGGAGAAAATGGCCTATGCCCAGGTCATAGCAGCTCAAAAGCTACTCCCTTGCTTCCCAAGCACACTCCATCTTGGTTCTTACTGACCAACCCCTTAAGAAAGTGCTTCATAAGCCAGGGAACTCTAGGAAATTCATGATGTGGTCTATCGAGTTGAAGCAGCCTGACATCAACTACTGTCCGAAGATGACTATGAAGGCCCAAGCCTTAGTCGAGTTCGTCATCAAAAGTGCTATCCCTGATCCCCTCTGAGGAATGAGAAGATCCTCCAGTCTGGAGCATCTACGTCGACGACTCCTCTTGCACGAAGGGAGTAGGGATGGTGTCGTTCTACTCGGTCCTCCTGAGTTTTTCCTAAAGTTCTCCTTCCACCTCAATTTCCCGAGCCTTGAACTATGTAGCTGAATACTAGGCACTGATTTTCGGTCTCAGCCTGGCTCGAAAAGCGGGGCCCCCAAATAATCAAAGTATTCAGTGACTCCCAAGTAGTGGTATGCCAAATCCTAGGAAACTATAAAGCTAGAGATGATCACATGATCAGTACTTAGATCATGTAAAGAAACACATAGCTGTGTTCCGAGGGGCGAAAGTCACCCGCAACCCACAGGAGCACAAGAAAGTAGATGCCCTCTCTAAGTTATCGTCCTCTTCCTTTGAAGGATAAGATTACACAATGGTCATTGAGGTTGTGCCCAAGACAAGCATCAAAGAAGAAGCCTTAGAACTCATGGTCATCACCCTTTACACGCCTAAACATAATTGGAAAAAACCATTGGTCGACTTCCTTGTAAAAGGGATCTTCCCGAAAGATCCTAAAAAAGCTAGAAAGATCCGGGTAAGAGCAGAAAGGTTCACACTCATTGAGGAGGTCTTATACAAGCTCTTTTACACTCTGATGGATGACAGACCTTATTTGTGATGCCTCTCCCCTAAGGAGGCCATGTATGCGCTTAAGGAAGTACATGAAGGTGGGGGCCACATGGGTGTGAGGTCCCTTGCTCGAATGCTTTTCATCCCTGGGTACTGTTGGCACTTTATACTCGATGATGCATAAGAATATGTTTGCTATTGCGCCCCTTACCAGAAGTTATCCCCGATCAAGCCAGTCCTGCAAGCCAAACTATGTTCCATTTCGAGTTTGATCCACTTTGCCATGTGGGGAATGGTTCTACTCAGGCCATTTTCCCAGAAACTAGGCAAAGGAACTTCTTGATCATAGTCAGTGACTACTTCACTAAGTGGAATGAAACGGAACTACTGGCCACTATCACCGAACATAAGACTCAGCAGTTCTTTGGAAGAACATTGTCTGCAGGTATGAGATCCCTCGGGTTCTTATCACCGACAACGGAATCCAATTCACCGCCAAGAGATTCTCCACCTTCTGTTTTGATCTGGGGATAAAACAACATTTTTCTTCCATCTTGCATCCTTAGACCAACGGTATGGCTGAGAACACCAACAGACGGATCCTTAGTAGCATCAAGAAGAGGCTAAATTAATCTCCAAAGGGATTAAGGGTTGAGGGTTGATGAGCTCCTGAGTGTTCTCTGGACCTACATGATCATGACAAGGACCCCATCAAGGTACTCCCTTCAATATTACCTTCAGGTTCGAAGCTCTAATCCCCTCAGAAGTTGGGCTACCTTCTCCTGGCTTCCTCTCTTTCGACGAAGAAAAATATTCGAATGACCTTCGGGCAAACAATGACCTTCTGGGAGAAGTTTGCGATAAATTCACCCTACGATGATAGATTTATCAGCAAAGCATGGATAAGTTGTACAACAAGAAGGTTTGACCTACGAACTTGAAAGAAGGGGACATTGTCTTATGAAAGCTCGAGATCTTCGAGCCATGTAAGAAGGAAAAGCTTTCTCCCAATCGTAAAGGGCCCTAAAGGTCTCTAAAGTCGTCCACTCATGAGTTTACCGACTTGAAGACCTGGAGGGCAAGGAGATATCGAGAACTTGGAATGCCGAACATTTGATGAAGTTCAACAAGAGTGCTTAGCACCATTCACTTAGAATTTTTAAGCTTTGTAATAACACCGGTGTCTATAACGGCCAGTGCATGTGATAATGGCCAGCCACCAAGGCAGTCACTTATATTTATTTTTCAATAGAAGTTCAGCACTTCCTTAGTAAATTCTCATACAACTCTCCCAATGGAAGGAATATGCTTGGTGCTCTACTCGTCATTCAAACACCTAGCAAAAAGTGTGCCAATCTCTTAGTCTTGAATTTCGACTTGTCATTCGAGCACCTCCAAAACATATGCCAATCTCACTGCTCGGCTACTCCTGCTTCAAAGTTCTGCTTGTCACTCAAACTGCTATCATAACTTGTTAACTCTTCAATAGCTAGTTCGGAGTCCAACTTCTGACTCGAAGCGACTCCGAGTTTGGAGTTCGGCCCATCACTTGAATTGCTCTCACAACCCGCTAACTTTTAAATAACTAGTTGATAGTCCAACTCGGGGCTTGAAGCTACTCTTATTTCGGGAGTTCAGCTCATCCCTCGAATTGCTCTCATAACTTGCTAAGTCTCAAACAACTAGTTCGGAGTCAAATTCGTGGATCGAAGCTACTCCTACTTTGGAGTTCGGCTCGTCACTCAATTTTCTCTCACAGTTTGCTAACTCTCAAATAGCTAGGTCGGTGTCCGACTTGTGGCTCGAAGATGCTCCTATATTGAAGCTGGACTCATCACTCAAATTGCTATCACAAATCGGTAACTTTCAAACAGCTAGTTCATAGTCCAACTTGTGGCTTGAAGCTTACTTCAAAGTACGGCTCATCACTCGAGTTGCTCTACAACTCGCTAACAGTTAAACAACTAGTTTAGATTCCAACTCGTGGCTGAAAGTGACTCCCACCTCGGAGTTCAGCTTGCCACTCGAATTACTTGCACAACTAACTCCTAATAGATAGTTCGTACTCTAACTCATTGCTTGAAACCACTCCCACCTCGGAGTTCAGCTCGCCACTCAAATTACTCTCAAAACTCGCTAATTCTCAAATAGCATGCTAAGAGCACAATCATCTTTAGAACAACCGCTACGACTCATTGGCACTAAACAATGAGTCACAACACAGAGAAAGCAAGAATCGAGACAAAAGCGAATGAAAAACTTTATTTCACAATAATGTCTCTGTTCAAGTTAGGAAACTAAACACATCAAAACCAAGAAAAAAGTTTACAAGTTTCTCCCCTCGAGTTCACCGTCGACAACTTGGGCATGGGATACTTCTGTTGAGAGACACGCCTCCACTGTGAAACTTCCTAACCCGAAAAGCCTTACCTCGACCACCCGTACTGGCCGAAGGAGGGACCAGCCCTATTGATTGGGTATGGATACCGTACTATTGAGGATGATGCGCCTTCTTGATAGATGTCATACTCCGCGTCCTAGCTACTTCACTCTGGGCATCTTCGGGGTTTGTAGATGTCACTGAAGCGCCCGAGGTTAGCCTATGAACTATTGCACAACTACTTGGGTGAGGAATGGTTCACGCTTGCAACCCTTCAAGCTTCGCCTTAAGGCGATAAATCTCCAAGTCCTTTTGAACAAGCAACTCCCTAAAGAGGCAAAGGAAAACAAATGGTGGCAAAGGAAATACCTCCTCACTATAGGTATTTCTTTCTTCCAATGGAGGCAAAGGCAAACCAACAGGGTGGCCCTCCATCCAGAGGGCAGCTCATAGTTTCTCTCAGGGAACGCCTTCTTCAGACTCTCCTTTTTGAGTGTATCCTCATGCAACCCGTTACAAAAGCAAACTAACTCAACATCCCTTTTGGCTAACACCTCCTTCAGACTTTATCATTACAACATGGTCTCGTGCAAATTTTTTTTTCAGGGAAGGTCTCGTGCAAATTGCAAAGACAATCTTGGCTTGAGGGTCCCTTCCAATATATTTGATGATCTCTTAACAAGTAAGGAGAATACAAATTGGGAAAATAAAAAAAAAGGAATAATTAGCTTCGGCTTAGTTTTTGAAGATACAATATGACAAGTCAAGAATTCAAAAAATGGACGCTATGGTTTGTCACAAAATGGTTTTATAACAACTCTTTCTTAAATATAGAAAATTTATACATAGCGTTGGCCAGTCCGCGGTTTGCAAAAGTATAAAATGAGATCCAAGCATTAGGATCAAGGGAGCACATGTTTGCCCACAACGGGGGACTTCGGAAGCTTGCTAATCTCCAATACCTCCTTCACAGGTACTAAAGTAATCTCCTTGCACTTCACCTTGGTCGCTCCCTCTGGTTCGTCCCAACTCTCCTCGTCCTCTTCACCCTCCTTGAGGAGAAAAATGGTAGCCTGAGCGCTAAAGTTAGCAACCCGCTCCTCCGCATACTTGATGGCCTTCTTATAACCCTCGTCTTGGGCCTTGATGTCCATGTCGAGGGCCTCCTATGGTACTGCTGCCATATACTCCTTCCTCTTCGCTTCCCCTTCCACCTTCATCTTTGGCTCCCCATCTGCCTTCTCCTTCAGCATACTTTCTTGCTCTGCGGTGAACGAGGTGACTTTGAGTGCAAGGTCATACTCCCTCTTCTCGGAAGTGTTGAGGGCTTCATTGGTATGGAGGCATTCCTTCTCGACCCTCGTTATCCTGCAACTGAGCTGCTTCATCTCATACTCAAACAACCTCTTCATCGTACCCCAGTGTAAAGAAGCCTGCAAGGAAGAGCCTAAAATATTTAAGAGATTGAACAAATGAAAATGAGAAAAATGTAGGGGTTGACTACTTACCACACATTGATCTTGAGAGCACTTAAGGTAGCTGGACTCGAAGGTCTTTTGAGCCAGCGTCACCCAATCCTAGGGCAGAGTGAAGTTGTGCATCACCTCGACAGCGACCCTTGCATCGGTCAACGAGTTGATGACGCTCACCTTCCAATCAGGATGGTAGGTCAGCTCTAACTTGGAGGCAAGGACCACCTTCGCTACAAGAGTGAGGTTAAGCATAGGACAACGAACCAGTTCGGTAGCAGCGAAGGCAGTGACTTGTAGGCTCGACAGAAGACTCGACTACCACCACCATATCCATCTTCGAAGGCTAGGCAGTCGAGGTTGACATGAAGGGCCTCTTGCGACTCTTCGATGGCTTGCTGCGACCTTCTTCTTTGTCACCTTGGCTCTCAGAGCGAGAAATTCGTCCTGGCTATTCATGTCTGCAAGAAAAGAAAAATAACACAAGTTACAAAGAAACAAATCAAACATCAGGAGCTACAATAAGAAAACATACTATCTTCCACTGAACTCAGCCCAACTTCATCAAGTGCCTCTCCTTCACCTTCGTCCAAATTACCGCCCCCTTGGCAGACGAATGGTGGAAGGCCTCCAAATCCTCCCTAATGACCTTCTTCTCCTTTGGAGGCTTCACCCTCGATACGTTAAAAAACCACTATGTGGGTATGTCCCAAGCTTCGGCATCCCAAACCACGAATTACTTCGACATCCAGTATTTTATGGAGTCTGGATACTCGTGGACCACTTGCTTCTTGGTTCAAGGGGATAGTGTCACACCCCACTTCCCAAAATGGAAATACGGAATACGGATACGTGACTAAGTCCAGCGAATGATTTTCATCATTCATAAGATGTTCAGAATCTTTACAACATTTCATAGAATTAATCAGAGTCGGAAGCAAAAGAATCAACCAAGTTTGCATAATCGAATCAAATATACCAACAGAAATTTACTTGAAACCAAAATATATTAATCTCAAATAATTCATATCTGAATAAGTCAAATATCCTAAGTCACATTGCCCAAATACAAAAATATATCCAAGTATCAAATACAATTGTTCAAACAATAATAGGAAATAATAATAATAAATGCAAATAAAACTTCAGCTCTAGTATCTCATATCACCAACACCATCTAGTACATGTTCTCCAAAATCTGCAATTTAACAATTGCAGGAATAGGAAAAAGAAAACAAACTCCCGTCAATGCAAGTTACAGGCCGCTTGTAGTGCAGGATACAAGTATATGGGATAAATAACAAATATAAAATAACAACAGAACAAACATAGCATGGTATACTAACAGATACAGATAACATGTGTCAAGTGTCAAGTGTCAGCTGGTATGCAGACAGATATTCAGATGATAGTGTCAGATGATAGTCAGACAAATAACAGATAATCAGATAACAGATGTCAGATAAACAGATACAAATAACCGATAACAGATATCATGTTCTTATAAGTCTTGTGTGATTACTATCTACGTAGCACTTCATCTGCCCCAACTTTTTATCACATGGTTGCTACATTCAAACAGTTTCGTTTAGATTTCGTAGTGGAGTCTATAGGGCAGTGTACTCAGGGATCAGACAGACAGATATCTGATAATCAGATCAGACAGACAGATAGAACCTATGGGTTCTCTTCTGAGTACACCTTCCTATAGGGAAGTAATGTAGTCAGGGTCAGATAAACAGAGTCGTGAATCATGTAGTCATAAACATGTAACAAATAGGAAACACATGTGTTGAGAGCTCAGTTATCTAAATGAATAGATAATCTAAACAAAAATTATAAAACCTCGCAAGTGTACGAATCGTTTTCAGAAGCATAGTGAAAAGCAAGGGTCAATCCCACAGAGATTGTAGTAATTAACTTACTAATCAATAACCAGAAAGCTTTTATTAAGTTTCATTTCTAAATGTATGCCTGAAAGGAAATGAGATTTGAGTCACAAAAATATCTATTGAACTAGTTGGGCTCGATTTTCACCTATAGCCAAGAATGTTCGATCAACTTCTACACTACTCTGATCACCCATGTTTGTTCATTTAAGAGCATGGTATCTACTTCTTAAACTAAAGATTTCCCTGGGCTAAGAAATTAGGCATGGTATCCACTCTAATTCCTTTCTCTCCTTAAGTGTTTTAGCATGATATCTACTAAGTTGCACTTGAAGAAAGCATAGAAACTGTGGAAATTAACAAACATTCGAAGCTCTAGAAGTTGGTATCAAATCTAGATCCTCCAAGTTGATTAAACCCCAGAACCCAAATGAGTTCTTGTGTTACTTCTCACGAGCACTAGATTCGATCATCTAATTCTACTCATGTAACAAGTTCAATTTTATAATAAGCAAACTTCATAACTCACTTTGGTTATGTTAACCAGAATGTCAGTCCAGTCGACTGTCGTAGGGAGTCAGTCGACTGTTCATTAACAATACGTTGAGTTAACAACACTTTAATAGTAAGAATGTCAAGCATCAAAGGCTGCATATTATAAATTTGATCATGAACTACCAAGTTTAATCAATAAGTGATCGGAGTAATGCAAAAGAAGATTTATTGCATGGCTAAGGTTTCAATCTGCCCAAAATGAATTTAGTTGCACATAATCCAACTTTTATTGACTAACAGTTTTGAATACATGAATCTAATGAATTTAACAAAGAACAAAGATTAAAGAGAGAAGATGAAACACTGATTTGTGTGATGATCAGCTTGAAACCAATCAGCCTAAGTCGACTTGTTCTCCTCTCCCTCAATGCCGAGTTGCAGTACTTTATCCCTCCTTTGCCCTTATGTTCTCCCCTCGATCTCCTCTCTTGTTTGATCCTCTTTTTATAGCTTCTTTTCCCCATATCTGCAGATCTCAAGCTCTAGATTTCAATCTTCTCAACTACTGGTTATGGATTGAGTCAAATCCTTTTCATTAACTACCAGATCAGATCTCTTGATTTTTGGGAAGTTGTTATCTGTAGTTAACCAATATTTATTTCCTGGATTTTGACAGCTCACTTTGATGCGGATTTGGATGAGGGTGTATCTCAACTGATCTTATCTCTAATTCCCGTTAAATGCCAGTTCAGTCGACTGGCGTTAGAATCAGTCGACTGTTCCGCGAACTTTTGGAAACTCAAACCAGTCAGAGCAGTCGACTGTTCTGCGAAGCTTCGAAAACTCAACCCACTCTGTTCAGTCGACTCTTGTTAAGGAATTAGTCGACTGAACTCAGGGGCTTCTAACAAGTGCAAAATTAAGGTTCTTCATTCCAGTGTATCATCTTCACGGTGATGGATTAGTCTTGAGTAAATCTTGGATCCGCTTCATTTAATTGCTTTTAGGCTGTTTCCTATGAAAAGAGAAAAGAAGAATAAATTACCAAAGATAGAGAGTTTAATTGTCTAATTGCATTCAGATTATTGCTCCAAGATGTGGACATTAACAGATTTATCAAATACCCCCAAACTTAGCTTTTGCTTGTCCGTCAAGTAAAAATGAAAATTGACACTACACACATCGCCAGAACACCTTGACCCTTTCAACATTTACCTCAGAGAACTTGCTACTTTTAGTATCAAGATTAGAACAAGCATTAAGATAGGCCTGAAAAATTAGTTCAAATGTTAATCACTTATTCACAAGAATACTCAACTTGAACATCGATAAGTAGGGTGACCAATGCCTATGCAACATAACCATGATTAAGGTTAGCAAGTTCAACTATATTTCAACTCCAAAAGCTCACCATGGCATACACTCCCAATAAAAATAATAGCTCACATTAACATGGGTAGTTCAAATTAGATCTCTTGACAAATATTCATTACTTGGATGAAATGAAACCATATGCTTGATCTTGCTACTACATCTTCACTCCATTGATTTGCACAATACTTGGATCAAAAGGTCTTGTATAGGTTGTAATGAGGCCATGGGTGGGGGTTAAACAATTGAAGGGGAAAAAGAATACAAAATTTCTAAAAAATTAGTAGAGCGACTTGTATTGTTCTAAGAGATTATATTTCGCACCAATTATTATTATTATTATTATTATTATTATTATTATTATTATTATTATTATTTTACAATCATGAGGCCATATATCACAGGCATATACTTTATTTCTACCAACACCTCTCAACCACCCACAACTCATCATTTTTCATTTGATGAACAACTTTTCATATTTCTTATGACAAATCCTCCAACTTTTTTTTCCATTTTTATATATAATTCAACCCCTCACCTTGACATACCACATCTCTTTTACAATTTTTGCTCTACTAACTCAATAGATATAGGTATGGTAACCTATTTATCTAGGCATGGTTAAGGATGATGTGTCTCACAAAAAGAAAGCTTTTATAGGCTTCAAAGGGACAAGTAGTGAATAATTGATGTTGGGTAGGCTATTTGTCTTTGGTGATAGATTCTTAGGTGCCTTAATCACTTCCAAGTTTTCATGCAAAATCCAAAATAAGTTTCGAAAAAGTAACAAAAACAAGTTCTAGTTCATCTCAAGAATGTAGATACATGTAGTCATGAATACTGAGACCTTCAAGTGTGTGGCTCTCACAAAAAATATATGTGTTAGGCTCAAAACTCACAATTTGTGTATTTAAGTTTACTCATAGTTGAACTCGCTATTCTCTTTCAAAATTCGTCGAATTGACATGGCCAAATGAATAAAAGTTTCAAGCATGATCCATATGATAAGTTATTAACATTTTTAAAGATAAATACCACAATTAATACTTGTTCTCCACTCTCTACCTATAGTATCTGAGCTCATGTTCTCATCATTGTTGTTAGAAAGGGGGTTTTTTTTTCTTTTAATGCAAAAGAAAAGACTCCAAATGAATAAATACCCCCAAACTTAGATGGAACATTGTCCTCAATGTTTGAAACAAAAACTAAAATAGGCATGTGTCATCATCCAGTTTGAAGGAAAGAAAATAAAGAAATGAATAAAGAGAAATAAGTAAAGAGAAAAGTGTAAGAACTTCCCTGACAATTAGGTTGCCTCCCAATAAGCGCTGCGTTTCTTTTCTTCAGCTAGACTTGACGAGTTTATGCAATGTATTGAATAGTTTGAAGAGTTATATCTTCCTCTCGCGGCTCAAAACTCATCTCAATATAAGGTTTCTCCCTATGCCCGTTCACCTTGAATGTTTGATTTTTCTCTTTGCTATGAACCTCCAAAGCACCATGTGGGAAAACCTTTGTAACAATGTACGGACCGTACCATCTTGACATAAGCCTCTCTGCAATGGTCCACCCTAAAGCACCCTTGTGTTCTCGCAATACTCTCAACAGCTTTTCTTCTTTCTGAATACTCAAGTTCGCAGCAACTATCACAGGTAACGTCTGGTTTTCACCCAAGTATGCATACTTCAAGTGTTCATGTAGCGGCTTTAGTTCCATGGGGTCCTGGTAACAAAAGTGTTATTAGACACAAGATTTTCAAACACAGGTGCAAACTTACCTGAATATGATTTTTGATTTTCAAGGTAGTGTACTGTCTCTGTAATCCTCCAATCAGTATCATCAAATTCCTGTTCAACTCGAGATAGTGTTAGAGAGTGTAATTGAGGCCTGTATTGGATCGACGCCATGTACCTGAAATGTTTGGTCAACAATCTTCTGAACCACATCAATATTATAACATTCGTGATCATCGTGTGGTAATTTTAGTGCATCAAACATTTTAAACTCAATCTTTTCACCATTTATTTTCATACTTATAGTGCCCTTTTTAACACAAATTTTTATATCAGCAGTACTCATAAAGGGTCTACCTAAGATGGTCGGTAAAGAAGATGGAATTGAAGAGTCTTCCATATCTAAAACAATAAAAACTGCTGGCAAAATGAAATCATTTACCTGAACCAAGACATCTTCCAAAATACCTCTAGGTCTCTTAATGCTCCGATCAGCCAATTGCAAGGTGATTGATGTTGGTTTAAGTTTCCCCAATCCTAGTTCTTCGTAAACAGAGTATGGAAGAAGATTGATGCTTGCCCCCAAGTCTAACAGTGCCTTTTCAAAGAAATGCTCACCAACCCTGCATGGAATGGTAAAACTACCTGTATCCTTCAACTTAGGAGGTAATTTCCTCAACAATATCGCACTCACTTCCTCTGTTAGAGCCACATTCTCCCCAACCTGAAACGTTCTCTTGTGAGTACAATATTCTTTCAAAAATTTGGCATAAGAAGAAATTTGTTTAATAGCATCAAGTAGGGGAATATTGATTTCTACCTTCCTGAGAGTTTCAAAGATATCAATTAAATGTTGTTCTTTCTTTTGCTTGACTAACCTTTGAGGGAATGGTGGCAATACTACCCTTTCTTTTTCACTTATCTTGTTGGAACCCAAAGATTTTGCTGGTTGTGTGTCTGATTCGTCTGTATTTGTTCCAACTTTGCTGTCGATTATCTTACCACTTCTTAGGGTTGTCACCGATTTGAGCTGTTCTTGTCCTCTAGGATTTGGTATGGTTTGCGATGGGAGTTCTCCTGCCTTTCTTTCGCTTAACTCCTTAGCGATTTGACCAATTTGGGTCTCCAATTTTTGAATGGCCTGTCCTTGTTGGTTGCTTGTTTGATGTTGCTGTTGGAGTAATTGAAGAACGGTGGATTCGAAATCCAACTTCTTCTATTCTTGAACTGGCCGATCAAATCCATTCACAATCTGAAAGTTCCGCGCATGCCCTTGTGCGATTTGAGTGCCTTGATTGTTTTGATTATTGTTTCCATGAGAAATTTGGATGATTTCTCCACCACAGGTTGTACATGTTTGAGAAGGGGTTGTTCTTGGGTGGAAACACTTCCTGTCCTACGTAGTTTGCGTGCTCCTGATCTGTGAAAGAAGACATGGGACATGCATCAGTTGTATGATCAGAGTAAGAACAAATTGCACAAATTTCTTTTGCTTGGTTTTTTACGCTACCTAGTGTCGAAATTGCATTAACAAGCATATCAATTTTTTTATTCAAGGTTACCATTTCTAACTGCATGTTGTTACTAGTAAAAATTTCGTAAACTCCCTGTTTTTTCAAAAAACCCCTTCCCCTTGTTGAGAATTGTTGTGAGTTCTCGGTGAGTTCTTCGAATAGCTCGATGGCCTCCTCACCACTCTTCCTCATCAAGATTCCATTGCAAGTTGAATCTACAATTGCTTTGTTAGTGTCATTTAAACCCTCATAGAATGCTTGTACCTGATCATCCTTGGGCATGTTGTGCGTAGGACACTTGAGAAGTTTGCTCTTAAAGTCCTTCCATGCCTCGAAGAACAAATCGCCATCTTTTTGTTGGAAGAGTTGAATTTCCCTTTTTAGTTATTTGTTTTTCTGAGCTGGGAAAAATTCCATCAAGAAATTTGTTGCCAATTGCTCCCATGATTGAATTGATCCTGGTTCCAAAGAATTATACCACAATTTAGCATTAAGTTTTAATGAAAATGGAAACAAAATTAACCTGATTTTTTCAGGGGAAAGCCCTTGGACGCTTTGCGTTCTGCAAAGATCAAAGAAATCTTGCAAGTGGAGATGATGATCTTCGTCTAGTTTGCCATTAAAGTGGGGAACCATGCTGAGTAACTGAGGTGATAGGTGCATATTCCCTGTGACATTCGGTTGATAAGCTATGCAAGAAGGTTGCTCAATATTCTTCGGAGTGAATTTGTCCTGCATTGGTACTCGATTTGGTACTTCCTCACCCATTGTTGCCTTGGAATGTTTTGCGATACAGTCGACTTACACCCTAAAGACAGTCGATTGGGATTACTTAGTTTGTGCAGAGTGTGCTCTATCTCTTGGTCAATAGGTAGTAGCTTGGGATGAAGTGATCGTCTCCCGTGCATACGCCAAAAACTTGTAGCCTCTTAATTGGACTGTACCTAAAAGAAAATATTCATAGTTTTCAGTTAATAAAAAGAAATTGATTTGTAAGTTAAAATACTAAACAATCCCCGACAACGGTGCCAAAAACTTGTTGAGAGCTCAGTTATCTAAATGAATAGATAATCTAAACACAAATTATAAAACCTCGCAAGTGTACGAATTGTTTTCAGAAGCGTAGTGAAAAGCAAGGATCGATCCCACAGAGGTTGTAGTAATTAACTTACTAATCAATAACCAGAAAGCTTTTATTAAGTTTCATTTCTAAATGTATGCCTGAAAGGAAATGAGATTTGAGTCACAAAAATATCTATTGAATTAGTTGGGCTCGATTTCCACCTATAGCCAAGAATGTTCGATCAACTTCTACACTACTCTGATCACTCATGTTTGTTCTTTTAAGAGCATGGTATCTACTTTTTAAACTAAAGATTTCCCTGGGCTAAGAAATTAGGCATGGTATCTACTCTAATTCCTTTCTCTCCTTAAGTGTTTTAGCATGATATCTACTAAGTTGCACTTGAAGAAAGCATAGAAACTGTGGAAATTAACAAACACTCGAAGCTCTAGAAGTTGGTATCAAATCTAGATCCTCCAAGTTGATTAAACCCCAGAACCCAAATGAATTCTTGTGTTACTTCTCACGAGCACTAGATTCGATCATCTAAATCTACTCATGTAACAAGGTCAATTTTATAATAAGAAAACTTGATATCTCACTTTGGTTGTGTTAACCAGAACGTCAAACCAGTCGACTGTCGTATGGAGTCAGTCGACTGTTCATCAACAAATACGTTGAGTTAACAACACTTGAATAGTAAGAATGTCAAGCATCAAAGGCTGCATATTATAAATTTGATAACGAACTACCAAGTTTAATCAATAAGTGATCGGAGTAATGCAAAAGAAGATTTATTACATGGCTAAGGTTTCAATCTGCCCAAAATGAATTTAGTTGCACATAATCCAACTTTTATTGACTAACAGTTTTGAATACATGACTCTAATGAATTTAGCAAAGAACAAAGATTAAAGAGAGAAGATGAAACACTGATTTGTGTGATGATTAGGTTGAAACCAATCAGCCTAAGTCGACTTGTTCTCCTCTCCCTCAATGCCGAGTTGCAGTACTTCGTCCCTCCTTTGCCCTTACATTCTCCCCTCGATCTCCTCTCTTGTTGATCCTCCTTTTATAGCTTCTTTTCCCCCTATCTGCAGATCTCAAGCTTCAGATTTCAATCTTCTCAACTACTAGTTATAGATTGAGTCAAATCCTTTTCATTAACTACCAGATCAGATCTCTTGATTTTTGGGAAGTTGTTATCTGCAGTTAACCAATATTTGTTTTCTGGATTTTGACAGCTCACTTTGATACGGATTTGGATGAGGGTGTATCTCAACTGATCTTATTTCTAATTCCGGTTAAATGCCAGTTCAGTCGACTGGCGTTAGAATCAGTCGACTGTTCCGCGAACTTTTGGAAACTCAAACCAGTCAGAGCAGTCGATTGTTTTCTATGAGTCAGTCGACTGTTCTGCGAAGCTTCGGAAACTCAACCCACTCTGTTCAGTCGAATGTTGTTAAGGAATTAGTCGACTGTACTCAGGAGCTTCTAACAAGTGCAAAATTAAGGTTCTTCATTCTAGTGTATCATATTCACAGTGATGGATTAGTCTTGAGTAAATCTTGGATCCGCTTTATTTAGTTGCTTTTAGGCTGTTTCCTATGAAAAAGAGAAAAGAAGAATAAATTACCAAAGATAGAGAGTTTAATTGTCTAATTGCATTCAGATTATTGCTCCAAGATGTGGACATTAACAGATTTATCAACATGCCCTTTTCTCAGTACACATTTCTATATTTTTCACTACTAGATCTTTCCCTTAAATCCCGGCTTGGTTATTTATTATTATTATCTGATAGACATGTATGTGTAGAAAACAGAGTGAGAATAGCATGGTATAAACATGTAACAGGTTCAGGGTGACAGATAAACATGTACAGATGATAGACAGTTCATAAAAGAATAGAATCATGCAAATGCTAGTTGAGGACAACAAGACACTACTGTACTAAAATAGGGATTCCCGTTGCTACAAATATGCAAATCTAAATCCGTTGAAGAATCTGGAAAATAGACTTCTTTCCGAATCCAGCAAACATATATAAGTCATATAGTGTTTCACAAAATTATAACTCAAAATTGGTTTGAATCCAGAAAACACGTTCAGTTAGCAATCAGAAGATTGTATTCAAAGTCAGGAAAACAGCATGAAAACTCTTTAATCAAATCCACGAAAAGTCTGGGGTATTCCCCTATATGTTTAGTATCAGAATATAAAGTTTTAGAATTTTTCAATATGAATAGGATAGTCAAGTAAAATCAGAAAATAACAAGACACGACAATTTTGTAAATCTAAAATCACAAATGCTGTGGTACGAAAACAGCAATATCTCACAAACCATAAATCGGAATTCAAATTTGCAAAATGGATAATAAAATAGATACAGTATGCTAACTTTTATATTCAGAAACATTTTAGAAACAGCAAGTAGAATTAGGTCGAAAATTAGGTTCGTTACTGAATAGTAGTAAAATTCTGCATGTAAAATCTTTCTTTGCGAGCATGAAAAGGCTTGTAAAACTATTCAAATAAATCCACCAAAATTCTGGGTAAACCCCAATCAAGTCTAGAAGTACTGAGCAAAATTTTAGATCAAAACGATTATTTTAACACCAAAATAAAAATAGATTACTCTTCAGAATTCATAGAAAACAAAATCTGGAAATCTTTCGATACCACTGTAGTAAAATAAGCATAACTCACAAACCGAAAATTGAAACTGAGATCCGTCAAAAGGGTTAGAAAATAGAAAGAATTCTTTACAGTTCATGTTCACAAAATATTTTCATATACTGACCTTAATAGGGTCTAAAATACTGAGCCACATTAGGAAAACAGAAAAATACAGATTTGTTCTTCATACACGAATCAACATAGATCATAGGAAATTCATCCAAATCAATCCAAACATGAAATATAGTGTACTAGATATCCAAACAACATGGTATAGGGTATTTCACAAGTATTCGAGAAGTATATCATGAATTACACATCAAACACAGACATCTCAAGATAGCATGAACATATATATCAAAAGTGGTCAACCCTAGGTTAATTCATGTCATGTATGCCGTGAGGCAACTATGGTCAAATCAGCACAATAGAGACAATATACAGCAGAGAATTCACACACGAATTATCTCTAGAACCCAACTACACTACAAGCGGTATTTAGTACTTGTATTTGCAAAGGAATTTAATACAAGTTATTTGCCTTAACCGACGACGAAAATGATGTTGATCAAGAATAACGGGAACGCATTCCCGGAGCAGCGAACACAACGAACCACGAATGCAAACCATGAACTCAACGACGAACAAAACCCACAAACCACGACGAACACAAGAACTCCCAACGAATACCGCTACGAGCCAACGAGAACCACAAAACTACCCACGCCACAACTACACTCGCACACGAGAGAGCACGCGAGGAACAGCACCACAACGACCGGCTGTCGCTGTTATTGCGGCTGCTGCAGTTGGCGGCATTGCCTTCGTGACTCCGAGGCCAAGTCGATGCAGGGCGGATGGGGAGAAGAGAGTGAACGGGAGAGAGACTAAGGCAAGGGTCGGGATATCTAAGGTTCGGGATGGAGTCTGAGGCTGAAGTGGATCGGGGTACACAGAGAAGTAGGCAGCTCAGGGAAACAATGCATGGGTTTTATATGAGAGTTTTAGGGTTAGGGTAGGGTGCAATAGGGGATGACGGCTGACCAAGAATAGGGGTGCTAACGGGTTGTATAGCTAATGGGTCGGATTAGCTGGGCATAGGTGGGCTTGGTTAATGGGAAACAGGGTATAGTGTAGTATTTTAATTGAATGGATTTGTGTAATTTGGTATTGGTTTCACTAATGGGTAGTAGGGATTTATAATTAGGTATAATGGGTTTAAGTGCACAGATTTGGGTTTTGGGTAGTTTACGTGGATATTTAATAGGGTAATTGGGTACATGTGTAAGTTTGGGTATAAGAGATCCAAAATTTGATAGGAAAAAAATGAATGAATTAAAATAACAAATGGAAATAAAAATCAATTTAACAGCGAGGATCAAAAATACTGGCACGATCAAATAAAGACGAATCAAAAGGAGACAGTCGAATCAAGAATTCAAATAAAAAGATGATAAACAATAAAACTAAATATATTGAAATAAAAGGTCCAATATACGGTCCAAGAAAAAGATACAAGAGCGAAATACACCAAAACGAAAAAATACACTCAAAAATACACAAAATGAAAACAGGGGTTACAGATAGATAATACCCACCTCCCCGACTTCGGAGGGAGCAAAGACTAAAGCAGCGACAGAATATTTTAACTCGACCCCATCCCCTTCTCCTGCACAACAAGAGGAAACTAACACAATGCTTCTATGAGTTAGGCCCCAACTGAATTGGGCTTACTCCGAACCAATTCACCACCTCTTTAATGAATTGGTGGATCAGCAGACACATACCTGACAGGAACGCGTTGAAGGGAAAATGCAGAACCTCGGAGCAAGAATGTAGGTAGGTCGGACGCCGGGATTGGGAAGAAGTAACTCATACACTCTCAGAATGAAAAGACATTCTAAAGGGCCAGAAGGTTCTCCTTCTGACAGAATGTTGTGGGTACGGTCAGCCCCATATTGCATCAAGTCCTAAAGATCTTCAAGATATATCTGAACAAGAATTGTGTCTACATAGGGGCGTTCCAAATTGTCCCCCTCATCGTACTCTATGTCTGTCTTCACCACTGAGTTTGCATATGAAAACACTAGCCTCCTCTTCCCAGTATGCCTCAGAGCTTTGGGGGGCACAGGTAATATTTCAACATCGTGCACCAAATCGGGTGGTAACACCGCCACTTTGCCTTCCTCTCCAAAAATCGACTCCTCGACCTCCTCACTCTTTTCCTCCAAGGATACAGCATCAGACTCCTGCTCCTCGAATGGCTCGAAAAACCTTACCTAAGCCTCATCTTAGCTAAACGAAGAGGCTGAGTTGCTAGAATGAACCCCATACTTTATCTTGGAAAATAAGTTACATGACAAAAGAAGACGACGAAATTTACAACGAAGGGAGCCAGAAATCTTACCAGAATCGAAAAACTAAAGAGAGAAAGAATGATGAAGAGAGAGAATCTCTAAATGAGAAGTAAAAGAGTAAAGAGAAAAATGAGAAGGGGTGAGGATTATATAGAGCAAAGGAGAGAATGATCTAGAGAGACGCCTCGATAATTGCAAATGATGAAGTGGCATGATCTTCGTTGCCCACGTGTAACCCTAGCCAAATAATGTGGGAGATACATCAAGAAACACAATGATGTCATGGCGTAATCTCTTTCACCTGAACCTGATCCCATCCGATAGTGGAAATCAAAAGCCAAAAGGGGGAATAGGTGCCAATGATTTCTTAAGTATGGAGGTTCGACCATCTGAACCCCCTAACAGCCACCATGACCGAAAAGCAGGCTTAGTGCTCTACTCGTTGTTCAAACACCTAGCAAAAATGCTCAGTAGGATCGGTGCTCGACTCGTCGTTTAAGCACCTCACAAAAATGGACCTATCTCACTAGGCTTGGTGCACCACTCGTCGTTCAAGCACCACGCACAAATACACCTATCTCAATAGGCTCGATGCTTGACTCGTCATTCGAACACATTGCTAAAATTATGATTCTCACTAAGCTCGGTGCTCGACCTGTCATTCGAGCACCCCGCAAAATTATGCCAATCTCAAGGATAACACCTAAGATTGAATCAAAAGCAAGAGAAAAAGATTGATGATCAAGGTTGAGGAAAACACAATGCAGAAAGATAACATGAAAGAATAATGCAAGACAAATAAAAAGAAGCAAAAGAGAAACAACAAAACAACAAAATCCAAGAATATACCCGCAACAACACCATCTGCCATCTCAGAATCAACAGTAGTCAGGTTGAAAGTCTGACCTCTCCTTGGGGCAGTGGTCCTCTGATCGACAATCTGGCACTGAGGAGGAAGCGGTGGCCTGACTGGACCACGAGCTGGGGTTACCTGCTGAACTGGACCCCCGGCTGGAAGAGCCATCCTCTGCTGCGGGCATTCCTGCACTGAATGGTCAGTAGCACCACATCCAAAACAACGACGATTGGCATGCCTGCAGTCTCTGCACACACATGCCCAGTCATCTGACAGAAATTATAGAATCATTCTCTCCGAGAAGTGGCAGAAGGGTAAGGAGCTACCCTGACAGGATGGGAGCACCATATCCAAAATAGCGACGATTGGCATGCCTGCAGTCTCTGTGCACATGCCCGGTCACCTGACAGAAATCACAGAATCCTTCTCGCCGAGAAGCGGCAAAAGGGTAAAGAGCTGCCCTGACAGGATGGGATAGGACAGGCCTCTGAACCGGCCTATCAGAAGGCCTAGCAACAACAGAGTGCCTCAAGAGCCTGAACATAAGTACACCATGAGCCTACTCCTGAGCTCGAGCTGCCTTAAGAGCCTGAACATAAGTACACAAGCGAAGGGAGACAAGTTGCACCTTAATATCTTGCTCAAGTCCCAATGTGAATCTACGAGCCTTGTCTTCTTCATTCGCCATAAGAACGGCTGCGAAGTGGCTAAGTCTTGTAAATTCTGCAGCATACTCATCCACTGACCTGGAGCCCTGTTTCAAGAAAGTTTCATGTTACAACATTGCATGAACAATATGTTACAAAAATTCCAAAATAGAACAACGACGACCTGTTTCAGGGTGAGAAACTGTTGCTCCATTTCAACTCGAGTGCTGCTAGGGAAGAACTTCTCAAAGAAGCTCCTAGTGAACGTGGCCCAAGTGATCGGTCGTTCGAGCCTTTCGGACTCAGACCTCCACCAAAGGTGAGCCAGATCCACTAGCTGGATGGCCACCACATCCACTCTATCAGCATCGACAACTCTTGCTGCCAAAAGTAACTGCTCAGTCCGGATCAACCACTGTTCGGCCTCCAAAGGCATCTCAGTGCCGAAAAATCTGTCAGGATGCAACCTCATGAAATCTGTGACTGTACCTGGACGAGGAGGGAGAGTTTCCTGTATCGACACAGCGAGAAGCGGAACCCAGGTAGCTTCTAAAGTAGCCATCACAAGGTCACTGTGGTTTTGCTGCATATTAGTCAACCGTTCCAACACATTGGTAACAGCCTCAAGTCCGGGCTGATCTTCCTAAGGATGAGAAGTGGAATTTCTGTGAGCCATGGTCTGCATAAGATAAAAAATAATCAGCATTCAGACCAAAGTTGATTATAATTTATTCATGTATGCATGGTCTGTGTACTGTTGAGCCAATTCTAGGTCGAGCCAAGCTTGTCTAATATATCAGTCAAACTAATACATTAGCCAAACCTGGGCTCTGATACCACTAAAAAACCTTATCATGACCCTGCTTTCCAAAAGGAAATACGGAATACGAATACGTGACTAAGTCCAGCGAATGATTTTCATCATCCATAAGCTGTCAGGATCTTTACAACATTTTACAAGAATAATCAAAGCAGGAAGTAAGAGAAGTCAACCACGCATGCACATATGAATCATTATACCAACAGGAATTTACTTGAAACAAAATTTGATAATCTCAAATAAACCAGATCTGAACAAGTCAATAATTCTGGGTCACATTGCCTAATACAAAAATAATCCAAGTAACAGATACAATTATTCAAACTAAGCAACAGGAAATATTAATAATAGTAGCAAGAATTCCAGGACTAGAATATCAGATCATCTACTTCATCAGGAAACTGGTCATCCTAATCTGCAATTTAATAAATTGCAGGAAGAGGGAAAAGAAAACAAAATGCCCGTCAATACAAGTTACGGACCGCTTGTAGTGCTGGCACAAGTACATGAAAAGAATAAACAAACATAGAATAACAGCGGAAGCAAACATAGCATGGAATAGACATGATAACAAGATAGAACAACTAGCATGAATCATGAACAGAATCAAGTAATGTGGTGAGATAACAGATGTAAATAACATGTGACAGGTAACTGGTATCATGCAAGCAGGTAAACAGGTAACAGATGTCAGGTAGCATGTCTATGTATCATGTATCAGGTAAGCATGTAACAGGTATCATGTTATGTCAAGTCTTGTATTATTACTATCTAGGTAGCACTTCATACGTTCCAGGTTTTTACCACATGATTGCTACATACATGAAAATTTCGTTTAGATCTAGTGGTGGGTTTCTATAGGGCCGAGTACTCAGGCATCATGTAACAGGTAACAGGCACGAATCACGTAGTCGTGAAATCGTGGCAGCAGAAATAGGCATGAATCATGTAGTCATGAAACATGGCAACATATAGTAATAACAGGCATGAATCATGCAATCATGAAGCATGACAACATATGGCAATAACAGGCATGAATCATCACGAATCATGACAACACATAATCAGATAGTAATAACAAGAATGAATTATGTAATCATGAAACATGACAACAGGTAATGGAAAACATAGGCCCTCTTCTGAGTACACATACCTATATTGTCCTCTACTAAGGTCTTTTCCTTAACCCCAGTTTGATTACTTGTTATTATTAAGTAGGCATGTACATGTCAAAAAACGGAGCAAGAATAATATGGCATGAACAAGTAATAGGTTCAAGTTGGAAGATAAACATGTATAGGTGAAAGACAACTCATAAAAGGATAGAACAACGAAAATTCTAGTTCAGGACAGCAAGATAGTACTGCACAAAATCTGGAATTTCCGTTGCTACAAAAATGCAAACCTGGATCCGTTAGAGAATCTGGAAAATAGACCCTTGGCCGAATCCAGCAAATATATTTAAGTCATATGGTATTTTACAAAACAAGTCTCAAAACAGATTTGTATCCAAAAAACATGTTCAGCTAGAAATCAGAAGTTTGTATTCATAAACAGGTTAACGGTATAAAAACTTACTGATTAAATCCACGAAAAATCTGGGGTATTCCCTAGTATGTTTAGTATCAGCAAATAAATTTTCATAATTTTTCAACATAGATAGTTTAGTCATAATACAGCAAGACATAGAAATTTTGTAAATCTGAAATCATAAACATAGCAGTACTAAAACAGCAATATCATACAAAATATAAATCGAAATCTATATCCGTCAAAAGGGTGGTAAAATAGATACAACATGCTACAATTAATATTCATAAAGTTTTTCTAAACAGCAAGTAGAATCAGGTTGAAATTAAGGTTCTTTACTGAACAACAAGAAAATTCTGCAAGTATAATAGTTGTTTCCAAGTATAGAATAATGTATAAAAATTATCAATTAAATCCACAAAAGTTCGGGGTTAATCCCAATGAAGTCTAATTGTACTCAGCAAAATATTGGATCAAAATATTATCTTCCACATCAGTATAAAATTAAATTACCATACATAATTCGTATAAAACTGGATCTGGAACTTTTGTAGGGTATCACCCCTAACACCAACTCGATCCTCAAGCGGAAAGGAAAATACTTAATTATTAGTGTTATCAAAAAATGTTGTACATTCAAAATCCGCACAGTGTTTTAAAATAATGATTGAGCCTGATTGGTCTGTCAAAAATAGTAATTAATCACGGTGAATCAATATTCATCGATTGCCAACACCTTCATAAGTCTTCGACCATATCCCCGGCCCGTGACCCTCAGCGAGCAGTACATCAGCGCCCAAGGGATGCATAAAATCTGTGAATGAAGAAAAACATACACAAACACCAACACTCGACAATTGACAGACTCAGGGCATCAAGACACCAATCACAATTAATTTCAGTAATACCTAGGTTAGTAATGGATCTGGCCTGATAGAATCAATCAAACATCAACGACCCGATCTCCAACGTTGGCCACCACCTCTGACTTGGATTGCATCCAGTATTCTTGCCCGCAATCAATCACCCATCGGGTAAGAGTTCATCGGCGCACGAAGGATGACTATCCAGTTCTCGAGGCGGAAGAATTCACTTTTAGCCTAAAGGTTGTTAGTCGTAGGGTAATACCTTACCCTAGACGATCCCTCAGACAACTCAAATCAAGCTAACCATCCTACTTAATGAGACAAACTCACACCCTGATAGAAATAAGTATTTTACCATATAATTGCTACTAAACACATCTACTACTAACATGAATCTACCGAGTCATTGAAACATCCATAACTTCTAACCCACATACTGGAATTCCATTAATTAATACTCTTTGGAAAGCTAAGAATGCCTATTTCAAATCTCTAGTTGATCATTTTCTCAGATTCCAATCATAGGGTCCCTGAAATCCACAAGTTTACTGTTATGTCAAAACAAAGTTTACGCAATTCTATATCGACTTTAAACAAAACTCCTGAACTTAGAAAATTCAGAACTTTCAAGATACAAATTGGAATTGCATGATCTTTCCCATTCTGCAAAGCTAAGACTCTATACTACAAGTCTCTAGATAACCATTCCTTCATATTCAAAAATCCCTATATGTTCTCAGCTGTACACTTCTTCATTGCATCTGCTGCATCTTGCTAGTAACATAAAAACTTGCTCACTTATCGAAATTACACAATTTTGGATTCTATAGAAAGTTGGGAGTATCTACAACAATTTCCTAGTTGATCACATCCCCAAATTCATCCATTAAAGTACTCTAAAACCCCAATTTCTATCAGTGTACACATAAAAATTAACTCACTTTATCAGAACAGGGTCTTCTACTAAGACTGGTTCTGCCCCAAACTTAGAAAAATCATATCTTTCAAACCACAAAATAGAATTGCATGATTCAAGATGTTTTGGAAAGCTAAGACACTCCACTGCACGTCTCTAGTTGATCAGTTCTGCAGATTCCTAACATACAAGTCCAGAATTTTACAAGTTCACAGCCCAACTAACTCAGAGTTGAAACTGGACATAGTCGAGTAAAAATTCAATATCAATTCAACCACTAGTCCAATACTTATGAAATTTTGGATTCAGTAACTAAACATATAAAAGTCTAACGTACTCAAAAATTTCATTCAGATTTTAAATACACAGAGAGATATAGTCCTTTGAAGTTAGTAGAAAAATTTATTTTGTTCTCAACAGTGCATAAAACCTCTTGTTCTAAACTAATTTTGAAACCCCATCTACTCTTATCCAAATTTTTCAAAATTTTAGATATACAATCTAGGCACATAGTAGATGCTAAAATAAAATTTTCAATGTAATATTATACTCCATGAATTAGATATGATTTATCCAACTTCATCCTTGAGACAAAACAGAGACAGTTTTGGGCTCTAGACTAGTTGTCAAAACTGAATTTTGAAATATAGCAAATTGACTCAGAAAAATCTGAAATTTGAAACTAATGTAGTAAATACATCCAAGTACCACCAGTAAAAATTTCAACACAAAATACCTTACCAATGTCATGATATGACCTTTCAAACATGACTTCATATCAAGCACAAACACAGTTTTCTTCATGCTCTCTGTTCCGAAAATATAAATTTTGTTGAGATACTAAACAAACCCAGAAAAATATGAAAAAATTTGAGGATTCTCTAATCTCATCCTAGAACATGTCACAAAAATTTCATGTTCAGATTCCAAGCCATTTGTTTGGTGGAAATTCCTAAGTCACAACATCCCTTATGTTTTTAATAAGAAAACATAGTATGAATTGTATTAACATATAAGTTCAATTTGTTTACATAACATATCAAACTCATGCATGGTATTCATGTTACTCTTCCCTACTCCTACACATGCCAATTACCAATTCATTCAAAAAAAAAAAAAACCTAATTAGAATTTGAGAACACCCCCCTTCAAGTTGAGAAAAACCTAGTCTTTAACCTCTCCGTCTCCTTCACCAAGCAAGCTCCACATGATTCAATACCTACAAAATAGTAAATGTTATGTGGCTAAAACACTCTTCTTTCTCTTTATATATATATATATATATATATATATATATATTTTATTTTTTATTTTTTTTGAACAACTCACATGAAAAAATTTGAAGGAAGATAGAAGAAGAAGAATGGAGCTTTCAAAATGGAGTGAGATGAGATTGGCGGGGGTGGGGGGGGGGGGGTGGGGTTGTTATTCGTTTTTGGAAATGGAGGTGGGTGGATGGGTAGGGGTGAGGTTAGGTGTAGGGTGGTGATAAAGTGTAGGTGGGTGTGTGGGATGGATGGATGGATGGATGGATGGGAGACAACACACAAGTATTGGAAGCTTCAAGTCAATTCTCAAAAATTCATGAAGAATTCTTCATGGCTAATGGTAGCCATTGGATTTCATCAATGAAGATCAAGCACACAACCTAAAGTAGGGTTCCTAACCCTAGGTTAGGTGAAGGAATCCTAACCCTAGGTTAAGCAAACCCTAACCCTAAAAAACAATATATGATTAATTAATTACTATTCAACTTCATATTTTGATATCCATAGCAAAATCTATTCTAATATTTATAGAATATATACAGATATACTCATATTCAAAACAATTATAGATTGTATATCATATACGATCCAGTACGATCCAATCAATTATATATATATATATATATATATATATATATATATATATATATATACTTAAAAATAAGATAATTTGAATTTATAAAAAATATTTGTTTATAAAAATTATTATTTTTTCCCGAAGATTGTCTGGTCAAAACAATCAGAGCAAATCCATAATTTAATTGAGAAGACATTCCAAATCTATCTTATCGGATTCAGAATATACCATATATCTCAAGTTTCTCAATTAAAACCAATAATCATGGAAAAATATAGTTACTGTGCAATTTCCAACTGTACACGAATTACAATGTAAAATAGCTATATACACTATTTTGCGGGGTGTTACATTACTCCCTATTTAGAATTGTTCTGTACTCAGAACGATGCTAGCGGAGAGGATAACAGAACATGAATATCAATGGTTTATGAGATATTTCCCTGAACCTTCTTCAGTTTCTCTAGTGATATACCCGATAACTGGTCTTCTACCAAGTAGAATCTGTTGTTCTTCAGTCTTCTGGATAGATTTATTAAGAATTTGATGGTGACATTCTTCTACTTTTGCTCTGGAGTAGACAATGGCCTGCATTATTTTGCTTCGTTCATATCCACTACTGATGCCGATTCATGCCTTGATTGCAACTTTTGCTGGTTGGGGACGACTCCCTCCTTAGAAATGGTCGAAGTCACGAATGGCGACTTCTGGAAAATGATTGAGTTGGTCATAGATCCTTATTCGAGCTAGGCTTGATTAGTTCCTGGTGATGGCATCTGGTTTTTGCTGATTTCCGTCAGTGCCTTCTTTGATACATCGTGAATTCTAGTCTCGATATTGAGTCTTCAGTGCAGCTTTATTGTTCTTCCTCAACTCTTGTGTTGCGACTCGCCCTCATTTTTCGTTCAGCTACAGACTTGTTACGTACCTATGCATCAGGTTACAAATTGGACTTTTCGATATCTGTTGGCAGATTTGCCTTCTGGACTTTCGGTTGCAAACTTGCCTTCCGATATCCAGTTTCAGGTTTGCCTCCATTGATGTCCGGTTACTGCCGCGTTCCAGTTGCGCCAAGCTTGTCAGTAAAAACGGAATACACTGGGACTGGTTCAGATATAGGGAAGATCATAATCATAAGTTGAAAAGTGCTAACATATGATTTACGATCCCTATCTGGCAAACTAAACTCAAATTATCTGGCTTTCAAGTCTAATTTCCTACTGTGTTAGACTGCAATTTGAAGTCTGCTCCGATACCACTTCTGTAATGCCCGAGATCCCACTACCGGAATCCGTGACACAAACCAGAATCTTTTCATTCAAATGCATCTTAACATAATAATAACACAGAAATTTAAAAACTTATTATTGCCAAACAAAATCATTACATTATCAATTACAATCATTATGTTGTTCTTGAACAAGGAATACAAATTACATTAAAGTATTATAAATACTACTCAGACATTTGCCTGCCCTTCATGTCGGTAGTCAACTGATCTTCCACTAGAATTCCACTGAGTGGTCAATCTGCTTTGATGTGTCTAATTTTTATATAAATATTTGTACTCATTTACCAATTAAAATTTCTTGTATTCGTCTATATTGTGTTTAATTCATCTTATTTCCATAAGATTTCAAGTAATTAATTATTTTTGAAGAAATAAGTTTTTTGATGCAAAATGTGAAGATTTTTGGTAAAATTCAACAAACAAAACAAACAGAATGATTTATCAAATTTTATTGTTTTGTTGATTTTTAAATTTTACAATTTTGCCATGCGAAATGCAAGATATAAATTTTAATTGCCAATGGAGGGTAAAAATGCAATAAACAATTTGAAAAGGGTTTAAATGGGCTAATATGATTTTTAGTTAGTTTAATTAATTTTAAACTAATTAATTCTATTTTTATTTTTAAATCCTAATTTCTATTTTTATTTTGTGTGTAGCACGTGTTTGAAGAAAAAAAGAAAGAGAAGAAACAAATAAATGAAGAATAAGGGGTTTTCGGCAAAAGTAAACCCAAAATCACCCTTCCCGTGCCTATAAATAGAAGACAAGAAGAGAAGAAGAGGGGCTGAACGAAAGATGGAGAGCGACGGCTAACCTCGTATTAATAAAAAATAAATAAATAAATAAAAATAAAAGTAAAGCAGAGAGAGGGGGCGGCGTGAAGAACGAAACGAAGAAGAAGAGGGGTGTTAGGCATGACGTGGGCGGCACGTGCTCTAGACGTGACGTCAGCAGAGGTGCAGGAGCTCTCTCTGTGGTGTAGACGAACGCAAGGAGAGAGAGAGAGGCAGGTGGGACCCAGTGGAAGCAGCTGACGTGGGCTGCACGTGTGGTTCCAGACGAACTGCAGGAAAAAGACGAGATGCGCGGTTCGAGAAGGCTCAGTAACCAAGACAGACGGGACAGAGAGAGTGAGGAATTGGCTTTGGGCATGCTTTTCGAAGCTGATCGGTTTGTAATTTCTTTTACAAAAACAGTCCCTTTTTGTATCTCTTTTCTCTTTCTCTAATTTTATCATGCAATCCAAAACTGTATTTGTTAGTTGCAATAAATTTATTATGAACTAAATTTTATTTTTCTAGGACTTCGATGTAGCCTAGTTTTGAGAACACAACTTTACTTCCATATTATTTTTCTATTTTTCCATGGTTGTGTGTTTTTTTTATTCTTAATGCGTACAATTGGTGGACAGACATTTGTATGATCTACTAAATCATGATGAGACCGAACTGGTCATTTGTGATTAATAAAAATTAAATACCGTTATAAGAGCAAACCGCTGTTAATGTGACCGTTAAGAAATCTATAGATCTTAATAAATTTTCAATTGGTAATTTGTGCATGAACTCTGACAAATAATTAGTTGAGAATAATATTGATATTGCTCGAGAGAGAATATTGAATAATTTTGGGATTTTGGTCTACAACTCGCAAAAATAATCTTTTATTCATATAGAACTATAAATTGTGTGTGATTAACTAGGTGAAAGCAAAACCCCTAGAATTAATTTTGCCATTAACAAATAACAAAAAATTTCAGATCCACACCTCTTAATTAATTTAGTTAGATTTTTAGATTAATTTAATTTAGTTGTTTTCTTTATTGAAATCCGATTGTCCAAATAGTAGCTAATCTAGTAATATCGGTATTCAATAAAATAATTAGTACTTGTAGGTTCGACACACTTTTCACTTAACTATACTACTTGTTGCGATTTGTACACTTGCAAAAATATCACATCATGCTTCCCTGAGATGCGCCTTGTAGCTCGAACCTTTTGCTATGCTACTCTGATCTCTCTACACCTGCTCTACGGGTGTAAGGTATTCTTGATAATCCCATTGGATGCTCCGCTGGTCCAGAGTCTTCCTATATCTGTGACCCGGCTCCCAGCACCTAATTGGGTGGGCACGTCAGTTAATATACTGATGCGATGCTAATAAGAAAACAACGATCTCCAATTAGCAATCACAAACAACCCTTGATGGAAACAGAAACGTGCATCTTACTTTCCAAGTGTCAGTGTATGCCATGACCTAAAGTCTAATGCATAATACACAATATACAGAAAATAGATGCACTTAATCTAATGTCAGTAGAACTTTGGACACGCATACATCCCATAATACATATTCTCCAAATCAAGCCGTCTTCTCCATTTCAGGGTTACAAACCCTCGTCATGTAATGCATTCTACTATTGTACACTTCCTGTTCCCGTCATAACGTGGCTGGTGAGGCATACAGTTCGGGTCCAGTCCCGTTACAGCGAATAAGTAGTAGTGATCATCTCACCAAAAACCGTGACGAACTACAAGGTACTCCTCGCACCAAGTTAGCACCGAAGGCGCATAAATTCCGCAACCCTATGGCTCGTCCATCACCAACATAGAACAGGAAACGTCTTATTCTTACCACCGATATTTTGGGAATCAACAAAGCGAGGTACGCAACTCAGCACGTATCCCTATGACAGGAAGAGACAACCCTGGTTATTACCACCTAGTGCTGGCCCTTAGAACAAGTCGAATTATAGGGTATCACCCCTAACACACACTCGATCCTCAAGCGAAAAGGAAAATACTTAATTATTAGTGCTACCAAAAAAAGTTGTTTATTCAAAATATGCACAGTGTTTTAAAACAACGATTGAGCCTGACTGGTCTGTCAAAAATAGTTATTAACCACGGTGAATCAATTAATATTCATCGATTGCCAATGCCTTCACAAGTCTTCGACCATATTCCCGGCCCGTGATCCTCAGCGAGGTGTACATCGGCACCCAGAGATGCCTAAAAATTTGTGAATGAAGAAAAACATACACAAACACCAACACCCGACCATTGACAGACTCAGGGCATCAAGAAACCAATCATAATTAATTTCAGTAATACCAAGATCAGTAATGGATCTGACCTGATAGAGTCAATCAAAAACCAGTGACCCGATCTCCATCATTCGCCACCACCTCTGACGCAGATTGAATCCAGTATTCCGGCCCGCGATCAATTACCCATCGGGTAAGAGTTCATCGGCGCACGAAAGATGACTATCCAGTTCTCGAGGCGGAAGAATTCACTTTTAACCTAGAGGTTGTTAGTCTTAGGGTAATACCTTACCCTAGTCAATCCCTCAGACAACTCAAATCAAGCTAACCATCCTAATTAACGAGACAAACTCAAACCCTGATAGAAACAAGTATTTCAACATTTAATTCTACTAAACACATTTACTACTAACATGAATCAACCCAATTATAGAAACATCCATAACTTCTAACCCACACACTGGAATTCCATAAATTAATACTCTTTGGAAAGCTAAGAATACCTACTTCAAATATCTAGTTGATCATTTTCTTAGATTCTAATCACAGGGTTCTAGAAATCTGCAAGTTTACTATTTTGTCAAAACAAAGTTTATGCAATTCTATATCGACTTTAAACAAAACTCCTGAACTTAGAAAATTCATAACTTTCAAGATACAAATTGGAATTGCATGATCTTACTCATTCTGGAAAGCGAAGACTCTATACTACAAGTCTCTAGTTAACCATTCCTCCAAATTCAACCATCTAGATGCTATAAATCTCCATATGTTCTCAGCTGTACACTTCTTCATTGCATCTGATGCATCTTGCAAGTAACATAAAAACTCGCTCACTTATCGGAATTACACGATATAGAAAGCTGGGAGTATCTACAACAACTTCCTAGTTGATCACATCCCCAAATTCATCCATTAAAGTACTCTAAAACCCCAATTTCTATCAGTGTACACACAGAAAAATTAACTCACTTTATCAAAACAGGGTCTTCTACTGAGACTGGTTTTGCCCCAAACTTAGAAAAATCATATGTTTCAAACCACAAACTGAAATTGCATGATTCAAGATGTTTTAGAAAGCTAAGACTCTCTACTACACTTCTCTAGTTGATCAGTTTTGTAGATTGCTAACATACAAGTCCAGAATTTTACAAGTTCACAGCCTAACTGACTCAGAGCTGAAACTTGACATAGTCCAGTCAAAATTTAATATCAATTCAACCATAAGTCCAATCAATATGAAATTTTGGTTTCAGTAACTAGACTTATACGCGTCTAACATACTCAAAAATTGCATTCAGATTCTAAATACACAAAGAGTTATAGTCCTTTGAAGTTAGTAGAAAATTTTCTTCTGTTCTAAGCAGTGCATAAAACCTCTTGTTATAAACTAATTTTGAAACCCCATCTACTTTTATCCAAATTTTCCAAAATTTTATATATACAATCTAAGCACATAGTAAATGCTAAAATAAAAATTTCACGGTAAGATTATACTCCATGAATTAGATATGATTTATCAAACTTCATCCTTGAGACAAAATGGAGACAGTTCTAGTCTCTGGACCAGGTGTCAAACCTGAATTCTTAAATATAGCAAATAAACTCAGAAAAATATGAAATTTGAAACTAATATTGTTAATACATCCAAGTACCACCAGTAAAAATTTCAACACAAAATACCTTACCAATGTCATGATATGACCTTTCAAACATGACTTCATATCAAGCACAAACACAGTTTTCTTCATGCTCTCTGTTCCGAAAATATAAATTTTGTTGAGCTACTAAACAAACCCAGAAAAATATGAATTTTTTTTTTGAGGATTCTGTAATCTCATCCTAGAACATGTCACAAAAATTTCATTCAGATTCTAAGCCATTTGCATGGTGGAAATTCCTAAGTCACAACATCCCTTATGCTCTTAATAAGAAAACATAGTATGAATTGTATTAACATATAAGTTCAATTCGTTTATATAACATATCAAACTCATGCATGTTATTCATGTTACTTTTCCCTACTCCTACACATACCAATTACCAATTCATTCACA
The DNA here is from genome assembly GCA_017893485.1 of Hemerocallis citrina. Lineage (NCBI taxonomy): Eukaryota > Viridiplantae > Streptophyta > Magnoliopsida > Asparagales > Asphodelaceae > Hemerocallis > Hemerocallis citrina. The sequence continues at coordinate 102,195,142 of CM030360.1, forward strand.
CAAAAAAACAAACCTAATTAGAGTTTGAGAACACCCACCTTCAAGTTGAGAAAAACCTAGTCTTTGACCTCTCCTTCTCCTTCACCAAGCTAGCTTCACTTGATTCAATACCTACAAAAGGAGTAAATGTTTTCTAGCTCACACACTCTTATTTCTCTGTCTTTATGTTTTTTTTTCTTTTTTTGAACAATGAAGAAAACTGAAGGAAGATAGAAGAAGAAGAAGAATGGAGCTTTCAAAATGGAGTGAGATGAAATGTGGGTGGTGGTGGGGGGGGGGTGTTATTCATTTCCGGGAGCGGAGATGGGTGGATGGGTAGGGGTGAGGTGAGGTGTAGGGTGGTGATGAATTGTAGGTGGGTGTGTGGGATGGATGGATGGATGGGAGCCAACACCAAAGTATAGGAAGCTTCAAGTCAATTCTCACAAATTCATGAAGAATCCTTCATGGCTAATGGTAGCCATTGGATTTCATCAATCAAGATCAAGCACACAATTTAAAGTAGGGTTCCTAACCCTAGGTCAGGTCAAAGAATCCTAACCCTAGGTTAAGCAAACCCTAACCCTAATAAAACAATGTATGATTAATTAATTACTATTCAACTTCATATTTTGATATCCATAGCAAAATATATTCTAATATTTATAGAATATATACAGACATACTTATATTCAAAACAATTATAGATCGTATATCATATACGAGTACGATCCAATCAATTATATATATATATATATATATATATATATACTTAAAAATAAGATAATTTGAATTTATAAAAAATATATGTTTATAAAAGTTATTATTTTTTCCCGAAGATTGTATGTCAAAACAATCGGGGCAAATGCATAATTTAATTGAGAAGACATCCCGAATCTATCTTATCGGGTTCAGAATATACAATATACCTGAAGTTTCTCAATTAAAACCAATTATCATGGAAAAATATAGAATCTTGTGCAATTTCTAACTGTGCACGGATTACAATGGAAAATAGCTATATATACTATTTTGCAGGATGTTACAGAATTATATGGCTATATTTATAAAACTATATCGGCGAGATGAGTTAATTATGAAGAAAATTAAAGAAATAGAAAGTAAAGTAAATTGTATATTACCAAGTTATCGGCTTGGGGTGAATATTAAAGTAAGTTGTATTGCGGATGAGTGTAAAAAGTAAAGTAAGATCTATCATGTGAATGAAAAAGTAAAGAAAGAAAGTGTATTATGTGAAATGAAAAACAAAAGTGAAGAAAGTGTATTATGAGAAAAAGAATGAAAAGTAAAGAAGGAACATTATGATAGTCAAAAGTAAAGAAAGTGTATTATAAGAATGTAAAGAAAGATGTATTATGAGAAAGAAAAGTAAGTAAGACGTATGATGAGGATGAAAAATTAAAGTAAGTGGTAATATGTGATGAGAAAGGATATTAAAGTAAAAACATGATATAACATGAGTTTGGTACACCTTGAAATTGTGTCAAGGAACTACCCACCCGCTATTTCAGTGGAAATGGTGGGAACTACCTCCCTAAGCACAACTCCAAGGTGGATCGGTGGGGTGTTGATATGATAGTTGTAATAAGAGATGTGAATGAAAGTTAAAGTTATATTATGAGATGAGAATGAAAGTTAAAGAGAGTTGTAATACGATATGTGAATGAAAGTTAAAGTAAGTTGTAATAAGAGATGTGAATGAATATAAAAGTAAGATATATTATCTAATAAGAAGGAGAAGTAAAGTAAGTTGTATGACGAGATGAGAATGAAATATAAAGCAAAGTATACGATAAAATGAGAATGAGAATTAAAGTAAGTGGTATGATGAAATAAGAACACAAAGGAAAGTAAACTGTAATATAAAAGGAGAATGAATGTTAATTTATTATCAGATGTCATGAGATGAGAATGAATGTGAATATAGTATAAGATTGAATGAATGTAATTTTATAAGATTGATTGAATGTTAATGTATTATGAGATATTATAAGACGAAAATGAAAATAAATATAGAATAAGATGAGAAGGAATATTAAAGTAAAAACAAAATATAATATGAGTTTGGTACGTCTTGGAATTGTGTCAAGGAACTACTCACCCGCTATTTCGGTGAAAATTGTGGGAACTACCTGCCTAGGCACAACTCCAAGGTGGATCGGTGGGGTGTTGATATGATAGTTGTAATATGAGATGTGATTGAAAACTAAAGTTATATTACGAGATGAGAATGAAAGTTAAAGTGAGTTGTAATACGAGATGTGAATGAAAGTTAAAGTGAGTTGTAATACGAGATGTGAATGAAAGTTAAAGTGAGTTGTAATAAGAGATGTGAATGAATATGAAAGTAAGATATATTATCTAATAAGAATGTGAAGTAAAGTAAGTTGTATGATAAGATGAGAATGAAATATAAAGCAAAGTATATGATAAAATGAGAATGAGAATTAAAGTAAGCGGTATGATGAAATAAGAATAAAAATGAAAGTAAACTGTAATTAATAAGGAGAATGAATGTTAATATATTATGAGATGTAATGAGATGAGAATGAATGTGAATATAGTATAAGATTGAATGAATGTAATGTTATAAATTGAATGAATGTTAATGTATTATGAAATGTTATGAGACGAAAATGAAAATGAATATAGTATAAGATGAGAAGGAATATTAAAGTAAAAACAAAATATAATATGAGTTTGGTACGCCTTGGAATTGTGTCAAGGAACTACCTGTCGAGCACAACTTCCAGGTAGATTGAGTAGATGTTGATATGATAGATTGGTTGAAAACTAGAAAGTTACTTCTTGAGCAATATCTAGTTTTCTTTTATTATATTTTCATGTTAAATCTGAGGTTATATGTAAATATCATCATCATAGTAAGTTCTTTAAATTTCTTTCATATTATTTATTTTAGTAACTAACCTTGTAGATTATACTCACACGAGTTTTGGCTGACCCCTATTGTGTTTGGGGGTTAGAGGAGTCCCTCCCTGAAGGTGGATATGTCCATAGATTTCCCTTTCGCAGGAATTGAATAACAGCGAGGTGAGACATGTGGCTTCCTTAGTTTTTGTAGTGTTATTTTCTAAGAAAATTAATAAGCTTCTATATGTAGATATTGTTAAATTTCTATTAGTTAAAGTTATGTATAAACAGGGATAGAGAATAGAGTTCGTGTAATAATTTGTATTTTGGAAGTTTATGTATGTATATGTATGAGATGGTGATATATAGCGATGAGATAAGTATGTTAAAACCCGTACCTGCCTTGTTGTGGAGTACTGGGTCATGTGTTTTGGTTTTTGAAGGTTTTTCAAAGGTTTTGCTAAAAATTCATCATGTTTTCACGGTAAATTTTGGTTTTTATTTTGTATCTTGCATTATATGTTGATATTTGCTGCCAGAGCCCTATATATATATATATATATATTGCATGTGTGTTGTTGCTTGGATTGGCCTGACGAGGATTGATATTAATTATTCGTGATGTAATATTTTTAATTGTTAATAGAATTTCGTAAGGAATTTCTGTGAAAGGGCTAATATTTCAGGGGAAGCTCTGCCGAAATTTTCATTGAAATCTTTGAAGATTATTCTAAGCAAGAATAGTAAAAAATAAAAAAAAATGGGTGAAAGTTTGGGGTCGTTATAGGGGTCTGACGGGAATGAAGAAGTGGGGAGGGATGAAATTGAGAAAAGTAAAAAAGAAAAGGAAAATTAATTATAGGACCCTCAAAGGATCTTCTATTACTTATATACCCATATATTTCTTTTTTTTGAAAATAAACTCTAATAAAACCACCTCCGGCGGATGAATAAATAAATTAAGAAATATATATAAAATAAAATTGCATATTTATGCATAATAATAATAATAATAATAATAATAATAATATCGAATAACAATAAAAGAATTACAAATGACTATTTTGAAATTATAAAATAGGGGTGTTACATTATACACAACTCAAAAGAAGCTCGTCCCAGAGCTATGATTATGAGGAAAAGCCAATCAAACACCTATCGACCAACTCATCAATATCCTTCATCATACTAGACCATCAAATGGTCCTCCCAAATTCTCTTCACCTCTTCGTACCTTATAAATGTACAATATACCTAGTGTTATATATCGTATCTATCATCTGCTGCCGAAGGTCATACATGTCAAAAAGACCGAATTTATCGCTGTCTACCCTCGATCTCATCTATAATCCATCATCATTATTAGGAATATTTACTATATTGTGAAGGACATTCATCCATATCATTCAATTTAGGAGATGTATATTAATATCAAGTAAAAATTTCGGATCTGAGCTCGAACGATCTGCAACAAAATCGACGGTTGTACCGAAAAACTACCTGGATATAAAGTTATATCATCACCCTTTCCTCAAATAGAATCAGTTTGGGTCAAATTCCAACACTTTCCATTCCTGACACAACAAAGAAGCTACTATCAAAATCCTCATTAGGGCATACACACCTCAAAATTAGAACTTTTCTACTTTAGAATTCATGCAATATACTCAAGACTAGTACAAACAAAATGGTAAACTCATTACCTGTCACACCTCACTTCCCAAAAGAATACGAAATTCGAGTACGTGATAAAACCCAGCAAATAATTTTCATCACTCATAAGTTGTAAGGATCGACTCAACAACACAACTGGGAATATAAAAGAAATATACAACCACGCATGCATGAAACAAAACTCATAATCAACAGAATAATTTGAAAATAAATACAAAATCCTCAAATAAGACAAGATCTGGTAACAATAATAAACTTCAGGACAACATGCCCAATACAAGTTCAAGTAGCAACAAGGAATTTATAAAGTCAAAATAAAAGCAAGCTAAAGCATAAAGATTCTAGCCCAAGCTCAAAACACTTGATCACTCACTCCTTCGGGCAGCTGATCTCCAGAACCTGTGTATTTATCATTTGGAAGAAATAGAGAAGTAAGATACAAGATGCTCGTTATTGCAAGCTAGGGGCCGCAAGTAGTACAAGCAAAAGGGTACAGGAACAAATACAAGAAGTATAGAACTTGGAACTAGAATCAAGAACATACAACTTATCATGGCAGGAATGCAACTATTGATAGAGTCCAATGAAACTAGAAAGCAAGTAAACTAAGTCAAGTAACAGGATCATGTAACAAGTGAACATGTAATTTATAACATGTATCAAGTAAACGAGTGAACATGTAATTTGTAACAGGTATCAAGTAACATGAGAGATGGGTAACAGGTGTGTACAGGTAAACATGTTATTCTTAAATCTATTGTTTAATCCTATATAATGCACCACTTATGCGTCCCATATATATACCACATGGTTGTTGCATACAAAAAAAATGTTTAGGCCTAGTGGTGGATTCTATAGGGTCGTGTGCTCAGGCATCAAGTAACAAGTAAACAGGTTCATGAATGCAATAATAATATAACAAGTTCATGAATCAAGTAATAACGAGTTCATGAATGCAATAATAATATAACAAGTTCATGAATCGAGTAATAACGAGTTCATGAATGCGATAATGATATAACAAGTTCATGAATCGAGTAATAACGAGTTCATGAATGCAATAATAATATAATAAGTTCATGAATCAAGTAATAAGTAGGAAACACGGGCTCCCTTCTGAGTACACTTACTTATATTGTTCAGTACTAAGGTCTTTCCCTTAAATCCCGACTTGTTACTTATTATTATTATCAAAACATGCATGAAAGTGCACAAACACAACATGATAGCAAATAGGTAACAAGTTCAGGATAGGTAGAGAACATATTCGAGTGTCAAATCAATTTATAATTATAAAAAACAACAAAAATTTCAATTCTGGATAGCAGGATGTTGCTGCACCAAAATTGGAATTCATGTTGCTACAGGAATGGAAATCTGGATCCATCAGAAGTTCTTGAAACTAAACTCTCTTCTGGTTCCAGCGCATATACACATGATATATAAAAGTTACAACAACTGGGCTCATATCAACATTCTACACAGATTTTATGTTCATCTAGAATTCTTAAAATTGTATTTACATGCATGAAACGGGTCTGAAGACTCATCAAATAAATCCAGGAAAATTAAGGGGGATTCCTTAGCATGTCCAAATTAAATTGCAAAACAGAGGGTGACACAGTGAAATTATGAATCTAGAAATCCAGACCCAGCAGTACTAAAACTGCAATATCTCACAGCTTATAAATCGAAATTCGATTCCGTCAGATGTTCTGAAAACTAGAAACATTGGGCTATAATTCATATTTAGAAACTAACTCAATATTTGGTCATTAACAGGGTCGGAATCGTCAAGCAAAATCAGGACAACAGTAAATGTGATTTCTTTTGCATGAAATGTAACATGATTAATAACTACCATGGATCAAAGTTAATGTGTGATACAAATCAGGGATTTATAATCATTCAACAGCACCCATGTCTATTCTCAACTCATAGAAAAAGGAAATCAATATCAACACATGCATCATACAACCAAACATCTACAAGTCATGGTGGTTCATAAATTCATGTAGCCAAATAATTAGATAAATAATTAGATCTAACTAATTGTTGTGAAATGAGAGTATTAACGAATGGTTGTGACCCTTACGATGGTGGGAATTGACAGAGACAAACAATGAATAGGACCAAGATGTAACAACGATAAACAAGAGGTGAGTCACAACAAGAATCTATATGCGGTATTTTTCAAAGAAAAGCTTGTACACGACCAACGAGTTGTACAAAAAGATACATGTCTTGATTGGATGATGATCGCGATGATCCCGATGATCACGATCGATGAATCCAAATCCCGATGTTGATGTTGATTGATGATGATGATCAAAATCTGATGGTTCATATCGGGCGTGGATCTTGATGGGGATCAAGATCAAGATGATCGGACGACCGAAGTTCAAAGGAAGCTTGGGGATGATGATGATCACGATGGCGATCAGATGGCCAAAGCTCACCTTGATGGTGATCAATGTAATGCCTCAAATCCCATTACTGGAATCCATGACACAAACCAGAATCTTTTTCCTCAAATGCATCTCAACACAGTAATAATACGGAAATTTTAAAAAAAAATTATTGCCAAATAAAATCATTACATCATCAATTAAAAACATTATCTCGTTCTTGAACAATGAATACGAATTACATTAAAGTATTACAAATTCTTCTTGTTGCCGCTGAATCTGGTGTGGGGGCAATAGACATAATTTGTGGATTCGTAGGAACTCGAACAGGCTAAATCTGGCTTCTTCCCTTGTTGAAAAGTTGACTACTTGATGCTCCCGCCAACCTGCACAAACGTTCGAAACACCGGGATGTATCCCGGCGATGAACCCTCCGACGCTCTTGTCAATGATTAGTAAAGAAAGGGAAAAAGAGCTTAGTTAGACAAAGAGTGATCACCTGTAACAGTAGGAGGTAGGGGGTATTTATAGTCGTTGTGGGGATCTGCTTCGGGATAAGAACGAATCCCTACTTCCCAGTGTGACTGGATAGAAGTGGTTGAAACCACCTCCAGTAGATAAGGACGAGCCAAGATTTTCTCATATCCTGTTGACCTTGTCCTTAGCAGGTTGTGACCCATTCTCAGTTGAACAGGTCCGTTCATGGGTTAGCGGGTCCAAGAGGAAAGACCCGATTCCCAATTCGAACCCGTCTGTAGGTAAAATTACCATCTTGCCTCTGTAACTTTAAGATTCATGGCCAATTTGAATGGTTCCATTTTAACTCCTTTTTTAGCCATATCACCAGCCCCCCACTCCCAAAGACTGTGTGTTATGGCTTTTGGGGAGTAGTTTTGTTGTTTTAATGGCTTACAGGGCTTTATCGGAGTTCTCAAAGGGTGTTCGAATCTCGTTTAAAGGGTGATGGTGCTTTTCTGAGCTAGTAACGTGCCCATGTTTTCTCTTAGGCTCTTCTGGATTTTTGGTGATTTTTCCCAATTTTAAAATTATTTTTTTGAATCATTTACTCAATTTAGCAAAGCGATGATTTATTTTCCGGGAGCACTAATTAATTATTCTAACCAATAATTATTTATCCGGGAGCTCAAAAATATTTTCCCAAATTTATAATTATATTTAGAATTTTTAGTTAATTTTCTTGAATTTTTAATCATTTTTTCATAATTTTTAAATAAATAATTCAAATTTAATCAATAAAAAATAAGTTTAATCACCCTATTTACGATGTGGCACGATCTGAGGCATTCATCAGTGGTCGGCTCGAAATTCTGAATGATCAGACGGAAGGGCGGAGCATGGCGACGTGGCTGAATCTGTGACGTTGATCAGGTCGTGGCGCGAATTTTGAGATGATCTAACGGCTCGAGTGGCTCGGCAGTATTTTCTCCATATGAGCAGCTCGGTGTGCCAGTCACTCGAATTGGGATTCTGAGCGATGTGGAGCAATCTGGGGCATCCATCTGGCATCAGCACGAATATCTTGACGATCTGACGGTGGATCTGTATCGGCCATGTGGCTGAATCAGGAACGCTCATCAGGTTGTTGCACGAATTTTGAGATGATCAGACGGCTCTTATGGTTTGGCAGCATTTTCTCCATATGAGCAGCTCGGTGTTCCAGTCGCTCGGATTGGGATTCCGAGCGACGTGGCACAATCTGGGGCATTCATGTGGCATCGACACGAATATCTTGACGATCCGACGGTGGATCTGTATTCGGCCACGTGGCTGAATCAGGGATGCTCATCAGGTTGTGGCACGAATTTTAAGATGATCGGACGGCTCCCATGGTTTGGCAGCATTTTCTCCATATGAGCAGCTCGGTGCACCAGTCGCTCGGATTGGGATTCCAAGCGATGTGGCACAATCTGGGCCGTCTGATGAAGATCAGGCGTGAATCTCGAGGCAAGAGGCATGGATCTCGAGAAGAACGTGATTTCTATCGACACGATGAGATCTGAGTCGTCATATTGAGATCAGGAGCGAATCACGAGGAAAAAGTTGTTTTTCTCCAATACGCAGCTCGGTGTGATAGTTTCTCAAATTTGGGTTTCGAGCGACGTGGTACAATTTGGACCGTCTGATGAAGATCAGGCATGAATCTCGAGGCAAGAGGCGTGGATCTCGAGAAGAATGTGATTTCGATGGACGCGGCGAGATCTGAGACGTCTTATTGAGATCAAGCGCGAATCACGAGGAGAAAGTTATTTTTCTCCAATATGCAGCTCAGTGTCACAGTTGCTCGGATTTGGGTTCCGAGCAACGTGGCACATCTGGGCCGTCTGATGAAGATCTGGTGCGAATCTCGAAGCAAAAGGCATGGATCTCGAGGATTTTGGCGTTTAGGCTTTTGATGGGCATCTGTGGGGCCCAAAGCATTTGAAAGCCCACCGGAATCTGGCTTAGAGCTGTAAATGTTCACCGCCTCCCCTATCTCCTCATTTCTCACTTTTTACTTTCACTCTTCACTTTCACTCAAGTCATTTTTTGCTCTCGAGCGGCGCTGCTAGCATTTGGTGATAATCTTTCCGGGGAGCTATTCCGACCGTAGACGTTGCATCAAGGTAAATTATCTCAACCTTATCTACAGATGTCTAGAGTGTCGTCGGGGAGTGAGACCTCCACCTCGGACCGAGAGTCCGATCGACCCTTAGTGGTTCCCCTAGGCAAGGGGAAGGAAGTGGCAAGGTCGGCCATCGTCGAGACAATAGTGGAGAACGCGAGGGGGGCTGGTGCACTGGGTCGGCTATCCTCGACACTGTCAAACCTCGGAATGGTTGGGAGCTACTCCGGAGACATTATGTTGAAGGAGGTGCAAGGGAGGTCTGCCGCCTACGAGGAGAACCGTCAGAGGGACCCTTCCGAGGTAGACGAGATCCCCTCAGTTTTAACCGAGGCGGATCTTCATCGTATTAGGAAGGGGTTCCAGATCCCGAAGGAGTACGCCTTTCTTCTCCCCGGTCCGAGCTTTCGAGCATGCATGGGTACATCGCCAGACACATGCGTCTTTCCGTACGACTCACTCAACGCCGGCCTTCGGCTACCCCTGCCACCATTCGTAGTCGAGGTTCTACAATGGTATGGCTTGAGCTTGGTGCAGTTCATGCCGAACATGTGGCGGCATGTTATCGCCTTCATCCTCCAAAGTCAGGCGGTAGGCGTCCAACCTCAGCCCATCATACTTCCCAGCCTCTACCGGATCTTCCGTATGAGCAAGATGGAGTACCGGTACTGCCTGTCTCCGAGGAGAGGGGTCAAGCTGATCGAGAACCCGGACTCCATCAAGCATTGGAAGGAGAAGTATTTCTTGATCTGAGGTCCCGAGCCGTGGAGCTTTCCGACGAGGTGGAAGGAGGATGTTCCGAAGTGGGCGAAGGGCGAGCCGGTGCTAACTAAGGAAGAAGAGGGGGTCGTGTCGAAGATCCTCGGTCTTCCGACCTTGGGTTGGAAAGATATCACCGAGGAGGTCCTTTTCGGTAGGGGTCTCAGTCCGATTGACCCTAGTACGCTCCGCCTATTTTTGCTTCTTTTTTGTTCATATATCTTTTCTATCACTAACTCTTTCTCTTGTTTTTCTTCTTTAAGGCTCTAATGGCGAAGAGGAGTGCGGCAGCGGCGAAGGCGCTAGACAATAAGAAAAGAAAGAAGACGACGACGGGACCTCCTTCCGGCCGAGCAGCTCAGACACCCTCGGCTCCTACGGCCATTGTTGACTTGGTCAGCAACTCCCCCTCCGCTCCCCAGGTCACACCCCCCTCAGCCGCGGCCCCCGAGTCTTCGAGCGGGGCATTCTCGGTCGGAGCTGCACTGGCACTTGAGGTGCCGCCGCTTACGGCCGAAGCAGAGGCCATCCTCACCGAGGAGCATAAGAAGCTCTTCGTCCCGGACTAGAGAATGATGAAGCTTGATGGCTTCCTTGGTGACGCGGCAATGAGCATACAGGCTGTGCGCCACTTGCTGACCCCAAAGGATCATGTGGCGCTGAAGGCTAGCACGGTGGGCAACGATGTCGGCAAGTGTTCTCGCTCTGCCCTTCTGAATTTCGGATTACATGGTTGTTAATTCTTACGTTCTTTGCCTTCGATTTTCAGATCACCTGCTAGTTCAGCCACATGCTCGAACAGTTCGCCGAGTAGGAGAAGGAACTAAAGGAGATGAGCAACAGAGACCGGGTGGAGCAAGCCAAGGCAGTGAAGCTGTATGAGGCCGAGCAACGACTCTCGGCATCCCGAGCTTCAGAGATTGCCGTCCTAGAGGCAGCTCTGGCCAAGGCGCTCGAGCGCACAGGAGCCGAAGTGGCGAGGGCCGAAGAGTTGGAGAAGGGGAAGGCTCACGCCGAAGAGGAGCTGGAGAAGGCCTTAAAGGCATTGGAGGAGGCGTTGAAGGAGTTGGAGGCAATGGTGGCCGAAGCGAAGAAGGCCATCCAAGACGAGGCAGAGGCCCAGATGATGACCAACATGGAGGAGGCCTACGCTCGGGCCCTCAAGCATGTCACAGCTCGTCTCCATGACTTCGATAGCTCAGGGTATCACCTCTACGACCCGGTAGAAGGTGAGGAGTTCATTCCCTTAGCCGAGGTCAAGCCTGAAGGAGAGGGTGAAGAAGCCAAAGGAAGCGAAGAGGAGGTGGCGAATCCGGAAGGGGCGCTCGTGACATTGCCGAGCGAGAGTGCCACGGGGCAGCACCTTTAGGTGGCTCCTTGACTTTGTTGTTTTTTGCTTTCTTTTTATGTATTGCCTTGTTGCGGACTAGCCACCGCCTTTTGCATTCAATGAAATGAAATTTTTTGTCTAAGTGTTGGTGAAGTTTCAAAACTGTTTGTCTTGTTTTTGAGTCGCATCGTAGTTTTGGTTATCTTCGTGGGCTTGGTTTTAGGTCCTAAGACATTTGCCTCTTTTGTTCACCTCCTTCAGGATAGCAGTGCCTCCCGTCTCCACGCAGAGCTAGGCACCGTTAAGTTGGGGATCACTAGGAACCAAGAGCGACTTCGTGAAGTTGAGTGGGAGATTCGTAAAGCGGAGTGGGAGCTGGGTCATCTGAGATTGATCTTAGTTCGTCGAGACATAGAAAGGAGAAGATTAGAAGAGATGATTAATGAGATGACCCACGAAGGTGATGAGGTGGGTTCGTCGATGGCTGTCAACCTTGGATTGAGACTTAGGCGCCTTCGTCACTCCCTGTCTAAGGTGATAACGGAAAGGGACGAACTGAAGAAGGTAACTCTCGATAAGAGCATGGAGGATGCTCATCTTCGGTGGACAATCACCGATGCCTCTCGTGGTGCAAGCTCGATGCGACTGTCGTGTTTGAAGATAACTGTGATGGGCGACTCGCTTAAAGAGCAAATTTTTGAGCTTGAGGCAGAGAATGCTCGTCTTCGACGACGATCTGAGGGAAACACTGTCAGAACTACCTCTTGCACTCGGGAGTAGTATAATATGGGGATAACATTCCGTGAGCTCGCGCTTCGCTCGCCCCCTATACAACGAGACCCCAGAGATGCGCAAAGTGGGGTGGCAGCTTCGTCGAGCGGAGCATCTGTTAGGGCCACTGTTAGATTGGGTGCACACAGTGCTTCTAGGCTCGCCCGCCTAGGAACGTCCGTCGAAGTAAGGCATCGATAGCACGGCCTTCGTCGCCCACGGGTGTCTCTTAACAGAAGTACCCCCGCCCCTAGGAGGGGCTGAAGTAGCTTTCTATAATCTTGTAATCTTGGTTTCACAGGTTTTGATGTAAAAATGAGTCGTTGGTCTGTAATTAGACTTGTATCTCAAACTTTAATGAAATAGTTCTTGTTTTGTGAACTTGTGTGTTTTGCTGGCATTTGTAATTGTCGACAGTTTTAGGAGCAATTCCGAATGGTGGGCCGCTTTGTACTCACTCATTCGCGAGTAGCAAAAGTTGCATCGAACCAAGTGTTGGACTCCGAACTTGTTGTTTAGAGAATATCTTCAGCTGTAGGAGCAATTCCAAATGGTGATCCGCTTCGTACTCGTTTAGAAGCAAGTAGTTGAAGCGGAGTCGAACCAAGTGTTAGACTCCAAGCATGTCGTTTAGAGAGTATCAATAGTTGTAGGAGCAATTCCGAATGGTGATCCACTTTGTACTTGCTTAGAAGCAAGTAGTTGAAGCGAAGTCGAACCAAGTGTTGGACTCCAAGCATGTCGTTTAGAGAATATCAACAGCTGTAGGAGCAATTCTGAATGGTGATCCGCTTTGTACTCACTTAGAAGTAAGTAGTTGAAGCAGAGTCGAACCAAGTGTTGGACTCCAAGCGTGTCATTTGAAGAATTTTAGTAGCTGTGGGAGCAATTCCGATTGGTGAACCACTTAGTACTCGCTTAAAAGCAAGTATATGAAGCCGCCGAGTCGAACCAAGTGTTGGACTCCAAGCGTGCTGTTTTAATGCGAAAAATTTTTTAATTTTTTTTTGTAAGTACAATTGGACTACTCAAAAATAGAGAACTTGCGGGAAAAGATTGCATTTATTGAAAACAATTAGGCAGCCGATTCTGAGTTGCGAGCCGCTTTTACACTTTGATAAAGAAAATACAAATAAGAACTTTTGACATGTTTTATGGAGCGCTCTTGGGGAAGTTGCTTGGAGCGGTGTTTAGACACCCTCTTGGTACTTCATCAAGTGCTCCGCATTTCATGTCCTCGGTATTCTCCTGCCCCCCGGGTCTTCGAGTTGGTACGCTCCTGGGCGAATAACTCTAGAGACCCTATACGGTCCTTCCCAATTGGGTGCCAATTTGCCCTTTTTGCTCGGATTGGAGATCAACAACTTTCGCAGTACTAGGTCTCCCTCTTTAAGATTAGCTGGACGTACCTTATTGTTGTAAGACTGAGTGATCCTATGGCAGTAGGTCTCTTGTCAAATGGCAGCTATCTCACGGACCTCGTCTACGAGGTCTAAGAAGTTGCAAAGTTGGTTCGCATTCTGTGCTTCACTGTAGGCTATCATTCGGGGTGATGGCAGGCCCACTTCTAAGGGGATAAGGAATTCAGAACCATAGGTGAGTGATGTTGATATTTGCAAGTGTACAAAATTGCACAAGTAATATAGTTAAATGAGTAGAGTGTCGAACCCACAGGGACTAGATATTTTATTGAGTACCGATATTACTAGATGAATCACTATTTGGAAGATCGAATTTTATAAATAATAAAACAACTAAATTAACTTAATCTAATTAAAACTAATTAAATTTGTGAAGAGGGAGAGGGCTGTGAAACTATGAAGCTCTTGTAATTTGCTAAAGGTAAAATTAGTTCTAGGGCTCTTGGTTCACCTCGTTTATCACCCACACAAATTATAATTCCTTATAAATAAAAATATTATCTTTCCCATTTGTAGACCAAAATTCTAAAGATATTAACCACTCTATCCACGTAGTCTAAAAGTTATTCTCAACTAATTCTTCGCCTATCCATCAAATTATTAATTGAAAATTTGGATTTCTTAACGGTCACGTCCTCCAATATACGATGTTAATTTTTATTAATCACAAATAATCTGTTCGGTCTCTTTATGATTTGAAAAATCATACAAATGTCTATCCACCATTTTGTACGCATAAATAATAAAAATTAAAACACAACCAGGAAAAATAGAGTAATAATAAGGACTTAAAATTTGTGTTCTACAAAACTCGGCTACATCTTAGCCTCTAGAACAATAAATTCAGTTCATGTTCGATTTGCAATTAATAAAATGTTTGGGATTGCATCAAAAGAAATTTGAGAAGAAAAGATACAAAAAGAATACAAAATTTAATTCAAACCCCTTTTCTGTCTAAAAAGCCGAATCCAAAAATGTCTGCGTCGCCTCGAAATCTGTGCGAAAGTCAAATGGTCTGCTATCGCCGTCGAAGTCCCACTTCAGCGTCTCAGGTCCCTCACACCTGTGCTGTCTTGTCACGTGGGATTCCGCACCGGTCAGATTGCGCACGTGCCACAGGCCAGGAGGTCCACGTCAACGTTCAAAGAAGAAGAAGAAGCTGAAGTCGCCAGGTCAGCGCGTGTGGGTGTTGTCGCTGTCGCTCACGTGCTGCTTCTCCCTTTCTCTCCCTTTGTTTGTTCTGAGCGCACGCCAAGAGACAAAGAGAGTTTTCTCTCTGTCTGACTTGTGCTTTCTTTTGTTTTTTTCTTTTTTATAAGCAGCCGTCACCTCTTGAATTCTTCTCTCTCCCTTTTCTTTTATTTATAGAGAACGGAAGAGGCGTTAAGGTTTGCACTTTTTGCAGAATAGTCCATTCTCTTTATATATTTCCTTCCTTTTTAATCCAGAATTTTATTTCATTCTCTTTTCTCCCTTTATTTCCTTTTCTGACAACCACATGCTGCTGCATACACAAAATAATGGCAGAAATTAGGACAACAAAACAATAAAAATTGATAAATCCATTATTTTACTTTGTTTGTTGATTTTTTCCACAAATCTTTACTTTTTGCATCAAAAATATTATTTCTTCGAAAATAATTAATTAAATGAAATCTTATAGAAATAAGATGAATTATAGACAATATCAACGAAAACAAGCAATTTTAATTGGTAAATGAGTACAAATATTTGTATATAATTAGACACATCAATGAGGTTGAAGCGGGACTCCCCTGTCGGGGCTCTCTTGGCGGTGTGATAGTTCCAAAGCACGTTGGTGGACTTGTCGAGCCTCTTCTTCAGACCGGAAAGTATCAGTCGATTGGCGTTCTCCACTTGGCTATTGGACTGATGGTGGGCTATCGAGGAGCACCGCTGATGGATGCCGAGGTCACCGCAGAAGTTGTGAAATGTTGATCCCGCGAATTAAGTCCTGTTGTCGGTTACGAGGATGCGGGGTACCCCAAACCGGCAAACGATGTTCTTCCAAAAAACTTCTTGGCCTTGTGCTCGGTAATTGGCAAAAGAGGTTCAGCCTCGATCCATTTTGAGAAGTAGTCTATCGCCACGACTAAGAACTTCAGCTGGCCTGGTGTAGAAGGAAAGGGTCCGAGCAAATCCATCCCCCACATTGCGAAGGGGATTGGACTTACCAAGAAGGTGAGTTGTGCTTGAGGCAAGCGACAGAATTGGCTGAATTTCTGGCAAGAGTCGCACTGGCGGACGTACTCCTCGGAGTCACTCAGTAGTGTGGGCCAGAAGTGTTGGTTCTTGATTTTGATGATCACAACACAGTGCATTATGTGTCTATATTATACAGCTGACATTGCAGTGCAGAGACTAAAGACAATTCTAGCTGAACAAACAAACAAGCTCAAACAGATTCAGATGAAGAAGACAAGGATCAAGTTTCAACTCAAGACTCAAGACTGCAAGCTCAAATATTTTATAAACATTGTATTTTATTTTCTTGTTTGAGTCTTAGTATGATGTAAAGCCTTGTCAACACACACACACACACATACTCAGAATTTCTAATGTGTGTCTCTTTAAAACCCCCAAAAATAAGTCAAAACAGTTTGAAGAATTTTAACTTTTAAGTACCAGTCGACTTAAGCTTCTGCCAGTCGACTGATAAGTACGAAACTGTTTAAAATTATTCAAACTCTGATCAGTCGACTCATATGGCAACCCAGTTGACTGTTCGAGAGCTTTTGACCGTTTTCTGATTTTCAAAATCAAGTTTTTTCAAATTCAAAAGTTCTGATCCGTTGGTTGACAGTTATGTAACAGTTCTCCAACGTTCAGAAGATCAAAACTCCTTATATAGAGTTTCACATCTCTCTGAAAAGAACAGAACTTAACTTAACTTAACTCAACTTGTTTTTTAATACACCCGAGCATTCTTGTGAGAAACTTTTCAAGAGATTTTCTGTGAGAAACAAAGCTTTCAAAATTCATACACTTTGGTTCTCTACATTCAGTCCAGTATAGCATTGAATTCGCTCTGGACTGAGTATAGAAGTCAACCTTGTGATTTAGCCTCGTGCATCAACACATACACCAACAAGGCTATAGGTTGATTGTAAAAATTCTTCTTGTACTTTTGCTCTCGGTTGGAGAGTGGTTGTTGACTCTTGGTTGAAGAGTCGGTGTCGTTTCACTCTTGGTTGTAGAGTGGGTCTGCTTTCTCTGGTTGAGAGGAAGGACTACGGGTTAGACAAGGTTGTTGTCATAACGCCGTAGGATATTCTTGTAATTTTTTTCAAGAATAGTGGAAATCTCAAGTGGGTTGCTTGGGGACTGGATGTAGGTCGGGAGGACCGAACCAGGATATATCTTGTGTACTCTGTGATTGGTTATCTTGTGGTTGCATTTACTTTTGTTTAATTAAACTCTGCAAAACTTGTCTGGCCAGTCGACTCAGCTTCGTATCAGTCGACTGATCAGTCTCATATTAGTTATTCTCTTTGTCTCATCAGTCGCCTGGCTTATCTATAAGTCAACTGCTTCGAGAGTTTAAATTTCTTTATTTTGGCTATATCAGTCGACTGGTTCACCACTAAGTCGACTGTGCCGAGAGAAATTATTTATTCTGCAATTTATTTTTGACAAACACTATTCACCCCCCCTCTAGTGTTTGTTGCTTAGCCTACAGGATCCTACAATTGGTATCAGAGCAAGGTTACAGGCTATGGCAACTACTTCAAATACAAATCAGTACCATGAAGGCCAATCTACACAACGGCCACCACTATTTGATGGAACGAACTACAATTATTGGAAATGCCGAATGCGAATATATCTCCAATCAATCAACTATGAGATATGGCAAATGACAGAGACGGAATATACTGCCCCTACCATTCCATATGCACAATGGAATGATGATCAAAAGAGTCAGACTATGAACAATGCCAAAGCAATGAATGCTTTATTCTGTGCACTGACGAAGGAAGAATTCAACCGTGTATCCAATGCTACAACAGCATATCAAATTTGGCATACACTCGAGGTAACACATGAAGGAACAAATAAAGTAAAAGAATCTAAAATTTCTGTTCTTGTCCACAGGTTTGAGATGTTCAGAATGAAGGACAATGAGACTGTGTCTGAGATGATTACAAGATTCACAGACATCACAAACTCTCTTGTGGCACTTGGAAAGACTTATACCCAAGCAGAGATGGTCAGAAAAGTCCTACGAGCACTCACTCCAGAATGGGAGAAGAAAATCACAGCAATAGAAGAAGCGAATGATTTGTCAACACTTACTCTCGAGAATCTTGTTGGTAATCTCATGGCATATGAGGTCCAACTTGAAGATCGAAAGAAAGATACTGAATCACACCAAGCAAAGAAGAAATCATTGGCTTTTAGAGCCATGACTGACTCAGAAGATGAGGAAGAAGATGAAGAAGAAATAGCAATGTTCACTCGGAAATTCAAGAAGTTCTTAAAGAAGGGTAAGTTTCATTCTAAGATTAAAGATTCTAATGACCCTCCTACATGTTTCAGGTGCAATAAAATAGGTCACATGAAGAAGGATTGTCCCTTAAAAAATGCAAAGAACAAGGGAAAATCATCCAACTTCAAGAAGGACAAATATCCAAAGAACAAATTTGCCAAGAACAAAAAGGCCTATCAAGCCACATGGGATGATAGTGACTCATCTTCCGAAGAAGAAACGGATGAAAATAACGAAGTGGCAAATGTATGTTTTATGGCTGCACAACAAGAACATGTAAGTAATGATTATGATTCCGAAGATCTTCTTGATGCGTTTAATGAAATATTCCAGGAGTTAAAGAAAGAAAAGATTAGAGTTAAGAATCTTGAGAAAGTGAATCAAACACTTAATCAAGAAAATCTTAACCTTGATAAGGAAGTAAAATCCTTAAATTCTCGCATTGCAAGTTTAGATACTGATCTTGAAACTCTCAAAAAGAATTATGAAGAGATTTCAAAGAATGTGTCTAAGTTTAACAGAGGCAAAGAGAATTTAAATGATATGCTTCATCATCAAGTTACATCTAGTCAAAAATTTGGACTTGGTTTTAAGAAATCTTCTATAAAAGAATCTCCTGCTTTAAATACTAGTAAGAATAAGACAGCATCTATTTCTAGTGTTACACACAAGTTATATGATTTCTTTGTAAAACCAAAGGTTGTTCAATTCAGTGATAAAAGTAATACTAACATTCGGTTAAGTCGACTGAACCATACCACCAGTTGTCTGTCCAGAGAAAGTGGATCTTATTCCACGAGATCAAAACCTCTTCTAAGTCGACCCAGTGCATCTACCAGTCGACTGATGTACACCAACAGTCGACTGAGCAACACTGGTAAGTCGACTGGACAGAACAAACTAGTATGGGTTCCAGTCAACCTTAATCAGAATGATAGAATTGCTTATATCAATTCTTATATGCTGAATGTGTGTAATTCTACCTATTATATTCCTGCTTATGGAGGAAGATCAAACTCTTCATGGGTTTGGTTTCCCCCAAACTAATGTGTTTTGGACCCAAAAAAAAAGGGTACCATATTTACCTTAAATTTTTTTTAGGTACCCAAGAAAGAACGCTGGATATTAGACAGCGGATGTTCAAAACACATGACAGGGCATTCCAACCTACTATCCACCATCCAAAATATAGATGGAGGATCCGTCACCTTTGGAGATAACAACAAAGGCAAAGTCATTGGTATTGGCATTTCGGTAAAATATCTAACCCGATTATAGAAAATGTGCTATTAGTTAATGGTTTAAAGCATAATCTCTTAAGTATTAGTCAATTGTGTGATAAAGGTTATAAAATAGTTTTTGAAAAAGATGCATGCTTAATTTATGATTCTACTATGCAAAATATTGTTTTTCAAGACTTTCGTAAAAATAATATTTATGAATTATGTTTGAATGCAATTGATTTTTCAAATGATTTTTGTTTAATAGCCTCTAACAATGAATCTTGGTTATGGCATAGAAGATTTGGACATGTGAACATGAAAAATATCTCTAAATTATCTAAATATAACCTAGTTAAAGGACTGCCAAAACTATCCTTTAAAAAGGATAAGTTATGTGATGCATGTCAACTAGGAAAACAAATCAAATCCACTTTTAAAACAAAAGACGTAATCTCTACTAGTAGGCCACTTGAATTAATTCATATGGATTTATTTGGCCCTACTAGAGTTGCTTCTTTAAATAAAAGTAGATATGTGTTTGTTTTAGTAGATGATTTTTCAAGATTCACTTGGACATTCTTTTTAAAACATAAAAATGATGCTTTTGAAGAATTTGCACATTTTTGTAAACGTATTCAAAATCAAAGATCTCTAACCATAGTCACTATTAGAAGTGATCATGGTGGAGAATTTGAAAATGAAACGTTTACAGAATATTGCAACAAGAATGGTATAACACATTCATTTGCATTTCCTAGAGCTTCACCACAAAATGGAGTGGTTGAAAGGAAAAATAGGACTTTGCAAGAATGCGCACGTACTATGCTTGTTGAAAGCAATCTACCAAAGCATTTTTGGGCTGAAGCTGTTGCTACAGCTTGTTATGTTTTGAATAGAATTCTTCTAAGACCTAAACTAAAGAAGACTTGTTACGAGTTATTCTTTAATAAAATTCCTAAAGTCTCTTACTTTAAGACATTTGGTTGCAAGTGTTTTATTCTAAACACAAAAGATAATTTAGACAAATTTGATCCTAGATCTAATGAAGGTATCTTTTTGGGATACTCAAATAGGAGTAAAGCATATAGAATTTTCAATAAGTCTACAATGACTATTGAAGAATCGATGCATGTTACATTCGATGAATCCTTACCTTCATCAACATTAAATAAAGATGATGAAACTAATTTATCACCTTTAGATAATGTGATTAAATCCTTAGAGCAAACTAATCTGTCTGATAAGTCGACTGATAAGGTCTCCCAGTCAACTGACGTAAAGCAGTTGACTGAAGAACAAGTCAAGTCGACTGATCCGATTGAGATATCTTCAACTTTACCAAAGTCATTTGTTGAAGTTAAAGATCATCCTCATGACTTAATAATTGGTGACATCTCCCATGGTATTCAGACACGTTCACATATTAATATGATCTCTCATACAGCATTCTTGTCAGATTTTGAACCGAAAAATATACAAGAAGCTTGTGAGAATGAATATTGGATGAATGCCATGCAAGATGAATTAAACCAATTTATAAGGAATGATGTATGGGATTTAGTTCCTAGACCTCCTGATCAGACTATCATTGGTACCAAATGGGTATTCAAGAATAAGTTAGATGAATCAGGACAAGTTGTAAGGAACAAGGCTAGATTAGTTGCCCAAGGATATAATCAAGAAGAAGGTATAGATTTTGATGAAACATATGCTCCTGTTGCTAGACTAGAATCTATTCGTATTTTATTATCTTTTGCTTGCTTTATGAATTTTATACTTTATCAAATGGATGTGAAAAGTGCCTTTCTTAATGGGTTTATTAAGGAAAATGTTTATGTTAAACAACCACCAGGTTTTGAACATGAACAATTTCCAGATCATGTTTATAAATTGAAAAAGGTTTTATACGGTCTTAAACAAGCACCTCGTGCCTGGTATGATCGTCTAAAAACTTTTCTTTTAGAAACAGGATTTGAAATAGGTAAAGTAGACACTACTTTGTTTATCAAAAGAGTTGAGAATGATATCTTAATCATACAAATATATGTTGATGATATAATCTTTGGTTCTACAAATAATAATCTATGTCAAGAATTTGCTAATATCATGAAAAATGAATTTGAGATGAGTCACATGGGTGAACTCAATTATTTCCTTGGATTGCAAATTAAACAGTCCTCAAATGGCATATTTATCAATCAAGGCAAATATGCAAAGGAATTACTCAAACGTTTTAACATTGATGGTACTAGTAGTAAATCCACTCCTATGGCTACTACTACTACTCTTGACAAAGATTTGTTGGGTAAGAGTGTTGATCAAAAACTCTATCGAGGCATGATTGGTTCACTCTTATATATTACTGCCAGTAGACCAGATATTATGTTCAGCGTATGTTTATGTGCTAGATATCAATCTAGTCCTAAAGAGTCTCATTTAAAAGCAGTGAAACGAATTTTAAGATATATTAAAGGCACATCTGAATACGGTTTATTTTATCCACGCACCGATAACTTTCAACTTTTGTCTTATAGCGATGCCGATTTTGCTGGAAGCAAAACTGATCGCAAGAGTACTAGTGGTACATGTCACTTTTTGGGACACTCCCTAGTATCTTGGTGCAGTAAAAAGCAAAACTCCGTATCCCTATCAACCACAGAAGCTGAATATATCGCTGCAAGTTTGGCATGTGCACAAATTTTATGGATGAAACAAACCTTATTAGATTATGGTATTTCTTTTGAGAACCCCTCAATTATGTGTGATAATACCAGTGCAATTAATCTATCTAAAAATCCGATTCAACACTCACGTACGAAACATATTGATATTCGACATCATTTTCTACGTGATCATGTTTTAAAAGGAGATATATCTTTAGACTTTATCTCTACTGATAAACAAGTAGCAGACATATTTACCAAGCCCCTTAAAGAAGATACTTTCATTAAGTTAAGAAGAGAACTTGGAATTTGTGATTTTATTGATACTTGTTGAAAATGGCTTCTGATAAGTCGACTGTCTTGATATATAAGTCGACTGAACTGTGTTTCTTAAACATATATTTTTTTATCAGGACAGTCGCCTGGTTCATATACCAGTCGACTGACTAGTAGATATAACTTCTTTATTTTCTTCTCGACTCAGTCGACTGATAACCCCTACCAGTCGACTGTCGCGAGATAAATTGTCTGCAGCGAGTCTTCATCACAGATTTTGAGATAAAAACTGCTCAAATTCTCACCCGTGACTTCTCCTCTCAGCTGTTGAGATCTTTTCCTTGCATCTGAGCCGTCCATTCTTTGTTAAAAACTCTTTACCAGCCCCTCTTTCTCACCTTTACCGATCTCACTTTCACCCCCAAATTTTCAAAACCCTAGAGCAAGAGAAGAAGAAGCTCCTTCGATCAGACCTCAAGTCGACTGCTGGTGTTGTCTGTCTCTCTTTCATCTTGGTAAAACTCGATCTCTTGTCTCCTTCCAAACCCCTAATGGCACCCAAAAGATCAAAACGCACTCACGAGGGTACATCCTCTTCACAAGAGTACACCCAATACCTCTTGAGTCCCGATCTGCTTGATCGATGGTATCTATTTTGCACCATTCAAATCTTCCCCGGAAGATTTGTAAATTTTAATGACTTAGATCGTTTTAACCTCATTCCCCTTTTCCAAAACTGTAGTCTTTATGTCTTTTTATCATTATCTAACCAACCCAATTACTATCCCCAACTAATATATTTGTTTTATACAAATATGAAAATTGTGCAAAGACCTAATGGGGAAGTCCTAATCCGGTCATCAGTGAAGAATGTTAGAATGCAACTCACACCGACTAGGATTAATGAAATTTTGGGTATTGATGATGTCGGATCTCCTCTTGAGGACATTGTGTTAGATAATCCCTCTATTTTGTCTAGAATTCTTTTACCAAATTCTCGACTTCCAATGACAAGCAGAAATCTACAACCAATTGCTAAGCTTGTCGGTAGAATATTAGCTTATAACATTCTTCCTAAAAAGGGAAGTTATGACCAATATTCTATTGAACTACAAAAAGCTATATATGCAATTTTTGGTAGAATAGCTGTTAATTGGGGTCATGTTATCTTTTCCAGACTCAATCAAGATCATACTCACTTTTTACCCTTTGGAGGACTTCTAACTAGAGTCTTTATCGCTTATAAAATTGATCTTGAGTCTGAGACACATGTTGTCTCTAGATATGAGTGTTTCGATCGTGCTAGTTTGGCACGAATGAAACTTCTTGATACACCTCCTCAATCACCCCCTCGATCTCCTCCACTGTCCCAAGCTCCCTTAGGTTTATCGTCTAGACCTAGAGCCCCTCAACCCTCTACTTCTGATGATCCACCTCTCCCTCAAGCCAATTATGATGATCCCCGAACCATGTACGACTGTGTGTCTTATCTAATTAATCATTCAGTCACAGTCGATAGATATCTTTCTTCTCTTGGTTCCAAAATAGACCATGTTGGTTCTGAGGTAGCCCATCTCTCTCATCTCTTCACTTCTCAGTTTTCTCCTCCCTCTCAAGATGAAGATGAAGACTCTGACGAAGATGATGATTGAAGATTTTTTTTACTTTTTATGTATTTGCTCTTTTTTAAAAATGGATTTTCTTTCTATGTATTAAACTTTCCTTTTAATGCAAACTCTGGTTATTTTATGCTTTTTGATGATTCCAAAGGGGGAGAGAAAGCAAGCTTTTTTATTTATATTTTATCTATGTTTCTCTGTGTAATGTTCTATCTGTATGAGTTATGTGCTGTATTTGTTACATTCTCTGGTCAGTCGACTTACAAAAATACAGTCAGTCGCCTGATCTATTTTCCAGACGACTGATACATTCTGTATATCAGAATTTTCTTTATGTATGCATATTGTGTTTTTAACAGGGGGAGTTTTTAAAATCTATGCTTGTATGTCTGTTTATAAACTGTTATCAGCTATTGTGTTGTCATCATCAAAAAGGGGGAGAATGTTGGTTCTTGATTTTGATGATCACAACACAGTGCATTATGTGTCTATATTATACAGCTGACATTGCAGTGCAGAGACTAAAGACAATTCTAGCTGAACAAACAAACAAGCTCAAACAGATTCAGATGAAGAAGACAAGGATCAAGTTTCAACTCAAGACTCAAGACTGCAAGCTCAAATATTTTATAAACATTGTATTTTATTTTCTTGTTTGAGTCTTAGTATGATGTAAAGCCTTGTCAACACACACACACACATACTCAGAATTTCATAATGTGTGTCTCTTTAAAACCCCCAAAAATAAGTCAAAACAGTTTGAAGAATTTTAACTTTTAAGTACCAGTCGACTTAAGCTTCTGCCAGTCGACTGATAAGTACGAAACTGTTTAAAATTATTCAAACTCTGATCAGTCGACTCATATGGCAACCCAGTCGACTGTTCGAGAGCTTTTGACCGTTTTCTGATTTTCAAAATCAAGTTTTTTCAAATTCAAAAGTTCTGATCCGTTGGTTGACAGTTATGTAACCGTTCTCCAACGTTCAGAAGATCAAAACTCCTTATATAGAGTTTCACATCTCTCTGAAAAGAACAGAACTTAACTTAACTTAACTCAACTTGTTTTTTAATACACCCGAGCATTCTTGTGAGAAACTTTTCAAGAGATTTTCTGTGAGAAACAAAGCTTTCAAAATTCATACACTTTGGTTCTCTACATTCAGTCCAGTATAGCATTGAATTCGCTCTGGACTGAGTATAGAAGTCAACCTTGTGATTTAGCCTCGTGCATCAACACATACACCAACAAGGCTATAGGTTGATTGTAAAAATTCTTCTTGTACTTTTGCTCTCGGTTGGAGAGTGGTTGTTGACTCTTGGTTGAAGAGTCGGTGTCGTTTCACTCTTGGTTGTAGAGTGGGTCTGCTTTCTCTGGTTGAGAGGAAGGACTACGGGTTAGACAAGGTTGTTGTCATAACGCCGTAGGGTATTCTTGTAATTTTTTTCAAGAATAGTGGAAATCTCAAGTGGGTTGCTTGGGGACTGGATGTAGGTCGGGAGGACCGAACTAGGATATATCTTGTGTACTCTGTGATTGGTTATCTTGTGGTTGCATTTACTTTTGTTTAATTAAACTCTGCAAAACTTGTCTGGCCAGTCGACTCAGCTTCGTATCAGTCGACTGATCAGTCTCGTATTAGTTATTCTCTTTGTCTCATCAGTCGCCTGGCTTATCTATAAGTCGACTGCTTCGAGAGTTTAAATTTCTTTATTTTGGCTATATCAGTCGACTGGTTCACCACTAAGTCGACTGTGCCGAGAGAAATTATTTATTCCGCAATTTATTTTTGACAAACACTATTCACCCCCCCTCTAGTGTTTGTTGCTTAGCCTACAGGATCCTACAAGAAGTAGCCGTAATTTAAGAGTTTACGGGCGAGGGATCTCGCTCCTAAGTGCGCGCCACACAGACTGTCATGGACCTCCTCTAGGGCATAGAGCGCTTCCTCCGGGGAGAGGCCCCTAAGATAGGGCCAGCTGTCAATCTGGGTGTAAGAGCGTTTGTACATGACTCTGTCAAGGAGTGTGTACTGCTCAGCTCGTGTCCTGATCCTCCTCGCCTCTTTTGGGTCTACGGGAAGGACTCCGTCTCTGAGGTACTCGAGGAAAGGCTTCATCCAGTTCTCCCCAAGTGTTAAGGGGTAGGCTTCCATCAGCTCCGGGCTATCTTCATCAATACTTGGTCTGAGGAGGACCTCGATTAAGACGGTCCGTTCTAGACCTTGGAGGGACGAGGAGGCGAGCTTAGAGAGAGCGTCCGCCTGTGTGTTTTCCTCTCGAGGAACCCGCTGGAGTTGACATCTTTGAATAAGGAGGGACAGAGCCGATCCGCCCCCACAGCCCAAGGGGGCTAACAGGCGAACAGAGCAGCGCGTGGAGACCCCAGAGGCCAAAGCAGAGGTCATCCTGCACCTTATACATGGAGGCCCAATGGGGGGAGATTCTAACTCCTCCCGAAAGGCCTTCATTAGGGAAGTCAACTCCGTGCCGAGCTACCCTCCCCCCAAGGGCCTAGGAGTCCCTGTGATGTTCTCCGATAGGGACTTGGAAGGTGTCTGCACGCCCCACTGCGATGCCCTCATCATTAACCTCAAAATGGCCAATTTCGACGTTCGTCGGGTGTTGGTGGACAATGGAAGTTTGGTCAACATTCTCTTATTGGAGGCGTTCAAGGGCCTCCAGCTATCAAGGGACCGGCTCAAGCCAGCTGGCTACACCATTTATGGGTTCACCGGGGTGCCGGTGACGATCGAGGGAGTTATAACTCTCGACGTCACCGCTGGCAAAACCCCGATCACCCGCACAGAGCCGATGAAATTCATGGTGGTGGATGTGAAAGCCGCCTACAACGTGATCCACGTTCGACCAAGCCTCACTGCACTCGAAGCTATTCCTTTGGCCTACCACATGAAGATGAAGTTCCCCACTCCCGCAGGAGTGGGGGAAGTGCGAGGGAGTTAGGAGGTGGCTCGCAAGTGCTATATGATCTCAATGGGAGGCCCGGTCCTATCCCTAGAAGCCCTCGAGCTCCTGCCGGAGAGTAGCCAGACCATCTTCGAACCGGTGGATGAACTAGAAGAAGTGGCCTTCTCAGAGGAAGATGCCACCAAGACGTTCCGGGTCAGCAAGGCACTTTCCCCCTCCATCAAAGAAGACATCTCCCAGTGCATTAGGGAGAACCGCGATCTCTTCGCCTCGATATGCCTAGGATCTCCGAGGAGCTCCTAATGCACCACCTCAGCGTTGCCCCGGGTGTCATGCCCATTTAGCAGAAGAGACGCAAGTTCACTCCCGAGCATCAACAGGTGATAAAAGAAGAAGTCAAAAACCTCCTCAATGCCCGATTCATCCAGGAGGTGAACTATCCCGAGTGGCTATCCAATGTGGTGATGGTCAAGAAAGCCAACGGGAGCTGGAGGATATACATCGACTTCACCGATGTCAATAAGGCGTGCCCGAAGGACCCTTTTCCCCTTCCCAGCATCGACGCCCTGATCGATGCGACCTCCGGGCACGAGCTCCTCAGTTTCATGGATGCTTTCTTGGTATACAACCAGATTCGGATGTTCCCTCTTGACATCCTGAAGACCTCGTTCGTGACGGATCACGGCCTATATTGCTATAGGGTTATGTCGTTCGGCTTGAAGAACGCAGGGAGCTACTTATCAGTGCCTCATGAACAGAGTCTTTCGAGAACAGATTGGTCGAAACATGGAAGTCTATGTAGACGACATGTTGATCAAGAGCACCCGAGGGCAGGAGCATGTTCTCGACCTCCAAGAAGCCTTCGGTGTGCTCAGGAGGCACAATATGAGGCTGAATTCAAACAAGTGTGCGTTCGGAGTCTCATCCGGCAAGTTCTTGGGGTTCATGGTCAGGCAGAAGGGCATAAAGGCCAACCTCGAGAAGATCCAGGTCATTCTCAAAATGGCTCCCCCCTCCAGTGTTAAAGATGTACAGAGGCTCACTGGGCGCCTCGCGACAATTGGGCGATTCCTCTCCAAATCCGGGGAGAAGTGCCTCCCCTTCTTCAAGGCCTTCAGGGAGGCTAAAGGCTTCGAATAGGAGCAACAGCAACAAGAGTCCTTCGACCAGCTCAAGGCATACTTAGCTAACCCCCACTCTTGAGCAAGCCAGTGCCTGGGGAGGTCCTCTACCTATACCTCGCCGCTTCGGAGTAGACCCTCAGTGTAGTCCTTGTAAGGGAAGAGGATAGGATGCAAAGGCTCATCTATTATTTAAGTAAGGTCCTCTGGGATGCTGAGCTTCGTTACCCGAAGCTGGAGAAGATGGCTCTTGCCTTGATTATGGCAGCGAGGAAACTCCGCCCGTACTTTCAATCTCATTCGGTGGTCGTCCTTACCGACCAACTGCTGAAGCAGGTGCTCCATAAGCGCAAAATGTCGGGCCGCTTGATGAGGTGGTCCATAGAGCAGAGCCAACACGACATCAGCTATCAACCCAGAACCGCTATCAAGGTGCAAGACCTAGCGAAATTCTTTGTGGAGTGCACTATCCCCGATCCCAACGAGTCGGCTGCCAAACCCCTGGTCTGGACCGTTTACGTGGTGGATCCTCTTGTGCCGATGGAAGTGGGGCTGGCATCATCTTGAACGGCCCAGATGCTTTCGTCCTGCAATACTCCATCCGTTTAAACTTTCCTGCATCGAACAACGAGGCAGAGTATGAGGCCCTTATAGCGGGGCTCTGTATGGCTCGCAAGGCAGGAACCAACTACGTAAGGGTCTTCAGTGATTCGCAGTTGGTCGTAAACCATGTGTCCGGGGAATATAAAGCAAGGGACGAGTGCATGGCCAAGTATTTGGCGAAGGTTAGGGGGCTTCTAGCCTTATTCGAAGATGTTCAACTCAAGTGGGTTCCTCGAGAGGAAAATGCGCAGGCGGATGCTTTCTCTAAGCTTGCCTCCTCGTCCCTCCAAGGTCTAGAACGGACCGTCTTGATAGAGGTCCTCCTAAAACCAAGTATTGATGAAGATAGCCCGGAGCCGATGGAAGCCTATCCCCTAACACTTGGGAAGAACTGGATGAAGCCTCTCCTCGAGTACCTCAGAGACGAAATTGAATTTAAGATAAAAATGAATTCTATTAATAGAATAATAGATTACAGGGGTTCAAAAGGCGACGAAGAACACAAATAAATAATAATACCAAGAAAAATACAATAACTATAATAACACTAATAATAGTAACCACAATAATAATAATAATAATAATAATAATAATAATAATAATAATAATAATAATAATAATAATAATAATAATAATAGAAATCAAAGTAACAATAACAATAACAAAATTTGTATTACAATATAAAAATCATTGGAAAATAGTTACAAATAAAATTATTGATTAAAAATAGACTTTAATAGTAGGCCCAACAATAAATTTCAACAAAAAGAATTTAAAACGGAAAATAATTTACAAAAAATTGAAATTCCAAAAATACACAGAAAATACATATTAGCGGGAACGGCGGTTACATTACCAACATACATGAACCCACATCCACCTATTACAGGATCACTAAAATACTAGTCATCCAAGACCTAATCCTAGTTGACCTAAGCTCTCATACCAAACTGTAATGCCCCGTACCCAACTCGTACGCACACAAATAAATCATGATCCACTGTCCACCACTGGCTGGCCACACAAAAGGTGTCCGAACTATTTGGAAACCTTTGATCCTTGGCCTTTTCTATTCATACCCACTCTCTCTCCTCCCATTTTCCGATGTGGGACATTTAGAACCACCCCACCCCCCCTCCCCCCCCCCCCCACACACACACACAATCTCCATGCACGAGCCTCTTACATGCAGCACACCAAGCCACGTCACCCCCTACTTCTTCTTCCTTTTCTTTCATTTCATTTAATGCCCATTATTTTCCTAAGCACCATAATTCATCTTTATAGGCCTCTATATTTGTCCAATTAATCCATAGCCCATAGAATTTTCTATAGGCCCACTCCAATATTCTATATATAAAGGTGGGGTGTTACATTCACCCCCTCTTAAGAATTCAGCGTCCTCGCTGAATACGAGACATGCAATCTTTAGCACAGAATCATATTTCTAGTCGAATGTAGACTGTATCCTAATCAACTTTAGTGTACTGCCCTGGTTTTCTCCTCTTTTACCAGCGTACTACCCTCAGTAACTTTTTAGGCATACATTTCACCAAGATCTATATTCGGTGTTGAATGTTGGCTCTGATACCAATTTGTAACGCTTCGTACTCAACTTCTACGCATAAATATAAATAATAATCCACTACCACCATAGGCTGGCCTCACAAAAGGTGTCCGGACTATTCGGTAACCTTTGATCCTTAGGCTTTTCTATTTATACTCACTCTCTCTCTTCAATTTTTCGGATGTGGGTAGAACCCCCCCCCCCCCCCCCCCCCACACACACACACACACATATACACAGACACTCAACCTCCAAGCACGAGCCTCTCACATGCAGCACACCAAGCCATGTCACCCCTTACTCCTTCCTTTTCTTTCATTTCATTTAATGCCCATTATTTTCCTAAGCCTCATAATCTATCTCTACAGGCCTCTTTATTTATTCAATTGATCCATAGCCCATAGAATTTCCTATAGGCACACTCCAATATTATATATATATCTCCAATATTTCTCAATAAATCTGGGGTGTTACATTTACCCAAGAGGAAAAAGTTTGAACATCTCTCTTCATTACCAAGAGAAAAAAATCCTTGAAGTTCTCTCAAAGTGAAACAACCATTTTATCCAAGGGGATAAAATATTTTTCTTATTCTTATTTTTTTGGAAAGAAAAAACCTTTTTCCTTTTTTGGGTAATAACAAAAGAGAAACAGTTTAGGGAAAAATATTGTATATTCTTTTCCATTAATCTCAACTGATATTTATAATACAAATGTAGCGTAACTTTAGAGCTACATGCGAAACTGATCCCTATAAACTAGGACAAAGCTATAACAAATAAACTAGTTTACATGAGCTGCAAACTACAACTAATTCCTATACTCGAACTATGGGGTCAACGCAGTAAACCCCATCATCTACTGGTCAACGCTCCCTAAACTATGAATTGCAGTCAACTTTCTTGAAAACCCTAAATTTCATGCAAAATATCCAAAATACCCTCATTTAAAGAATTGATACTTTCTTCTATATTTTCGCACTCTCACTCATTTTGTCTGTACTTGAACCCCATCTCAAACCCCAATCCAAAAATCCCTGTCTGAACCCCTAAATTGAAAACCCTAAACACCCAAATTCGAAACCCCAACCCCCAAATTTAATACAAATAAATCAAACTGTCCTTGCTCTACCTGCAAACAGAGGCATAACTGAATTTCGCTCCAGACCGTCTACTCAGTTCCACTTCTACACAATCAGTTTTTTTTGTTTTTACTTTCAATCCTCGCTCAATCCTTTTCTATTTTTGGTCCCTTTTTCAATCATATGTTTAGGGATTCAGATTGGGTAGCTGCATGTAGTGTAGGTTTTGTGGGTTCGGGGGGGGGGGGGTGTTGACCACCTAAGCGGATCTGGTGGGGGCTCATTGGTGTTGTTTAGAGGGTTTTGAAGACCATATTATACTCCATTAGTGTTGTACTTACCTATTGTAGTGTAGCCAGTGAGAGATGAACTTCATCATGTACATTAACATCAAGAATGAACATGAACATGAAGAGTGCCTACCTGTTGTAGTGCCACTCTTACATATAACACATATCGGAGATCAATACCATTATGATAAGATGACCATGAATAATGACATACATATAGGAGGTTAAGCTTAAAGAGTACCTTAGTTCACATTTCACTTAATGAACTTGACACACAATGAAGCTTAGTTTACATTACACTATTACAATCAAACTCAGATTATTACACGAGTTGGAGGTCTACATGTGTAGAAGTTGAAAAGTACAAAGTTCACTAAATTAAGTAAGACATTCACCACTCCTCCATAACTCCATGACTTCGAGGACTACATGCACTAGAGTGGGTTGCAATGGTGGTGGTGTCTAATATTTTGGGAGGTATGCAACGGGGTGAACTATATGAACTTCCACTAAGCCCACATAGATACAGCCCTCCTCCCTCCTCCTATACATACACCCAGAATTGTAACAGCAAATTAACCTGGACGTACACAAAGGTAGTGGGGGTATAGGAGATCATCTCCTGCTCCACACATTTGTCTTCCTCCTAAAATAAACTTACAGGAGGTACTGAAAAATTGTTCTTCAGAAGGAAGACAAATGTGTGGAATAGAAGATGATCTTCTATCTCCCCATTACCTCTATGTGCGTCCAGGTTGATCTCCTGCTACAGTCATGGGTTTATATAGAGGAGCGGGAAGGAAGGCTGATTCTGTGTGGGCTTGTTGGAAGTTCATACAGTTTTTTTTCCATGCATATCTCCCAAAATATTATATGACTTGGAGGTCGACATATATAAAAATTGAAAAGTACTAAGTACACTAAATATTACATGACTTGGAGGAATACATGTACTAGAAACGGTTGTAATACCTCCCATTCCATCTACAAATGAAGACAGATTCTCTTCTTGTCCCACTTTTGCATCATATCCCCATATAGGATATGAACTCTCTTTCTTTTTCATCTTCATCATCACACTTGCAATATATATAATCATTTGAAATGTGTTCTGCTTGTTACTTTCTTGTTACTTAATATCTGGTATGATATATATAGGAAAATTTAGAGTGGTTGGGTGATGAAAATTTAGTGCAGAGCTGGCTTGAAATTGATGGAGATACAAGTTTCGAAAAATTGGTCAAAGATGCAATTTAGTGTAGAACATGCTTAATTTTATCATTCACTTATTCAGTGGTCTATTGCAAGAGAGGGTGTGCATCTATGCCAATGATACAAGTTTCATAAAGGGCTAGATTCCTCTGATGGAATCCAACTCAACTCTTATACATCTCTCCATGCTTAAACTAGCTTATTTATCCCCCTGAACTTGCTTATTTATCACTTATCTCCCTATATTGGTTTCCCAATTCAATTATTTATGTTGTTTTTAATTTTCATAAATTAATAGCGCTTATCCCAAGCCAGGAATTCAGCCACAAACTTGAGGAGGAGGGTTGCGTTAAGTAGTTGCCACCTATCATAAAATCTGTCAAATCAGATGAACACGAATCCTAAAAACACAAATGTTAGGGCATTCCCCTTAAGCAATGCATTGTGTCTGCCTTTGGGCCGGGTGCTTCAAAATATGTGCAAGGGGCATCGCACTGGCACCCCAGTGTGGTGAAAAATTGGCAAGGATCCTTGCACCAATATAGATGTGTGCGGGTAAAGAAGCTAGTCCGGGATAGTAGGCTCAGGTTATCAACTTGGAATATAGGAAAATTGACAGGAAAATGCATAGAACTAGTAGATACCATGATTAGAAAGAACATTAATATAGTTTGTTTACAGGATACTAAGTGGGTAGGGAAGAAAGTTAAAGAGATATATGATTTTAAATTATATTATACTGGTAAAATTAGAAATAGAAATGAACTTGAAATTTTAGTAGATAAGAAATTCAAAGAAAATGTAGTATGTGTTAATAGGAAAGGAGATAGAATAATATAAATTAACTTTTTATTAGGGGGAAACATAAATAATGCAATTAATTCCTATGCACTCCCAGTAGGATTAGATGCACAAGTTAAAAATAAATTTCATGAATATATGGATGAGAATTCGAGGAGAACCCTTAGGTGAGAAATTAGTAAAAAGAGGAGATTTTAATTGACATGTAGGAGAAGAGAATATTCGATATGAAAGAGTGCATGAAGGACATGGATTTGGACATAAGAACGATGGTGGAGAGGCTCTCTTGGATATTGCAGTGTCGTATGATCTTAGATTAGCATATACTTAATTTAGGAAGAGTAAGAATATTTGATAACTTGTAAAAGTAGGGAAAATATGGGTCAAATTGACTTTTTCATTATGAAGAAGGGGGTCGCTGGATGTGTAAAGATTGTAAAGTTATATCGAGAGAGTGCTTAACCTCACAATATAGATTAATGGTGTTGGATGTTAAGATCAGAAAATACATGTGTGAGGAAATAGGGACAAAGAATTAGATGGTGGAACTTGATGGGAGAGAAACTAGAGGATTTTAGATATAAAGTCCTTAAATGAGCGACATAGAATTGAGAAGGGAAGACAAATATGATATGGAATAAAAATAACTACGTGTAAAATAAAATTTTCAAATGAGATACTTCATGGTGGTGGCAAAAAGAAGTCCAAAATATTGTAAGAAAAAAATATTAACCTTCAAAATATGGCAAAAGAGTATAAATAAGGAGGATTTGGAGAGATATAAGACTGTTTCAAAAGAAGTTAAGAAAATGGTAAGATATGCAAAGGAAAAGCGTACGATGATTTACACACAAAGTTAGGAATAAAAGAAGGAGACAATAACATCTCTAAGCTTGCTAAACAAAGAAATCAGGAAAATAGAAGGTTTGGATACAATTAGGTGTATTAAGAGTGATGATTCAAAAGTAAAAGATGAAAAAAATTAAGGAAAGATTGAGAAGTTATTTTGATAAGTTATTAAATGAAATGTTGTAAGCAGCTTAAATATAAAAAAAATCGAGGGAGAGTCGAGTGCATATATTTTTTCGTAGAATTAAAATCTCAAAGGTTTAAATGCTCTAGAAAGGATGATAATAGAAAAAGCTTTAGGACCGGATGGTCCATTGAAGTTTGGAAGTGTCTTGGAGATGTAGGAGTGGGTTGACTAACAAGATTGTTTAATGAGATTTTTGATGACCAAGAAGATGCTCGGAGAATGGAAGAAGAGTATTTTAGAACCTCTATATAAAACAAAAGAGATATACAAAGTTTTTCTAACTACCGATGAATTAAATTAATGAGCCATACGATAGAACTTTGGGAGAGAAGTGATCGAACATAGACTAAGGCTAGAAACAATTGTCTCTGAGAATAAGATTGAATTGATGCCTGGGAGTTCAAAAATAGAAGCAATTTATGTACTGATGAAACTTATGAAAAAATATAGGGAGAATAAGAAATTATCTACATATGGTGTGTATAGATCCAGATAAAAGGCATATGATAAAGTCTATAAAGACATAGTATGGTGGGTGTTAAATAAGAGTTAATATTCGGTACATTGAGGTGATTAAGGATATGTATGAATGGGTAATGACCACAACTAGAACAACCACATGAAAGAGTAATGAATTCCCTATTATAGTATGTTTACACCAAGGTTCGGCTTCAAATAGGGTTGGAATTCGAGCTGGGCAGGCTGGTTTGGGCCCCAACCTGGCGGGTCTACAAAGGTAATGGGCAGGCCCGGGCCGGGTTGGGCCAGGCTCGGCCGGGTTCGAATTCCAAAATGTCGACCCGATCCGACCCGCGAACCCATACTGGTCTAAACGGATCCTACCCAAAAAAAGGCTGGCTGAGTTAGACCGGTTAATTATTTTTTTTTGTTTAACACTTGAACTCCCCCCCAAAAAAAGATAAATGTAGAACATGTTTAAGAATGAAACAAAATTGTAGATATTATTCATTTCAACTTTTGAATATGTTTTTACAAAAATCAAATTATAAACAAATACATGTAATAAAAACTAAAAAATCATACAACTTTATTGAATTAGATGTTTAATGAGATAATCTAGAGTTCGAGATAGCCTAAAGTTAGTTTGAAGAGAGGGCATTGGACTAATGTCGTGCACCTCTACTTAACCTAAACCTAGGTTCTCATCCCCTAAATTCCTTACTCAGCTTGTTGATCTTCAGGTGAGTTACTTCCACTTGTTGAGGAGTCCACTGCTAATCCATGAGTCTTATCTTCAGCTTTCATCCAATCTTCGGTGCATACGAGCATCTCCAATGAATCTAGCTTCAAGCAATTCCTGTAATCTGTTAAAACCCTGCCACTTGAAGAAAAACACTTTCTGATGCAACTGTAGACACGGGAGGGGTTAGTAAATTCTAGTCATATGTGAAATAATTGGAAAAAGAGTTTCATGTTCTTTCCACAATTGTAACACTTCAATCTTAGAACTAGAACTCTCACTTTCTTGTGAATTATACTAGTTTAATTCATTAGGTGCAGTAGTCCTAGGTTTTTCTGATTAAATTTGAGCAAATAAATTAGAAGTGACATCTTCTAATGTACTCTTACCTTACCTCTAGATGAAGAAAAATAAGTTAATATACTAGTTTGACATGTTGTACCATTAGATGCATAAGTGTAAGCCGTATTTTTAGTTTTGCTGTATTTTTATTTTCTTTTGATTATACTATTTGGATTCATTTGTTACAGTGTATTTTGTTTTTTCTTGGGTTCTTTTGTTCTCTTGTGATCATCTGTGTTCTTTGGTTAGATTCTGCTCTCTTTGCAAATTTCACACTTTCTATTTTGAGTCTGATTTGTTCTCCTTTATGTTCGTCCCATCTCATTGCATTCATTTTTCTCTTTTTGAAGCCAAAACCGATACCCAGAACCCACATAATCTCAACCCAAAACCTTAATTCTTGATTCCCCATATATACCATATTAAATAAACACTCTCTCTCTCCTTCGTCATTTCTCTCTCCCCAATCCCATCTCCTTCTCCTCTTTGTTTTCGTTGCACCCCAAACCGAAACCGAAACCCTATCCCCATTGGTCTCTCCGATCACCTTCCACCACCGTCACCACCACAATCATCGTCTCCATCCCCTTGCCCTCGTCCACCGCCTCGTCATCATCCTCCGATCACCCCCTGTCCTCGTCTTCAACCGCTCACCCAATCCGCCGTGTTTTCCCCCATCACCTTAACCCATTGTCGTTGCCCTAACCCATCTCCGTGCACCTCGCCATTGTCTCGCCATCCCTCGCCGACCCACCGAAGGCCCTAGCATCACCATTCGAGCCCCGATCACTGTTGTCGTTGCTCTCTGTTTCCAACCGAAAAATAGAGTTTGCCTTCGTCGAGGTTGCCATCGCCACCGTCGCTTCCCGACCGTGGTGCCGACGTCTTTGCCGTGGTGCCCCGTCGTAGTGCCGTGCCGCAGTCCGTCGTGCTTTCTCTCTCTCTCCTTGCCGAGGTTGAAGAAGGAGCCCGATTGGTTGATTTTGCTGTTTGGTGTTCGGCGCACATCGGATCCTAGTCCGCTGTTTGCTGTTATGTCCAGATCTTGTGTGGAGGTTTTGCTGTGAGTTGCTATTCTGTTTGCTTGGGTTTCTACGCACAGGTTTTGCACGTGCCGTCGGTGTTTTCGCTCAGAATTCTGATCCCATTATTCTTATTATTTGAATATGCAATATAACAGGCAGTTCTCTTCTTTAATTAGCATTTTATTCTGTTCAAGTTTATTTGATCTCCTGCAAGTAGATCTCGTCCATTTCATTATCAAACTGCTTTGACAATTTTGTTAAATTTATCGAGGGTTTACACCAGCTAACCCGACATACTCTTAACATCGTGCTATCTCTTTGATCTAAAACCTAGTTCCCATTGTTTCATGCATATACACATTTAAATAACTAGATTCATGCATATGACTACTTGATAACTTCGACATATTAAATTGTATGTGCTAGGTTGATGTTGATCAATGAATTGATACCATGCCTGTGATAATTGTATCTTAAACTTAGACATTTGCATGTTGACACCTAGGATCACCTTGATTACCAATTTGCATGCTATATGTGATCATATGATTTATTTAATTGCATATTCATGTTGAGACAATATTCTGAAATGTTAGTTGTTTACTTTGAATCAAGTTTTCATCCATGTTAATGTCATAATTTGAAGTTCCTTTACAAATATGAGTTTTTAGCCTCTGGTGTCTAGTTTAACATCCTTTTGACAGATCTAAGTTCCAATGTGTAATTTTCTAGATATCAACATTTTAGTACAGCCATGTTAGAAATTCCAGATTCATAATTTCATGCGTATCCTGCTGATTCATATTTTATTTGACCCTGTTAACAGTAAAAGAAAAATATGAAATAAATCAGGATAGATCTAGACATGTATAGGTACTTCCTTGGATTTTTATAGATTTTATTAGTGAGTTCTCTGACCTGAAATAATTAGTTGAACACAACCTACTGCATGCTGCTTGAACATAAAATCTAAATAGAATAGAGTTTTCACCCTAGTTCCTGTATCTTTTATATGCATTAATTATATTTGCTGGAACCGTGTGGAAGTCTACTTTCTATTCCTTTCGACGGATTCAGATTTTTTATTTTTTAGTGGCTATAATCAGTATTTTAGTACAGCAAGGTCATGCTGTCCTGATTATGTAAATTGTGCTTATTTGATGTGTTTGCCTCATGCTTTGTTAGTAGCATATAGAATTAGTCACACTTAGTATTATACAAAATTGAAAACCTCTTGTATGCTCACATAGGATGAAAATAAAATATTAACAAGCCGGGATATTATGGGTAGACTTGGTAGTGAACGATCGGAAAATGTACTCGGTAAGGCCTTCTCGCCCGTACGAATACTTGACATAGAAGAAGGAGCATCGATTGCAGTGATTAAATGTTAATTCTTGCATGTAAATTATTGTTATCAATGGTGAGTACACGATCCGTGAATTCACCAT
Organism: Hemerocallis citrina; assembly: GCA_017893485.1. Lineage (NCBI taxonomy): Eukaryota > Viridiplantae > Streptophyta > Magnoliopsida > Asparagales > Asphodelaceae > Hemerocallis > Hemerocallis citrina. The sequence continues at coordinate 102,233,946 of CM030360.1, forward strand.
CGGTCTAAAATGATCACTGTGCTTGCGCCGAACCGGTGGAATGGGACGCAGTAGTACGTGCACTAGATAGATTAATAAAATACTTCATAACCTGCATCTCATGCTTGATCTTGATTTGACATCACTCATTACATGCGTGATTATTGTACACCTTCGATATTATTGCCTTTCTTTGTTTTGTCATTTGCCTTTGACCATGTTCCTTTCCTTTGATATTCATGCTTTCCTATTATGCTCTGTTTTCTCTACTTGCTGCCACGACTTGCTCTAAGGGCACTCTATTCTTTCTTTTTAGATCAAAATTTTACAGGTACTGAAGGATCTGTTCCCGAAGGAATTGGTGAGCAACGTTTCTTATTTTACAGGTACTGAAGGAGATGGAACCAGTCTCCGCTGCTTAGATTTATTTGCTGCTAGATTTATTTTCTTGATCATTGTTATGACTTGTACTTTGTTTTTGGGCTTTATGACCCGGAGTTTATTTTTGATCCCAGATGTTGGATGTTTATATTGTTGGATTATTTCATTTATTATTGAAATTTATTTTTGATTCATGTGGTTATATTTCTTGTATGGTTGTACTTTGTTGTTCTTATTACTGAGTTAGTCTGGTACAGCTTATGGATGTTGTTTACATCATTCGTTGGGCCTACATTACGTACTTGTATTTCATATTTTAGGAAGCGGGGCGTGACAGGGTTTTTAGTGGTATTAGAGCCTAGGGTTGAATAATATATCAATTAAACATGACTATCTTTACGAGGTTTGGCTTTGATTGATATATTAGTCGAGTTTGGCTCTAGCCGGATTAACTCAGTGATTTGCATACCACGATAATCATATGAATACTTGTATAATAAGCAACATATAATCTGGGTAATGACTATCTTTGATCGTGTTTCAGGCTATAGGGTCGTGGGAATTCTTCTTCTTGCTCGGGGGATGGGTAGTCGGACAATGCTGCTATTCTTCGGACGATCCAGCAGATAGTGGCTCTTCAGCAAGAGCACAATGAGCTGATGAGAGCCACTTTGGCAGCTAATGGGAATGTCGCTGGACCTATACCTGGTGCTCTGCCACCCAGGCCTGGTACGGTAGCGAATTTCATGAGGCTGCACCTGGATAAGGTTTTGGGTACTGAGTCGTCGTTAAAGGCTGAGCAATCGCTTATCCAGATGGAGCAACTGCTGGTCATCGCTTGTGTTGCCGAGGCAGATCGTGTGGATGTGGTTCGCATCCAGCTGGTGGATCTCGCTCATATCTGGTGGCGGGTTAAATCCGAAAGGATGCCGCGACCTATTGAGTGGGCTACCTTCTCTGAGAGCTTCATGGAAAAGTTATTTCCCAGTGTCACCAAGGCAGAGATGGAGCGACTAGTTTTTTCCCTAACTCAAGTCAGCTAGATAATGTTCTTAAATGTAATTTGTTGTTGCCTACTTCACCTGTGACGGTATTAATTTGAGCGTTATCTTAATCAGGGAAACCGTTTTATGGATGAGTATGCTGCAGAGTTTACTCGGCTCAGTCGCTTCGCCCCTACCCTCGTTGCCATTGATGAGGCTCGGGCTAGTCGATTTCAGTCGGGCTTCGGCTTTCCCCTTCAGGACCATTCTGGATGCGGCTCAGATCCAAGAGCAGACTCTCCGTAGGTCTAGTGTTCCTCAGAGGACTATTTTGCACCCTGTTGCAGCTCAGCCTTCTAGAGGACCTATTCGGAGGCCAGTTCTACCCCCTCCCGCAAGAGCATAGCTGTACGCACCTATTGTCCCGAGAAATGTTGAGACTTGTGGTTACTACCATAAGACTGGGCATTCACAGCGAGACTGCAAGATGGCCAACCGACTGTGCTTAGTGTGTAGGAGTAATGAGCATATGGTTCATGACTGTCCGAGGAACAGAGCCCTGCGCTGGTTACTGGTGCTGCTTAGCTAGGAGCGCCAACGCGTGGTCAGGGCAGGCCGTCTCTTCCTTCGCAGAGGCAAGTCTTTGATCAGAGACGTGTGGCTCCTACAGGAGGATTGGTTGGAGGTTGTGGTCAGGCTTATAACCTGACAGCTGAGGAAGCGGAAGTTGCTATTGGAGTGGTTGCAGGTATATCATAGTAGTTGTACTTTCTTTTCTTTCTTTCAGTTTTCTGCAAGTTGTTGTTTTCCCTCCATTGTACAATTATTCATGTATATATCCAGCTAGCACCTTATTCTTTGTTTGTTCTTCTTCTAGGTGTGATTTTAGTCTTCTCTCTTCCAGCTCATGTGTTATTTGATTCGGGTGCTACCCACTCTTTCAATTTTTTTCGCTTTGTCGATCAGCATGGTTTGGCTAGCGATGCTATGCCCGCAGCTTGGGACATCACCATAGGTGGAGGTGTCATCGTCTGTTCTAGGGTTTGCAAGCAGAGCCCATTGCAGATTGGTGGTGTGGTGTTCTCGGCTGATTTGATTGTGATTCCCAATTTCGGTTTCGATGTCATTCTGGGCATGGACTGGTTGGGTGGTTCCTGTGCCGTGATTGATTGTCGGAAGAAGAAGGTGACTTTCAGACTCTCTGGTCAACCCTAGTTTTTTTCCATGCGGGTGAGACACTGTCAGGACATGTCAAGAACTCGATGGACCCCAAGGTTGTTTCTTTTGTGTCGCTGGGTTCTGATAGGGTTGTTGCACCGTTAGTTGTGCGGGACTTCCTTGATGTGTTTCTCGAGGAATTGCCCGGTCTGCCGCCAGTCCGAGATGTAGAGTTCAGCATTGATGTTCAGCCCGGTACGTCCCCTATTTCCAAGAGTCCGTATCGTATGGCACCGGTTGAATTAGCAGAAATGAAGGTGCAAATTCAGGAGCTGCATGATAAGGGTTTTGTCAGACCTAGTGTTTCACCTTGAGGAGCCCTAGTTCTATTTATCAGTAAGAAGGATGGAAGGTGCAGGCTTTGCATTGACTATTGGGAGTTGAACAATGTTACTTTCAAGAATTGGTATCCATTACCAAGGACTGACGATTTGTTTGCCCAACTGGGAGGTGCTTCGGTGTTTTCGAAGTTGGATCTGCGTTCTGGGTATCATCAAGTCAGGTTAAAGTCAGAGGATGTTCCGAAAATGGCTTTCCAAGCGAGGTATGGGCATTATGAGTTCTTGGTGATGCCTTTCGGAGTGACTAATGCACCGGCTGTGTTCATGAGTTTGAAGAACCGTGTTTTTTCACCATTCTTGGATCAGTTTTTCGTGGTCTTCATCGATGACATATTACTGTACTCACGAAACAGGGCAGATCATGTTGAGCATCTGAAGGTGGTTTTGCAGACCTTAAAGGAGAACCAACTATTTGGGAAGCTCAAGAAGTGTGAGTTCTGGCTGGATCGGGTTGCTTTTCTTGGCTACATTATTTCTAGTGCTAGTGTTTCTGTGGATCAGTCGAAGGTTTTCGCGGTCAGGGATTGGCCTATTCCGAAGTCTGTTCCTAAGGTGCGGAGTTTCCTGGGTTTGGTTGGTTACTACCGGAAGTTCATTCATGATTTCTCCAAAATCGTTGGACCCTTGATCAGTTTGACCAGGAAGGAGCAGAAGTTTGTTTGGGATGAAGCTTGTGATGGAGCTTTCGCCGAGTGGAAGCGTCGGTTGACCTCCGCACCTGTGCTGACTATACCCGACAGTTCGGGTGGTTTTGTGATCCATTGTGATGCTTTGGGGAGAGGTCTGGGAGTAGTGCTGATGCAGCAAGACAGGGTTGTCTCTTATGCATCGAGGTAGTTGAGACCTCATAAGAAGAACTATCCCACGCATGATCTGTAGCTTGCAGCTGTGGTTTTTGCCTTCAAGTTGTGGAGACACTATTTGCTTGGGGATAGAGTTGAGATTTTTACATATCACAAGAGCCTCAAGTATGTGTTCACGCAGAAGGAATTGAACGTGAGGCAAAGGAGATGGCTGGAATTGATGGCAGACTTTGACATCAATTTGTAGTATCACTCGGGTAGAGTAAATTCGGTGCCGGATGCTTTGAGTTGGAGGCCTGCTGCTATGTTCCTTACTCAGTAGAAGGAGCTAGTAGAGGACATAAGGAGGCTAGAGTTGGATGTGTTGCTTCCCGGATCAGATCGGCAGCTTATGTTGTTGCAGTTGTAGTCGTCCATGGTAGAGCAGATCAAGGCAGCTCAAGGGAGTGATCAGCAATTGTAGGAGTTTCGGAGTGAGGAAGAAGCTGGTTTGAGATCTGATTTGGTTGTCCATACTGATGGGTCACTTCGGTTTGGTTCTAGGTTGTGTGTACCTAGAGGAGAAGTCAAGGCGTAAGCTACTCGAGGAAGCTCATCGGTCCCCGTATTCTATTCATCCTGGTGGTACCAAGATGTACAGGGACTTGAAACAGCATTTGTGGTGGCATGGTATGGAGCGGGATGTGTCTCGATTCATCTCCCAGTGCCAAATCTGTTAGCAGGTGAAGGCGGAACATCAGAGGACCGCAGGACTTTTACAACCCCTTCCTATCCCTGAATGGAAGTGGGAGAATATCACGATGGACTTTGTGACAGCTTTGCCGAGGAGTCCTAAAGGTCATAATGGTATCTGGGTGATAGTGGATTGGCTGACGAAGTGTACTCACTTCATTCCTTTCTGTGTGGGTCAGTCCACGAAGAGTTTGGCCATGCAGTACGTTTAGGAGGTCGTTCGTCTACATGGAGTTCCTGTCAGCATCGTATCGGATAGATATACGAGATTCAGGTCTCAGTTCTGGGAGAGTTTGCAGAGGAGCTTGGGTACTAAGTTGAGCTACAGTACAGCCTTCCGTCCTCAAACGGATGGGCAGTTAGAAAGGATAATTCAGACCCTAGAAGATATGTTGAGACCCTGCATTTTTCAGTTTGGAAGTTCGTGGGAGGATCATCTTCACTTGGCCGAGTTCTCTTATAATAACATTTACCAGGCGAGTCTCAAGGCTGCTCCATTAGAAGTTTTGTATGGGCGCAAGTGTAGATCACCGGTCTATTGGGATGATATAGGTGAGAGGAAGCTTTTAGGTCCTGAGTTGATCATGAAGACAGTTGATGCTGTGGCTCAGATCCGCATGCATTTGCAAGCCTCTCAGGATCGGAAGAAGAGCTGGGCTGATTGTTGTCGGAGACCTATAGAGTTTGAGGCAGGCGAGCATGTGTTCCTCAAGGTATCTCCTTGGAAAGCTGTTATCCGTTTCGGTGGTGGAGGAAAGTTCAGTCCTCGATTCATCGGTCCATTCGATATTTGTGGAACGTGTGGGCAAGGTAGCTTACAGGCTCGCGCTGCCGCCAGCTTTAGCAGGTGTCCATGATGTATTCCATGTTTCTCAACTCAGAAAATACATCAGAGATGACAGTCATGTGGTTGACTACTCAGACTTGTCTGTGAGGCCAGATTTGTCCTGTGAAATTCGACCCGTTTCTATCTAAGACTGTCGAGAGAAGGTGCTAAAGAATAGAGTCATCAAGTTGGTCCGAGTTTCTTGGGATCCTCGCTCGCCAGGGGAGTCTACTTGGGAGTTAGAGGAAGAGATTCGGGAGAGGTTCCCTCATTTGTTTGACTAATTCTTGTTTTGCCTTGCTTTGTTTTGTTTGTTTCGGAGTTTGTCCTATGTACCTCTTGTATGAATTTCGATGACGAAATTCTTCTTGTAAGGTGGGTAGGATTTGTAAGCGATATTTTTGGTTTTGCTGTATTTTGTTTTCTTTTGATTACTGTATTTGAATTCATTTGTTATATTGTATTTTGTCTTTTAATTGGGTTGTTTAGTTCTCTCTTGATCAAACTGTGTTCTTTGGTTGGATTCTGTTCTTTTTGCAAATTTCGCTCTTTCTATTTTGAGTCTGATTTGTTCTCCTTTATGTTCGTCTCTCTCATTGCATTCATTTTTCTCTTTTTGTAGCCAAAACCGATACCCAGAACCCACATTATCTCAATCCAAAACCCTAATTCTTGATTCCTTATATATTAAATAAACCCTAAATCTATTCTCTTTCTCTCCTCCGCCGTTTCTCTCTCCCCGATCCCATCCCTTCTCCTCTCTATTTTTGTTGCACCCCAAACCCAAACTGTGGCCTCTCTGATCACCTTCCACCACCGTCACCACCACCATCATCATCTCCATCCCCTCACCTTCGCCCACCGCCTCGTCATCATCCTCCGATCACCCCCTATCCTCGTCTTCAACCGCTCACCCAATCCGTCGTGTTTTCCCCCATCGCCTTAACCCATCGTCGTCGCCCTAACCCATCTCCGTGCACCACTCCATTATCTCACCATCCCTTACCGACCCACCGAAGGCCCTAGCGTCGCCGTTCGAGCCCCGTTCGCCATTGTTGTCGCTCTCTGTTTCCAATCGAAAAACAGAGTTCGCCTTCATCGAGGTTGCCGTCACCGCCGTCACTTCCCGACCATGGTGCTAACATCTTGGCCGTGGTGTCCCGCCGCAGTGCCGCGCCACCGCAGTCCGCCGTGCTCTCTCTCTCTCTCCTTCCTTGCCGAGGTTGGAGAAGGAGCCCGATTGGTTGATTTAGCTGTTTAATGTTCGGCGGACATCGGATCTCAGTCCGTTGTTTGCTGTTCTGTCCAGATCCGGTATGGAGCTTTTGCTGTGAGTTGCTGTTATGTTTGCTTGGGTTTCTTTGCACGGGTTCGGACGTGCCGTTGGTGTTTTCGCCCGGAATTCTGATCCCGTTATTCTTATTATTTGAATCTGCAATATAACAAGCAAGTCTCTTCTTGAACTAGAATTTTCTTCTGTTCAAGTTTGTTTGATCTCCTACAAGTAGATCCCATCCATTTCGTTATCAAACTGCTTTGACAATTCCGTTAAGTTTATCGAGGGTTTACACGAGCTAACCCGACATACTATTAACATCGTGCTATCTCTTTGATCTAAAACCTATTCCCCATTGTTTCATGCATATACACATTTAAATAACTAGATTCATGCATAGGACAACTTGATAACTTGGACATGTTAAATTGTATGTGCTAAGTTGAAGTTGATCAATAAATTGATACCATGTCTGTGATAATTGTATCTTAAACTTAGACATTTGCATGTTGACACCTAGGATCACCTTGATTACCAATTTGTATGCTATATGTGATCATATAATTTATTTAATTGCCTATTCATGTTATGACAATTTTCTGAAATGTTAGTTGTTTACTTTGAATCAAGTTTTCACCCATGTTAATGTCATAATTTGAAGTTCTTTTAAAACCATGAATTTTTAGCCTCTGATGTCTAGTTTAACATCCTTTTGATGGATCTAAGTTCCGATGTGTAATTTGCTAGATATCAACATTTTAGTACAGCCATGTTAGAAATTCCAGATTCATAATTTCATGTGTATCCTGCTGTTCTATATTTTATTTGACCATGTTAACAGTAAAAGAAAAATCTAAAATAAATTAGGCTGGATCTAGACATGTATAGGTACTTTTCTAAATTTTTATAGATTTTATTAATGAGTTTTCTGACCTGAAATAATTAGTTGAACACAACCTACTGCATGCAGCCTGAACATAAAACCTGAATAGAATAGAGTTTTCACCCTAGTTCCTGTATCTTTTATATTTCTTAATTATATTCGCTGGAACCGTGTGGAAGTCTACATTCTAGTCCTTTCAGCGGATTTAGATTTGCTATTCTGTAGTGACTGTAATCTGTATTTTAGTACAGCAAGGTCATGCTGTCCTGATTATGTAAATTAGGCTTATTTGATGTGTTTGCCTCATGCTTTGTATAACCCCTATTTTTCATTTTGTATATTTTTGAGTGTATTTCTCGTTTTGGTATATTTTCTCTCTTGTATTCTTTCTGAACCTTATATTGGAGTTGTTTTCGATATATATTCGTTTTATTTCTTTTTTAGCCCTTGTGGTTGATTGGTTGTCTCTTTGTTTCGTTTTTCATTATTATTGTTCTTTCTTTCATTTGGTTCTTGTCTTCTTTATTTTGGGTTCTTGGGTGCTTGTGATGGTGATTGGTTGCTCATCCTATTCCCAATCCTGTTATTTGATCCCTAATAAAATTACCAAAGCCAAATTAAATCCACAATCCTATTTGTTATCCTATGAAATTAATCCTTATCAATACCCATTAAACAAATCTTATTGGTATTCCTAATACCCACAACCCAATTACCCATTAACCCATCTCATACACTAACCCTAATTACCCCCTATAAATATTTTAATCCCTAACCCTAATATCCCCACATCTCCTAGCCCCGGCCTCCCCCTTCCTCCTCGTTCCCTTGTGCCACCCCGCACACCACAGCCGATGCCCAAACCCCCCAGGCCGAGCCCCCCTCTCTCCAGCCTGCACTCCAACCCGCGACACCCCAAACCCGAGACCACCTCCCTTGGCCGACCATCTCCTCACACCACCATACAACAATCCCTAGTCACTCTCATCCTTTCCGGCGTTGATCTCTCTCGTGGCCGCAAGCCACTTTTGTCATCATCTCTCTTGGATCATCTCTCTTTTGGTGGAATTATTCGTGTGGAGATTTTCGCTCAAATTTGCTTGGATTCATTAGTTAGTGGATTTTGGTTCATGGGTTTTGTTCGTTGTCGGGATCCTTTTACGTTATTCTTGATTTTCGTTGTTTTTCATCTTCGGTTAAGGCAAGTAACTTGTACTCAAATTTCTTTATATGATACAAGTCAAAAATACCACCTATAGTGTAGTTGGATCTAGGGACGACTCTTTTTTGTGTTATTCTTGATGGGTTTTGTCTCTATAGTGCTATTTGACCATAGATGACTCACGACATATAATTTGACATGAAATAACTTAGGTTTTACCCGTTCTTGATTTGATCATGTCTGTGGGACTTTTGTGAGAATTCGTGATTTTGTTGAGAGCCATGTGATATACTTGGTGTGGACATGCTAGATACCCTAATTCCTGATGGTTGAACACTTGGTAGACTCGATTTCATGTTTGGTTGTGTTTTGAACAAGTTTTGTATGATATATGTTGAGTTGTTGTTAAAGGGAAAAATCTGTATTTTGTCGCAGATCTATTTTGTTTGCTATTTTGCACTGTCTTGA